>OY756392.1:12304023-13504023 GCA_963576865.1 Anania hortulata | reverse complement strand
ACATACAACTACAACGACACAACAACAAAACATAACTTTTTTTATAAACCACACTTAAAACACTATGCGTGTCGACTATGCCCCTGGGTGATAATTATTAATGCTATTTTTCAGAACAGAAGAGAAACAGTATTATTTCAACCTTACTTTGTTTTTCTGTATGGAGTTTGGCGTTAATGTTGTTTTTACGATAACTTTTTTTTATAAACCACACTTAAAACACTCATAAATCAGGGGCCTAAAAATGAACTCTAAATAGTACTATTTAGATTTATGACAGTGTATTAAGTGTGGTTTAACAAAATAAGCTTTTCAGTTCTGAAAAATAGGTTTATTGGTGTTACATTATTGGTAGGTATCACCCAGGGGCATAGGCGACACGCATGCAATCAAGTCAATTAAAAAATACATTTCATTTCTTTTATTTAATTAGAAAATGGTTTCTAGGAATCCGTTGAAGTATTTTTTTGGATAGGTCCACTAAGTAAATATAAAACAGAAATTAATATGTTATTTAACATCACCATCCTGTAGTAAATATAACTATAGCTGCTGCTGGAGCCCTATGTGCTGCCTGTTGATTTATGTTGTCGCCCAAATAGGTGGGAATAGGTTTCTCACCTATTTTCAAAGTATAGGGGCAGCATTTACCGTCCGCTACCTTTTGCATTTTTAAACATTTAATGCATTTTACTTTAACACAAGTGCTTTAGCTACTTATCTTTTAGCAATTAATGTTTTCTGATATTAATTTTATTTATTCATTTACTTAAATTCTTTAATAATTATGGTAACGGTTTTTACTAAAGCAAAGAAGAGAGAAAAGGATTATCCTTTTTTACAGCTTCGATCTTCGAGGTCCGAATAACGGTCATACTTCTTACGGAAAATGGCTGTATGTAAAATCCATCCTTTGATAGGGATAATTAACGTTTAGATTATGTGATTTCCTGAATAAGTAATCAAAAAAGGTCAACTCTTAGGTCAACAAACAAATTTGCTGCCGCGGCGGGGCATCCTACAGGGCTTTGTATAAGTAGTTGATACGACGCTAGGTGATAGGCGTTGCCTGGGACGACATACGCTAGGTATCAGGTATTAAGTAGAAAAGTACCTTACTTCCCCACTGCACAACCGCCAAGGCTGATAACTTAGTCTTAAATACATGGACGTTAAAGACCTTTCAAAGTGAACCAATCGAATGAAAGACAAAAATGATGCGAGATGCGACGCATTCAATGTTACCTGTGCCATAACATATGTATGGAAAGCTGGCTACTTTAGAAAATCTGAATTTGACGAACTGAGGCGTGCGAGGAAGAGAACTTTATTTCTATTGGATATAACTTTATCTTTTCAAGGGGATTCAGGTCAACTCTCGTTTAGGGCGGAGGCACCTTATTTGCGAGGGTGACAATAAGGAAGGTGATTTTTGTTTGAGAGTTTTTTTATTGTGTTAATAACTGACAGTCTCCAGAAAAAACAGCATAAAACTTCATTGCCTCAGCTATTGGTGTATCTGAAGATAGTGTAAAATAATACTTTGATTTTTTGGGTGTATACTTTGGGTATATTTTGTGTATATTTTGGGTGTATATTGACTAAATTATTTCCCATGAGAAAATTTTTAAGGTCTTTAAGAAACTTCTTTAATCTACAAGTATCTATGTTTGCCCACGTAAACATGGAAAACTTTTACTAGGCATCATTTGGCATTTTCCCTGACTGAATGTGAATAAATGACAGCAATAAACATGACCAAAATGGGATAATATGATGCTTGCAGGTGTGTCCTTTACAAATGCGTCATATAAATATCGCAACACGGGCCGAGGAACGGTGTCAGGCAGGAAATAATGAAACGGTGGATATACCTAGTGAAAAATAATGCAGCTCTTAGTGGCGGCTATAAATCAGGACCCACGACAAGGTACTGCCCGCACATGGAACATAATATATTAAATTAATTTTACGCGTACAACTATGTGAAAGCAAGAATGTTACCTTTACCTTATATCACCAGGACATATTTTCCGGCAGGGGATGTCATTTATCAAAATTAAATCGTTTAACGGTGAAAGGATCCCATACCTACAGTCGCGTACATCACAAACTTTCTTGTTGTTAAAGTATTTTCACAGGGATATTAAATTAAAGGCCTAATGAACCAATAATGATGGCAGGATTGGCAGGTGTACTTTATCATTTTCGACTCGAATTTGTTCAGACTTTTAATGGAGCCTTTACATACTTATAGATATAAATAATATCACGACAGTAACGCATTGTAAAACAGTTATGTACGTACTTATGTACTCAAACATTGTACATTGAATTCAAGGTAATTTCACGTAAACCGATTTGATCGTTTATGAAGGTCTCATACTTAAGGAAGAAAAGGTCCTCATTATGAGTAAAGGCTGCGACCAATAAGTGCTCGTTCAAGTAATGAGCGAAAACATTATTTTGTTTACTCGAACTTAAGAGGTAAAATTTTAGTGACAGCGACATTTTAAAAATACAGTTTACGGCCTCCTGCTTAGATCTGTTCCGAACGATTTCATTAAACAGGGTCGCATAACTCGCGGGGTTTTTACGTGCAATTTATTTCATGCAAATAAGGTTATTTTTAGTAAGTAACTGCCCAGTGATATATTTTTTCGGGTTAACTGATTTTGCCAGTAGATAGAGCTAACAGCATTGGAACCTTTACTCTTTTTAACAAAATTGATTTATACCGGATATGGTTCTGCTTTATGACTTGACTACTTATATTATTATAAATATAAATAAATATTTAGTACTTTCTTGAAGTCATTCGCTGCTTGTACATCAACATCAACTTTTAGTATGGAATAATATTATGTATAAGGTAGTGGACAGTAGTTGAGTATTAGAACCTGATATTTAATTTGTTGTGTAGGTAATATACGAGTAGGATGTAGGTATTGGTATGTCGTCCAATTTGTTGTAAAATAGAGCTATTTAAAAGTCCAAAATGACTATAAATTATTTTTTGTGGAGGCTCATCATTATTTAATTTGCCTAATGTGAAAATTACTAACCAACAAGCAATAAGTGACTATACGATTTTTCATCATGACATCTTGACGTACTTAATAGCATAGGATAGTCAAATTAATCTTCTTCTTCATCAGGTTAGTCAAATTAATATCATCAAATATTAGCAGCATGCTTTTTGCAAGCAATTTTTAAACTAACTTAACTATTCATAACATTCTTAAAACAGTATTACTGTATCTTATTATTGTTAGAGTTTTATGCAAAAACAATACTGCTTAGGTATTGTTTTCTAGCCCCTGTTCGAAATTACCATGGATTGAGAATAAGATATGTTCAGTTGGCATATTGTCACCAAATATCTTAATAGGGGTCGAAGCCATTTACATATTAGACACGTCGATTCGAGGGTTGCTGGTTACGACTTTTCGGATAGCCGGCAGGATTCACAAGCTATAGTAAAATTCTCTGTGGAAGTTTGCTCAGTTGGCGCCAAACGAGATTATACGCTAGGCATACCCATACCAATCTGCCCTAAAAGCCCTTGTGCATATCTTCGAATCCGGCGTAAGATTGCTTTGGACGTTTGAGGGGCAGGTACAAATTGTATTACAGTGTGCACACAAATTTTAATAGTCTTTTTAGGTTTATATTGCTCCGTACCCAAAATGTGTTTGTTTGCCTTTAAGGCGACGAGTGAGGCAAGTGACCTTGAGCATTAAGCGTCGACTAATGTGACTTCTATTTCGTGCATAAGATAATACAAATGCTTCTTGCAGACTAAACATCCATCCGTTGCGCTCCTATGCAAATAGATTATCATTGCAAGCAAAATATCCGCTTATGGAAAAGTAGGCGCTAAGAGTAAAATCCATTAAAAAACCTTATAATTCTTAATTGGTTGACTATTTGAAAAAAAAAACTTCACCCTAAAGGCACGAATGTTATAAATAACTAAACCAACTTTGAAGCTAAAAAAAACGTCGTTTAAAATATAAATGTGTACAAGCTCGCGATATTTGCGGTACTTTGAAATATTTTTTAGTGTTTATGAGAAATAATAACTAGTATTTAGATACAACAGGAAAAACTTCAACATACAAGTTACATGATATATTATTTTCCACATCCTGTATCCACTTAACTTGTCCAAAAACACCTCTTTTACGTGGATTGTCCTTACCCGGCGCCTTAAAGGGCTGTAGCATTTGAACCGTAATAGTATAGTAGAAAGAGTAGGGGCACCGTTCCAATTGATGGATATGGTGAAAACGACTACCGATAGCAAAGAACTTACACGCATCCATCCGCCTGGCAGAGCGTGGAACGGACCTCTGGTTTAGCCCCAGCCGGGTTAGCATGACCACCAAAACACGATATTTTATAGCGATATATTGACACTAAATGTAATTTAAAAAAATAAAACCGACTTCAAAACACTAAAATGCTAAAAATAATCCTAACAATTAAGTACCTAATCAGTTACTTTTGGAGTCGGTGCAAACAAAAACATTGAATCTCTCATCGGATGGCTAACTTTTTTATTTAACTTTGCGTAGTGATTTTGTCTGACTACTCTGATATGTTTTGCAATAAGATTAGGAGATTCCTTAACAAGCTACTTTTGATATTGACTGTACAAAAAATATATTATTTATTATAGACCAAATATGGTCCAAACCATATATATATTATATATATATATATATATATATATATGGTTCGGACCATATTTGGTATAGACCAAATATTTATTATAGACCAAATATGCCCAATAGGGCACAAAAGTAGACTTTAGATCACATATCATCTGTGCTCAAAATGTAAATATGTTCAGATGTGATGTGATGTATTATTGGGGTGTTTGATTGTAACGTTATACGCTTCGTGCTTCGGGTCTATTACTCGACGATACAACCAAAATTATATCGCAATGCTAATTGCCGACATTGCAGATTGTCAGATCTGAATCTGACGCAGGTAATAAATGCTACATATTCTCATTACGCCAGTAGGGAAATTTAGTAGACTTTATCTTGCACGTGTTCACAGGATTTTCTTTAGCTTCTTCTAAGTACTAGCCCACACAATTGTCCTAAAGCAGTGGTATTGTCAAAAAGTTATATTGAATAGTGTTTTGTTTCGTTTAAAATGAAGTAAATATGAACTAGCTGTGCTCGCGGCTTTGCCCGCGATGTATTCGGTTTGTGACTAAAACGCGACAAAATATAGTTTATACGTCCATCCTAAAGGTCGATTCTGAATAATGTTTAAATAATTATTTTAATTATGTGAATAAATACGGAGATTTTCTTATACGTTAAAACTTTACCTCTTTATAATATATATATATATAACTAATATTATGTATATATAATATAGATAAGATGACTTGAAAGCAATATCAATTTTATGGTCTAGTTAAGAATAATATTCTCAGAATTTTATCGATGACTTAAATCTGGTTCAGACGGCCCTTAATAGTCTGTTAATTAAAATTAAATGCTTCGTTATTCGTTGCCATCTGTTATTGGGTATTTTAGGATCTAAGCATATTTCTATTTTAGTGTTTAAAAAAAACTAGTTTTATCGAATATTTTTACAAACGAAAATGACGAAACACTTCAGCTTCACAAGGGTGCAATGTATGTAAATATTATAATTATGCATTTATATTATGATGGTTAAACTATCTATCAAATTCCGTAGCTAAATTTAAAATAACTGTGCGCTCAAACCATGGAGCACATACCCTATAGAGTAGAAATGTCATATGATTTGTTCAATAAAAGTTTCCACCAATTTTTTATCTGTATCTGTACTATCTTTGTATGGGCAAGCGTTGACAGGGTATGTCATTTCATACTAAATGTAAGTGAAAAATCACTTACTAGTTTCGAGAAAAGATGATTCGTATTGCTGCTCTATAGGATATGTGCTCGATGGCTCAAACTGACACAAATAGCGAATATTTGTTTTATACTAATTTACAGGGTACTTATTACGTTGACTTTGACGAGTACCTGCCTACGTCAAATGCTTTTTTAACTTTAAGGAAATTCTATACTTGAAGGTACGAGGCCTCTTACGATCCCCTCATTTTTAGCGTTACCTTAATGAATTTTCATGTGACATCATAAAATCATGAAACATACGTAATAAACATAGGACGAAAGTTTTAATATTAAACTTTTAGGATTAGTAAAGGGCTTAATATAGAGCAAAACATTTTTTTCTATCCCTCAAAGAAATCTTCGTTAATGTCCACGCTTCGGTTTCGTCAGTCGTTACCAGTAAACGCAGAAGTATCTATATAAAACAAAAAATAATAAACCCACCAAGTGCAATACGGAACTCTCAGTGCGAGGCAAACCTGTACTTGGCTCGTTTTCGTTACTCACGCCAAGCATAAAAAGACCCCAGTTGGTAGTAAAACGTTAATTTGGATAAAATATTTGGCGTAAGTAATTGTAGTAGTTGTAATTGATCAATCAGACTACGACCGCCCCTTTTCTAGTTCCTATTTCGAGAAATAAAGTATTTTACTAATTCTGACGCTTTGGTACTTAGCTACTAACTTTGTTTTAAATAATTTAAAACTTTTAATCTACATAATAAATCCCTATTTTACCTTAGTATTTCCATAACTTGAGAATAACTTAACAGATTTATATTTTTTTTTAAAATTTTAATATCTTGTAGAAGGTTCTTACGGAAAAACAAATCAAGAAAGTTCCGCAGAAAATCCTTTATAAATGAAATAAAGACCACGCGAACAAAGTCGCAGGCTGCCACAAAGATAATCGATCTATCAATTTATTTATTATTTTCAACCGACTTCAAAAAACGAGGAGGTTCTCAATTCGACTGTATGTTTTTTTTTTTTTTGTATATTTGTTACGCGATTACTCCGCCAATTATGAATCGATTTTAATGATTCTTTTTTTGTTTGGTAGATCATACTTCAGAGGTGGTCCCATATAAATTTTATCGAAATTGATTTAGAACTTTTTGAGAAAATCAACAAATATATACCCAGATAGTATTTTGGTTGTGGTTCTTGTTACCTATCTTCGTCAAATATGAGCCGATTTTGATGATTTTTGTTTTATTGAATAGCTTATACTTCAAAGATAATATGCTAAAAGTTTACAAAATAAAAATCACCCCTAAGGGTAGGAAAATAGGGGATGAAATCGGTGTTCAGCAGTTAGATTAGGATTTATCACTAAAAATTGATGAAATAAGTAAATTTTATTAAAAAAAATAAAACCGACTTCAAAACACTAAAATGCTAAAAATAATCCTAACACTTAAGTACCTAATCAGTTACTTTTGGAGTCGGTGCCAGCCGATGAGAGATTCAATGTTTTTGTTTGCACCGATTAATAAAATTTACTTATATTTTACCTATAATATCTGTATCGACCAACACTCACTTCATAGAGGTATTTTAATTAACAAATGAAAAGGTTTGTAGCCGGCTCGTTTGTGAAGTTTATTAATGACACATTAGCGAGTTTAGTTCAGTACATCGGCATCTCACGTAAATTAGGCCCGCATAATTAAAATTATGAACTAGTAAATTGCCGCGCGGGGACGGCCTTAAAGAATACACTTCCCCACCGCCATCAGGAGGTGTGTCGTAAGAGGTGACTAATTCGTAGCACGAGACGGGCAGCAACGTCTGCGTGCGGAATCTTATAAAAAACTGCGCTTGCCAACCCGCCTGCCAAGCTTGGCGAGTATAGGCAATCCCCCCAGTGAAAGTCATTGGGGGGAGCCTATGTTCAGCAATGGACGTCCTATGGCTGAAATGATGATGATGATGACTAGTAAATTATACCAACTGAGGTTTTATAAGGTACTTTTAACAACGACATTATCGTTGACCTTTGAACTATCAAGTGTTTACTTATGTTGTTCTAAATTTTATTTGAATGGAGGTCTTTTATAAAAAGTGGCATAGCATTATTTTTAAATTATTTGCCAGTCTGTGCTCTAAGACGGAAGAATTCCAGCCAGTGTTCCTGAATAATACATTCAATGAGCGTACCTTGAGATTCATGATTTGACAAAATAAAGACAAATTGGATTGCAGATCTTTTTGTTATTCCTCTCGGAAAATACCCCTAACCTAATTTTTCCCAACAATATTTGATGTTGTAACGGCCAAAGAGTTACGGATATTGAGGTTTTGCTTGTCGATTTATCGATATCCACTGATTGGTTACAATTATTTGCAGAGCACTCCCAAAACGTACACCTTGTAAAGTTGTGAATACGCTATTAAAAGTCAATTTAAAAGCGTAATCACTTTTTCTTGTTAAAAGCTACTTGTATTTTATTGAAGTTCCTGAGCTAAATGTAAAAATTTGGAACCTTAACCTACCTTAACTTACCTTTGTCCAGACTGTCTATCTGTCTGGCTGTATGTCACCCTTACAACCATTCTTATCGTAAAATGTAATTACAACGCCGTGAACGTAAAAGTTATAATACTTTCATACAAACATCAATCACAGGGTACCTATCCCCATAGTAAATAATGAATAAGGTCTGTAAAAAATACTATGGATTTCCTTTAACTTACCTATATTCAGCACATATTCAGTGAAGTAAAGGACTAATAGATAAATAAATACTCTTTTTTTCTATGGTGTGCACCTTACAAATAAGTTACAGTTGATGTTTAAAAAAAACCATTTAGGCGATCATATTGCTCAAAACGTTTTCTTCCAGACAACCTTTAGGTAGAGGACAACTATAGATATATGAGACTGCTTCGCTTATTACTGAGTTATGAAGATAGATCAATATACGAGTACGTTAATAGTATAGAAGAGTTTCTTAAAAACAACTTTAATTTAGATGTAATAGATTTTTATACCATTTGTAAGAAAATGATTGCGTGGACGAAGTCACAGATTTTAAAGGACCACCACTTTGTAAAGGGCTGGTAAAAACAAAACAAATACTTATAAAAATAACTGAAATTTGTTTCCCATTTAGTCATTGTTCTTGGGAACATAAGAAACACAATGTTTCGATTTTAATCTGGGTCCCACTCCCTAGTAGTTAAACGACGTTGTTTGAGTGTTTGTGGTCTACCTTTCTAAAAGCCTAAAAGCATCGTTATGTTGTACGACATACGTGTTTAGGACTTTTGTTAATGTTACTTACTAAAACGAAATCTTTGGATTGGACAGGGCCATGACTGTCATAAAAGACACTTACTGTAGCTTTTAATTCAAATATACAATAGTGTAAATTACATAAAAAGTTATAAGCTTTTAAAAACATGGTTTATGGTTTAAACAGAGACACTATTTATACCATGTTGTTCTTATTAAAATTTCTCAGAATCTTTACTCCAAGTCTGTACCTTTCTTTGAAGAAATCAATGTTGAAATATTCAGCGCAAACATAACATAAATGCCGAAATTTAAGTCGATAATAATGCGTTATTTTACTTTGCAAAATGAACTCTTGGAAATGGGTCTCGAATGTTGTGCACCATTTTTTATTGGGATTACACTGTGGTGCACACACATCTAGAACTTTTTGTGTAAGTTCATGTCAAAAATTTGATGAGCAGTATTACGTACCTGATATTGTGTATTCGATATCGATATTTACATTTCTACTTAATACTTAGTAGAAATGTAAATTTTGATATCGACGTCATCGGCTTTCTAGTAAGCAAACGATTTGAATGGCGTGTTCATATTTTAGCAGCCAGATTACATCTCAACAATGTTGTGTCACACTTTCTGGGTTAGCGAATGGCAAATATCATTATCATTATAAAGGGATTCGCGGCAAAAATACCGGTGAATAGAATATTTCCGGCGTGTAATTCTTTAACGGGTATCGTTTAGAATTCAACGCAACGCAGCGACGGGCGATGGGACTGCCACAATAGGTTCGTTTGGTTGATTGCATGGGCCGATTTCATTGTGCCATTTCGTCTCAATAGCACCAACAATTCCAATAGAACTATCAATTTCTACTAAGTCTATCTACAGTGCAACAATAGCTTTGCAACGCTTGATAGTTCGCCCTAGTAAGTTTATTAAACTCGCAAAGCTTCAAGTGAAAGTAAGCTTCACTTATCAACTAACGGGCTTCTGGTCGCGTCTTCGTTTGCTTAAACTATTTAGAAGAGGAATTATCTCCATCCATGGAAAAATACAATAACGGGATGAAAAATATTCAATATAGGTATTATGAGTATGTGTTGCGAAATTTCGAATAACTCCGTAATGGAGTAACAAACATTTTCAAATTATCATAATCTGTAAGATATTATTAACTAACTATAAAGCACAAAATAACAGTGCTTAACCTGAAATATTAGGGTTGTTCTTAAAACAAACAAAAATATTTAGGCATTTTCTCGTACCCTCAAGAGACACTCTTATCTGTAAACCGTAGAAATGATAAGTAACAAAGTGGGCTTTATAAATTTCCCTACATTATCTTTAGGAGGTCAATTGCTCAAGTTGTGTGTGGGTAAAGCTGTACAGTAGGTCGCGGTTCACGGTTGAGGCGGCGCCGAGGGACGTCTAAGGAGCGAACCAGAGGTGAGACACGATCCATTAGCATTTATATTAACCCTTCACAAAACAGGTTTGTGGAAATTAAAGTAAATTAGATTATAACCTCATTTCCCCTCATAATAAATACTATACATTCTGCTTTGAACGTTCGTAAATAATTAATGAAATTAGCGATATTGTACATTTCACATTGTTTGTTCTGTCCTGAACCTTTTTGTGACCGCTTGTGACGGTTTAATTAATTTGATTTAACAGCTTCTTTCTGCAAAAGTTGAGGCTTTTTCATTCGAGATAATTATTTCATCTGCTACACTTAGAATAAAAAATACATTTATAAGCTGAATTTGAAATCTTGTATTTGCTCGACACTACATAATTTTATTTGCTGATATAGTATTGGTTATAAACTGTTAATTATAACCAAAATACAATTTGCAACAAAAACAAATAGTCTATACAAGGTTAAGGATAAGTTATTTTAGAACTCAAAACCTCTGAGGGGCTGGGGCTGGTTCTGGTGCTCAAACACAACGACTTTTATTCTGAGGAAAGTCCAAAATATATTTACATCTCTATGCTAAATGACCGTTTAGCTATTAAGTACAACTTGTTTGGGGCTGGGCTGTTACAGTGACTCTTTTTTTTGAGTTTTGAGTTCGCAGGTTAGGTCTTCAAAATGTTCAGTTAAAAGAAACCTAGGCAAAATATTTTATAATTGGAAAATTTACAGCATTTATTAAGCCTAATTGTTTATTGGCTTGTAATAAAGTTCTAATATGAACGTTTGACACTTTTCTAATGCTTATCCGGCAAAATCGGGTTTATAAGTTCTCGTATAGAGAGGTACATATAATGTTATAAAAGCAAACTATGACAGGGCAGATGCCAGGTATGGCTGGATCGGTGAAGCGCCCTAATTCGGAGACGTTTGAGATTTTAAGGAAAGGCAAAAAATATATGTCCCATGTACCTAGGTATCTTACTGATATTATATACAGGGTGTCCCGTAACTCAAGGATAACCTTGTAACCACATATTCTATATTTCATTTCATGGTGAACACCTTTTGTTTTTTTACTTTTTCAAATTTGCATACAAACTTCCCATACAAAAATTCTAAACAGCGGATTGATTTTGTATAAAAAGACAAAAAAAACCATATTATTTTTTAAAGTCAACTTTGATGAATGTATGTATTTGTTGAATGTTAAATAGAAATGTTGTAACTGTAAATAATACTAATTTCCCAAAACCATCACAGGGTTTTTCACTTCTGACATGTACACAACTGAAATACCTACGCTTAAAACGTCAAAAATCAAAATACCGAACGTATGAAATACCTATACCCGATATACCGAAGCTCAATATGTCTAGTTTCAAATAACCGAAAGTTCTAAATCCAGAAAGTTCCAAATCCCGAAAGATTAAAATCCCCAAGGGTTCATATCCCGAATGTTTAAAATCCCGAAGATTCATATACCTACAGTTGGTATACCGAAGTTCAAAATCCCAAAAGTAAGATTAACCGTGCGGTAGGCGTTTTGGTATTTTAAATAATTATTTGTCTTCTAATCTAACATTTGTTTTTCTTAATTAACCTCAGTTTGCAGCAAGCAGGCATGCAGCATGCAAGCAATCAAGCAGGCATGCATGTAGCAGCATGCATAGGTTTTGCTCTTCTCCGGCGCTGCGGGAAGTGCAGCCCTTTCGCCCTAGTGTAGCGAATCTCAGTCACCCACGCTCGCCTCTGCAAGGCGACCAGCCTCAGCCACTCCAGCTCGCACGGGAGCCTGAGATTCGCTAAAGCGGGCGAGGGCTGCTTTCCCTTCGCGCCTCCGGCTTTTGAATTACACTCTAGTATCGGGCAGACTAGTACCACGGCTAAGGACCACGGCGAGTCGGGGTCAACTAACATTTGTTTTTCTTAATGAACCTCAATCTCAATGGCATACAATTTGTTTGGTGTTTCGTTCATAGGTCTTATCAAATTCGGTATTTTTAATTATCGGCTTTTAAAACTTTCAGTATATTGAACTTTCGGTCATATAAACAGTCAGTATTTTAATATTCGGCATTTTAGTATTCGGCGTTCTGATTATAGGTCTTATAAGATTCTGTATTTAGAATTTTCAGGATTTTAAACTTTCGGTATTTAGAACTTTCGATCATATAAACATTCGGCTTTTTAATATTCGGCCTTCCGTTTGTAGGGCTTATGAAATTCGGTATTTTCAAATTCGGCATTGTAATACGTACCCCTCAAAATATGGGTCTGACTATAAAATAGATCAAATACGATGGCAAATACACAGTCGGAAATAATTTTAAGATACACTAAAACCGCATAAATACTACCTGTCAGATGCATTCATGTCTGCCTGTCAAATGCATTGGTTTTCCCTAAGGAAATATACGATTACGTTTCATCCTGTAGGAAACTCTAAAAAATGAAAACATTGAGGAGCGATGTGATAATCGACGTACCGAGATAAACATGAAAATATTTGTGAAAAATTGTTTCTCTAAATATGTGTACAGTTGTAGCTTCTGTATGAGGCGTTCGCTACGTAAATAGGTAAACGGGTCAATACGGGCCTTCATTACAATGCAAACATATGGGAAATAGCTAGGAGAGTGCGGTTGGGCAGCATGCGCGAAGTTGCGTCATAATCTCCTCATCGCTACTGCCACAATGCCTGACGGTATTCGATCAGTGCGTCCTACCATTGATGACCTACGTGAGCCAAAACGTGGTACATGACTGTAAAGCTGGCCCACTGACTTCACGTCACTCAACGACTTATGGGAAGGTCGATACTTGGAATTTCGTTAAGAAACAAAATCAGGAATGAGGTTATCTGGCAGAAGACCAAAGTAATAAATATAGTCCAAAAATGTAGCAAACTAAGGTGGGAGTGGTGGGCCGGCCACATATGTCGCAGAACCGATGAAAGGTGGAGGAAACGGGTTCTCAATTGGAGACCATGTCTTGGCAGACGTAGTGTAGAATGCCACCCCCCACCCGCCCCTCTATCTTAATGGGCCGACGACCTTAGGAAGATGGCTGGCAGTGGCTGAATGAAAAAAGCGGGAGATCGTGCTCTTTAGTGCTCTTTAAGATACGCTTACATCCAGTAGTTTCCTGAAATAGGTTGACATGATAACGTGATAATGATGATTTCATAATTTTCCAGTAAATTACTCAAGTATTTACAGTGCAGTGATAATATAAGGGTTTCTGAAAGAGTTTGCAGTTAGCGATCTAAATTGTACGTCTTTTGTAAAAACATATTGTGTAAATTTACTTTTGCAAGAAGGTGTATCCTATCTAATATCTGAATTCAAACTTGCCGTTCATTGGATATAAACACGGAGATTATTAAGTGGCTCGTTGCCACTAATTATGCATATTTATGGTTCCCATGGATCATCATCATTTCAGCCATAGGACGTCCACTGCTGAACATAGGCCTCCCCCAGTGATTTCCAGATTGGCCGGTTGAAAGCGGCCCGCATCCAGCGGCTTCCTGCAACCTTTGCCAGGTGATGACATATGGAACTGAAACGTGGCCTCTCACTATGGGCCTCATAAGAAAGCTCAAGGTTGCACAGCGTGCTATGGAAAGGGCTATGCTCGGCGTTTCTTTGCGAGATCGAATCCCATGGATTTACTTACTTTATTATTTAGATGCATATTATTTATTATACTTTAAAAAGCAAATCCAAATGAAAAATTAATACGTACGTACATGATAGATTAAAAACTTCGCCTTTTTAAAAATTCATTTGTAAAGTTAAACTGTGAATAACTTGAACAACTTTGCATGCGTCACTTCACTAATGCTAAATGTCTTTTTTTGAAAACATTTGATATATTTACATTTAAAAACTACTATGCATTTTTGTCAGAAGCTGTCAATAACTTCATCACTGCCACACTTTTCACGATGAAAAACGCTCGCGAAGACGATCATAATCGGACAGTCTGATGTTTTCGTTTGTTTTTGTTTTATTTTCTGCGACAACGAAAACCGTCAAACTAGATGACGTTAGTGTTGTGTGAGACAGCGTCGTTTCGTGATGTTGTAACAAGCAATGGAGTAATCTGCACTTCATTTGCTAAGCGGTTCTAGCTCATTTTGACCACAAATACTATTACGTAATAGCCTACCTAATAATACTAAGAAACAGGCCCTTCGGCTTCGATATTTCGTAAAAAGCAATTACTAGCCATGGTTTTATGTCGTATGTATGTTATGGTCTGTTAGTACACCTTATGCTTTGGATGCTAAGTGGTCACAATCGCAAGACACTGCATAATTATCAATAAAACATCTATTGTGTCTTATTTTGCTAGGCTGAGGGGTTACACAAGTAGTTCGTGTCTATTTTTGTAGCTATCGAAACCTGCCCTCTAATTTGTATTTTAAGTGGAAAAGTTGGTTACCCTACCGTTTGCAGCGATCTAATAAAGGCTGAATCCAGACTTGGCGGCTGAGAACTAAGTTTACTTTGATACCTGCAAGCCGTATTATTTTAATAGTGCTTCCGTTTACGAGTGCAACGGTAGCTTTATTTTAAATTAAACAATTTGCATTAATAACATAGAATCGTCTCTGTAACTAACTTGATGAGATTTGTTTTCTAACTTTAGTGTTTAATCATCCGCTTCTCTACTTAAGTAAAGATACTCTGTTTAAAAAACCGGACGAAGTGACCTCATGTGTTTGCCCTGTAATCTATGTAGTTATATTTTATTTTGTATTTTATTTAAAAAATATAAAAGTTTACGTACATTTTCGTTACGCCATGTTGAACTCGTCATTCTAGAAAGTATATAAAAAGTTTTTTTTTTACGTACAAGGAGTGGTGTTATACTATATTTTCATCTATTTTTTTATTTTTTCCGTTTCTAGAACGGATTGATCCGGGCTTACAAGCAAGTTAAGAGTTTTGGCAGATATTTTTCGTATGCTTTGCTATGCTATGGAGCGACTAATTAAAACACATTTTTATGATAAGTATCGAAAGCTTGAAAGTATTGAAACAATAATATCGAGTCCAAAAATTATTGGTGTTTATCGATACTTTTCGCGGATCCCTTAACGTGAACTACAGTGTAGTTGGCAAAAAATTGTGAAAAATTCTCATGACGCCTTCACCTGAACATTCCATTACTGAAGTTTGCTTGAAAAGTTTCTGCTTCATTTTTGTTTCTTGTTAACTATATACCTTAAAAAACCTAACACGAATGCATGGTGACTATTAGGAGTTTTGTCATGTAAGTGATACAGTCACGAGCATAAATTATACATTTTTATGAGACTTTAAACCTATAATTACAACAGAATTAGTGACAAAGTATTTGATTACAGACCTATCAAAGCAGAATGAGTGTATGTAATGAGGGTGGATGGCCAAAACCGTAATATTTAATGGGCTAGTTTCCTAAAAAAATCTAATTAGTCCGTCATATAATAAACACTTATTTTTTCTTTTCAATCAAACAAAAAATGATGAAGATATAGCCCGTTAAAATTCCGCGTAACGTCACGTCTTGCGACACTTTGCTCACTTTGATGCGCTTTATCTTCGTAATTTTTTGTTTGATTGACAAAAGACAAAATATAGGTCAAATATTTTTTGATAATCTAACGGACGGACTAAATAGAATAATCTTTTTTTGACCCAGGAAACTAGCCTAATAAAACTAATTTAGAGTCGTGAGCTCGAGCAAAAAATAGAAATGTAGTTTATTTATATAAAAAAAATATATCATTTTATAGATTGATTTATAAATAAATTTATACATGGGGCACAGTAAAAGTTTTGCACTTGTAGCTAATCGGAACTATTTGAATTTCGAATGTTATATTTTTTTAAACGTTGCAACCTTCTTAGTAATAAAAAAAGGACAATTGGCGGGAAATGATTTGTCAATTGTTTTTTATACCACATCAAAGTTCTACGTACGCAACAAAAATGGAATTAAGTCGAAAAGATTTTAGAGCGACGATTTTTTATGATTTTTAAAGTTCTCTCTCTCCGCAAGACTGTGCCGCTCGTCTTCAACATGCTTTTGGGAGAGAAGCACCTTGTTTGAGCACCGTGAGGCGATGGTTTGCTGAATTTGAGAGAGGTCGAGTTTCTTTACATTACGTATTTCGTGAAGGGCGGCTGTGGCTACTGTTAAGCGGCTAATTGAAGAAAACCCGCGGATTACCTATGAGACAATTGGGGATTAGTATGAGCCAAATTCACAGTTTTTTACACGAAGAATTGAAAGTTCGGAAACTTTGCTGTCGTTGGATCCCTCATGAACTGACAGCGGAGCAGAAGCGGGCTCGCGTGGAATGGTGCTCACAGAAAGTACGACCACGGACATTCTAATGATGTTTATGACATTGTCACAGGTGACGAAACGTGGATTTATTATTTTGAACTCGAAAAAGAAACAGCAATCTTGTGAATGGGTGTTTGAAAATGAGAACAGGCCAACAAAAGTGAGGCAGGCGAGAATCGTTGGTAAAAAAATTATCACGTTTTTTTTCTCAGCTACGGGTCCCATCTGTACAATTCCAATTGAAGATCAAAAGAGTGTTAATGTCGAGTGGTATTCTACCATTTGTTTACCCAGGTGTTAGAAAAAGTTCGCGAAAGACGACCCAAAAGCCGAGTTCTCCTACATCATGACAACGCTTCTTCACACACGGCCAACAAAACAAAGTCATTTTTAGCTTCCGAAAAAGTACAACTCGTCACCCATCCTGCGCATAGCCCCGACCTAGCACCCTGTGATTTCTGTATTTTCCCCAAAATCAAAGATTTGATGAGAGGTTTTACTTTTACCAACTCCGAAGAGGCAGTGATAGCGTTCAATCAGCACGTAGAAAACATGCCTTCAGATGCCTGTGGTCCTCCTGTTTTAATAAATGGTTCGATCGCATGAAAAAATGTTTTAAATGTAAAGGAGAGTATTTTGAAAAGCAATAAACACAATATTTTGGTTATAACATGTTAAAAAAGTCAAAAGTCAAAAATCATTTATTCAGTTTAGGACAGAAAACTGCCACTTATGAACGTCAATAATAACATTATTGGCCTATATGGGGAAGAACATGTCTCCTTATTTTTTGGGCCGAGTCAAAACACAGACAATCTGGCGTGCGAGCAGGGCAGTATTCAATTCCAGACATTGTTCTCATTTAAATAGTCATTAACAGTATAATAACCCTATTTCATTAAAATAATCTTAACATGCGATTTAAACTCGAACATGGGTAGTTCAACAATAGACTGTGGTAATTTGTTAAAAAAGCGAATACATTTCCCCATGAACGAATTATTCACTTTATGCAGTCTGAAATTTGAAACAGCAAGTTTATCTTTATTCCGGGTATTAAAATTATGTTTGTCACTTTTCTAAGGGAAAAGTTGCAGGTTTTTGCGAATGTACATCATATTTTCATACATGAATTGAGAGGCCACTGTAAGTATATTAATTTCCTTAAACAGTTCTTTTAACGAGTCTCGGGGTCGAAGGTTGTAAATTGCCCGTACAACTCTCTTTTGTAGTACAAAGATAGATTCAATATCTGCTGCTGAGCCCCATAACAATATTCCGTATGACATTATACTATGAAAGTAGCTAAAATACACTAATCTTGCCGTTCCAACATCAGTCAATTGTCTTATCTTTCTCACAGCATAAGCAGCTGAACTAAGTCTTCCTGACAGAGTCTCAATATGAGCACCCCATTGCAGACGGGAATCTAAAGTTATTCCCAAAAAGGTAGTGGTTAGTAGTAGTAATAGTGGTAGTGGTTGTTTTTTTAAGTTACGCAAAACTTATAGTGTAACCTACGTATTAGTGGTATTGTACATTAAATACCAACCTGTCCTTTTGCACAAATCGATAGTATTAAAAAATACGGCAGTCTGCCAAGAAACAAGTTCATCATTCATCAAACTCATAATTCACCTTTTTAAAATTTCTGTCTCAGTTTTTATAAACGGCCCTTTGCGTGTGACCTAGCGCTGGTACATAGACTTCGAAGATGACATTAAAAATCTCAGGTAGGTCAAGATAATCTAAATTTGTGGATGGGTATTTTTTTTTACACCCGAGTGTACAAGGCACGCCGCTGCCTTCGATCGCGACTGCGGCTCACGCAACCTTCGCAATCGATAATCCATTGACCCCTGTAATGTCCCGACGACACCATAAAAATATAAACACATTTTAGTACTCAAATGTGGTCCGTCAACAGTTCTAGAGTTTTATAGTAATTTTTGGATTAACTCGATCTGCCGGAACTAAAAAAAAAAACAAATGGATACGATAATGAAATAAAAATATAAACTGAATGTTTAAACCAATAACTATTAAGTGTACAGTACACTTCGGAATTCGTTCAATTCGTCGTGAATATTCGCTTATTTACACGATGGCATGTGTATGATTAATCAACGGCCTAATATAATATTATATGTAAACAAAATTAATATAATAAAACAAGTATAAAAAATTCACAGTGTAGTGTTTTCATTCCAAATTTTTTTTAAATTTTCTTTTTACTCTGGAGCTAAAAACAATAGAATTATGTTGAATTTAAAATATTTTGGTTTTTCCTATAAAATATAATTAAATATTTTTTGCGATGTGGCTAATAAAGACGCATAATTACATTTATTGTCACACGCAACACGACATGCTGGGGACAAATGCCTGCTATCTGCAAAATACTACACTGTTTAGGACCACTGCAGCACTGTGGGTGGAATATACGCTTTGATAAAATTGTGCTAAGGGATCTTAAATTGAGCCATACTGAACGTCGACAATGAATATTTATTTTCGAGCGAGGCAAATGAAATAACCTGTCAGTGCCTACGTCGAAAAAACATTATAATAATTTGTTTAATTCCAATCCCGATGAGGGTTCGGGTCGTAAAACGCCAACGACGGTAATTACTGATCAAAACCAGTAAGTGACATAAATGGATTTTTTTATGAAATTTCCAGATGGAGGTGATTTTAATAAATAGAAAAAACAGACCAAGCTTACGTCAGACTCGCGTACTAAGGGTCGGAAACCTTGGTACTACAACAGTACAATCGTTTTAGTGAAAAAATTGATCTAATAAATAAAAAAAAAAATTTTATCCAAAAGGCACAACGCTTACAGATTACGAATAGTCCCTAAACTAGGTAATCCTGTTTCTTAGGGACAAAAGTTAGTGTTTTGAACAATTTAATTTACGTCATGAATAATCATGATAGAAGCTTGAACTGTTTTTGATATTATTTCCAAGACTTTGGTATTTGATATTATTTTTAACTTAATTCCACAGAGGTATTAATCTTAATCAAGACAATAGGTACAGGGTAGAAGGTTGAGAGATTTTTGACCTGTACCTCCCGTACGGTTTTTTAAAAACAACACATTTTTAGTAACCACAACAGACACAAAGACAACAAAGTGATCCATAGGCGTTTCGTTTTTTCCTTAAACCTTATATCTAACAATACCATATTATGCATGATGAATGATCGGAATAGGGGTGGATGGCCAAATCTGCACCTACGAGATAAAAATGTTGCGAAACCTTTTTAAACGTAACTAACGTACTTGCAAAAGATCAAAATTTTGTAGTTTTGGTTGTCTGGAAACCAATTTTGATGCAACATTTGAAGTATGAATGATGATTAACGCACTCGTTTGTAAGATGTTCCTTTTGTTTGAGAAGCTGATTGGAATGATTTAACAATTTCTAATGTGCGTGACCATGAAAGTTTAAATCAGTATGGCACAACAATCAATTTACTCGTAGTTGTTATTTCGTCGTCATTCTTTGTTTCGGTTTTCTTCATTTCACGATGGCTCTTTGTGTTGGGCGACACCATGCGATTTCGAGCAAATTAGTTGGACCCGTCGACTAGTGCAAACTTAAGAGTTTCTTGTTTGTTTAGGGTCAGCAGAACTATTGGGACTGTCACTCAATTTAGAAGTTCTGAATGAACTAATTTATTTGTAAAACCTTCAAACAGCCGAAGATGGACATAGATTAGTTCTTAATCAATTCCTCGGAAGACTGTAATTTAATTTTGCAAGGTCCGAGGTTTTCCTAAATGTTTACCCGGAAATTTCACAAAACGTTTTCTTTCTTTGTCTGCACACCTCATCATTAAGCTTAAGTAAACTGTCTACTTAACGTAGTTATAATTAAAACAAACAACCTTTGAAATTGCTCTTCTCTACAATATGAGAATCTTAATATATTCTAAACCATTTTATAGCAAGACCTTTATTTTACAGCTACGCCTGAGTAAGAAACTACGGGGTAAGCACAATAATTTACTGGCAGATACAAAAGATTTACCTCGCGCTTAAAACTCGGAAGTAATTAAGGAAGCATTAAGACAGATTTCAAAAGTTTCTGCTTACAGAAACGCTGACAACATAAGCAGTGAAAGTTAATCAGTTAATAGAATAACATTTGTGTTTGTGATACGAAGTTAGAGGTCATAATAATGGTCGACACATTTCATTAGTTAATTTCATGGGTATCACTCTGTGTAAAACCAGGCCAAGCCTCGTGGAGCCTCTGGCCATAAAACCGAGGCGATCCTAAGTAGAGCCAAGTCTATAGCGTTCTCATTAACTCTGACACATTCAATTAGAAAACTTCGCTAGCCTCTCTTCCTATTAAGATAAAAATCATTCCCTGAACTTCCTCGCTACAATTTGCAACCATGTAGTTTCGTAACCAGCCAGTAAATACGGCTAATAATTGAAAAACATATTATTTTTAAGCTCAAAGTTATTTGTATTATTGTATATATAAGCTATTTTGCCTCGGACTATTTACTTACTGTCTTCTGTTAGATGCTACTAACATTCTGTTTGATAGCACCTCTCGTAACGGTTGATAGTTATTTTTATTTGTATTCTCAGAAATGTCGCAAGTACGAGAATGTAGATCCGAGAGTTGCAATCTCGCTGAGAGCCACCTGTCACGCAACGCACTCTCAACCTCACTTTGTGCCGTGAAACATAGCAGTTCAACCGAGACCATCTGTTACAATACTTTCACTAATCTAATTTATTAACTGCGCAGGTGTGAAGTTGCCAGCTTTCAAATAAAAGCGCCAAGTCCTGTAGTGTTGCATCATTGCATGGAGCTAGACAATTTTTGTAAAGCGGTACGTTCAAGCTTCAGTAAACACATATTAGCACTAGCAATGATTGTTGCCCTGAGAAGAATTGGCATCGCGTTTCAGAGAGCTTAGAATTTCTCCTAGTACTCTATGAAATAAGCAAAGGTATTTTTCTTTTAATTTGCGCAACTCAAATCACCTACATCCTTTGTGTCTCGATTCTGTGGCCTGACCCGAAAAATATGCCTATTATTGCAAAAGTGGCTTTATTAGAATCAATGTGACGACCTCCGTAGCCGAGAGGCGAGCATACCGGACTAGGTGTCGCTTTCTCTGAGGTTCCGGGATCGAATCCCGGTCGGGTCAATGTAG
Source organism: Anania hortulata (assembly GCA_963576865.1). Classification (NCBI taxonomy): domain Eukaryota; kingdom Metazoa; phylum Arthropoda; class Insecta; order Lepidoptera; family Crambidae; genus Anania; species Anania hortulata. The sequence continues at coordinate 13,481,904 of OY756392.1, read as the reverse complement.
AAAAATCACTTTTCTATATTGTCTCGGGTCTGGGTGTTGTGATACCGTCGTTGTTTCTGATTTCTGTAACACATGTGCTTTGGCTTCTTACCACAGGATCAGAGCAATGTATGTGATGTTGTCCAATATTGTTATATACTATTTATTTATAATGTTCTACATATATTGGTAATTAATTACCATCGATATTTAAATCGAATTTGAATTTATTTGTAACTCGATTCTTGATATTTTCGAGTTTAATGATGTTGATTCGCAACCAAATTGAAAAGTTCTTCCGAATCGACTTTACTCGTAGGTATTTGTTTGCGGAATTGGGGCACTTTGCGGAAGGAAAACGGTAGGTGTAAATTTACTTTTTGTCAATTTCTATTACGTTACCGACAGCAACTGTCTAAGTTTAACAATAAGGAGTGAATTTATTATTAACTAGCGTCCCGTTCCGTTTTCGCAGGAGTAGTAGCACGAATGTAAAGTTATATTTCGTGTTCCGATCGTACAATAGGATAGATCGTGATCCGTCATTTTATGATTTGGCCACCTAACAAAGTTTTATGTTTGCCCAAACATATCAATACAATTCGAAGGGGTGTATATATTTCATATTTGAAAGTATTGAGTAAATCAATTACTGAACCTCTTATTTCGCTTCCGTTAGGATTTCCTTTGATCATCGCCACTCGAAAAGTATACCTACTAAAACCTCCGCGTGTTCCACCATGCAACTTTTAGCAGAACGACGAAGGATCGCTGTTAGCATGAACTTTGTCGTCAAAGTCTTAAACCTAAATTGTTACATTAATTATATCGGTATAATAAATATGTTTGTGATGGAGCCATCTTATTGCGAGCAAATTACGATAGCCATTACCAGAAAGAAAAAAAAAAGTAAACTCTTATTTAAGAAAACTCAAAATTACTTAGCGTGCTATGGACAAGGCTATGCTTGATGTTTCTTTGCGAGATCAAATCAATAATGAGGAGAGAAAAAAGTCACTGACATAGCCCAACTAACAAATTAACAAGCTGAAGTGGCAGTGGGCGGGGCAGAGAGCACGTAGAACTGACAGCCGATGGGGCAGAAAGATTCTAGAATGGAGGCCACGTACCGGCAAGCGCAGCGTAGGATGTCCACCCACAAGGTGGAAAGACGACCTGATATAGGTCGCAGCAAGCCGCTAGATGCAGGCCGCTACCAACCGGCCAATCTCCAAGTCACTGGGGGAGGCCTAAATGTTCAGCAGTGAACGTCCTATGGCTGAAATGATGATGATGATGATAAAGAGAATTACAAGGTTTGACATCGAACGATTCTTCTAACGAAGTAGCGGCCCTTATCGCACGGCGACAGCCAAAGTAGGTTGCACGAGGGCCTGAACTCCATTCCTCGTACTAAAGTACTATTAAAATAGTAGTCGCAATCCAACTTCAATTCGGTTCAAGTAACACTATTATAAAACGGCATTCTTCTATGATGATTTATCTGGTTAATTAATAAATAACGTCGTATAAAATACGTGAGAAAATCACGATACATAAACCTTCTTCGTTCAGTCTATCTTAGAATGTATACACTCTATTTGTTTATCAAAATTAGCGTAAACAGAGATGACAGACAAACTGAACGAGAGATTTTTAAAAAATATACATTGAGGTCCGCATTTAGAATAATTTAGATATTGACAACCTCTTAGGATTAAAAATCTGATTTTTAATAGGGCTTATGAAGCCTATTCTATCGTCGGGACCTAATCACGAACTCGAGACAGTACCTAAGCAGTGTTCTTTTTACGTAAAACTCCATACTGGAAAAACATGGTTAAAGTAAGACTGTTTTAAACTATACATATAAAAATGAATCTTTGTTTCCCTTGGTCATCGCATCACGCGTGAACGGATGGAACAATTTCGTATATTCTTTTTTGTTTCATACTGTCAGAAGAAGGTTCTTTTGAAAAAAAAATAAGAAAGATGCCCAGAAAATTATTTATCAATAAACTGAAGAACAGAACAGCTAGTAGATAATAAATATTCGGCAGACAAGACACTGACGTCATGGTTTCGGTTACGAGGTACCAGACAATGTAGTTTTGCCAGTGGCTTCTCCCAGCACACCCAGACTCGAGCCAATTTAGTAAAGAACGTTTTCTGAATTGGCCTGACTGGCAATCAAACCTAGGACCTCAGGGAAGGCGACGCCAAGTCCGGCGTACTCGCATCTCAGCTCCCGAGGTCATTTTAATGAGTTCTCTTTTATGAGCTCGTGGTTAGGCATGATCAGTCATAATAAAACTCTTAATTTCAGGGTATACGTGGGGAAATCGCAAATGCGTTCGCTTTAAGTGTCAGTCACTATAGCTAGTTAAGTTTACATATATAATGTACCTATGGGCTCGCTTAGTGCGGGTACGGAAAGCAATCAGTGTCAATGCAATTTACCTCATTGTAAGCTGATGTCTATGATTCACGGCTGCAAGTCTATTACCGCGCCATGATGGAGCACTAGCGGGTGTGTGTGTCTACGTTTTATGCTCGCCTGCAATACTTCACAATAACTGTGCATAAATGTTGACTTTTATGGACGTAACGTTAATGTTGCTATTGAGGGTACGTTTATGACGTTATTGCAAACGATAATTTTCTAGCTCTATTATGATCATAAATCTTTTTCTTTTTTAAAGCGTGTATTTTGTATTAAGACTTCCGCTTTCTTGCTCTTTTTATATCACTTCACTCTATTTTAGGCATCTTTCGCAGTGAGGCCGCAGCAGCTCTTCATGTTTTTATTCACAACCATCGCAGTGTCGGCCACTGATCAAGTAAAGCTACGTGTGTCGGCCGTCCTTTTCGCTTACTAACGGTCATAAAACTATTTTGGTCATAAATAAATATCAATAAATGTAAACTATAAAAACAATATCTATTGGTAGTGTCATTTAAAAAACGAATTCGGCAGAGATTTGGCTGTCAATGGTTTACCTTAATCAAAAGATGACTAGTATATAAAATGATATTCAGCGTCTTTCAGTTTATTTGAAGTTGAACTTGGTAAAAATGATGTTTTAATCCAAATTTATTCCAAATCTTGTACGAAGATAGTTGTGCGAATATTGCTCCAAGTGTTATGGGTAATAGATTCAGAAAGTCCTCGAAATTAAAATTTTCTTTTGTTTTTTTATAAAGTGACGGGCATACCTACTTATCACAATATAATTTGTGGCTGCAACAATCATTTTATTCAATGGACAGTCAACGGCAGGTCAACATACTCAAAAAGATAAAGGTCAATGAACCGATTTTCAAATTTAAGCCCGAAATATAGAAATCAATTTCAATTGAGAAAATTTAACGTTTTGTGGTAGGTTGACGAGCTGTTGTCTGTACCTACCTTATGGAAATTATTGAATTTTTGGTCATAAATTGTGACTAATTGATTAAAATTTCTAATTAATACAGGCGCAAATTACACTGTGATCAGTATACAATGTAAAGAAGCTTTTTTGTAAAAAAAAACGTATGAAATCTTAAGTTTCGCGGGCTTCTTTGCTGATATTTGAAACAAAAACCACCGATTGGTAACCGCGGTCACGTTACGCGTAAAGTTATTATAATAACTATTTAATGACACATGAAAGTGCACTTACCTACGCGGTTATCGGGCTATTAAATTAATATAACATTAAATTTTGAATGGACGTACATTGACATAATATTCAGGCTGGCAATTTTATGAAAATAACTATAGCTAAACGCTTTTGGACAAGTCATTCAGGCTTACATGCTTATCACAGTTAAATCGTAATTATGGAAGATAATTGTAAATATAATATTGTTTATTTTCTTAAAAGATAATTAACTGTACTGATATAGCTAGGTACAACGAATTTCATCTTTTTGTTTTCATACCATCATCAAAATAAAAAATTGTTACGTTTCATTTTGTGAGGTAGAAATATTGTCAATTTTAAAGTACGTAATCAACTTTTATGGAACTACAAAACTTTTATATTACCCATTACAAGTACATATTTGCATAGTATTGTTATCTCTCTGAGAGGCACAACAACGGATACTAGAGTGCTTGTGCAAACTTTGAAGTTTATATATTTATATTTATATATTTTTAAGTAAGTGGTTGTACGTAGTTAAAAACATTAATAATTAGGCTATTAATTTCTAAGTACTATAAACTAGCTTACTTTTGTTCCGAATAAGAGGGTTAGATAGGGACCGTATTTGCTTAGTAAGGATGATCCACCTTTTACTTCATCATCATTGAAGTCGTCTTAAAACCTTAGTCACAATTAAAGAAAACCTAAATGTAAAGGTTCGGTGTAGGTATATTTGTAACCCATTTACTAATCTTGCCTAGATTCCATATAATTAATATAGTCTGGCACCTAGATAGAATATACAACTGTTTATAGCCTAAAAACTACTTGTTGTTTATTCCGAAAAACATACTGACATTACTAAGACACTAATTTCTCTAAATTACTCGCGTGCGAAGCCGCTGGAAACAGCTAGTTGTAAATAAAACAACGCTAAAATGAAAAAAAAAAGTTATCAAAACTTTTTATTTTCATTTCGGGTCGGGTCTCTGTTTGCCTGAAAAATTAAACATCGGTAAAATAAATTTATTACTTACAATATTAGGTGAAAGAACTACCTGGTATTCAAAACTTCGCTAAACCGTTTCCGAACTATTGAAATTCGAACAGAAGAGTTTCGAAAGTAAGATAGGTTACCGTTCATGACTTTTAAATTAGAGAAGAATTAAAAATGAAAAGAAAAAGAGTTTGTTTTTACGTAGATCGATTTAGTTACTGATTCTGAGTGGTCCCTAAAAAGTTGGCACTACCTTGAAATGTAACCCTGTATACTTCGAAAAAATGCTACAAACATGATCATTCTCTTTTAAATCTGTAATCATCATAATGAATCGATAAAACCGTAACCTCTGCGCTGGTGCTTTGTTCATCCAATTAATGATCACGATTAATCATTAGGAGAAAGGACTATAGAATGGGTCGATTCTGCAATGTTGAATCCATTTAATCTATTCAGAGGTGAACTTTATTCATAGACACCTTACCTAAACCCTGTGACCTTGACCCCTTTCTCTCGATTCCAATCGTAATGGCCGATGTTGTCAATGTCTATGTGTGTTGAGTTCTTCGATAATGACGATTAATGACCATTGAGACAAACGACTGCAATGGTAATCCATCAATTTAGAGGCGAACTCAAAAGAGTCTGTGGTTGGAATCTCCATAACCTTAACTTCTTTTTTCTGAGTACAAAGTATTATCATCAGAATAAATATACTTCTCATAAAAATAACATTTAAATAATTTTATAATTTACAAAGATATTTCAAGTCATGTTAATGAAGTGTTAGATAAAATGGTTGCTTTGGTTGAAAAATGGTTTCTGCAGGTGAACGATAGAAAATGAGGCAATTTTCTCCAAAGCATTAGCATCTTAAGCCGTAGTTTAGAAGATAAATGGTTTTAATCTACGCAAATCCACGACATGAGGAAGCGTTTGATTCTGAAAATCTCATACAGTTAATGCCTCTTGGCAGTTTCGTGGTCACGTGTGCTATAGACCCTCAGCCTCTGCCCTCCGGCTATGATCCCTTCTCTCGTATCTGATCGCCATAATGTTGGACACAAAGCCAGAACAAGAGTTATCGTCGAAGAATCCATTATCGTACCCTTTTTTAATTAAGTTTTAACTGATCAATGACTGGTAGAGTCATTCAAGTGAAATTCATTTGGGATTGCTTTTTTACTTATATCAAAAAAGCTTAATGTTCACAACATAAATATAAAATTGTAAATCAAAGCAGGCTTTTTCAATAATCTTCGAACATTTCGTTATTAAATCATGTGGGTCTTAACATGAAAATAATCAAAATTACTTAGTCCTTACATTGATTAATATGAAATAATTTAATTCAATCTAAATTAATTTTTATTTCTTAGTCGCCAACTCGTAATTTATTCATCCTGAAACTTATTAGCTTTTCTACTCGGCACAGGAAAATTCGATTCAACCTATTATCAGAAAACATTTTTTTGATGTATTTCTTCTTTTCTTTTCCTTGCAAGTAAGTGGTATTCACTTTGTAATGTACGTATATGTGGTGATTACATAGTTGGGTACCTTATAATGTTGCGTGCACTAAACAATCACACATTCATAAAATTTTCGGACATAACGATGTTATAAGTACGTTGATGACAAGGAAACATTATGAAATATCCACCCAGTTTCTCATCGAAAATAAGTATTCTATTGACGATCTTCGTAGCTGAGAGGCAAGCATACCGGACTTGGTGCCGCTATTTCTATGGTCTCGGGTTCGATTCCCGTCGGTCAATGTAGAAAAATAGCTTTTCTATGTTGTCTCGAGTCTGGGTGTTGTGGTACCGTCGTTGTTTCTGATTTCTGTAACACAAGTGCTTATTATTATAATTATTATTCATTTATTCATAAGACAACATTGTTCCAATAATGGTTAGTAACAAATGGATACCTAATACTATGTTAGTACATTCTTTTGGCGCAAGTCAGTACGTAAACGTTCGTTTTCCCCTTTAAATATAATGTTTTCGCATTATAATTCGCTGTCTAAGTCCACAAACAGAAAAGTTGATATTTACTCTGACACATTAAATAGATTTAGGTCCACATGCTTAGACTAACCGGAACGGGTTGGTTGACCTGTGAGGAACACAATTTATCTGTATTTTGTTTTTGTTTTGTTTGATAATATTTTAAAATTTGTTTATTGTTTACTTTTAATGAAGTATTACTGTTGTCTCCGGTGCATGCTGTTGTCGCCTATAATTAAGTTTATACTAGGCAAATGTACTATTATGACAAAGAACTCGAAGTTAAAAAGTGTAACCTTGTTGGCGACCTAAATAAATAAAATAAATAAACCATATTGCAGTGGTACAGGTACTGACAGACAAACCGCTCCGCGATTGCGCTCAAAATACTATTGCGGCTGCCCCTGCGCACCGTTTGCGCATGGTTGCATAGAAGCAATCCACGCGCGCCTTGGCGAACATCCCTGATGCGCTACAGGAGCGAGGCAGCCCCAGCAGCACCCTGAACGCATTATTATATTAGATACGTAGTGCATTGTACTGCTTCTGGGTATAACTCACCCACAGACTACTCGTGTAAGAAGTCGGTTGAAAAGACGTACAAAATGCCCTGAACAGCTTAAGCTACTTATCACAGGATCAAAGCAATGTATGTGATGTTTTCCAATATTTTTATTTATTTATTTATTCCTAGGACACTTCCCAGATCTAATGTAATGTATTACTGTGTCATTGTCATTCCTTATTTTTTATTATAATGATACACTGGGCAGATTTTCTCTCCATTTTATCGTTAGGACCTTTCTTAGAAACGGGTATAACATTGTGTTTGTGTGGTGGTCGTCCACATTGTTTAGGGCTGTCTGGATAAATTAGATCACCGTCCATTGCCCATTTGTACAGCGACAGGCAATTAGGTGAAGACGAAGAACCGATAACGACGGAGATCGTAACAATTCATCTTATCATTCTGGGTGTCAATCAATTGGATGGTAAGTAAAACATCTTTTATTGGTTATCCTTTTTTTCCGTTGGAACCTTTGGCTATCCTTTAAATATGAAATTCGTTGGTCGGGCCGGGTTATCAGTAAGCTTACAATTGATTAAAATTTTATATACCTACTATCTGATTAGCGTTATCCCTTGTGACACGACATAATTGAAGCACACATAGATGTGTCTTCAAGGAGTCGCGTCATAATTAAACGCTCACAAAAATGTTAAAATAGATGACTGTCTAAGTCACGTAATTCCTTAATTAAATTAAATTTTTACTTTCCTGATGAATGTAATCAGACGAGCTCTCTTCTCAGTCGAGACTTGGCACGTCCCTAATCCTCTGTAATTAAATTTCCCAACAATGTAGAGACATAACTGTGACTAAGTGTATCAAATAATCAAACTTCATTTAGTTTTACGGTCACCATCTGGATTTGCGTCTGTTTTTCCCATGGTTTATTGATGTATGTGTTGGTTAGGAAGAGTAAGTTATACGATGAGTGATGTATTACTAGTATTATTCACCTTTTAACCTACCTATTTATAATACAGCTTTTTTACCATTTAACTTGCAACTTAACATTTTTTAATTACCCTGGTTTTGGTAATTGGTAAGTCTTTCGTGATGACGTATGTAACTTTGTAAATTTCATAATTTGGCTAAAAACAGTACCTATAATAAAAAAAATTAACCTAACCTAAAATTATTATTATTAACCTAAAATTAAATATTGTAAAAATGAAATTAAATATGTAAGAAGTTACGCAAAAAACCTTTTTCGATAATCCCCCGTGGGCTTAATAAGGCGTACAGTGGATACCTTACTGTCTGTTTCAATGATCCGAGTAAATATGCTTACACTTTCACGGTGAAGACTGACACAAATTTTCGTAAATAATTTTATACCTGCAGAAACCGAACTTTGAATAAAATATTTGCGACGGAGCCCCGTCGCTAGGAAGTTTTTCAACAATTTATAATGTTTGCTCAAGACTTAAGATCTGTGTGAACAGTCTACATAGGCAATTGCGTGCCTTGCCTTTTTAGCAATTTCAGTTAACGTTTTTTTAAAAACAAATTGGTGTTTTATTTTGGAAAAACAAATATTTATTTATTTTTTAATTATAAACACCGACTATTGCTAGATTTTTAAACTTGAGCATTTGATTTCAACTTCATTATACGCAAATCAGTGTTATTGGTACTTATGGATATGGAAAGTGTTTCTTATTATTTTGATTTAGTATTACGTTAGTAAAGAATAGATGTTAAATGTATACTTAGTTTATTATTCCTGTATAAATAACAGCAGTTGTTACAATATTTTGTTATATCACAAAACTTTATAACACAGAACATATAGCGTAATAAAAGTAAAGCTAATATATTATATAATTCATTTTTTATGCCACGCTAAGGTTGCCAACGTTGGCGTATTCAAAAAGGTGTGATGCAGAAAAATAAACACTATCTTGGCAGTGGTTGCAACGATAGGGTTTTTCAATATCGTTGGGTGGTTGCTAAGCGACTTTGTTTGTGCGGCTTATGCCGCTTTTTAATAAACATAAAATTATTTGATTTGAAAAATAAGTCAGTGGATAGATTTAATGTAAAACACCAAAACTGTCATAAAATGAGAGCTTATGCTTCTATGTTGTGAGACAAATCGATTAACCATTATTCATTGTAACCATCCGATTTGAACCGTTGCTCGAGTGCGCATTGATATATTTAAATTTTTTTAAAAATATATAACAACATCAAATACATTGCTCTGATCCTAAGGTAATTTTTATTTATTTTTTTATTATAAATATAAAAGTTAATCGTTCAAACCCGGGACCTCAAAGATGGCAACGCCAAGTCCGGGGTGCTCGCCTACGGAGGTCGTCAAATTTTGGTATGAAGCTTAACTTCTGTAATGGGTCTCTTATTTATTCTGTGCTAATGCGGCACTTTATTCAAAGTGCCGTGATGGGACGGCCGTAAAGAATACACTTCCTCACCGCCAACAGGAGGCGTGTCGTAAAAGTCGACTAATTCCTATATCACGAGGCGGGCAGCAGCGTCTTCGTGCGAAATCTTATTAAAAAACTGCGCTCGCCAACCCGCCTGCCAAGCGTAGCGAGTATTGGCATCCCCCCCGATGATCAGTCATTGGGGGAGGCCTTTGTTCAGCAGTGGACCTCCTATGGCTGAAATGATGATGATGATGATGATTCAAAGTACCTACATAAAATATTTAATCCTATTATGTCTTAAACAGGTAAACAATGGTATCAATTAGGATGCTATCCACAACATCCAAGTCATACTACACTAACACTTCCTTAGTCCAATTGCGTCATTTACGTCAAATGAATATGTATCGGTCTATTAATAAAGGTAGTTGCTCTGCTGAATCTAAATAGGTATCCAAGACATGTTGTCTGTTGTTGTTATAGTTCGACGAGAATTCAGCCATCTCATACAAACAGGAAGTAAGTAATAAGCATGTTACTTATTATTATGATAAATTTTAATGTAACGATGTAAAAATACTAACCGTATTTCATGGTACTCGTATTTAAAAAATTACCTGCTTCTAATTTTTTGTTTATTTATTATTAATATCTAGCAGAGAAGCAAGGGACTTGACTCTGACAAAAAATTGCACTTTAATGTTTAATAATACGCAAACGGATCCTTGAATCGAAAAATGGTGTTTGCACACCTACAATATTTTTAAGCGACCTAACCAACGACACCCCACACCACGCGATAGATAAGAACAAAAATCATCCCCACCGTAGATACGTCTCCCCTACACGTATTTAAAAAAAAATTTTTTTTTACCACTTTGTCGGTGTGACTAATATGTACACTCTTGTGATAATAGACGGACAGACATACAGACAAGATAGCAGACTGTTATCAAATAAAATAAAATAAAATGTTTCATCTAAAAACGTTCTTAAAACAGTGTTACTTGTTGGAGTTGCCTAGTAAGCATTATTATACACTTGTGGCAGGCAGCTCCGCTTCTTTATGATACTTACGTATTACATGTTGGTTATTTATAAGCATTTTTTTACAAAATTTATGAAGTTATGAATTTTAATTTTAATGAAAACTTTACGTGCTGAACTTGAAGTTCGTTTTTTTGGCATTTTGTGGTAGTATATATGCTGTTGGTAAATGACATACTTACTTCTTTTCTTTGGGCTATGCCAGAAGCGAGAAAGTGCTGCAAAGTTATTATTACAGAAGTTGAGAGCCATTTTCAAAGCGAATGATAGTTGGCTCTGAGTGCCATCAAAACAAACATTAAGCTCATTACTATTGCTGTTCGAGCTAGTTACCTACCGTGTGCGCTTGATGAGATTATTCAGATTATTTGAAATTATTGTATGCTGTTGTTTAAGAGATGATCTAATTATTACCTTTAGATAGATAGATAGATAGATAGACACTTTATTGCACAAAACTTTAAGGTTATTACACACAAGACACAGTTATGTACAATCAGGCGGCCTTATCGCCAAAAGCGATCTCTTCCAGACAGACAGCCTTTAGAACAGCATGTACAGACAACGGCAGGTCAACCTACCCAAAAAGTATCAGGTCATTGAATTGATTTTCAACTTTATGTCCGATACTTAGAGATCAATATCAATTGAGAAAATTTGACGTTTTGTGGTAAGTAGCCAAAGCACTTGTGTTACAGAAATCAGAAACAACGACGGTACCACAACACCCAGACCCGAGGCAATATAGAAAAGTTATTTTCCTACATTGACCCGACCGGGAATCGAACCCGGAACCTCAGAGATAGCGACACCAAGTCCGGTATGCTCGCCTCTCGGCTACGGAGGTCGTCAAAACTAAACTAGAATTAGAACTATTATAGAACTACAGTTAAAATGTATGTCCCACATTTAAGTCGGGGTTACGAATAATAATGTAAATAACACTATGTAAAAAATGCAAAGCTGAACTAACTCCAAATACTCATTAAAACAAACGGACAAGGTCCAAAGTCCCAAGTGTTTATACTTTATGGCCTTTCAATATGAACAGCCAAGGATATTTAGATTCGCTTGGATAGTAACGGCTTAGTTATAAAAAGTTTATGAGTTGATTTGTGGTGCCTTTTAGTATCCTACGAAATAAGATAGGTTCAGTAAAAGTTGGTGACGGTTTATGTCGAGATATCAATTTCAAAATATTATAGTAATGTTTGAAGATATTCATATTCCACTTATACTAATTAAGTTATGTCAGGTTGCCGCTAGTTCAAAACCTTCATATATGAAATAAGATTATACACATTTAATTACCTACATGCCAAGCTTAAATAAAAAAATATGTGTAGGTATGCTACTTAGTTTTGGATTATTAGATAGAATTGAAATAGCATTGTAACATCACATTAAAGCTTTTAAAATTTGACAAGGATCAATGTGGTTCAATTTATCTTCTCCTTAATTGGTAGCAATTGCTTTCACGATCTCATTAATTTGTTAGATTGCAAGGTAGAGTTAAATACAGGTTTCAGGCTGAAACATAGTCTTTAATTAGAAGAAAGTGCACATGTCGTTGCGTTTCTGTGAAACTGAGCAATGAAAGACTTGTCAGGAAACATGCAAAATGAATGACGATCAATGGCCTCCTTCAGTAATACTATATTCAGTAATTGTACTTTAATATAAATAAATTCTTTCAACAATCACAATAAATACATTTATAAACATCCATGACATAGGTATAAATGATCGAACCCGCAACCGCCATCCAGGCTTTATAGTCCATAGCGGTAACCACTAGACCAGACGGGCGTCAAAATATATTATGTGTTAACGTTTTATAATTCAAATTAAAGTATTTGAAGTTAGCTAATACCGTACGTTTGTTTGTAGAATGTACAGCAAAGTAATATTTAAACGCAAAACAATTTATTACTACCTAGTCTTGTATAAAAACAAAAATCTTAGTGGACCGCACAATATTTACACTATTAAGGGCCGATTTTTCAAAAGCCTAGATAAATTTTATTTAATCCAACAAATACGAGTGACGCTTTGACACATTTTCTGTAAGAAAACTGTTAACATGTCAAACTAATTCTTCAAATAAAAGTTATCTGGCTCTTGAAAAATCGGCCCTAAAATAGGTAAGTACTTATCATTTTTACCGGTAACCTATCTTACTTTCGAAACTCTTCTGTTCGAATTTCAATAGTTCGAAAACGGTTTAACGAAGTTTTGACTAGCAGGTAGTTTTTTTTACATAAGATTGTAAGTAGTAAATTTATTTTACCGATGTTTTATTTTCCAGAAAAACAGATTATCAAAACCATTTTTTTTTCGATTCACCGTTGTTTTACTTACAATTATTTTTATTTCCAACTGATTAGTAAATACTGCGTATATAATAAGACTAAATTGGTTAGGTTAGGTTAGAACAGTGACCTCACTCAGCGCGAAGGCGAGCGAACGGAGCGAGCGCAGCGAGCGGAGCGCTCGAAAACTAAGGATAAGGATGAAGGATTTTAATTTATTATTGGAAGCATTTTTCTGGAAACTAAATCATCTAACATTAATAGCTTTGGCAAATGATGAGTAAGATTTAAAAACATATAGAATTTAAAAAAAAAAACAATCGAAAACCGGAATATCAGCAATATGTCAATTGTGTTTTCGGAATGATAAAAATATGGAAAATAAAAAAAGGACAAAACGTTTTTGGAGAAATAAAATTCGTACTAAAGCAATTCGGACTTAAAATAGGTAACCTTTTTTACCATATACTTTTTTTTGTCATTTACTTTCATTGTTCACTGAATCTGTGCGTAAATATATCGGAAAAGTTCACGAGAAGTAATCTAACTCTACTCAAAACGTTTTGGGATATTTTTCAAGAAACACTATAGGTACTCGTATTTCCCTAAATATTGATAACTCATTTTTTTAGCTACCGATAGTTATAAAAAAATTACTCCGAAGTACAAATATTTTGTATTTTTTAAAAGTTATAGTAAGTTAAGGCAAGATTACATAAAAATTTCTGTTACGGAACCATATAAATAATGTTTTATTAAAAACTAAGTCGCTTAAGGTAGATAGGTAGATATTGGAGATTATAACGTGCCGCACACAGTAACTATAAACGGGGTTAAGCCTTCTCGCCTATTCTCTTGTGCTTCTTTATTAGGTCACGTCGGAACTTTGCAATTCGCACTCAATTGACGCAACTTACTCAATATGTGCGTGCTGTAACGCAATTAATAAAGTTTTGGTCTGTTTCGGAACCGACACCCCAATGGGAAAATATATTTTAATAAAAACTAAACAGATAGGCATAATATTAATACGGTGTAGGTAACAGTATATTCCAATTTAGCAAACACACTATCACATTCGGTTTGTCGTAACAACATTTTATATGATGTCGAACATTTTAATTTTTTTATTTAAATTCAATTGCACACTCCACTAACAGCTTATAGCCAAAGCGTAGAGTGAGCCAGTTACAGTTTTATCACATTTTTTACAAACACACATACTATCAATATTAGCTTAAAAAACTAACACAATGATTCACAAATTGTCTATGCCTATTATAAAACAAGTCAGTTTCTGGCTCCTGAGCAATGAGGGCATTGAGCATACAAATAGCCTGCGCTGTGGGAGCGTGCCGCGCCGTCAGCGTGCGCGAGGGCGGCGCGGACAGCAGGCGGCGCGCGCGCTGGCGGCGGTACTGGTCGGGCGCGGACAGGTGGCACATCGAGAGGGCGAGCTGGTTGTCTATTTTGCCGTTGTGTTGCAGAAAAGAGCCGTACGTGCAATATACTGTCTTGGACCTCGTGACTCTCTGAGGGAGATTTTTAAAGATATTAATATATTAACAGTAGCCTCTCAATACATTTTTGAAAATATTATGTACTTATGTATTAATATTATCATTATAATAATCGTAATAAAATAAACTTGCCGTTCCGAGCTTCAGACTACACAAAGTTGGTAATTCATTCTTGGGGAAATGTATTAAATTTTTTAATAAAGTTCCACAGACTCTTGTTGAACTACCTGTACATGAGTTCAAAATTCACATTAAAAAAAACCTTATGAAAAAAGGGTAATAAGGTAGACGATTATTTGAACGACAAGAGTGCATGGACTTAACCTGCTTAGCTCGCACTTACTTTATGTCTTGTAACTATATTTCCTGTAAAAAAGGCTGACAAAGGTGACTGAGTTGGTTGCGCCGTTTCTTCTCATCACCAGCCGATATGTAGTCCCGAAGCGGTGGTAGGGTAAAGCTATATTTTGGGACGTCTATAAGTGCCCGGAAGAGGGCCTATATACTGAATAAATGAGTATTAATGTTATTAGTTTTTAGTTCATTGAGTTCACGTTCGTTGTTTATTCAAAACTAACGTGTCTCATGATTTATTTACCGGTAAGGGAATCCGGAACTTACCAACCCATGTCAATATGAACATTAAGTGTATCTTAGTAACTAAAAATGGGATAAGAAAGTGATCTGTTGATAATCTTGTAAACCATATTTAAGCAAATATATATCTTTATCTTTAAGAGATAGGACATAGATAGATAACTACTTTTAGTTATCATTCAAGAAAAGTAGTTATGTAAAGTAGAAAGAAGTCATTGAGACTTAAAACCATTTTTAAAATAGTAAATTGATGTCTATGATTAATACGTTATTTTTTAAAATAACTAACGAAATAGTTGTTTTACAACACAATATTACCTATGTCAACGCTAATATTCGGGGTACATTACAACCTTTAGCAAAGGTTTCTAGAAAATTACTGGCTCCAATGAAGCAATAGGATTACGTAGCGTTCGACAGAATAAGCCCGAATATTGAAGAAGGTATAAACACTCCTGCCTATTCCAAGGTTTTCTATCGCCTTGGCCTGTGGTCGCGTGACAATCTCGAGGGGAGCCGGTCACTGCCCCTGATGTTCTAGTGCTCTGGCTAATTTGTATTTCCTTCCCTTTCTAGAAGAAAATTATGACTTGTATTTTACCTAAGTAAATCCAGGATTTTCAAATCCTTTTGTTAATATTGTCAGGATTAAGTTTCATTATCAACTATACTAGCACTACACAAATTGGTTTTATAAACTTGTCATTGTTGTTTGGCACACATGTTGTTAGGTATAACATTAGTTTCATATAATACATCACGATACTTGGATAGTCGCCACGACCATGTCCAGAAAGGATATCAATATTAACTAAGACTTGCGGCGAAAATGTGTGAGAGAATATTAGACAACTTAATATTCAAATCAAATCACTTTGTTTCTGAAAATATGTAACAATAACGCGACAAACATGAAGTGAAGCACAACCAAATTTTATTGCATGACATAATATACCATTTCTTTACCGAAGAAAGTATTGTTATGCGGGATAAAACAAGTTGATTAAATACTAATTTAAGAGCTGGAATTACAAAAGCCCTCGAACGAGGCTCAGACAGATCAATTGGCGGGATACAGACCTGAGTGTTCATCATGACAATGGTCACGATTATAATGAGATTCATCTTAATAAAGGGCTACATTAACGAACTTTGACATAAAAAGGTTATTTAGAGGTTCGAGCTCCTTCAAGTCATCCTCATGCACATTAAAATTTGTTGGTTTGTTCTATGGAGAGTATAAGTGGAGAAAATTGTTTAGAATTTGTTTGTTGCCTTTTTAACGTTATCTTAATTGCATTAATGTGCATGTATGTATAAAACACTTATTATTATAGGAGAAATAATTGAAGTTCAAGCAATATTTATGCTTAAGCAAAACAACACAATTAGGGAAGGTTAACGTTTTAGGTTTAGAAAACAAACTTTACTTGTCAATTATAGTCGAGTCATTCTTAGTTATTTTTTTTAAAGACTATAATATTATTGTGACAACCAATGAAGTTAACAATGTACGAGTGTGCTTCAATAAATATATGTGTTATTGACCTAAATCGCAAAAGTAAAAGATAAATACTACTAGTATTTATTACTGCCACAACCAGAGAGTAAAAATATCGTAAGTTAAAATGAGTTTGAAAGTCGAAACAACCTTAAAGCCTTTGTCGTTCATTCTACTGAACATTTCTTGCGTAACAAATTGAAGCCATTATTTTTGGGTTAATTTAAGAAATCATTGGAATCGAAAATAGTTATAGCCGAATAATTTAGTTATGAAAAGTTATAATTTAAATCAATAGTTAGCAAAGTAATTTGTATCCGATCAAACAGTATTTGGAAATAATTAACCCGAACTTCATCGAGAAAGGACGACCAACACAATGTGTTTTTAATCAATTATATCAATCTTTAGAAGATTGATCGTAGCCAGGATTGTAGTTAAGTTTATTGGGAGCTACACTGTATTGGTCTAACTATAGAATACCGAATAGTCAAATAGTTGTGGTATAAATATGAGTATATTCCAGCGGTAGCGGGTACTTAGTTATTAATCACACGAAGTAATTAAAGGAAATAGGCCGTCCGTTCTATAGCGCTCAAAAAATAAAATGTCAGTGAACTTAATGGGTAGAACGGACCAGAATGTGTTACATTTATGTATAAAAGGAATTATTCGATTAAAGTAATAAAGGTTGAAATCGGTTGTAAACGCGGTTTGTGGACGAGGTGCGAAAGTATTAACTTTGTCCTGCCCGACACTTTGTCGCCATGGCACAAACGTTTGCAGCCACGTACATATACATCTTTCGAACGCTGGTTTAATTGCTGAAAATAACAATAGTCTTCATGGCGTTAGTTAAAAAAAAAAAAATTTTTTATGGTTTGCGATCGGCAAACCATAAAAAAACTTTTAAAAAAAAGGAAAGACATTCTTACTACTTTATATGCTGGAATATATGGGTTAGGTTCGTAACGAAGTACTTTCTTAACTATTTAGGTAATTGATTCATACATATTGGGTCATTATACGAGTAGGTCCTGAAATATACTTATATATTTCAAATACCGTTACAAAATTAAGCAACAATTCAAATGCACTAAGCAAGTTTACAGTGACCTGACTAAACAATTTCTGAAGCATATATTTTTATCTATCTTTTATAATTGCATGTCGAGTGCACGTTAACTAAGTTCCACAATTCAGGTTTTTTCAATGCTTTAATTTTATTGAGATTTGCTTCATTGTTTTGCTTGCTATTTTTATTAATATTTCTGTTTTTGTTCCAGATTTATATACCCAGGAAAAAACAACAACATTAACAGTGACTATTAAATTTATTTTCCGAGTGTTATGTAAAAGTAATTAGTGCTGTGAACTAACCAGACTACATTACGTAAACTTAAGTGCAGTGCAGAGAACATAGTAACTGGTTAATTTTTCAATTTTGTTGGGCAAAATTGTTTAGTGAACATATAGTTTGGTGTTAAAAGATAGTGATGTCCGCGTGTGTGGTGGAGGAGGGTAGGGAAGAAGGTGGCGGCTCATGCTTAGGCGACTCGAGCGCCAGCAGTGGCTCAGATTTAACGCATGAGCGCACGCGCAGGGAGGTGCTCATGAGCGGACGCGGGCGGCGCGCATGCTCCGAACAAGGGCCACATCCGACGCTGCTTTTGCGTAAGTTCATTGAGTCTAGTTGGGGACTTTTGCTTACGTCATTCTTATTTGCTTTTGTTCTTGTCAACGGATACGAATCTGACTGTAAGACAAAGGTTACACGCTCGTATTTCATCAGGCTGTTCTGTCTGGTCTGGTCATTAATGACGGGAGAATGATCAGGTTACATACCTGAACCTACTGATTGACGAAATTATACTGATTAGGATTGATATTATCCATCGAAATCCAGACGTAGATCTGCGTGTAGAGAGCTTTGCAATTTGTACCCTATTGCTATTATAAAGAGTCTACATCGCTTACAATAGATAGAATACTAATAATTATGTTTTGGAATCCATCATTCTGGCGTCAGGCAAGTCTGATGGACCAGACTTATGAAATACTGATCGTGTAACCGTACACTAAAGTTATTCAGTCTACTGCCAATTCTGACCAGTCCTCAGTGCTGACAAAACGTTTTGCTCCATATACGCCACTTGGCGACGACCACGACCCCGGCCATTACTTTACTACTAAACGCGCTGTCGCATCTTTGAGTGTATCTTTTTCACTCCACTACTCTTACTGGACGGTTTCAAGTTATGTTATCAAGTAAGGGTTCGACAACCTAATCGCCATTGATGCACAGTGTCCTCGGTTTGATTCCTCTGTGACATAGTGTCTATCATGTTCTTCTTTTGTACATGATAGACACTATGTCACATTGTTCATGTACATGTTACTTTCTGATGACATGATTTTTTAAATTATAAACTGGATTAATAAAATTTAGTAAACGATATTAAAGTATCTGATTAATTTTATTTGCTACCCTTTAACAAACATACTTTCTAGGAATTAATATGTGGAGTACTAATATAAATTAAACCATGGATTTGTGAGAGAGTGGTGACTATTAAATTGTAAATACTAGATGCGTTTGCTTGCCGCATTATTATATTGCTTCTATTTATTGTTTACATCCCATATATTACACTACTGACTGATTTAAAGAGATAAATAGGAAATCATGATTAAATACGAATATATTCAGTTGAACGACCATTGGTATGAGATCGGCTTTGAGTGCCCACAAAGGTCTGGGAAGATAAGATAAAACGCAAGTATCCGAAATGATGGTGTGTCAGATTGCGACCCTTGTTGCGTGTGTCAGACGAACATGACTGACTTTTTATTTCATTTCTCGTCTTTCAGTTAGATAGAACCCCTGATTCTTCACTTGACATGATATAACGTATCTAAAAAGTCTAAAAACACTTCTCGGAGCTCTATTGAAAGTTCTGTATTAAATGTATCTTTACGGGTAAGGTTAGAAGTTAGAATAACCTTAGGTTTACCTGGGTTTACTTAGTATTACCCAAGGTTTTTGGGTAATGTCCAAATAATAATGAAAGTAAGTTTTAATTTGGGATTTACCCACTCATTTACTAACTCACATAAATGTATCCAATGCTTACTGGGTAATGCTAGAATAATTATTGAAATTAAAAACTAAGGTCACATGAGGCTATTAAAAAATATAAAAAGAACTAAATAGCTCTAAAAGCATAAACATAATAGCTTTAATAGCACAATACATATTTTTTTATTGTTAATTAGTTAAAAAAAAACATAAACAAAATATATTATTTAATTGATCAAGGCAAACTACTGTACATTTCGACCTAGGTTTACTACATCTTCTAGCATTACCCGTAATATATCTACAAACGCCGAGACTATTCATGTCAATCGACACACATTTAGCCGAGACGAGTTAAAGCTCAAAAGTGTTCAGATTTATGGAAATTACTCCTACATTGTTGTAGGTACACGTCTCTGCAAAAGGTTTTTAGTGTAACTCTAAATTGTTTCCATGAATGGATTTCGAGGTTTAAAACACTCCATTTTCTTGAAAACTAAACTTGAAAACAACTTTTATAGTCGATTGATTAATTGCGATTTATTGCCATTGATTTTGAATGTCATAGCGGTCGTTATAAAGAGTTACATATACAAGTATTTTACCTCTTATTGAACCTTGATAGGCTAGTCTTTTAAAAAATACATCGTGAAACATATTGTAATTCAAAAGCGAGTATTTGAAATGGAATGGTTGGACTGATTTATACCCTACTACTTCTTTTTCGCTTTAACGTTAGCTAATTTGCATGTAAAAAGGCGATGAAAAGTTTGAAAGGGAATCAATAAGCTGTAAACAGGCCGCCAGTTGATTATGGTTATAATGTGGACTACGTAACTTTGCGTAACTAGGAGTTTACATTACCTACTAAGTTTATGGTTATAGCTGATCTGAATTGATCTTTGGGTTTAGGTAAGTGTTGGTCGATAAACTTTCAAAAATATTTATACTAGGTAAATTTGTTTAGGTATACATGTATTTTGTTTGCCAAGAAAATTGTAAATCTATTTTAATGATATTTACTTAAGGCGACGGGTAAGGCAAGTGACCTAAACATTGAGCGTCGACTAATGCGATTTCTATTACGTGCCTAAGATAATACAAATGCTTCTCGCAGACTAAACATCCATCTGTTGCGCTCCTGTGCAAATATATTATCATTACGAGCAAAATATCCGCTCATGGAAAAGTAGGCGCTAAGAGTAAAATTAAAAATTAAAAAACCATATAATTCTTAATTGGTTGACTATTTGAAAAAAAAAAACTTCACCCTAAAGGCATGAATGTTATAAATAACTAAACCAACTTTGATGATACAAAAAAGTCGTTTAAAATATAAATGTGTACAAGCTCGCGATATTTGTGGTACTTTGAAATATTTTTTATTGTTTATAAGAAATAATAACTAGCCTATTTAGATACATAAGGAAAAACTTCAACATATAAGTTACTATATCCTAACTTTTACAAAAACACCTCTTTTATGTGCATTTTCCTTACCCGGCGCCTTAATGAAAATTTAACTAAATGACCGATTTATGATAGAATAAAAATGAAAGTATGTCATGTATATCATTAGTAAAAAACTGGATTGTATGCGCCTGCCTCCTGCAAGTATAGCTTGAGTTGTGCTAAATTGTTTTTATTACCCATTGCTAGATAAAGGCATAAAGGGTTCCACTCTGTACCGAACGAACCATAAATCCACGTAACTACAGAAAAGAAGTACCATTTTTCGATTCCGACCAAAGAGATTCCGATTTATTTAAAAATAAAATATTAAAATTGCATTTACAGCATTTTCAAAAGTAGCTTGACTTAGCTTAATGTCGAACTGACTCACACTCCAAAAATGGTTACCTTGTACTTTGGTATCTTAATCGATAAAGCCATTAATTAATAAATCCTTCTAATTTTTAACACGTCTCTTATATCTTAGGTGGTTAAATTATTCTGTAACAATAATATTCAGACATGAGCTTAGAGTCTAGATTTTGAATACAATTAGTAGTTTAACTGAATCAAACATTCAAAACAACAGACAATAATAGATAAGTCATTGTTTTGACGTCAAACAAAGGACAAGGTGAGCTGTATTAATAGAAATTACTTGTTACAAGATAAATGTATTTGTGATGTTCTGAAATATTTCATTTGAGACACGTGTTCGAGTCTCGAGTCTGGCTACGTTTAGTATCGATTCGTTTGTATTTTGTTTTGACAACCATACCAAAATTATACGAATCATTTTCTAAAGACTCGAATATTGTATATTATTTACATCGAAACTTAGACAAATAATGTTTGCTGACAAAAATATTTATTTATTTACTGAAACAGGGCTTTTAATAACAGAACATATTTATGTACACATATTTATGGGAAGTCTTGACGGTCTGAAAGTCCCGGGATACGAGATAACCGGCAATCAAAGTCCTGAGAGTTTCCGGGCTTATTACTGCTACTATTAGACTAGAGTTTTTATTTGTCGGTGTGTGAATAAAAATAACTTCTTACTAGAAATCAAATTACTAAATAAATATCGTAAAAATAACTTTTTACTAAAAGACAACATTGTTGAACATTGAAAAAACAAATCGTAAGGAACCCTGAACATTCAGATGACATTGATGTATGATTGATGATATTCTACAGGCTAGACCTGATTAAGGTTTAAAATCATTATTTTGTATCTAGTATTGGTCATCGTTCTCATAATTAGAAGTTTGTTTGGTAAAAAAATCTAAACATAAAACAAACTTATTTAGTACAAATAAAATTGTCTTTTTGAAATATTTCAGATTTTTAAATAATGGCTCTGGACAGGGAGAATACTCTCTCGTTGTGTTTAATTTCGACAATGGTGTCTCGTCTCGAGCCTAGACCCGTAGGTCCCGGGACCTAAGACAGCTAAATTTAGAAAAAGTCCCGGGACTTCGAGGCATAAGACGTCCCGGGACAAAAACTTTAGGCCTCACTTACATAGTATGACTTCAGTACTACTGCCTCATTTTGTTTTTTTAGTAAAGAGGAAAAACGTAAAAGCAACACTGCTTAAGTACTGTTTAGAGTTCATGATTCCCAAGTGTATATTATACACAAATAGACAAGATAAGCTAAATGTTTTTTAAAGCTTGTCTGATGTTATAATCTGTAAAGGTTTTCTGTCTACAACTCTCAATACGTTTTAAGTACTTAGTTGTCATTTTAACAATAGCGGGCACACGTGTTTGTTATTTAAATCGAGTTCTATGAAATACTATGCGTGTTCCGTAAATTGCTTATGCAAATACGGGTTTCATTTCATACTATCGCATGCTCTTATTCTCATCGTTAAATAACAAACTTCAGCAATAATACTACAAAGAGTTATTATGCAGAAATCTACTTCAACATGGACGTAAAATATTAAGAAATTGTTTTAAATTTATGAGTAATAGCACAAAATAAGAAATAGTTTTGGGTATCAGAAGTTAAGCTTCATGCAATGCGAGCTCGCTCTGACAGTAGTTCTAGTCCAAGCGTTCCGAATGTTCCGAGATTTCGTGGGCGTGAGCGAGGTCTGCGTAAAGATAATAAATGCGTTGCTCTAGCTCACATTATATGAAGCTTAACTTCAGATACCTGCAATTATTATTTATTCTGTGCTAATACTGAGCGGGGTACTTTTTTGGCACAGATTCTGTTTTATATTGTAATTACTATCCTTTATTTTGTGCCAAATAAAGGTATTATCATAAAAGCTCTTAGAGCCCGCGCGTCTTTTTTTATAATTATGAATACAAATCTGAGCGTACACACTGTAATCACACTCATAGTAATTCAAAAACCGATCCAACTATCGGCCGATTTTAAGTCTGTACTCTGCGCAGGCTCTTAGTCACCGCACACGGGCCACACGTGACAGCCACAAACGGCGCCACAAGTAGCGACCACCGGCAACAACCGCCGCCACTTAAAGCTGGAAGCGGCTACCAGCATTGTTCGTTTGTGGCTGTCGCGCGTGGCCCGTGTGCTTTTTTTATTATTACAGAGTGTTTCATGATTCATATGGTATTACAGAACATGGCACTGCTCACCTCTGGGGCGCCAACAGCGGGCGGCGCGGCTGGAGTCGCAAGCGCACCTCGGCGCCGCAGATGAACAGCAACATGCACGGGTCCACGCCGCGAGTGGCGCTCGTGTTGCGCTCGCGTCGCAGTTGGCCAGTCGCACCGCAGTCGTATCGCAGGTAAATAACTACCTGATTGTTATATAATATTAATAATCCTCTAAAGGTAGACAGATGACCTGGTAGAGGTAGTTGGATGCAGGCCGCTTCTATTCGGCCAATCTGGAAGGCCTATGTTCAGCAGTAGACGTCCTATGGCATACACTGCCGTCGTCAAAAGGGTACATTTAACTTTTGTGAACTCGAGAAAATTAAGCTTTTGTGAAATCGAGAAAATTCTGTTTAGTGGTTGAGTATTATATGCGACTTTTTCTGATCCTGTATGTGTATGTATCTCGATTTTACAAAAAAAAATATACTTGTGCTCCTTTCGATATGACGGCGGTATAGAGGTCAATCAAATCGTTCGAACTACACTCGCACCGTAGCTGCCGCTGCCCCGTAGCTGAGCAGATAATAATCTTCTATGCTGTAGCCGCAAGCGCACCTTCGTGATTGTAGTTTCGTAGCTGATCCGTAGTTCGTAGACGGCACGCCATACCGGGACTTGTGCAGGGTCTACGCCGCGGTAAATAAACCGTAGCTCTATTGCAGCACGTTGTTTTAAAAGCTTTCTTATTAAATAGCCAAAAAAATATTTAAATAATATGCTGAGCATTGTCAAAAACTACACAATATTTGAAGCATAGCATTTGTTTCTATATTGATATCATTAAAAAACAAACAAAGAGATGCTAATGCTATTTATCTTTATAACCGCTTAATCGATTTAATTCGTTTATGCGTCGATTGATATGCCAACTTGATAGCGACAAGAAGACGACTTGATAAAGACGCAGCGATTGTCGTAACAGCTAGGTTTCATTGGGTGCTGTTAAGAACCATATTTTTATGAGTTTTCGTGCGATATTCGTACCAACACGTGTCGATTCGCAAATTTAGGGTCGCTACTCGCGTTAATTCAATTGCAATTTTAGTACTATTTTATATGTATACAAGTGATTGTATATTTGGCATACCTACCTACGTCAATATACGTATCCGTACATCTATTACGCGATTAGAGTTTCCCAAATCGTAACTTCATTTACGTCACTAACAATGTGGGAGGCAAAGCTGATTACAGGACATAATTATCATTATTGGTTCTCTACATAATATGTCTACTACAGATTACTGGAGTACCAGTAGCATGTAATAAAATGAAAATGAGATGATACAACAGGGGCCTTACCATGCACGCTTGAACTATCAAGCGTGCATGGTAAGGCCCCTGGGTACTACGTAAGTTTTTACGTTTTATACAGAAAAAAAGGGTAAATTAAAAATGCTATCATTGAAAGATCATGGTTAGACCCCTGGCTCTGATTTGATAGTTTTGGTCAGCTTTCAAAAGACTATAATTTTACAGTGTATGATTAGCCTTTTTTGTTATCGTATTTTTATATCGTGTTCGTGCAGACACGATAATTATTTTCGGAGCAAATAGTAGATCGATTAATAGAAATACACGCTACTGGAGGCCCCGTTAAATTACTTGTGACGGCAATTTAACGGAGTTTAGCGGGTTAAACTATGTTTATTAATTAACTAAGGAGGCGTGCGACGGTGCGACGCTTACGACCTCATTTGAACCTATACGTACATTATTACGTCGCAACAACCACTTTATTTCATTAAAGAACTTTGCCATGGCATGTTCTTTGAGTGAAAGACCTCGTCTAATAATCTAAGAGAAGTTTGTAAGTTTGAATGTAGGAGGTAATCTTTGGACCTACATATCTGATTATTTATATTAATATAACCTATTTAAAATGGACTTTCGGGCTGTATATACGCAATATTACCTATTACGTAAAGATAACAGTAGATATTTTTTTCTATCCTAGTAAATAAAATCCCTATATTATGATATGTTGTGGCTAAGATAATTATTTAAAACAATACTCAAATTAATCAAATTTATGTCAGCCATAAATGTTAATAATACGAATAAATACGCAATTTTCCCAATATTTCTTTTGTTATGATATAACAAAAATCTGAATTCTAGCAGCATAATTTCTCGTGAGATCGTATTGTAAACGCAAGCATTATTCTGCTTCTGTCGCCATTATGATTATAGAAAATGGCAGAATGGCGGCTTTAAATTTATACCGGTACGTGCTACGACAGCGTTATCAACCGTTATAAGCATAAATCGACGCTGTAGAATAGCCCTCTTCCACAAGACAATAGATTTTTAAGGATACGACCTCACCCCAAGTGCTAATATAATGCACCCTGCAACACGTGACGAAAGCTAAGGAGCCATGCAGTTTGGTCAATACCATCAGACCCTTGACATCGAGTAGTAGTATGATCTTAACCTAATACTGGACGCAATTCTGAGAAGCTAACCAAAATTTTTAAAAATATTTCTGCAAACAGGCCCACACACACACAGGCACTCTTACACGCAGCCACTTTTCAAATAAGTAAGTATGTTAACAAGATTAATGTTCTATTCTAAGCTAGACAGTATTTAAATTTTAAATACACTTAGTTTTATCAATTATTTAATAAACAAGAAAAGAAGGGGCTGCCAAATTTTTTTGATTTAAAACATCTTGGCGTGTGTTTTAAGTTGATTTACTCTGATTCTCCTCACATATTCAATGTGTTACTCCTTTAACTTTTTTATTGGATCAACATGTACCTATAACTCAGTATTGCTTAGGATCATATAAGTTTAGCGGTCACCCGTCGACTTTATGGATGAAACACGGTTTAAAAATAAACTGACATTATGGCGGGTTTTGTGTTGGGTTATTTTAAAATTGTATTTTTTAAGATCTTGCTCAATAAGTAGGTATTTTATATTTTTATAACACTTCGAATGGCATTGAGGTCAGCGGTGACCTCCAAACAACAGATTTTCCTTTAGTTGTTTCTCGGCAATTAAAGACTTAAATAGATGTAAAATTAATGTATTTTTCATGTTGTTTGTAGAGACAAATAAACTTTATAAATAATTTTTTATGTCTACGTTTATACAAGGTGTCGTGTAGGTAGATATTTTTTGTAAATACCAATCAATCTTTCACAAGGTTCAAAATGAGATCTATACACACAGTTACTTGCTATTGGCAATAATGATTGATGGCTGAAAAGGTGCACAGATTATCCTTCTTCAAATATTAGATTCTTTCATAATAAAATATAACTATCTGCGAATTTCAGTTAAAAAAATTGATTTATAATTTTGTAATGTTCACAATATGCTGTAATTAAAATGTCAGAACCATTGTAACCATTGAGAAAAGCCGATTATATAGTTTGAATTTATATACGCACGGCTGGTATTTGCGGCCTCAGTTGATATTCGTCTGAAGGGATGGGTTCCGCACATAGAATACTAATCTGAAATGTTGACACTTCTTGTCAAAACTTGATTGCATGTTACCCTCCAGAGCTGCTTTTGACATATTCTGCCATATCGAATTAGATTTTTTAAGTTAAGTTTAAAATTGCCTTAAAACTTTTAGTTAAAAATTGCATTTTTATCGTTGGTTTCATGGATCTGTTAAAATGGCCTTATTTACAGCTGTTGAGCTCATTAAGCTTCCACAAAACGTCAAATTGTGTTAATTGATATTAGACTGTATATAAAAAATGAAAATCTAAGAATTTCATGTTTCATATTATCTACTTTGGCATACCTGACTTATTATAAGTTGGTTTAAGTCAGACTTTTTTCGTATTTTTTTTCTAGTAGTTAGTGATTTGTAATTGAAAGTGAATAGAAATTATCATAACGGTTGACAATATATTTAAGTACGTAACAGTGTATAGTCGTAAATTTTAATTTAACGTAATAATACTTGTCCAGGGATTTGTTTTAGTAGATTGATAAAATGAAACACATTATAGCGTCGCAGACTTTTAGTAAACTTTCAAATAGTTGGAGGACAAAGTTCGTTGATAAAAGTTTTAGATGAGAAAAAGTTACCTATTAGCTCTCTCACAACTTGTGCAGTGGGTAGGTACTTATGAAATGTGTTTGTGTTACAACCGTCACGAAAACACTTCGAAAGTCCTCCCTGAGTTATAATGCGAAAATTCTTTCAGTTGCAAACCAATTGTGACTTAACAGATGGAGCGATACATTTGGAATTCAGATTTGGTTGGTTAAGTGTGTTCTCTGTGTGTGTACAGGCAAGCAGGTGGTATGGGCACCTGGCCTGAGATTCAAGTATATGTCGTGGCCAGATCGTAAAATTGACCTTTTCATTATGTGACCGATCATTTCATAAAATGGTGGTATTTCATGATATACAGGGTGGCCAGAAAAGACAAGACAGACGTCCTAAAATTATTTTTAGGTGCCTCGTGTTGAGAGGTATCTGAATCACCCCTTTGTATGTTTTACGATTTTTCGTAGTTTTTAACCGACTTAAAAAAAAGAAGGAGGTTCTCAATTCGTCGGAATCTTTTTTAAATTTTTTTCTGTATGTTCAGCGATCATTCGTCACTACGTTGACCGATTTCGATAATATTTTTTTCGTTTAAAAGATAATACTTTTAGAATGGTCCCATATAAATTAGATTAAATTCTGATGATGGGATCTATAAGAAAATCATCAAACATTGCATGAACTCCGTACCACGCCAACTGATTTTAGTATTTATCTTACCAAATATCTTTGCCAAGTGTGAACCGATTTTGATGATTCTTTTTTTAATAAATAGCTTATACTTCAAAGATACTATAATAAAATTTTGCGGAAAAAATTTCACCCCTAAGGGTGGAAAAATAGGAAGTGAAATCGGTGTTCAGCAGTTAAACTATGTTTGATTTATCACCAAAATAGATGAAATAAGTTAATTTTATAAAAAAATTAAAAACCGACTTCATAAAACTAAAACGCAAAAAATAATCTTAACACTTAAGTACCTAATCAGTTACTTTTGGAGTCGGTGCCAGTCGATGAGAGATTCTATGTTTTCGTTTAATGTTTAATGATTTGGCCAAACGATGATCGACATATCATCAAATGTTGACGTTTTAAAAATATGGTCAGTTTTAGTTGGCCATAACATGAAATACCACATTTTATAAAACGATTGGTCACGTCATTAGGTACTCAATTTTAAGATCTGGCCACGACATATATATGCCGTTATTTTTGTGAATGATATCGTTTTACACAGTTAGGGTCGACTTCCATCGAAGATTAGGGTACCGCAGTGTTGTTTTGCTGAAACCATTCAGTGCGAATTCTCCCTATATATCATTCTGATTCTGTTCTCAAATTGTTCGCTCCTTTCAATTTTGAAGGGCGAACAAGCCCAATTATTGTGAATGAAATCTCCAGAAACAATACCGGTAGAATAAATGTTTTGATGGATTAATGAAAATAATGTTATTCATTTTAGTCGATCTGAACAAATTTGCTATCTCTGAAATCAGTGTCGTATACCTAGGGCTTAACCAAAACTATATACGGTAACTATAGCAATGTTGTTTATATCTCAAACTCTATACAGAGAAAACAAAACAAGTATGAAGTCATATCAAAATTAAAAACTGTTTTAAGAACTTATGCGGTTGATCCCCTAGTCATTAAATGTATTTACTATTTTGACAATTGATATTAATATCCTGTAGTTAAAATTATGATATAATTTATTGAACCGCGTGATTGATACATAGATACATACATATTCATATATTGATATATTGGTACCGTCGTTGTTTCTGTTTTCTGTAAACGAGTGCCTAAGCTACTTATCATAGGATCAGAGGATTGTATGTGATGTTGTCCAATATTTATTTATTTACTAGCTGTTGCCCGCGACTTTGTTCGCGTGGTCTTTAGTTTATTCATAAAGGATTTCCTGCGCAACTTTCTTAATTTTTTAAAAAAGAACCTTCTCCTAACTATAATTAACACAACAAAAAAAGAATTAGCCAAATTGTTCCATCCGTCCACCAAGGGAAATAGAGATTCACTTTTATACAGGTGTTAGATAAATGCTATGGTGAAGTCAGAATATTGATATCATCATAAAAAAAAACATACAAATCGAATTCTGAGAATTGTTTGGTATGAAAATTAAAAATTAAAATAATAATGATATTAAATTGCTGACTTCACCATAGCATTTATATGCATATCTTAACATAGGCCAGTTTAGGCTTGATATATCATTTACCTAACAACCAGTATATCTAGATAGACATTTTAACCAAATACAATACAAGTTAGTACTATAAACAATTTACGAAAGTGTTCAACGTTACTAATTAGTTTAAATGTTTTATAATCAACTAGCTGTCCCGGCGAACTTCGTACCGCCGCTTCTTTCGTTTTTTTTTTTTCGTGAAAATTTCTCATGTTTTTATACTTATTCTGCTATTCGGGGCGAAGACAAATTAACAAATCAATCACCGTTAAAATCGGTCGGTTAAAAGGTTATAAATGGTGTAACTAGCCCGTCTTTGTTTTATATATATAGATTATAAAATACGTTGTCAATGAATTGAATTCTTAATGAAAAATTAACGCAATGCTAGGCTTACGACGTTTTAATGTAACCTGAAATTTCTCGACTAATCCAAAGCATTGTGCTGGGTTTATTTAGATCAAATTTACACTTAGTTAGAGCACAATACACTTATTAACTAATTTAGTTTGAAGTTCATTGTAGTACTGGTATCTATTAATTTTAGTTATTCAAGTCGTCTTGTTATAAACTTTGAAAAAGAATAAGCTCCGATAATTGAACTCATTATTTTTAAGTCCTTATAATACATAAGAGTTTTCTGAAACTTAAACTGCGAAATGTAAGTGATATCACATTCTTTTGAAGAAATAACTAGTTATAATATGGATGAAGAGATCCGTACACGAACAAAAGTCGCTGACATAGCCCAACGGATTAGCAAGCTAAGGGAGCAGTGGGCGGGGCACGTAGTACGTAGAACTGCTACGAACTGAACGGCCGATGGGGCAGAAAGGTTTCGGAATGGAGGCCACGTACTTGCAAGCGCAGCGTAGGACGTCCACCCATAACGTGGACAGTTGACCGGGCCGTTAGATTCAGGCCGCTTCCAACTGGCCAATATGGAAATCACTGGGACAGGCGTATGTTCAGCAGTGGACGTCCTATGGATGATGATGATAATATGAATTAACAGGATACCTACATTTTAAAGCTTTAAGGATTTCAGGAAAATACTAAGTAATATCAGATATGGTTTATGGTAAAGCGTTCGGTAGCCTGGTATCCAATGTACCGCTAATCAGTTGTATTTTGCCATTTCGAACTGATCCGACATATTGTACCAAAGTTGGAAAATGTGTTTCACTGTTCTGTTATGGGAATACGAGTTGCGTAGTTTGTTAGTAATTTTCAGATATGCGAACAGTGAACCGAGCTGAGTTACTGCTGTTGCGATATCATTTTAGGTCATATCCAGCAAATTTGTTATTATTACTTCGTGTTATCAGTTCAATACAGTTTTTTATCAATCAAACTAGGCCATTTTTCAGTTTTGTTTTTATACTATATCTAATCAAAACCCGATGTTATGTTACTTTATTATGTTGTTATGTCACTATAACCATAGTGTCTACTCATTTTTAAAATATTATAATATATTTCATGTTCAACTTTGTACTTTAGTTTGAAATGGAGTCTACCGACTCTAGGCAATGCTCACTAATACTCACTGAGAATGCGGTTCATTAAAAATAAAACCTTTTAAGTACCTGTATGGATGTATCAAAAAATGCTCAATAGTATAGTTGTTTCCTAAATAAATGACAACTTTGAGGCCACTTATTCTATACATCATATTAAACAACTTTTGGTCTCTGATTTTAGCAATTTTGCATTAAAATTATTCGACTTCCCATACAAAACTGCTAAATAGCTGATTGAATTTTTATAGAAAGAAAAAAAAACATATTTTTAAAAGTCATACAACAAAAGTTGTTAACCATGATGTTTAGAATATGTGGTATTAAAGTTGTTATTTATTTGCACTCTGTATATAATACGTAACATAGTCTGTAATTCCCATGTATACAGAAAAAGTACGATTTTAGGAGGTCGTTTAGGATTGAGTCTAGTATGAGTTTGGTGAGAAAAATATTCATAAACCATTGTCATAAATAAAAATAAAAAACTATTTCATCAAAATCCTTTAAGATGAGAAAAGATATGATTTATTTGGGTAAAATGGGGTACAAAAGATGTTACAAATAAAAATTCTTCTCACATTTTACCAGAACCTGGTACACAAAAATTTACATTTATATTTCTAATTATTTATTCAAAGCTCATTACGCAACGATTACAAGGTTGATACCTCAGCCCGCATAGTTTAATCACATCAGTTTTGCGTATGACTAGAGTACTGGGATTCAAACCCAGGACCCCTTACGACGACCTTCTGGTCTAATGGTTCGCGCTCCAGACTACAAAACTAGACGGTTGCGTGTTCGAATCCCGCAAGGGGCAACTGTCTTTGTGATGAGCACGAGCATTTGTGCCTAAGTAATAGAAGTATCTTAGTATATCTATCCGTTATCAAGTCGCCATAGTACAAGCAGTGCTTGTTTGGGGCTAGATAATTGCAGTAAGTGTTAGAAGAATTTATTTAACTTTTTATTTTGAACCATCGAGGTCTTCATAACTTAAATTAAAACCTTTAAGTATACTACACTAGATATGCATCACGCCCTCAAATTTTGCTGATACTTTTTGGTACGTACAGACAAAAGCACGTTAACCTACCACAAAACGTCAAATTTTCTCAATTGATATTGATCTTTAATTGTTGGACATAAAGTTAAAAAAATATTTCAATGACCTTTAACTTTGGGTAGGTTGACCTGCTGTTAATTAAAGTAAATTAATAATGCGTATCCTATCTATCTAATACCCAATGGTGGTCTGGAAGAGATCGCCTTTAGTGATGAGACCGCAAATTGTACATATCCAAATGTATTTTATAATAATATCTAATAATATCATTTGGGTCAGGCATCACAATGATTACAGATGACATTATATAAGGAACATATATTAAAAACCTTACAGACTAACTAATACATACAATACAATAATACAAGTTACATTTATAATTATAATTTTATGTACTTTATTCATTCTGTGTGGTGTGCAGTAAAACGTATCTATCCATAATAATAGGATCGTAAGAAACCAACCAGCTTAATTAAGTAGGATCTTTATTGATCGTCTGTCTGGAGCCAGTTGTTCGTTATTCATGTTTGTGACATTATTAATACCTACTAAATATTGATTAATTTATATATCAATGATAAGATGTAGATTTTTTACAAAGAAGACATATATTTTTATTTACTACCAGATTGTGGATCGTTCGGTTCCTGATTCGGGTCAATTCAGACAGCCTATTTTTCTAAATTGGCTCGGAATTATTACAATGAAATGAATTTTCCGTAACTTGTTATTTATTTTCTCATATAAAGGATAAACATATTCAAATACATTTATGAACATCTATGACTTAGGTACAAAACCTCGTGCTCCTCACACAAACATTTAGCCCTTGCGGGATTCGAACCCGCAACCGCATAGGGCTTTGTCCGGAGCGCGAACCACCACACCAGAAGGTCGTCAATAAGTTTAAATATGCGCCAAACAAGCAACTGTCATGGTCTTGATAGAACGAATTAACATCCTTATGATACGAGGTACCAGACATTGGTTTGCGCCTGACTTGGCATCGCCATCTCTTAAGTCCCTGGTTCGATTCTCGGTTTGGTCAATGTAGAAAAGGATCTTTTCTGTTGTCTCGGTGGGTGTTGTGGTATCTTCGTTTTTTTTTATTTCTTTAATAAAAGTGCTTTAGCTACTTACCTTAGGACCAGAGTAATGTTACTGTTAATTAGTTAGTTCACAATGAAATAATAAGTGATAATGTTCAATATTAAAAAAATAAATAATTGTATATTCACAATGAAATAATAAGTGATAATGTTCAATATTAAAAAAAAAAAATAATTGTATATTGTTAGGTAGGTATGTAACATTTATTACACTAACTTTTAGGATTAACTAGACTAACTATGTTATGTGGTGGTCAGTTTTTACCGCACAATTTCAAATGTATCACACCTGCGCTCGTTATTTTTTATCATCAACTAAAATACGAATTAATTACAGTCGTAGGTATGTTTGCGTACGTCGACGAATGATTGAACGCTTTCCGAAATTATGTTTATTTATATTTAATATTTGTTTAAAATTATAAAACTTCATTAAAAATCTGTAAACAATAGCCGTCGTTAAGTCTGTTAAGTAAAATAAGTGTTACTTTCAACGACTCTGCATATACCCATCCCAACACTGATGATGAAATATTAGATTTAATTAACAGTGGGTTATACATTCATATGCCAATTTAAAAAAACATAATTATAATTATTTTAAACATGTTTTTTTAAGTAGAACCTATTTATTGTAAGCGGTAGGTATACTCGTATATAGGTAATTTATAATGACTGAGCATTTTGATTAAAATACAAAAAAATATAAATAAATGCCGTGCTAATTGTATCTGCTATATTTCGTTTACTATTAATACACAAAATAGTAGAATAGACTACCTACAGTGCCTTCTGCTATTGTTTGTCGGAAAGTATGTTTGGAAAGTGGGGCGGGACAAGCCGTTCTATTTCGGGAAATACCCCAAATACACGTACATACAAGTTCATATAACTATTGTTTTGCAACAAAAGTAGATCAGTACAGTACAATACAAAGTATCTAATTTACTATTGTGCTTGGCCTTAATCCTAAACTTTTAGATTGGTTTTATTATGAACTAAACATTAGCTCCTAAAGGACACTCAGACTTTATGCGCCTTTGAAGCTAGCAATAATCGTCGGAAGAATTTATTTATATAGGTATTTATTTCTGCTAAATTAAAAATCTCTAGGTTTATCAATGAAGATTAATACTAATATACAATGTAATATAACATTATCAAAAAATAAATAGTCCGGATTGCGAACCATACGTATCCAAATGTAACCGTGACTGATCCGTACAGATCTGAATTTGAGTAAATTTTATTTGTTAAGAAAGCACAAATAGTGACCACTTTTGTTGGTTTTGAGCCAAGCGCATAACTGCCTAATTTGTCTGAAAGTAGGGAATCTGTACTGTATGCCTATTATCTATACAGTTGTGGCAGAAGCATAGTTCAAATGTATAGCTGTTCCTATTGTTATGGTTTCATCGCGTGAGCCTCGTCCGAGCTGTCGAAGTGCGCTTAGCCTTTCAATGGAAAATCGGTCAAATAATAGATATTACAGGGCGCAAGAAGTCATAAACAGGGTGGAGCACCGCACCACAGGAGTTGGATAAAAAAAAGTGTATTATTCGTAGATTATAGTAAAAAGTACTTACCTGTTTTTAAAGTCCAACTTTATACACGGTGAATTTTCGTTGGTTTTGGAGCCACAAAAGTCAAATGCTCCTGTTTATATACAACAACTTTTACTTAGGAACTAAAAGCAAAATCGCAAAAAAAATACTAATTTATTTAGCTCTAAGTTGTCCTCTTGCCTCTTGTATTATGAGCTCTTGTGATATAAACAGAAAGACATTTCTTATAAATGGCGAGAGCTGTGTTTTAAAAATGTCGAAGTCTGTATAAGTTATTAAGAACAGTTTAAGTGACATTACTGCCTATTATGACACAAATTCTCTTAGGAAAGTTTAAGATAAGACAATTAAGTCATACTAATAACTTTTAATTAGCTTGACTTAATTGTCTTATCTCCCTTTGAATGAAATGAAATCTCATAATAAGAAGTGAATTTTTGAAATAGTATCTATCTATTATATAGACATGAATATATATTCTACTATTTCTACTATATATTATATTATATAGTAGAAATAGTAGAATATATATTCATTATTCGGCTTTTATTAGCCGCAGCAGGTTTCACAATTATATGATTTGTTTTGATTTGAATCAGGCTTTCATTTCGTTTGTTTATGAGATAGTACGAATATAGATTATTTATTAATCGCATGACATTGGTTAATTATTACATATGTATGCCAATTTGTAGCATAAGTACCTACTTAGATTCTACTGATTTTGAAACCAAGACAAAACAAAACCTATTTTTAGCTATGACTAAAGTAGAAAGTGCTAAATAGTAAAAAATTGACGTACTTATTTTAAATTTTGTTTTTAGCAATTACATGCTTTGTTATATCTTGTTGGCAGTCGATTTTTTTCAAGTGTTATATTATCATTGACGTACTTATATATTATTATACAGTTATTAATCGATTCTGAGTAAATATTTTAATGTTCAATAAGCACTAACTTCTTTTACTAATAATAATAGATACCTAAGATTGCAAAACTATTGCATAGTTTAGGTACCAACTTTATAATAATTAAATTACACTAAATACCAGTATCTGCTTTGTATCTCAGCTTTTGATATCCATGTTTTTAAAAATATTGGTAGTTCTTTTATTGTATCGGTGTGTATGTATTACTAAGACGCATTTGCAGCAAGCCTAAGGCGCGTATCGTACTTATTCCGCAGTCAAAGGGCTCAGAATCAAGGCAACAGGGGAACCATCTATCATTGTCTGATATAAAATATCGCTATTTCAAAAAGTATCTTAGTAAAAGCCGCATCTACACAAACGATTTTTCGTGTAATATGAGAAAGTGTAATTGGCTTTCACATGTATTTTTTTTTGTTTCACAGATTTTTTTTGAGATAAATTCTGGTTTATTGCCATTGTGGTCTCGTAAACATAAATAAGTATAATATCGATAGTTAATACGGTACGTCATCGTCCTATTGTATCACGGCTAAACAAGACACAATAGAAATATTTTTTTGACAGTCTAATATCGAGCTAGCGAGAGTTGAAAGCTAAAAAGTTGAAAGAAAAAGGAGCGATGATAAATACTTTAAGCTAAATAAATAAAGTGGATTGAAAAGAAAAGCCGAGAATCGAGCTCAGTGGCGTGTCCAGCAGTGGACTGACGTAGGCTGATTATGATGATGATGATGATGATATGAGCGTTGAAAGATAATATGTGATCTAGATTTAAGGGTTAATATTTTTACGTGTTTTTTAATTGGAGTTTGGTACTTAAATTCAAAAACATACTTGGAAAAATATACCTGGTGTCCAATTCGTACTTGTCTTTATTTTACCTAATTTCCATTTTAATATCCAACGTGGTTAGAATATTAACTGAGACAATGCTTTATAGTTTATCGGAAACTACTAATAATAAATTACGATCGTGATTGTTAGTCTGAACCTCTTGCACAAGGCTCATTGCTTAAACCCAGGACTTATTTCATTTTGTTAGGTATCCGACCGACCGACTATTCTTTAAAAATCTTAATGGTTTGCCTTTGTTCTAAAAATTATAATCATTGCTTTTAGGTTATAGTTAGTAAAAAAATTGCAGAAAGGTTTCTTGAATCCCTATCGGAATTTAGGTGATAGGGCCCTCCCTACATTACGGTTACGATAATAATCCCAGCCCCTAAAGGTGTACAAGTTTGTACGAAATTAATATTTTTCGATTAGATTCAGGGATTAGAATCAGGGTATAAATGTTTACTGCGTTCCGTGTCTTCTTGTATAAATAAATGGGACTTGTTTGATTGTCCTGACGTTCCATTCATCCGATTGCGTTGAAACTTTGATGAGTTGTTGTGAGCACGCCGTGGAAAATTTCCGAATTGAATTGAAGACCATGCGAACCAAGTCGCAGGCAACTGATTTTAAAATATCAACATCAAACCTTTTTAAAAACACCTCTTGTTTTAATAAAACACAAACTTGGCGTTAATATAATAGTAAGCGCTGCTTCCTACTTTATATTATGCAAAAGTAATTCAGTGATAGTAATACCGAAAATTTTGTTTAGAGTCTTTGCTTATTATTACAAAATCTCTTTGTCTCAACTTTGTTTTTCGATGTCATCATTCCCCAATATCCTTTGAACTTTTTTATCTCAATAAAAAAAATACATTAGATTTACCATAGTGTCACTATTAAGGGAAGTTAGGAAGTGAATTAATTTTGGTAACGGGAAAAAGACAGCTCGAACTTTTAGTACAGTTTATTCCGATTTACCACCGACTCGCACGGTCAAGTTGAATAAAAAATATTAACAATGTACTGTGAGTCGCTAATTTTATGGTTCTTTTTATGTCGTGCCTACATGGTGTTTACTTCTAGGAAATGCGGCTCGGTGTGGCTGAGTCAAGGACGACCTAAAATAAACTAACGTATTCAGATAGAAAATGTAGTTTGAGTAGTGTTTGAGTATGTAGTAGTGTAGTTAGAGTGTTTTCTTTTATCATCTTTTAAATTATTAATGAAAATGAATTGGTTCTAAAAAGTTATAACGAATTAGTCGTTTTTAAAAAATGTGTTTAGTTTATTTAAGTATTTAAGTATGTTTATCCGGTATCTAGTCGCCATAGGACAAACTTTGCTTAGTTGGGACTAGATAATTGGTGTGATTGTGAAAACAATTTATTTATTAATTCATTTATCTATTGTAAGTTGCTGGTAGAAGACGTTTCTGATACCTTCACTAGTTTCCAAGGAGGCAAATATTTGGGACAACACGTAATGATCTGGATTTTTCTGAACCTTATCTAAATATTCAGGAATAAATTTTTGGAACGAGCCGTAACGATTTGAATTTACTGGATCAAATCCAAATAGTCAGTAATTAATAGGTACACATCTCGTAACGGTAGGTAGGTACTAAATGTTTCGGGTTTGTTTATACCCATTATTTACGTAGACACGGACAAATTTATTTAGCTAATTGCAGCTTAATTCGACCAAACGCAGTACAGCGCATTCCTTTTGACGGCAAACACGTTGCTAATAGGATTTTATGGGTTGAACCCTCGAAATCAATGTGAAAATAGTTTGTAAATGTACTCGTAAATTTATGGTTTAGTAATTTATTTATTTCCCATACTGAAAAATCTCTATATAAACGGAAAACGTGTGTGTCGGGCCACGCGCAATAGGTTGCGTAGTTATTTGCCACCTGTTTTACATAATTAACAACGTTAACTAAGTAAATTTCTTTTCAAAGTGCATTTAATGTGTTAACTCGGTAACTTGTAAAGCTAACTAAGCTGTGGTAGTTTTTCTTGTAACTTCGTTATATAAACTACTGTCGTTAATTTTTTCACATTTTTGAAGCAGGTATTTCGCTGGCAGCGATGGAGGACACTTGACTTTATCAAAAAAAATGCAATTAAAAGCTTAATGTTACGCAAACGGATGCCTGAATCGAAAAATGATGCTTTTACACCCACAATATTTTTCAACGACCTATCTAACAACACTCCACACCATGCGATATAGGTTCACTTTAAGTGTAGGGAAGGTACCCAATTTTTTTTTAGGAATCTATTCTACCATTTTTTGCTGGCAAGATTAATATGTATACCCTTGCGATAATACTAATAGTCTCTGAGCCAAGCGGACAAATAGCGAGACAGACAGACGGACGGACGGACATGGCGAAACTTTAAGGGTCCGTTTTGATTACGGAACCCTAAAACCATATACACTTATGTGCATAAGAATAGAATCATGACCAATAGTTTAGCTACAATAAAGTCAAGAGAATCACCTTTATCCACATTATGGTTGCGAATAAAGATTTGAATTTGAATTGAGTCTTGAAGAAAGGAAAAATCTAAATAATTTCCGTGTCAGTAAATAAATAACTTACTTTCAACATTGCTTCAAACAATGGAATTACATGGTTATTTTTTCCATCTTCAAAAAGGATAGAATGTCCAAAAATATGCATTCCAGTCGGTAATAGGTATTTTGATTTTTATTGTCTGTTTTTTTGTTTTATTTTCAATTGTTGAAAATTTGCTTTTCAATTTCAGACGACACAATGACTATCGTGGTATCAGTGTTTGAAATCTTAATAACATTTATTTCTGATAAGATATTGTTTCTCTTCAGTAAGTATGAATCATTATTTTGACCGAATGGTCGAAGCTTTAGTTTTAAAATTAACCCTATCAAGTTGCATAGATATCATAAATTCACAAACTGATAGTGCTTTAAAAATAGCATCCCACTGTAGTGCCGGAGTAAAAAATCCTAATATAGAATTGAAGTGTTGTTAGACACTTCAAATACTATTTTAGGGTAAAGTAAACATAAATTGTCTTTTGATGCTATGTAAGCGCCATCGAGCGAGTGATAAATTAACTAAAATGTACAAGGCAAACTTTTCAGTCGTGTGCTTTCAGTCGAGGCAGTTTTCACTTGCTATCGGAAAATTCCGATAGATGGCGTTTGCTATCTACTAGTTGGTTGGTTGGTGGGTTCAATCAAGTCACATGTGATGTTAGAGTGATACTTTGCACATAGTGTAGATGTCACTTGTATAAAAGTTTGGGCGGCGTAGAAAACACAAACCTAACCAAACAAAACTAAAAAGGCTTTCACTACTGTTGCATAGCTTGTAGCTATGCAACAGTAGTGAAAGCCTTTTTAGTAACTAACCTCCCATGTCACTTTCGGCGCAAGAATTTATACATGATTTGCAAGGTGGTATCAAATTTTAAAATTAACATTAGAAAAATACGACTTTATCGGAATTAATTTTATCATCTTATTTTTGAAATAAAATATATTTTAAAATTTCCGAAAAAAAAGATCATAGTCCTACGACGACACCTCTCTTACATGGATCTTATCGTAAATTTTCCACTAGTTCTAGTTTTTAACAGCAGATAGGAATAATAAAAAATCGGCACTACCTTGCAATGCAATGTAACCCTGTATTATTTAAGTCAATTATTTTCAACAGATGCTACCCCCTACAATGTTAGCCCGCTCAATTAAATACCGTAGCAACAGTCGATAGTAGATAGTTAGACAGATCTTTATGTGTTACGATTGTTACGGAACAAAAACTAAAAACCTGTGTTTTTTTAGTCCTAACAATTCTAAAATTTATAAGAAAAGTTTTGGAGCTGCCTTATAGTCATCATCAGCTGGAATTCCGCTGTTGGACATAGAACGCCACAGCGAGCGGCTCTGAGCCATTTATTTACAACCAGTGGCTTCCTGCAAGGTCACAGGTCGTCAGTCTACCTGGTAGGAGGACTGGCCACGCTGCGTCTGCCAGGTCGTAGTCGCCAGTCCTTTCTCCATCAACGGTTGTCTGATCAATAGCCTACCAAGATCTAGAATTTTTCTTATATAATTTGAAAATTTGAATTTGGCATTATTATTAGCAGGAATTAATTAATAAACCACCATTGATGACATTAGAAATAGCTTAAAGAATGTAAAATAATAATTATATAACAGAAGATCCATCAAAACTCATTACGAGTCAAAACCAGTTTTGACTAATTTTGCGAAAACATTTCGAAGGCGCCATAGCAAAATTCGATTTTGAGTTTTGACTGATTGAAAACTGACTGATAAGAGATTTAAGTTTTTATCATATACGTCAAAATCTTAACTAAAAAACAAAACAAGGTTAAAGTTGTGCCCCAGCCCCATGCCCAGGCCCCACAGAACATAAAATTAAAACGATATTTTTAAACCTGTCAATTAAATTTAGATCTATCATATCTAAAGACTAAATTTACCTAGAACACTTCGCTCTGGCTTGGTTTGGCACTATTTGGTGACTTATTATTAATTCAAAGGCAGCTTATAACTCTTTAGCCAGCTATTGCTGACATCGCAAGGTTTTGCGCGTCCATTAATCTTTTGTACATCAAAGAGAAAACGGCCATGTCATTCACTTGTAGAATATTTTTTTGTTGAATGGTTCAATTAAGTTAAATGTTATTGATGTTTGATGATTGCAAAAAACGATTATATCAGAAAATTACTGTAATGTGTGTTCTAATCCTTCAAAGATTGATTATCCTGTGGAATTAAACACATTAAGAAATTATTGTTTTAATGACTCAACAGAAAATAATTATTTTTGCATTAATTGATTCCTAAGAACACTTCCCCAGTCTGCAATGGAAAAGTGTAAAAAAATCTGTTTAGTCAACAGTTCTTTTAGTTAGATTTTCTTTAGACAAAACAACAAGTAGTTTTTGCTAAAATATTCTGGTGATCTTTTGAATCACCTTCATTTCTAAGATCCGATCATTTTATTAGTTTCGATCATACGAGTCTGAATGACACTTTTTGTTGAGCTGGCTGATCTCTTTGTGTGGTGTTTTTGGCCACTACATTTATATTCACCCGCTTTCCACTTTGTTTCGCGGTTGAAACAAGTTGGGCCTTTCCGCTCATGACGCTGCACTCTTTTTAATATAATTTATAGAACGAAACGGGAGTATTGTTAGCAATGCAAAGATGACACAGCGGGTTACAGTCACAGAGATCAAACAGATAACGCGCTCACATTAATTTATTTTGCTGCAAAATAGTGGAGTGTGACTTTTTCAAATGTATTAAAATAAATTCGTTCCTATAAAAATTCACTAGTTTGTGTTACAATAGGTATCTGTTAAACATATGTTTCTGATGAAAATGTTCTTAACAGAAAGACTGACAACGAAAGGCTTCCTTTTTACCTTTAGCGGAACCTTAAAACTAAAACAGAGTTGAAGTAATACTGTTTTAAAAGATCATGGTGCGCTCTATGATGTCCTAACTTATTTTCCGACATTAGAATAAACTAACACAGAGTGTTTTGTACAAACAACACTTACGACAAGTACTTATGAGATTGATCGTCTAGACCAGACAGGCACTAATACATAAAAACATTTTATTTTATGAGCCAATATTACTCTATTGCCTCTTAGACAAATTCCATTAAGAAGTAATAAAATCTTCTGACCCAAGTAATGTCACACGTGGTAAATAAAGATGATTATTTATTAGTTTACTATAAGTAGGTACGATTTGGCGGTTACTTATATTACACACTTCTTAACCTATAGTTACCATCGTTTAAGGACGAACTTTTGTTGGACTAGTGCTAGAAGACGGCACTTCAGAAGAACTTCCTTCTTCTAACAAGAATCTAAGCTATGTATTTTAATAATAAGCTTAATAAATTCTCAATAAAGGGACAGCCTGTACCCGTGCACGAGTAGCTAACCTATTTTAAAAGATATATCAATAATTTTTGGAAAAGGTGTGCAAGGTGAAGGCCTTTTTCCTCTTCAAGTAGTAGCGCAAGTATATTTTGTGAATTGTGCGAGTACTTATATTGTATCGTAAGAGTGTATCCTTTAAAATTGCCTCTTAACTTGCTTTTTTTTTTGCAATGACATAAATTATGTTGCAAACAAACGTTTACTTTTATGGAATTGCTGGCAAATATTGAGAATAAGATTAAAGAAAAAGATTGGAGGTCTTATCTTGGCCACAGTTTTTATTGTTTTTGGTTTTCCGGGAACATAACAGGTTTACAGAGTTACTGTCTAAAAACCTTTTAATAAATATTCTAAGCAGCATTTCCTGAAGTTGTTATCTTATTTTGTCCTTTAGAAATCTCTCATTAGAGAAATAAGGAACATCTGCAAAGTTATGTCGATATGTTACTCAGGCTGTTTTCCCGGTTTACGAGATATTTTGTGTTGACTTTGTTGTCAATGTTGTAATTGAGATGTAAATCAGTAAGGGAAAAATTCCGGACTATTTACCTAAATGCTAGCGATTTTCCAAGGTCATTAATTTTGATATCACTGTTATCTCTGTTTAAGAGTTTTGCTTCTGAATTGTGGAGTTACGTTCGTTTTACGAGCATCCTAATTTGTTCCGAAGGAATATGGTGGCTTCGTTTTGTTTACGGGATTGTGAAATGTGACGTTATTTATGTTCCGGTAGAATATTCAAGCAAAGTCTATAACAAGATTTAAGTTACCGAAACAATTACAAGTATGAATTTGGTAATGTATTTTAAGAATAATGATGTCTAGTAAGTAAGTAAGTAGTTTGAATTTTGTAGGTACTACCTACCGTTACTTGGGAGTCCCAACTTGGGACAAGATGGTAAAACTACGATTAAAACCGTTTTTTTTGGTATTGGTAAGTAATTTTTAATTTTCGGACTGTTTTAATGTATGGTGATATGTTAATTTCTAATATTCTGGATCACATTAAAAACAAACTTGATTCGTAAACACTGCAGGATCTCATTTTATGCATGTACAGTTCCATCCCGGGTTTGAGTGTTGTTTACCCGCTCAATAAAGCTGTGTTTATCAACACGCTGCGAGCACGCGGGCGTGCGCGCTAGTAAGTATCTCTACTATGCTATAGATTTAAATCGCTACTTTATATTTGGGCAACATTTCAATACCAAGTAGGTACCAACATTTCTTTCATAATAGTGTCTGAACGAAATATGCAAGTAACAGGCTAACCCCTAACCAAATTTCAGTTGCTGTCTCTTGAGTTCCTTAATTATTTTGTAAAAATGGTTCTAGGTAGAGTGAGACCGATCGTATGGCAAAATCTAAAAGCGTCCCAATATTAAAGAAAGTGATTGTGGCTTTTTTTTTTTTGTGGATTTTGCCTATATTAAATTTAAACTCCATTTTATGAAATTTTGGTAATACCCAAAGTTCAGTCGGACACTATTTCTTCTTATAAAATAATAATCATTATTAATTTATAAATGACTCCAAGAATATTACGTACAAATTTTCTTCCTAGCGTTTATTTCGCCTTGTGACAGGGTCAGTAGGGAGCTCTTGCTACTTCTCTCTACACTAATCTGAGGTGTTTTTAAAGTCAGAATCTCGCATTTATTAACTACATTCACTAGACAGACGACATGTCGCCTGTAACACACAGATCGTAAAAGTTGCAGGAAGCCGCTGGATGCAGGCCGCTGGAAGGCCAATCTGGAAGTCAGTCTATTTTCAGCAGTAGACGTCCTATGGCTGAAATGATGATGATGACTGTTTTCTTCGCCTACTATCGGGTAACTTAAAGTTGAACGTTGA
Organism: Anania hortulata; assembly: GCA_963576865.1. NCBI lineage: Eukaryota > Metazoa > Arthropoda > Insecta > Lepidoptera > Crambidae > Anania > Anania hortulata. Next base: position 13,437,045 of record OY756392.1, on the reverse strand, counting down.
AATGTCGATGTGCTCAGGTGATTTCCTTTTATAATTTCCAATAATAACTTATTTTATAGTACATTGTTAACCTAGGGGTTAAAGTAACTTATTTAGTCCCGAGACGGAGTTTGGCCCGAGTTCGAGGGACTAAATAAGTCTTTAACCCGTGGTAAGCACTGTAAAAATAAAAACATAAATTAGCTGACGAAAAAATTTGTGAATTTTAACAAAACCGTACCAAAGAGTATGCAATCACTACGTTCTACAACTCGAAAAAACAAATGAAGATCGGATTGCTGCTTTACCGCCTATTTTGTTTCTGTGGCCGGCCAGATATTCAGCCATTCTTTTTTATTTTTGTCATCGAAAAATATTTTGCCCAAATCTTTTAAAGAAATAGTTGAACGTAAACTTATAATAAGATCATTAAAATAAAACTTTAATTAATACTTATCTTTATGTTACTTAATTCAACTCTACATCGCGCTGCTATTGAGTGGCTGTATAGAAAGTTGCAACAGGGTTCAATAGAAATGTAAAAAAAAGCTTTTAATAGAACTAGTTTTTTCTTTTTATAATTTGACAGCTGTCAGTTAAAAACGATTCTCCCTAGGGCTGAAAAGTATTACTTTCAACCCGCTCCTCAGGCAACTTCAGACCTACTTTCCGAGTATGAGTAATGAAAAAATATTTGTTGTCCTCATACACATTGGTTTTATTTTTACGATGATTTGATTCCTTGGCAGCTTTAATTTAACTGCAGAAAGTTTATTTTGTAGGTATATTTTCTAAAAATTAAATAATTCTTGTTAAACAAACATTCCCGCGTAAAAGTATATCGTGAACATACTTACACATGAAGGTTGTTTACACACGATAAAGTTGTCGTCAACATAATATACAACGCTGAAGTTGGAGTAAACTGCGAGGGAGGTGTGTACATAAAAGTAGATTCATATTTCTCAACTTTAGAAAGTTTCAATGTCAGATGTATGTTTGTATATTTGGGGTCCTTCAATTTGCTTGTGGCGTACATAAATACATATTTGTATGTTCAAACGGAGAAAGTGGCTTTGCTCGGCTGTTCAAAAACGATCAAAAATCATTGGCCACATATTGCATATAATGCAAGGCTGAAAAAATGTTTTCCACACGAAACCACCACAAGCACTCACATGCTCAGAAGAGGTAAAAATTAAAAGCTGAATAATTTAAATCTAAAATCCAAGCATTTTAAATCTACCTAAACATTTTAAACAAATATCGTTCCTATTACAATATTCAAAGTTGCTCGTACCTAAGATGATCTCAAACGAACGTCTGTTCCTGAGAGTTCGACCGTCTTTGCTAGTCGGGACGAGACATGATTAATAGTTTTGATTACCTATATTTTCTAATCAAATATCTAAGCAAATATGACATTTAATATAATAGGTAAGTATATTTTTTTGTTTGACCTAACACCAAAAATAAACAAGATTACTTATGAACTGCGATGGCCTAGATGCCCAAACAGTAGATAAGTACTCGAAGGTTTCTTGTTTTGTGTACAATAAATGAAATTTCATGTGATAGATACATTGTTCAGCACACGAACGGTAAATAAACGACCAAAGCGTGTAAAGTGTAAAGGCAGTAGTCATCTATTATTATAATGTAATTTAATTACACAATACTAAATATGTTTTTATTTTAACGTAATTATTTCATTTATAATATATAAACAATGACATGTAATAATATTTATGTATTGTAATTATAAATGATGTCTTTGCCTGTAACAGGTATATTTAATTTAATAACATCTTCGTCAGATCGAGTATTCAACTCCCTATCGTATCGTCATAATTAATGTTGTAATATTTTGGCAATGACTATATCTAATATTTTTGAACAATGATATCTATCTAATATTTTTTAAAGGAAAAAGTCCTTCCATGTAGGTATATCACACTACACTACTTTATCGTAATGTTGTCAAATTTTGCTGCCAATTTTCGTTCGTTTATTCACCTATATTTATATATTTACCTATATGTGAGATGGCAGTTTGTAAATTATGAACCGTAGCAAGGAAGTATCTTCATAAATCTGTATTTGCCTAACTCGATCTCCACTTTCTATCCGAACGAGCATGATCTTCAAACGTATTCAGGTAGTATACATAAATAAAATGTTCGCAGAAGGAACAAAGGGATTCCATACTGTAGATATTATGCTTAGTGTCCTGTGTCAGGCTAATGTTTGAAATATCGACATTGCACGCTTCTATTTTAAGCACGTGAAAAGTGTAGGTGGGGTAAGGTCTTCGGGTGGTGAGGCGGAGTGCGAAGGGGGTCGTCGGCATTCAACAGGCGACGTCGACGGTCGATACGGGCGGCGCCGCGGCGCAGCGGCACGATTGCCTACCGACGTACCACTCGCTACACCATGCCACCTCCGCCACTCTATAATGCCTCTGTCATATGGTAATAACTGGACACCAAAATAATAAGATGACAGATAGACCATACCAAAAAAAAAACATCCAAATCAATCCAACATAAAAAACCGGTGCAATGCTGTTTCACAATAAATAAAAAAATGAAACCGCCTAAATTGAGTTTTGTGTCTTTATTTTGCAACATACTTTTTCGTTACATTGACGTAAGTATATTGCGATGCTAACAAACATTATTAAGTAAGTAGGTACATTGCTTCAGACGTGAAAGAAATTTGGGCAGAGTTTTTAAGTTTTCATTTATTCCCGGTGTCTTTTGTTGGAAGGCCTTTTGAGTGAAACAGTTGCTACGTATTCACTTATCAACTTTTCAACTTCATAAAGGTTTTTATTGACGTTTTAGAAAAGTTTGAAATTATTTTGTTGGTTTGGTTTCTTACCAGAGTAATTGTTTGATTTTTGTTGTTTAGTTTGTTTCGTTAGGTTGGAATTCCGTCGAGGAGTCTGTGGTAACTGTAGCGATACGAAGTATGCCTGGAATAGCAGACTAGAGCCTCTCATAGCGGCAGTGCCTGTATAATCTAGTCTTAGATTGCATTGCGTCTCTTTGGAAGATCTTATCTCGGCTGCCAGGTCTCGCATCCAAGGACTCAACTGGATACATCACTCGTCTATAGGTAGTTATGTACTCAGAATTTTTAACTACGCTTTCGCCATATGTCTTCACTTATACGCCGCTACGGGTTATATTTTTAGGCAAAGTGCAAAACTCGAATGAGCGGACAGCACAAAATTGACCAAGCGTGTATTTGTTTGACCAATTTATCTTGTTCCGACGAATGTAAACGCAGATCTGAGTATTGAAATGTGACATTTGCTATCAATCTATACGAATACGTTTTTAGGATTCTGGTAAAACTAAGGATTTAGGATCGTAAGAAACGGAATAGCAACTAATTCACATCTTTTATTATGGGCATTACATTGAAATTGATTCTTACGGTCATTACGATGATAAATGTATAGAGCAGTTAAATATTTTTGCAATTTCGATATTGTTAAAATATATTTCAGCCTAAGTAAAGTTAAAATGAATCGTTCTTAGAATATCGAACATTAGTGAGACATCTTGCTTAAATGATATTTTAAGTAACTGTCGATAAATAGCATGGTGCAGTGACCGTGAGATGTCGAAGTTGAGCTGCCTTGTCTACGTCTGACTGATTTGGATTTACTATGAACTCAACGAAGTACACGAGAATATGCGACTACGCTGTCATGTTATGCTGGGATATTACGAGCCGGTTAATGATATTATCATTTACAGTTGATTTTATATTTCAAGGGTAACCTGTACATAACGAAAGATGACTATTTAATATTTTAATCAATATCATCGGAATAGATTTATATTTTTAGCATCATTTCATAATTTCAGACACAGGACGTCCACTGCTGAACACAGGCCTCCCCCAATGACTTTCATTAGGGGGAATCCCAATATTCGCGTCGCTTGGCAGGCGGGTTGGCAAGCGCAGTTTTTTATAACATTTCGCATGCAGACACTGATGCCCGTCTCATGCTACAGGATTTAGTGGACTCTTACGACACGCCTCCTGTTGGCGGCGGGGAAGTATATTCTTTACGGCCGTCCCCACACGGCACTATATGCCAACTGCCTTATTTTTATATTGTTGTGAAAATAATAATTATAGATAGATACACTCTTTATTACACACCATACAGTTATACCGTTTGTAAACAGTTTATAAGGATCTTTTTTTTTGTAAACAGTTTGTTTACAAAAAAATACATAAAATAGGCTGTCATATCGCTAAAAGCTATCTCTTCTGGGCTTTGACTAATACTCAAAGCTTCTGGAAACTTTATTGAATACTTAATTGACAAGCGAAGATGATCGATCAATCGCATATGAATTTCAATGTCATAAAGTATTTTAAGTCGTGTCTATACGATTTTAATTTATTCGATATATAAAAATATTGTCATCGTACTCTTACTAATAAAAAAACTTTAGTCCGTGTATTTGTCCTAACTTTTCAAAATATGTTAGTATCTCTACAGCAACGCGCGGCATGAATCTCGTCACGGCCAGATGTTTCCGCTTCGACATGCTAGTACACTTCAGTCGGCCTGTATGTTCAATATTAACCTACTCTTTGCTTTCAATTTGTTTTTTAAAGAAAATTTTATTTCTAAAACTGGTTCGCTTTCATTGCGATCTCTGATGTGTGATTGTACCGTCTCTTATTTGTAGTGTAAAATGAGATAACGCAAAAGACTTGATAGATCCAACGTTTATTAAAAAATATATACTTATATATTTTTAAACAAAACTAGTTTTAAATATTATTGAAGCAAGTTTAATGAAAATATTAACAAACAATTAAACGTAGATCCGGGGCGTGAGCGAGCAGTTTTACAAAACGACATTAACCCTATTAATTAATTTACGAGATAATTCTAAAACTCTGCGAGAGTCCGCTCTATTCAGTCGTTCAAAGTAGGGGTGTGAAAGTTTATGAGGGTTCTCACCCACGTCGGTCGATTGGGTTTTCGTACTATAAACATCCTTTAATGGCATGTGATCCTTTTATGTTTTTTACATACCGACAAACTAACGAGGGCTTGCTAGCGATTATCCGCGTCGCGATATTGAACGCACCGTTGATGTGGTCAGATAATGTTGTCACCATCTACACGTTTGTAGCTGCGGCACAATAACCGTGCTTATGTGGGACGGTGCTATTAGTTGTTGCCTGCCACATTTACTAAAGGAGCTCTACTTATTTATATCTATAATAAAATAGTAAATCAATGAATTCTTATCATTTTACTAGATAGTATGCTAATATACCTTTTTTTACACAAGCAATTTGAAGTAATAATTAGTTTTATCCAGTTTAAAACCACTGCTTAAGAGGCCGTCCTAGAAATCGTCTTATTTCCGTCCATTTTGTTCTCTGATTGTAAAGACGTGAATGATAATTGAAATTAAATAACATGTGATTTTAAAAGATTAGTTCTTATTATTGCATGTAGTGCGAATGGATTATATATATCGTTTCAAAAATAAAGGTAAATCACCAAAAAAACTACCCTTATTTCAGAAAAATTACGTTTGAGTTACGTTCAAAAACCGGTTTACAATACACTACAAGTTATCCTGACAATTCGATTTTAACATTTAATTGCTGGAAAGACTGTAGCACTGCCCAGGTCACGATCGATTCAAAGGCCTTTTCATAGTCCACAAACGCCAAGCATAGTGGCAAGTTATACTCCTCGGTCTTCTGTATAATTTGCCGCAGCGTATGGATGTGGTCTATGGTACTTAAGCCTTTTCGGAAGCCAGCTTGTTCGGGAAGCTGGGAGTCATTGACGAGCGAGACGATTTGTCATGACTCTCGAAAACAACCTGTAGACATAGCTCAAAAGCGAGATGGGTCTGTAATTCTTCAGTAAGGCGTTATCCCCTTTCTTGAAGAAGAGCACCACCACACTTCTGTTCCATGCCTTCGGCCCTCGAGCAAGACGGAGTTAAAGAGTTTCTGAAGGACTTTCGGTATCGGTGTTCTACCCGCATTCAGAAGCTCTGATGTGATTTCGTCATCACCCGGCGCCTTGTTGTTCCTAAGCTGTTCGAGGGCCATCCTAATTTCGTATAAGCTGATGTCCGGGATATCTTCGGTATAGAGTCGGATCAGCTTAGCTCTTGGGTATTCGGCTGAGCTACTAACAGGTTTAGTAACTGAGGTACATAACTGCCCATAGAACTTCTCGATCTTCCTTAAACTTTGACTTTCGTCGACGTTATACTGCCGTCCTCCATCTTCAGCTTCGTCAGCTGGCTTTGCCCAATAGACATCTATTGGGCAAAGCCAGCTGTCTCTAGCATAGTCTCTAGCTAAAACTTTGGAGCCTTGGTTCCACTCCATCGCATCTTTAATACTGTTTGTATTAAAGTCGCGGATATCATGTCGCAAGGACTTCCATATCCGTCTATTGAGCTGCCGATATGCCTCAGCATCAACGGAGGTCTGCAGTGCCATTGAACGTCGTTCTGCCATAAGGTTGAGGGTATGGTCGGTAAGCTTTTGCGGCTTGTCTTTACGACGAGGTCTATAAAATTACGACCCGACCGCTTGGACAGTTTCTACGAACCTGTTGTTAATCTCGTCCACTGACTCGCAGTTCTCTAGGCATTCAATGCGATTAGTCAACTCGAACTAAAAGCTCTCGTGGCAGTAAATATGGGCATTTGAGGGGCGGAGCGTAGACTTCATCAAACGGGACCTTTCCAGCTTGACGTTAATATTCAATGTGCCTTTAACCATTCGGTGATCACTGCCGGTTTTCACCCTGTTAAACACGGAGACATCATTGAATATTCGTTGCTTTGTGGTTAAGATGAAGTCAATCTCTCTTTTCATGGAACCGTTGGAAGCATGTAGAACTGACGGCCGATTGGGCAGGAAGGTTCTGGATTGGAGGCCAAGTACCGGCAAGCGCAGCGTCCGACGTCCACCTACAAGGTGGACAGACAACCTGGTAAAGGTTGCAAGAAGCCGCTGGATGCGGGCCGCTTCCAACCGGCCAATCTGGAAGTCACTGGGGTAGGCCTATGTTCAGCAGTGGACGTCCTATGGCTGAAATGATGATCTTTTTTTTTCTGTCGTTATGAACAACTATTATAAGATTCAAGTTCTGTACAATAATCTTCAGGTATATTTTTAAAATAATATAAGTTTTATTTTATGAAAAAAAATAAAAAAACAAGTAGTAAACCTAAGTCAAAATTAACTTTAAGTTCAAGCGCGCAAAACCGATCGTTTTTCAAACCTAGGTAAGACGTCCACTACCTAATAAATTATCAATATTATCTCGTAAAGGATCTATATTGTTGACGCTTTATCCTGCAATATAGACGCACACAAGCATGGAACTGTATTTATATTTTTGCACTGAAATTAGGTGTACGGCCTCTTAACTGCATGAAATGTTAAGCAATTTCTTGTTTCTAATTAAAAATTCTATGCGATAGCGGTTGTGCAATAAGTTCCCGCTAGGTTTATCTGCGAGTTTAATCTGACTTCGTTCTAAAGTTCGAGACAGACCCAAGTATCATTTGACTAAGAGTCGCGGAGTTAAACAGAAACTGAAACAAAACTAAAGTTCAAAGCCGTAGGTGTCTTTAGTCGTTGTGTCCGTATATCATATTTAATTAGTTAAAGTAATATTTGGAAATCAGAAATGAACAGTGAATTTAAATAATCGATATAGCTCAAAGGATAAGCAAGCTTAAGTGACAGTAAGCTGGTCACATTTATCGCAGAACCGATAACCGATGGGGTAGACGTTTTCTTGAGTAGAGAGAGACTGCGACTTGGCAAACGTAGCGTTTACGCAAAAATGCTGGCAGCAGATGAAGGACCGGGTTCAGTCGAATATTGAACAAGGCCTGTAGCAGTGGATAATTTGAACGCATTTCTGACTACATGATGGGGTGTAATCAGAGATTATACTAAGCATATGTCCAGGAACTATTGAAGCTTTGACAATCAGGTTTATTGAAGGAAAATGGAGGGACTGGATTCAGTGCTATTGATGGTGATTACCGGTTACTTGCCTAGGTCGGCAACATATTTCCTCCCCCCTCCCCCCCTGACGTAATAGGTCATGCAAGACCGGGCTGAGGAGCAACACCGTTGTTAGCGGCCAAGAGGAGAGGCAATTTGTGGGATCGGGCAAGAAATAAAAAGAATTAGTTTCCTTTTAATCCGTGTATTTTCTTCTTTCAACAAAAATCCTATCCTTCGTTCACAAATCGGACTTTAAACGATGAAGATTGATGACTTGCTCCCTGAGGGTCATGTGTCACGTGCCCACACGCCATATACGAATCACATCCACCCTTCGAGCATCATGATGATTATTAGAGCATGCTCTAGCGACTCTACTCTGGCCGGCTGATTAAGGCAAGCCAGAGGTGAAAGTCCCGCAGACACCCTTGAATTTCCATCGAATTTGGCAAGTCGAAGTCGAGGGTTCTAAACGATTTTCGGGAGCACTCTGATTAACAACTCACCCCGTGGTGTCACTACTCACAACAACACACAGCTCGCCACCAAACTGCCTTGGGAGGAAATCTCGTGTCACCGTGTTTGTGGTCGCACTCCTTCAAAACGGCTCGACCGATTTTTAACATTTTTTAAAATATTTCATACCGCTCGGTGATTAGAGTGTCCCTATCCAGAAAAGCTGTATTCCACACGGGCGAAGCCACGGTCACAGCTAGTTATTATATTATTATTAGGTGCATCTAAAAAAAGGTCTAGCTAACGAAATAAAATTTTGATGAGAGACTGCAATAAACAGTAAAATTACGATTCCTGGGTCTGGGTATCGGGCTTCATATTAAATGTTGAGGATACTCGTAGTAGCTTCTACGTCGGGTTATCAGCAAGTGGGCTAAAGGGCGGCTGCGAGCAGCTGGCGAGATGTCGGGGATCGATACTCTCCATGAATAATTAAGACGGATGTGCCACTTTTTTAGGCAGTCGAGAGCAAAGGCATAGGCGGTTAGGACTACTACTCCTATTTCAGACGCCGCCAGTAAAACGTGAGTGCCAGTTTCTCATGGTTTGGGGTTCCAAAACCATTTTTGAGTTTAATTTTGTCCCTTCTCAGGGCAACACTTCACAACAAGTACAACAAACAAACGATATACCACATAGTAGTTCAAACTAGAATACTTTGCAACACGAATCCTTTTTCTAACTTTGAAAAAGGATTTTAGTATTGATTCCAGTTGGTATATCGTTTGTTTGTAGTACTTGTTAAGAAGTGCTGCCTTGAGAAGGGACAAAATTAAACACAGCTAATGGGCGAAGTTCTCGCTTACATGTAATGTAGTGCTTAGCCCCATTTAGGGTAACGCCAGACATAAATTATGAAATGAAAGACATCTTCTGAGAAAGCCGTTGACAAAATCTCTACATTAAGGTCAATGCTATAAGCTTACAAATTGGTTCATAATTTTGGTCAGACATATATAAAACAAAGTCGGGTTACACCATTTATAAGTCAAGAACGGCGGGACCGATTTTTATAATCTTTGGTTTGTTGAATTTGTCTTCACCACAAATAGCAGAATAACTATTAAAACAACAAAAAAAAAGATATAAGGGGCGGTACGAAGTTCGCCGGGACAGCTAGATATGAATAAACTAAAGACCACGCGAACGACATCACGGGCAACAGCTAGTAGGTAATATATTACAATTATTTAGTACATACGAGTAGCAGTCCTTTGTAATGTTAATTTGTTTATCCGGTAATACTTTAATTACGACATACAATTTTCAAATTGCTAGCGAATGCACAAACAAAGTTATGGCCGTAACCAACTTATACGTAGACCTCCCTAATTGCGCTGCAAAATTTGGCTCAAATAAAATTTGCATATTCAAATCAGTCGTTACTTTTGTTGGACTCTGCAGATAAAACCTGTGAAGTACATAACCAAGCTTAGTGCACACACCGTTTAACTGTATCTAGGTAATCCTATGATGAAGCATAGGTGGATATTTTCCCGATATTGTCATAAAAGTAAGTAACAAAATTTACATACGCACGACGCGCTGCCCTGGTTCTAAGAAGTTACTTTACCTCATCAACTCGAGAAGTGTGGTGTCTCGATAAAAAAGTCTAATGATAGTCCCAAAGCTCTTTGCAATAACGCTACGGACTCCATGGAAAATTTATAAAATTGTCATCTACTTACGTAGATTGTCGACTAGTTGTGTAATAATACGAATGGAATGATTTTGTGACACAATCACTTAATGGCATGGTCCTTAAATAATGTCCTTATTTTAAAGTTTTCTCTATGATCATAACAACACAAACAACATTTAATTTTAGTTTTTTTTATTAATAGATAGTATGGTAAAGTGCTTTAATCATGATGAAATAAGACTCTCATTATGTTAATCTACGGTCTAAAATGTGTGTCGCGCACAGATCTGCCCAAAGGACGCGTTTTGTCGCCTCATTGCATTGCTCGGCAGCGCGCTCAAGATAGCGCTCAATCAGGATATCGATTTCTTGTTTCCTGCCGAATGATTTGCTGTAGAATCAGGACATGTTCAAGAATCTACATGTAGGACGCTAAAGCAAATTTTTTGGTATGGCTTCTTATCAGTTAACTTAGAATATAGTATATTTATTCAGAGGACGAGTTTTATCGCTTCACGACTCGGTAGCACTCTGTAAAGATGATGTAATCAGGATATCGTTTTACACCTAATTGTTTGAAGTAGAATCAGGTTCGAATTTTTTTATAATCTCACTTTCCGATGCCTATACGATATGTTTTTGTTTCTATGTTTTTGGGAGTTTTCGCTATTTCCAGGTTTTAATAATTGAATTTTCTTCTGTATTTTTTTGTCATCGTTATGAAGTGTAATTTCTCGCATAAAATAATTGTCATCCTGACTATCACACAAGTACTCATTTTGGTCAAAAGATGAAAATTGTCGAGTAGATTAGTAATATCCACATAAACATTATTTATTGCTTATGTCAAATAAATTTTAAGATCTGATTTTTTTAGTGTTGCCACACCGATTTACGGGCTAACATCTCAATTTACAAAATGTATTAAAGCAATACACGATTGAAACAAATCATAACTTTTTTCATTACACACAAAAAGCAAAATGATTGAAAAGTTTAATCGTGTTTTCGTAATCCGTAATTTATTACATTCCATTGATATTAATTACTCGAAAGCGGCAACAGTGCTTAAATCTCATTGGATGTGGTTACTAGGGTTGTGAGTATGTTTAAAAACCCTACTGTTAAATTATTCAATTGACTGCAAAATAGGACAAGATTCTTTATTCGACTGTTTGTTAGGGTTCACACGTGGGTTAGTGAACACAGAACCCTTATAGTTTCGCTATGTCCATTCTTCTGTCTGTTTGTCCGTGGCTTAGCTCAGCGACGTTTAGTTCTAGAAAGCTGTAATTTGGTAGCTGTAATACAAAGTATACTATAAAATCTTTAAAAAAAAACACGACGGTATACCTATATCAAAAGGAAAATTATCCAGGCTAGGTACGATATACAATTAGTACATGTAAACAAATAAAAAAGGAAAACTTATAAAATATACTCAAAGAAGTAAAAAGGAAAATTTCGTTATATTGTAACAGGCAACTACAAAACCCTATATTAAACCGACTTTGATGATTCTTTTACACAAGCACAAGTAGTATTTCTGGGACTGTTTCGTAATCGTCGTTAGTTTTATTTTATAGTTCAGTATAGACTGCCTGATCCATCCTGAGCGGTGAGGTATTGATGTGCCTCTGCATGGTTGTCTGTCAGTTGTCCTGTATGTCTGATTGTTTGTACAGGTTAATGTCCGAAACTACTACAGTGATTTTGATACTGTTTTCTCTAATAGATTAACTAATCCACAAGGAGGGTTTGTGTCTATAACTCAGACTGTTGACCGGCAGAGAATGTCTAATGGCATTCTTTTTATCTTAGGGTCCCTGGAGGAGGATGTCCTGCCAAAGGTTTGCGACCGTCATGGAAACCGCTGTCCTGAACAGGGACAGCGCTAATAATCTCAGACATTAGTTAAAAAAACCTTGTGAGGTTTTTTATTGCCTGATCAATGGCGTCCTTAAACCATCATGGCATTAGGTCTACCTTAAGTACGATTTTCATGTGTACAATAAAGTTTAAATATATAAATAAACCACAGACCCGTGTAAAGCTCGCAAATGTCTTATAAAATGTTGCAGGACGACGATATTTAAAATTTCTACCGACGCTTTGGGACCATAGATTCTTACATCTCACATTTATAAAACTACTCATAAATACAAACTTTTAAATGTCAAACCCTGAGGAAGAAAAGTCTCAACGCAACTTTATCCGAGTTTCTGCGACCCGTAGTTAACTTTCTCCCTTGTGACATTTCTTCCCTTCAATATCAGCCTCATTAGGCGTTGAATGAGTATTGAATGTTACCAAGAAAAATAAATTGTGTACTAAAAGTAAAGTACCTACCACACTTAAACCTTTTTTATAGAAGTCTGAAAACCTAGCCTGGAAAAGATTTTGTTTCGCAGTATGTTAATAGACGATAACTCGTTTACTGAGATCTTACAAAAATAGGTACCGTAATTTGTCGGTATCTGTATTATTTGCTGGTTATATAATGACTACAAAATAGTGTTTTTCTGTTATCATTTACTTGGAGTCAAGATGTACGGAGTTCAGTGTCATCACTTAAGAAGCGAAGCAGCATGTTTTGCGTCAATTGTTACTACTACCTATTTTTCTCGAGGTACTTAGTGATTGTTATTAAATGATACGTTAGCAAAAGTTTTTCGTGTTTTGATAAATACATGGCATCGTTTAAAAAAAAACATTACATGGCTCTACATACTTTAGCTGTGGAAACCCATTTTATCTCGCTATAAACTAACCAAACACCCTCTGACAGACAGATCATGCGGCGCATTTGAAAAATTACCCCAGAAATAGCATTCTGTGTTTTGTATCCACAATAAATCAAATGCAAAGATTTGTGGACTGAATTCATAGCACATTTGTTTCGTCAGTATATTCAGTTGACTGTCCTTTTGTGATTGGACCGTTGCTTCCAAGAGTTTCCGACATATTTAAAAAACCTATTGGCTCTCTTGCTGTATTTAATTGCTAGAAATAAAATGGAAGACAAGGAAATTAACAATGACAACATACTCGTAATTATTCGTAATTATCTGATAAATACAGTAACAGTATTTTTTTTTATTTTAAAAGTTTAAAAACTCTTTATAAGTAAAATTTTAAACATTTCTTCTCTTTTAACTTTTTTAATAAAATTATACTTTTGAACCGAATTAAAAATTGAGGTTCTCAGTTTGACTAGTATGTTTGTATGTATGTTTGTCCGCGATTATCTCGCGTTTGGCTAAGCCGATTTTGATGCGGTTTTCAGCAAAGTATTTGTTACATTCTGGAAAAGGTTTTGGTATACAACAAATGGATACCCCGTCACGTCGTTCGCATGGATCCGTTATTAAGCGATGTATTAGTTCAACTCGATCATTTTGCATTTGCATTTTAAGCAATCTGTATAGAAATAAGGCTTTCTACAAATATAACTTGGTACTTGGTAAAGTTCCATTTGGTAAATGATAGTTTGAGTAAGCGACCTTGGATTGCAACTACGGGAAAGCTAAGTAAAGTACCTTCATTATGTAGAGTGTAGACTGTTTCAAGAGCTTTTACTATCTAAAAGCAAACCAAGCGTATTTCCAATGCGTTCCATTTCCACGTTGAGATGGTGCTTCTTGTAAGTATACTTACCCGGTATTATTTCGTAATGTTGTTTCGCCGGACATCACGCGTGCCACAAATTTATAAGTCTTCAGAGAGTAATTATCCTACCGGTGCCAGACTTCTCACGTGTTTCCTGTACCGTTGCCCAAAACATCGTTACGTGTCCAAAGTTCCATTTGTCACAGATTCCAGCTCTCGAAATCTTGTACGTTCTGTTAACCCTGTTTTAATATTAATCTTGTACTTCGCATGTTAATCTTTCTGTTTAGGTACATAGGTACTGCGTTTTCGGTGGCGTTATGTCTTTGTTTAAAATATAAATATTAACGTCGCTAATCGACAGGATATTTCATAAATTGGCAAAAGTTATTACCAATGGTGCAGAACCGGCCTTTAGGTCGGACCTTGCTGTAAATTTTAGTTTATTTCATTTTATAAAAACAGGTTAGTGGACTTTTGCACGACAACCCAAGTAGACAGCCTCTTTGTGAGGTTCTGCTAATGTCGAAGTTTTCGTGTTTATTTTGTTTTTTTTTCACACATTTCTCTTTGCCATAATTTGAGCTCCTATCCTTTTTTCCCTATTAACTACATTCCACTATCTTCCCAAACTATACTGGACACAACATAAAAAAAGAAGCGCTACTAAAAGTATCAAAATTATTTCACGATAATGAAAAGATAAGATACTTTGAACTTACTCAAATTCTAGTTAAATCCTTAAACTTTCGTCAATAAACTTAATAAAATCTTAGAACGAAGGTAAAGTGAGTCCATCACGGCTAAGAAACTTTGTTAGTCATAAATTGTGTGCAATTTTCACCCTTTGCTGCACCAGATAAAATCTGCTTGCAGAGTTATTAGGTGCTATAAATTTAAAGTAAGTGAGCAATATATTATCCGTGAAGACGCCAACAGGATCTACAGTGTCACATTATTACGGCACAGTACACGATCGTAAACACAATAGTCATTGACGTCATGTAATCTAACTACTTACTATTATAAATGCGAAAGTTTTGATGGACGAATGTTTGTTACTTAATCACGTCAACAAAGCTGATTGGATCTAAATGAAATTTGACACAGAGATGGATTATAGTATGGAATAGTACATAGGTTACTTTTGTCCCGGAAAAACGTACGATCCCCGTGTAGATCCCCGGATAGATTTGGCTTTGTTTTAAACAGATATATAGAGCATGACCTGTATTCCGGGAAACACGAATTTCTGTGACAAAACAAATACCGCGCGTGGCTACGCACGGGAAAATATTATAATTCAATTATGCGTCAATTCCTCTCAATGATAAGTCATTGGGGTAGGCCTGTGTTCAGCAGTGGACGTCCTATGGCTGAAATGATGATGATGAATTATGCGTCAAAAATACTGACATAGATTAAGACATTTGTATCTCTTAAATAGTATCTTGTATCTTTTACTAATATTGGTGACAGAAGAGCCAGCAGCACAACTCAAAACTGCGTTTTGATGAATTTGAATTATTCATAATTTTATAGCCACGTTAAAATTATGCCTTTGGTAAAGAAATTCATCTTTGTCCAATTATTACTTGATACGCTCAGAAAACAAATTAGCAATTTACGAAAATCGATTAAATATTAGTAATAAAGTAAATACTAACTAACAGATTAATCTGAATATCTAACATGGAGGACGTTTTTCCCGAGGTTCTTTTTCAACTGGCTTTAAAACGATTACCGCAAACTCGTAGCATTAATTCAGCCCTGCGCGTTTTCCTTTAATTCATTTAATCTTGTTAACGGACGAAGCCGTTTAGAACTGATTTTTTTCCCAACTTTATTTTATAAAGATTGTCACTTAACTAAAGTAAATAATTTAAAAACCGGCCAAGTGCGAGTCAGACTCGCGCACCGAGGGTTCCGTACAAACCTGTAGGTACCTATATAAGTAAAAGTTCACCCATCACGACAATCGAGTCATAGTTATGGTATTTTTATAGCAAAATGAAATCCATTACATGAGTAAATTGCGGTTTACGATTTATTACGTATTAAAAAAAACTAACCAATTTTCGGTGGAAGTTTGCATGGTAACGTACATTATATATTTTTTTAGTTTTATCATTCTCTTATTTTAGAAGTTTTAGAAGTCTCTTATTTTAGAAGTCATATTTTACCACTTTGGAAGTGCCTCTCGCGCAGACTATTCAGTTTAGATTTTTTTTATTAGAAACCTTAATATCATTTTTGAAGACCTATCCATAGATACCTTACACGTATGGGTTCGATAAAAAATTTTTTTTTGAGTTTCAGTCCTAAGTATGGGGAAACCCCAAAATTTATTGTTTTTTTTTCTATTTTTGTGTGAAATTCTTAATGCGGTTTACAGAATACATCTACTTACCAAGTTTCAACAGTATAGTTTTTATAGTTTCGGGAAAAAGTGGCTGTGACATACGGACGGACAGACAGACAGACATGACGAATCCATAAGGGTTCCGTTTTTTGCCATTTGGCTACGAAACTTTAAAAATGTGTGAATGTAATTCAAATTGCGTCTATTGTTTTTTTTTTGTGTCCAGAAATTGATGCTTTAGAATATTATTAGTGCTACCCTTTTAAGATTACATCAACATGGTTCGCGGTTGCAAAAATACAATGTTCGGTTTATTCGTTATTGGCAGTTTACTGTTTAAATTGGTTCGAAAACTCGTTATTGATACTGTTTGTTCCAATCAGTGATGCGGTGAGACACAAATTAATACGTTGGGCTCATAATAGATATACGCTCGATATTGCGATCTGTAGGAATTCATTAATTCCCGTAGTTAACTGCCTACTCGCACTCTGAAACGTTAACACGAGTGGAAGATTATGATTTTGCATTATTTATTACAAAGATTGTACAGCTTTACGCTGAAATTGTGATATAGGGAGCATGCATAATCTAGAGTCGTTTTAGTCAGTTATGATAAGTAAAGTGTTATTAGGCTCAGTCGTTTGCATAGGCTAAAGGAATGAACTAATTTGTTTTATTTCATGAAAAAATACTTGGTTGGAAAATTATTTTCAAACAGTAACCTGTAAATAAAAGTGAAAACATTTTTGTCGTGAGCTGTGAAATTCGCACAGTTTCACGTTCTGAAAACATTTTCTGCGTCACAAATGTTCAGTTGAAAATATTTTTTAATTCAGTATGAATTTTCGTACAGTACGTACAATGAATTGTTTCACTACACATAGAGCGTGGCATTTTAATAGCACGTCTTTTATGAAAAGCTAGTGTAGTGTAAATAAGGTGGAGTCATCCAATTCACTAGGCTTAATTTAAATGTCGCACCTTTCCTCCTATTATAGAAAAGTGTCAAAGGTGGCTGAAGGGACAGATTCTACAATGACACCCTAGATCGGACAGTTTATTGTGTTCGAAGAATACATTTTCCTGTATTTGAATACGGTTAAGCCGTCCGTTTTGTAAATATTTGATATGGATCGTAGTTTCTAATTCAAATAACCCATTTTTTGAGAAAAAAATACTATAGCATTGCTCTCTATTCACAAAACACTTAAATATATTGTGTTTAACTGCTGAAAGGTGAAATGAAATTAAAGTGATCTTTTTGTCATGATTTAAGTGCAAAGACAATCCGTTGCGTTGAACCGATAATCAATGCAAATCAATGTAATAAAGGAGAGTTTAAATCCGCCACTGATTTTAAAAAAAGCTTAATCTCATTATTGGTAGCACATTTTTATAGAACTAGTGACCGCAAGAATATTTAGTTATAAGTTTAACCATTAGGTTGTTAGTGTATATTGTAGTATTCTTGATACTACTGTGTTTAGGTACTTACGTTTTACTATCATACATAGGTATCATCATATATAGGTTTCCAGATTATAGACGCTTTCTCGCAGCAAATTAGGAAATAATGAATTTCACGAAAATCTCAATCAAACAGTCAAAAAGTGACTTTTCCTACTGACTGACAATTCATGTCTACTTATTCTTTCTTTTTCTATCATAGTTTTTCTATACCGCCTATTAAATGAGGTTATAAATACATGGGACACACTAAAAGTTTTGCACTTCTAGCTAATCGGAACTATTTGAATTTCGAATGTTGTATTTTTTTAAACGTTGCAACCTTCTAAGTAATAAAAAAAAACAATTGGCGGGAAATGATTTGTCAATCGTTTTTTATCACACACCAAAGTTCTAAGTACGCAACGAAAATAGAATTAAGTCGAAAAGATTTTAGAGCGACGAATTTTTATGATTTTAAAAGTTTTGTCTCTCCGCAAGACTGTGCCGCTCGTCTTTAAAATGCTTTTGGGAGAGAAGCACCTTGTTTGAGCACCGTGAGGCGATGGTTTGCTACATTTGAGAGAGGTCGAGTTTCTTTACATGACGAATTTCGTGACGGGCGGCCTTCAACTGCCGTTAACGAAAATAATGTGGCTACTGTTAAGCGGCTAATTGAAGAAAACCCGCGGATTACCTATGAGACAATTCGAAGACTATTGGGGATTGGTATGAGCCAAAATCAGAAAATTTTACACGAAGAAATGAAAGTTCGGAAACTTCGCTGTCGTTGGATCCCTCATGAACTGACAGCGGAGCACAAGCGGGCTCGCATGGAATGGTGCTTACAGATGCTACTGAAGTACGACCACGGACATTCTAATGCTGTTTATGACATTGTCACCAAAGACGAAACGTGGATTTATTGTTTTGAACCCGAAAAAAAACAGCAATCCTGTTAATGGGTGTTTGAAAATGAGAACAGGCCAACAAAAGTGAGGCAGGCGAGAAACGTTGGTAAAATAATGATCGCGTTTTTTCTCAGTTACGGGTCCCATCTATACAACTCCACTTGAAGATCAAAAGAGTGTTAATGCCAATGTATTCTACCATTTGTTTACCCTGAGTGTTAGAAAAAGTTCGCGAAAGACGACCTGAAAGCCGCGTTCCCCTACATCATAACAACGCTTCTTCACACACGGCCAACAGAACAAAGTCATTTTTAGCTTCCGAAAAAGTACAACTCGTCACCCATCCTGCGCATAGCCCCGACCTAGCACCCTGTGATTTCTGTATTTTCCCCAAAATCAAAGATTTGATGAGAGGTTTTACTTTTAACAACTCCGAAGAGGCAGTGATAGCGTTCAATCAGCACGTAGAAAACATGCCTTCAGATCTGTGGTCCTCCTGTTTTAAAAAATGGTTCGATCGCATGAAAAAATGTTTAAAATGTAAAGGAGAGTATTTTGAAAAGCAATAGACATAATATTTTGGTTATAACATGTTGTTTTTTTAAGTTACGCAAAACTTATAGTGTGACCTACGTACTATTATTGTATTTTCTAAATAATCATTTATAATGTTTCGGCTAGCGTAAGTCTGGATTTTTATATCTATTTATGTTTGTCTACTGAATATCTAAATTCTAAATTATAAGAGAGTGCGCGCACGGGAGACTTTTGTCGCTGCGACGTTTTTGTCACTCATATCAAGTCCTCTGTTAAGTATGGAGGTGCGCGCACGTTGCGACGCGACAACTGGGAGACATTTTTGTTCGTCGACCAGCACGGGTGACAAAATTGTGTCTTTGTTTTTTTTTAAATACTGGGTTTTACGGCTTCTAGAACCCAGGTTCTAGACCTCATAAACTCGGGGTACTCTTCCCGTAGAAGCAGGTTTCAAGACGCTATCGGGTCTAAAGCAAGTTGTCTTGAGACAAGTCACTTGACACTCGATGCTGCGTTGAATACAATGATATTTCAATAGTTTCAGGTCTTTATCACCTCACCAAACATTAGAACACAAACTACACCAAACTTGCACTCTAAAGCTCTTTAAATGATAAATAAAAACCATTAAAATAGATCGACCATGCTTTTCGTTCGACTACCCCCCACCGAATCCAAGTTTTTGTTAACCAAATTACTGCAGTACTTACTGCACAAGCATCGAGCACATACTCTAAAGAGCAGCATGACGAACAATCTTTCTCCGAAACTAGTAAGTGATTTTTTATGAAAAACTTACATTTAGTATGAAATGACAACTCCTATTAACTCTCGCCTAAATAAAAAAGTACAGATACAGATTTATAAATGGCAGAATTTTTTACGCCAACAGTTTATTATCCTTTTCGTAGTGCAAAGAATTATATTTACTATCCTGCTGTCAGAGTCAGTTGTCCAAATAAAGGCAAAATGTATTCAAATACACAGATTAAAATTATTTCATAAAATTATCTTTTACTTAACTGAGCAAAATGTCACGGATTATCGTAGATTTATCGTATTGCATTACACTTAAAAATATCGTGAATAATATTTATCCCACGTCTGGCAGCACTGCTCTCCATGTATTCTACATTCAGACGAATAACGCTTCGAATTTAAAAAAAAAGTTTCGTCACTGTCTCCTTCGTGCGCGCACTCCTCTTTGGAGACGCGACGCGACCGAGACAAAAACTTTTTTGTCGCTGCGACAAGTCTCCTGTGCGCGCACTCTCTAATTATAAACTCTTGTCACACTCCTGGATTTGACAAGGAGGTTATGAATATCCTGGCCATCTATACTTATCAAGTCGGGCGATCACACTTTTAAAATCATACAAGGAATTGAAGCTTCTAGAATGCCCAGATTTCCTTATAAAAACACGCTGGCCCCAATATGGGACAATCTATAATTTTCTTGCAAAAGGAGTACAAGGGAACGAAAACTTGAAGAAGTCGCATTTATTTTATCCTTCAAAGTCTGGAAGTAGTCACTGTACCGGAGTCACGCCAGGGAAACAACTCGGGAGCACCTACGCCCTAAAGGGACCTAGCGCTTGCTTGTGGAGTCCAGTCCTGACATAAGAAACCCTACGTGAGTGAACTCAGGATTGCCGACGCTCTGACGCGGTCCTGCACTGCTCTAGAACGCACATCCCAGTACTGATCCCTGACTCGCCTGGAATCACCACCACGGTAGCGGAACGTACCAACCAGCCTAGTTCCGTCTCCTCTTCACCCCCTTTTATTGCCTCAATATTCGACCAGACCCCCCCAATCTTGTTAGGTTTTTTTAGTTAATATCTTTATTTTTCAGAAATCTGGCTGTCTTTTCTACTTAATTTGTAATTTTTAATAAACCCGACTTAAATAATTGTTGATTGTCTATTTTTATTTATCAGGAGTAGGTATCATAGCTGATAGGTTATAGCCTACGTCTATAAATAGAAAGAAAATAGGAAAAAGAATGCTGGCCAGTGACACGTGACAATAGGATAGGCAGGAAACGAAGGTGGTAATTCTGCGGCAATTCTAGTCTAAAGTTTAACTGGTCCAGGACGGTCTTCGGATCTTCCTCAGCGAAGACCTAGGCGGATTAACGCACACAACTCAGTTCCCCGTCACAATTGACACAAAATTTTCACAATTCCTTATTCATAGTAAAGCCTCGCAGAAGGTTAAGAGGCTGCTCCTGTGACAAAAGACGAGCGCCGATGCGGCCTTCGACCAGCTACATGCTTGTCAGTTGACACACGATTCGGCACTGGTTTATTTGCAGATCGGACCGCCCCGAACAGACGCATAGCAGGAGGAGAGATTGGTTAGGAATGACGTCATAAAGTGCATTCTAAAACCATTTCCCATCGGCCGTCAGTTCTAACAACTTGCTATGTACCGCGCCCACTGCCTGTGGGCTTTAGCTTGCTTATTCGTCAGGCTATGTCAGCGACTTTAATTCGATTCAAGGCGGACAGACGCCCGCCCTGGTAAAAGTTACAGGAAGCCGCTGGATGCAGGCCACTTTCAATCTGGAAGTCTTTGGGGGAGGCCTATGTTCAGCAGTGGACGTCCTATAGCTGAAATGGTGTTGACGATGATGTTATGGCGTAACCAATTTATTATAATGCAAAGTTTGTACGCTACTTGTTTGTAAGGCCGAACGGAATTAGCTGTAACTTGGTACACTATAGAGCTAGCTGAAGTTTACGCAAACGAAGTGGAGCAGAAGCTAGTATTATGCAGGGTCAGCGTTTTCCTCGTCTTATAGTATAAATAAATCTTAGTATAAATAAATAATATATATTGCAATTACTTTATGTAATCATGATGCAAACCATTTCAACCGACTTCATAAAAGGAGGAGGTTCTCAATTCGACTGTATGTTTTTTTTTGTATGTATGTTACGCGATTACTCCGCCAATTATGAATCGATTTTAATGATTCTTTTTTTGTTTGGTAGATCATACTTCAGAGGTGGTCGCATATAAATTTTATCAAAATTTATTTAGAACTTTTTGAGAAAATCAACAAATATATACCCAGATAATATTTTAGTTGTGGTTCTTGTTACCTATCTTCGACAAATATGAGCCGATTTTCATGATGTTTGTTTTATTGAATAGCTTATACTTCAAAGATGCTATGATAAAAGTTTGAAAAATA
The DNA here is from genome assembly GCA_963576865.1 of Anania hortulata. Taxonomy (NCBI): domain Eukaryota; kingdom Metazoa; phylum Arthropoda; class Insecta; order Lepidoptera; family Crambidae; genus Anania; species Anania hortulata. Next base: position 13,414,792 of record OY756392.1, on the reverse strand, counting down.
AAAATCACCCCTAAGGGTACGAAAATAGGGGATGAAATCGGTTTTCAGCAGTTAGATTAGGATTTATCACTAAAAATAGATGAAATAAGTAAATTTTATTTAAAAAAAAAACTGACTTCAAAACACTAAAATGCTAAAAATAATCCTAACACTTAATCAGTTACTTTTGGAGTCGGTGCAAACAAAAACATTGAATCTCTCATCGGCTGGCACCGACTCCAAAAGTAACTGATTAGGTACTTAAGTGTTAGGATTATTTTTAGCATTTTAGTGTTTTGAAGTCGGTTTTATTTTTTTTAATAAAATTTACTTATTCCATAGATAGTAACTGCGGTGCGGATGCACCATTATACGGGTACCTAAAGTCTGACTGACCCACATTTTTGTTTTGCTTTCAAGTGTAAGTGTATAGTTGAATCGGGTAAACATCTAAAATGGATTTAGATGTTTACCCGATTCAATTATACACTTATTTTGTTTTAGTTCGAAAACTAGAACCTTACACTTGCCGCAGATGCATTTTGTTCTAAAAAAATCCCTTAATCATATGCGAGCTAATGAAACTTTAATCATTTGGTTTTTGGTTCAAATGTAGTTTAAATAGATAATTTAAGTTTATCTTATATACAGAATGTTAGGTAAATGGTATAACAAGCCGAAACTAGCCCATGTTAACATATGCATATAAATGCTATGGTGTAGTCAGAAATTTTATATCAACATCTTAAAAAAAATTTTTTTCATACAAATCGGATTCTGAGAATCAAGTTTTGTATGAAAAAAAAAGTGATAATATCAAATTTCTGACTTCACTATTACACTTTTATCACTATTTATAATGCATATGTTAACATGGGCTAGTTTCGGCTTGATATACCATTTACCTAACACCCTGTATATAAAAATGAATCTCTATTTCCCTTGGTCATCGCATCACGCGTGAACGGATGGAACAATTTCTCTTTTTTTTTTTTGTTGTGTTAGTTACTGTCTGGAGAAGGTTCTTTAGAAAAAAAAAAATAAGAAAGTTGCGTAGAAAATTCTTTATGAATAAACTAAAGACCACGCGAACGAAGTCGCGGGGAACAGCTAGTCAACAATAACTTTTAGGTAAAAAAAGAAAATAATATAATAAAAATACGTAACATGTGTTAGGTATTTATATATATTGATATCGCAGGTGAAAAAGTTGATACAACAGTATCTAAAACATCAGTGAGAGTGTGGTGTGCTTTGGTACATTTTGTATTACGTATAAAGTACTTAGTAGCTTTTATTTTAATTCTATATTAATACTGTGTTATAACGTAAACGAGCCTTTGTTGATATTTACACTTCCATAATTTTAGTTTTGACCCAGTAATTGGTTAGAGGGTTAAACAAGTTAATTTTCGTAATGTTGTACTAATGCGATATGCTTGTTATCTGTCATTTGATGAGAAAATCTGACCGTTTTTGGTGAGGTGCGTTATTTGTTTAAGCGCAAAAATATTTTACCGTCAAGTAAAAATGTCATATGATGCGTGTGTTGGGTCAGTTTAAGCACTTAATAGGTTAACTGCAAATATACAACTGTAATTGAAAATTGTTTGACTATTCAATCTTTTATTGAAATAAGTAATACGGCTGGATACGTTTTGAAAAACTACTGAACTGGATAAAGGCAATTTTATAATATAAAATCTAATCTGATTGGTAGTTCGGTACTTCCAGGTCGAAATCATTATAATGTTTATTATCTTGTAAAAACGATTTTATGGTCATAATCCTCATTTCAGCCATAGGACTTCCACTGCTAAACATAGGCCTGCGCCAGTTACTTCCAGATTGACCGGTTTAAAATAAACGATAAATGATTAAAATGATTAAAAAGTCACTAAATACTGTATTATGCCTAGAGTTTTAAGTTCTACAACCAGTGCGTTTATCTGAAGACTGTTTTTACGTATGCAAGTATGTAAGTTTGTAACTTGGTTTCTAAACAAGTATTTATAGAAGGGTCTTAGTTAAAGGCCATGAGTTAATCTAATACGAAAATAAAATCTATTTTTAGACCACACCTAGGTAAGCTCATTATTTTACTTTGTCCATGTTTAGCCAATCCTCTTTTGGTATTTACGATGGATATTAAGGGTCAATCTTTATGGTCACCAACTTACAGTGTCAAAGAATCACGTTTGTATTACGGGGAAAGGGTAATATACAAATATGAAGCAAACTTAAATTGATCATTATCTTCAAAATACTAGCTTTTGCCCGCAAATTTGTTCGCGTTGCCTTGCCCTAACGTGCTCGAAAACCAAAGGTGGTTTAGGAACTTCTAACTAAGTATATGGGAAAAACATACAACCAAAAAAATTGTTTTGTATTCGATGACATTATGTTTGCTTTATCGTCATAAATAATTTCGACTTTGTGTAACAGCCTTTGTGATCATGTGACGTTAGTCATACTAAATTGTGTCGTTTATTAATAAATTTGCTCACAAATCATTATGAACTGTTAAGAAAGATACGAAATACGTGCCTACGAGTTCTGACTCTGACCCAAAGTTTGGAACAAGCTTTCAAAGTACATTGTGGCAAACTAAGCGAAAAAAGTGGTAAAAATAACCGTGACTTTTCGTAGACAAATTTCTTAATTGACTTATTTCTGGTCCCTAATGGAAACATGTGTTTTATAAATATTATCAAAAGTAGATGCTAGATGGGACAGATTAAGATTCCATTAGCTCTTCATCAAAATTAATCCCCACCTCTAACTTATTCCACGAATGCTGGAAACAGTATGTACTAGGTGGGAGCTACACAAAATAACAACATGAATCTATCGCTTAGTACATTACCTATTTACTGTATATATTAAAAAATAATATGTACTTTATAAATTATAGTATCGTTTTACTTTTCTTGATAATTAAATAGCTAGTTAGCACTTTTATGTTGACATCTATCTCGCATCTAACTTTCTCGGGATATATTTTTTTCTCGAGATAGAAAGTATCTGTAAAACCATTCAGAAAATTTTGTCGAATTATTATTTTAATCGACAGAATTGTTCCGGATGCTACATCTAAAAAAACATGACCTAATATTAGTAAAGGTATAAAATAAAATGTCCCTGCAAATATGATTGTAGCCGCAAACGCGGGCAACAAGTGACAATAATTGCATTTACGCCGTTGCCGCTACAATTTTCCCCAGACAACAATCGTTAGTGTTTCTAGCTTATTTACCCCACACCCACGTGTTATTGTTTCATATAAGTTTATCAAGTAAGTTTTGGCTACGTAAATATTAAAAAGTGGGTTAATCATTAAAATTAGCAGAATGTGGTAAATGACGAAAAGACCTCATTAGAACATGGGATATACCAATTATTAAAATAAGTTAGGAAGTTTTAAAGCCTAAAAAAAAACGACTGCAGACGAAAACATAGAATCTCTCATCGACTGGCACCGACTCCAAAAGTAACTGATTAGGTACTTAAGTGTTAAGATTATTGTTAGCGTTTTAGTTTTTTGAAGTCGGTTTTATCGGTTCAAAACAATGCCAAGAGCAAGTACGCGTGAGTATAGGAAGCGTGGGCAAAGAGTAGGCGAGGAGTGGACATCAAAACTTCGTAACTGCGGTGCGCCTACAAATAAATTCAAAATGAAGATGTGTTTGATATTTTTCTTTGCTTAACTAAGCCATTTATTTGATTGCGATGTAACTTTAGTCAGTTGAGCCGCGAGGAAGGTTTCAATTTGAAGATCACGAAAAAGAAGTCGCGGGCGATAGCTAGTACTTAATATAAAGTATTTTATTAAGTTTGGGATCCTAAGCTTAAAACCGATTTACACTTGGCTATTTTTAAATATTTTGTTGTTAATCTGCAAGGTCTGAATTCAAACTTGGATGCCATGTATTCGTTTTTATTGCAGAATCTGAGACAAGCATCGTCTAAATCTAACACGGGTTTCGTTTCTTCCGTATGAGGTACGGAATACTAAATAAAACCCACAATTAGAGTAAGCATATTTCGATATAACTTTACTCAAAATCCTATGTCTGTTAGAATGTTTTAATATCCGGAGTAAGAAACCAAAGGATGGCCATTATAAATGCATAATTAATCAGGGCGAGGCTATTCTGCGAATGGCCTTTTGTAGCCCTTGCTTGGTTGATTTTACAACGAACAATTTAGTAGTTAAGCCCAATTCTTGGTTAATAGAGCGATTGTGGATGTAGGTGACTCGTCAAATCGTACAGACGTCATCACTTCAAACCACGGACCTGACAGATTGTAGCAATCTTCAATGAAACTCAATTATGACGCGAATCTCAGACGGGATATCACGTCATCGCACTTTTATATCCATACATGTTCAAAGAAAATGAACGTGCATATTAGCTTCAACTACAACTTACATTTGTAAAAATGTTGTCAAATTTAACTTAACAACTTAATACTTAGGTACAGACAACAGCTCGTCAGCCTACCACAAAACGTAATTTTTTTTCAAATGATATTGATATCTACATATCGGACTTAAAGTTGAAAATCGGTTTAATCACCTATAACTTTTTGGGTAGGTTGACCTACCGTTGACTATACATAAAAAATGGCCACTGGTCTAACTTAAATTATGTTATCATTTCACTTAGAAAGTAGTCTTCCAATCTTTACTGTAAGTAATTATCTACTTTGATAACGTCAAATATTTTTATATTATTCATAACATTTTTTTAAAGCTTTTAGAATATTTGTAGGTTTCACTATGGCTAAATAGTGTCGTTCGACGTTATGAAACTAAATATCATTTAATGCATGAACTCGGATGCCAAGAAGGTAAAAACATCTTGAAGAATAAACAACTACTCGAAAAGAGCTTCCGCATGCTTCCTGAACTTATTTGTCATGTGCAGTTTAGTTCCGAAGGAACTCATAAGTACATCTTGAAAATGTTCTCGAAACATTCTAGAGGAACACCTGAATTCAAGTCTAGAAAGCCTTTTGTTAACGTCACTCGCCAAAGAAAGCCAACAACACATATGGTGATTTGATTAGTGTTAACTACTTAGGATTTGTCTAAACTTATGAAAAGAAACAAATTTTCCCAAGAATCTATCCCAAAATTTTGTTAGTGTACGAAAACTATTTCTTTGAATGAACGCGGACGGCGTTTGCCGTAGATACACTAACAAAATTAAGTTAAGAAAAATTATTAGTTTCTTGGGTAAAGTTGTTTGTTATCATTACAAATTCTTAAATATTTTACACTAATAAATAATCACCATATACACATTCTTATTCAAAAAAAGATACCCTTGTCTATATACATATATACGGTAAATACACAAGGCGGTGGTCTAAGAATTTTCGCATTGTGTATTATAACCTTATGAAATATAAACGGCCTTTTGTCTACCATCCGCATTGAAATTCACGTTGACTTATTTTATACAGACTGGACAATTATAAACACATTCTGTGAGTGTGAGGGACGAGATTTAAAGCTGTTCAAAGCTGCCAAAGATTTTAGACATCGTATCGACTTTAAATTGCAGGCTTAAAAGCAAGTGACGCATTAAAGTTTTACAGTAGCTTTAAACGGCTAATAAAAATAGGAATTATTGTTTAAATTCGTTGTAGGGTAAGTATACCTTACAATTTGATGATATGATGTACGTACATAATCAAGCCTTAAAAATTTGTTCCCCTATCTCTTATTTACTTGGAATCTAAGTATTTTATCAAACGCTGCATAAATAATCTAGTGGTGAATGGTAGCGATGATCAGTATATCACTGGAACACAATGGCTCATAAGTAAATAAAGCCTCAATAAGCTTTTTTTATTCGAGTAGCAGCTATATAAGCTTTGGTACCAGATTTTTTCATAAAAGGACTCAGTTATTTTAGCCAGAATTCAACTTCTGTGTCTTTTCAGTCAAAGTTGCCCAAAATAAATAGGTAGGGGCAAACATTTAAGGGTTACTTTTACAGACAACTCTAGTTATTTAGAAAGAAACGTATTCTATAAATAATATGTTTTTTTATTAAATGTTCTCATTGCATTGTAAGTAAATGTGATAGTTCTTCACGAGAATAAAAAATTGATCTTTTAACCTAAACATATTTCTTTGGAACTTTCTTATCGTCATTTTTTAATATAGACAATGAACTTAGCTTATGTTATTAGATAATGTTAAAGATCTCTTTCTAGCGTGATTGTTTCGTCTATAATGGTCACTTAACTGTGACGTACTAAGCCGAATTTAGGTTAAAATATTTATTTTTCTTCTAAATAAATTACTATTACTTGAGATATATATTATAGATATATAGATATTTAGAATTGTCACAAAACTTCGTGAATCGTTATCGAAGATGGATACTGCTGTAAAAGTGTATGATGATTCTAGTTTGATAGCTGCAATGCTTACACATTATGCCTGTGAGAGCAAAAATAATAAATAAATGAATATAAAAAATACTTTACACGGTCTTAAAATTATCTGTCCTAAAATTAAGCAGAGCTTGTACAGTTAACGGCTAAACAAGGTACCGTAAAATCTCAAATTTACACAATTGATATTGAACTCTACTTGTTAAAGTTTGATTTTAAAAAATCGTTCAAGGAAATTTGACATTTTAAGGTAGGTAGACAAGTTGTTGGCTGTTAGATTACGGAATGACGGACTCAGTGAATATATGATATATGACGTCCATGACTTTGGTACAAATGCTCGTGATCACCACACAAACATTGCCCTGCATTATAACTTGCGGTATTTAAACTGGTGACCATATTTGGCTTTACAGTTCTGAACGCGAACCATAGGTTTTAAAAATATCTCAAATTCCCATTCCCATTATAAATCTTTATAAAAATCTAGTCATACTGAGAGTCTGAACAACTTTTGAACATTAATATTCGAAATGGCCAGATTTCAACGCGCAGTTACGTAACTCTCGGCAAAGCTGAAGTGTTTCCGCTTAGTTGTTTTTACATTATTCTTAATTTTGTTGTTGCAGGTAAGTCATCTATGGAATAAGAACTAGAACAACTGAAGAATGAAAAACAAGCAACTGGAGTAACGGTAAACATTATTTAATAAATTTATATCAATAACCATTTATTTCTATTCATAAAGGTGAGTTGAACTTACTGATTCTGGGTAAGCTAAATGTATTGCATATCAGTCGTCACAAAGTATAAGGCCCCGTTAAGGTTACGTTAAGAATATAAATGCATTTGAAAGATTTTAACAGTATTTTTTCAGATTTAGTGAAGAATAATAGAAGAAATTACTACAACACACTCACAGTCTCGAAAACTTATATAGGTAAGTAAGTGTTACGATTACCTTCAATATTACGGACGTTACGAAATAGATTACAACACATACAAAAGGTTGAAGATAAATGTTTGCTTTCGGGTTCACGTAATAAATTCCGGGGATTGTAATATGTCCCGACCAACTCGATAAATAAAGGTAAGACGATCCCCAAGGATTAATCCAAATCAAGCGATAAAACCTGTCGGCACATTGGACAAGGTTAAGATATCAATAAACTTCTTTGAAAATAGACTAGACAAGCAAATTACTTCCATAGCCATTGCTACAAAGGATCAGCCATTGCCCAATGATCACGAAACAGGGACTGCGCAAGTACTAAGGCAAGAAAGGCTCCTCCTATTGTCTTATTTATTGCTCCATTTGCAAGTAATTGGGTACTTGCTTTGGAAATCACCTTTTTGTTTCTTCGATTAACAATGAATCGAGCCGTAACTCGTGAAAAGCTGGGCGAACATACGTAAAAATAAACATTTGTGCTTATATATTTTTTTGTTGACAACAGATTGTTAATTATATTGAATATTGTTTGCTTTGTCATAATAACATAATGAGGGGTAGTAGTTTTACTGTGCACGACTTAACAGTTTTCTACTACTACTAAACTACTAGTTTACTAAGTTTTGGTTTGGTGCCCACACTTCCTTTAAGAACTCACGGAGCGGTTTTCACCCGCGCCCGTCGCTCCGTGAATTCTTAGCGTTCCTCTATTCGTTTTGTCTGTTCATGTTCGAGAATGCAACAGTGATATTACGTCCCTTTTTAATTAATTTCATTAATCGGTATTCTCCTCCCTTGCTTCAATGACGTCTTGCTGTCATGTGCCTAATTGTTTTGATCACGTAGTATACAGGTTGTCCAGAAAGTGAAGGATAATCTTGTTACTCATGTCATATCATATCCTATAATTTGGTATTTGTTTTTGTTAAATGTACCATGTACGAGATACGAATGTTTTGTTTCTTAAAAATTTGTCCTCATTCGGTATAATTCATGAAATTGCTTCAAATAATTACTTTTTTAAATACTAGTTTAGGTACATGTATTAGGACATGATATGACTTATCTGCAGTTACAGGATTATCTTTCATTTTCTAGACATCTGTATATACGTTTCTAGTACGATCTGACTGCTAGTATAAACAGAATAACCGTTTCAAAAGGTTACATTCAATGGAATGTAATGAAAAGTGACCTTGGTACTATATATTTTATTAATACGCATTATTTAAGTATGTAGTCTAGATTAGAAAATGATACATAAAACTATAAAATAAAATAATGATTCCTAAGCAAGAAGCAGAACATGCTAATCAGCTGTATGACGTCATGAATAGGGAATGCAAACGATGATTACCCGGGTAAACAATCTTGGGAGTGCAGGGTATTAAGTTCATTTACCAAGTTACGACGCACAAAAGCTATTATCCTTTTATCCACGAACAAAAGGACATAGCATACACTGTTATTACTAGTAGTCAGTTAATTTATATTTCTGAGTTGTAAAAATGCTTGTGACAAAAAACTATCAAGTAATTTAGTTATTAGTTTTGGTCAGAAAGACGAACGAGTTAAAATTATTATAATTTTGTAAACTGAAACATAATCTGATAAAATACTTTATTATTATGATACACAGCCGCCTTGCAGCCGAATAGTATAACACTAAACATGTCTGTTTTAGCATTTAAACGACGGGTTCTACGACTGCGAGCCATAATAATGTTGTAGTTTATTAATTCGATTATTATAGGTTTAATCCTCAGTTTTGGCTACTTGTAACTGCAAAATTTCTACACTCATGTCAGCCACACTCTCGATAGTTGGTCAAGCGACAAATACATGCGTACAATATCGTAGGTCGTTGTTAAATAACAATATTGGTAGGTACTGCAGCGCTATTTCATTGGTCTCGACAAGGCGCCTGCACAGGGTATAATGTCTATTATCCTGTCAGCTACACTAGCGGAGACGTCTGTTCGCCACTGCACTACGACACTACTACGAGTGATGCTACGAACACGTAACATGTAGCAATACCATTTATTAAACTACATTTATTATGACAAATGGTATACTAAACATATAATAAATAAGCAACATAATTTATGACAACATTTTTTAACTGAATCACAGTAAGATAATGTTTTGTAATTATGAATGCTATTATCTTTTTAAGTAAAATCTCCAAACGTTGAAACGGCATTGCACGTGTAAATTTTAACGATATTGATTGTATACGTTCTCGAGAGTTTTGTGAAATTCTGAACCTCCCGCACGTAACCCAATACATAATTCATGTTCTGCGATTTCTTGGGCAAAAGTTCGCACGAAAAACATCTTTTACTGCTACGGAAGCTTCGTAAATACGTCTCTGAACCAGTCACACATTGAAATCTTTAAGGATTTAAAATTAAAAAGTGTGTTTTAAAATACCAGTATTAACATATTTAATCTGATGGGTCAATAATATTCAAGTCAATTTGAGAACATGACGTTAATCCCCTATAAAATTTTATTTAAACAAAGCTCTGTCCATTTTTAGGTTTTTGTAGTCTTCGTACTTTATGGACTTTTGACGCAATACCAGGGAATATACAATAATAATACGTAATGTGAGTTTGTGTTTTATTAGGTTTATCAGAAAAAATATTATGAAATTAAATTCATACATAAACTAACCTCAATCTAAAAACTTCTATTCCAAAATAATTTGTTAGTGATAAGTGGGTGAAAGAGACAAACTTATACGAAATGACGTTTGGGCTGTAGGCACTAAATAAAAGATAGATAGATACTCTATAATGCACATCACACAAAACAAACAGTGCAGAGAAACAATACATTTAGAATGGTACAATTAAGGCGGTCTTATCGCTAGAATTATTAAAATAACTTTCGCCGAGATAATATCATAACGGTTGACCACCATTTCAATATATTTCGAAATTACAATAAATGGACGCATTAGAAGTCGTGTATGGGAAAACATCCCATCTCGCGCACCTTTCCGCACCCTTGTCGATCGTCGAAACAAAATAAAGGTACTCCTATTGAAACAGCCCGGTACTATCGGAATTTCTTTTATCCCAACAAAAATAAGAACATTCTCTGGGTATTGATTGTTTGTATCCGTTAGATATTATATTGTTGGCAGCTTAGTGTACCTACATTGTGATTTGTGATGCGGATTTGTATACACGCCGATAAATGAATTCAAAGGTTCAGTTAATACTTTAAGGTGTAATTTTGATGCATTAAAGATATATTTCATTATTTAAAGCTTTGAAATATAGCCCACTAACTTTATTTTGGATGAAAATATATGTAAAATAGTTATAGCACCATTTAATATACAACTTAGAGGGAGAAACAATTAACCTATTTCTTTCTAATTGCTATAGCAATTAGGGCTAAATGGCTTAAACCTAGCCAGTACTTCGTATATTAACAGTACATACTGTATTAAGTTTTCATTTAAACTTATGAACTTCTCTATGTTCCTAGTTATCTTGAGAATGTGTAGCACGTGTCCGAATTTTAATTTTCTCACCACTAGAGGCTAGCTAGTAGTAGCTAGCAAGCTAATATGAGTTGGTATTCCAGTACGAGCTATGAGGCTGAGCACTTGGGTTTCCCAGCAATGTTAATTACTGCTTTGAGGGCTTGTGGGCGAGATTGTAAACGATACGCCATCATCAAACAGATATCTATGTCCAGCTAGATATAATACCCGCGTGGTAATTATTTGAATAATACTTTACGTTATTGATTCTTATTATGTGTTTTGCATGCTAATCAAATTAGCGAAACATGTTAGCACAATTATGTATATTTATTTTTAACATCTATGTATCTACTATGTTTCGGGTAAATAAAGTATTTGAATTTGAATTATAATAATAAGCCCTAGAAAATATTCAGAAACATAGGCATGCCGATTTCCAGTAATATAAAAATGTAGTAATTGCTTGTGTATTTATTTAACGAACGTAGAACGAAAGAATAGGACACTCGTTAAAACCACGTAATTAGCTGCTCATATAGGTACATCAACTTTTTCTATGGGAACATTGAAATCTATTTTTTTCATATATACAAACTAACGCGCTACTTCGATGATAATGTATGGAGCATGTGCAAAATAAAATGTTGCTCTCATAGTAAAAGTTGTTGTGGTGGTGTGTGTGGTGTGGTTTTAAGGAGTTTCTTGTTCTTTTGTACACTCTGTATATGCACCAGACAACACAACAATGGGCTAGTTGCCTAAAAAATTCTAATTAGTCCGTCAGTTGAACAGAAAATATTCACATGTATTTTTTCTTATCTCAATTAAACAAAAACTGTGAAGACATAGGCCGTTATAGTTCCGCGTAACGTCACGCCTTGCGACACTTTTTAACACGGCGTGACGTTGCGTGCTCCCATTCTCAAACTTTGATGCATTTTATCTTCGTACATTTTTTGTTTGTTTGACAAAAGACAAAATATGGGTCAGATCTTTTTTGATAATCTAACTGACGGACTAAATAGAATAATCTTTTTTGACCCAGGAAACTGGCCTATTATCTTGGTCTCGAAGTAAAAAAATGACATCCTTACGTCACGAGATACTAGATAATGTTTTTTTCCCAGGGGCATTTCAGAAGACACGAGCCATTTAAGAAAAGTCAGTTTTTTGAATTGAACCAAACAGTAAATCTAATTAGAAAAAAAATTGTTTGCGTTTTTGTGTGAAAAACATAAGCAGTTGGTACCAAAATATGATGAATGTATGTGTCAATGCAACGAATACTTCTTTATCACCTTTTTTTTAAGTAAAAATAAAGTAATAATAATTAAATATATTTATTGCGACAACATCATATGACGTTGTCTAATATTTAATTATTTATGTATGTACATTGCTTTGATTCTATGGTAAGTAGCTAAGACACTTGTGTTACAGAAATCAGAAACAACAACAAAATATTTTTCCACATTGACCGACCGGGAATCAAACCCGGGTCCCGTCAGAGATAGCGACGCCAAGTCCGGAATGAGGTCATTAAAAATAATTTTCATGAAAACGCCTTACCAGAAACCGACATAGCTTTTCAGTAAACATTAGAGATGCTATACATCTCTAATGTTTACTGAAATTTAAATACGTTTGTGAGCCGTAAATTTTCACGAGTACCTAATCGTACACATTTTTACACACAATTTACAAGTGTGTTTTGGTTGTTTATTTACATTTCACATAAATTACACTTATAAAGAGAATCTGGAAGACTTATTGTAGCACTGAAATAATTTATTTGTTTGTTTGCCCGAGCCAGGAGTCTGCCCTAACAAGGCATGCTAGATCATGTGTTAAATTCGTAAGTACTTATAAATATTTAAGAACCAATAGGTATTCAATTATTTCTTCAGAAGAAAAAAATAATAATTGGGATATTAATGACGGATACATTATTAACAAAGAAATTTGTCAGTGAGTTAAATATAATTAAATACACATGTTTTATTTATATATTTATACTCAGCGGGAAACCTTTTGTAGGAGGTCGTTTCGTGAAATTGATTTATATAATTAGGGCTATGCTATCTTTATATATATGAAACAACAGACATAGGTTCCACTTATCAAAACCAAGATATCTCTATGATATCTTTCTTTCTTGATTGGATTAGTTAGTGCTCACCCTGTTATATAAGTGCTGAATTCAGGCCTATTCGCAGAAATTGTTTTATTATTTCTAAAAAGGTGTAAAGTCGTTTATAGCACATACAGATAATTTTTGGTTAAGACTACTCGGTGTTAAAATTATCGTTATATTGTCATTTTTAACTTGTAGAAGTTGTGATTGCATTTTTAACTTTTTGTTGTTGTAAGGGTTCTTACGAGCGCGTGTGCTGTTAATGAGCGTGGACGAAGCGGAAAAGGTTGTTGTATGAGTCGCTAAGTATGCACTCGGCCTGCTTAAGTTTGTCGTGAGAGCTAAGGAGCGACGACGGAGGCTTGCCTTAACGTAAATGGGCTGAATGAAATGCTGAAAATAATGTACTTATTATATTTAGCTCGTTATTATTGTTACTTTATGATTGGGGCCGTAAGTTACATAATTAATGGCTAAATCCTGTATAGATAAAATAATAATAGGTTTACATTTTTCTATAAGCTTGATGACGCGACTCGCGACCACGATTTAATGTATAAGCAGCGCCATCTCTTGGCAGTGACGAAAACACTATGATTAACACGTGATGTGTGACACACCGCGCTAAGGCTAAAAGTACCTATGGTAAGTAAGTATGTTGCTAAATCAACTATTTTCATAGCGAACAGTTAAATTATATAAATTAAGCAGACAATTTATTGTAAAACACTTACCTAGTCGATAATGCTTTTCAACAACTGTCATTTTCTAAGTATTTTTACACTGTCGTATGGAAACCCAGGAATGTAATAAAACATTCCTGGGTTACTTATTCCCAGTCAATACATTGCCGGAAGTGCTTCCTTCTCCGGTTTCTCCGCGTAAGGCACTGGACTCTGCAAATAATAGAACGGGAACTGATTTTTCACTTCCGTTAACTTTCACAGAAAGCCGGTGAAAGTTCGAATTCAGGAATCGATGAAGTTTAACCATTTGAAGTTTTAAATACTTCTGACCAAGAAATTCAATCTGGCCCTAGGAATAAAACTGTAGATTCTTTTAAACTGCAGGCTATTATTATGAGAGAACATGAAAATCAGGTAATCTAATCAAAGTTCATAATAAATAACAAATTTCATACACTTAATTATAAAAGTATGTAATAATATTAAAAATAATATTATTTATACAATAATTCGCGTGATGAATAATTTATGAAAAACTTACTGCAGGTACAAAACATATTTTAAAATTATTTTGTCCTTCTTTCCAATCATCGCGAGCTACGTAATTGATCTTCCCACCTGTAATGAGAACCGAACGCTTATTGCAACGGCCTATAGGTTCGCTATCGTTACATAAGGTAGCTTCATTTATTAACGCTGGTTCAGGCAGTGGCCGTGTTCGAACTTCGGGGCAGGACCACGGTTAATCACAATGATAAATGTTGTTTTCTGCCCCGACATTACCTCGCCTTGGCTCTGTACCTTTTCAGTAAACGCCGGCTAAGAAATTAGACGGTTTGGGTAAAGCTTATAAATATTCCATGCCTATCAACGAAAATGGACAGTTGATGGTGAATAACAAAGAAATTAAAGCAACAGAAATGTAATTGTCTGTTTATTCATTTGAACTTATGTAATATAAAAAAAGTTAGATCGAGTACCGGATTAAGAAACCATTCTGACTATGAAAAAATTGTACATACTAACAGCGATAGATTTCTGTACCAATAGTAGTTAGATAGTTCGGGATTAAATTGGCTAATCTTAAGATGTGTGAGTGGTCCTTAGTTTTGCTATTTAAAACAACTTCATAGAACATAATCTTACCTCCTCTTAGAAAATCTCCATAAAATATTTCTTAGAAACAATAGATTTAAAAAAAGAGGAACATACACTATATTCATAATAGTAACACAAAAAAAGTAGTCAACTGTCATAGTATGATAAACAAAAGGACAGATATCCATCGAATCGTTGGATGTCAGTATCAACGAAATACCAAGTACAGTATTTTGTTATTGTAAGCTCCACCTGACCTGTGTTATTTTATTATTACAAGCAAAATGCTGAGTAAAATTTTATTCAGTTGACGAACGAAAATGTCTCGTGAAATAATAACTCGGCGATTTCTTGATAAAGTTTCGGAGAGACGTATGAGGTAGAAATTTAATTTCACTTAGTTCAGCGCTATCAACATGAAAAGCATCACTCTTTCAGAGTGACGTGACACTTGTTGAGTTGGGTAGCTTTTGGCTTATCAGACGAAGGCAGGTGTGCTCTTTTCTAAGCCCGACTAAGGGGAAAGTTGTAGCGATTTATTGTGATAACACTGAGGAGAATTCCAGAAAACTTATATTACTTTTGTGAAAAGTCTAAGGAGGCACAAATTCATAGTCATTGAAGTGTTCTAAAAGTGCTGTGAAACTATACTACGGCTACAATAAAAAAAAGCCATATTTATACTTTTAATGATATATAACTTTAAACGTGTTATACGCTTAAGTTCCATTTATCTACTGCTTTGTGTTTTAATACATATTTTAAAATGGCTGCCGCATTTTAAAGCCTTCACGTTTTCGTTATGTTCAAACAACGGCATGTCTACCTAGGTAAGTATATAATGGATAGGTAAAACACAAATTAAAGGTTATTTAACCGACTTTCAACGTTAAGTAAATTTTACGTTTGGTGGTGGTTTAAGTTGTTGACAGTACTTAAGTTTTATGAATTTAATAAAATATTTTTTAAAATATTGAAGCACATAGTTTTTTACTAAGTATCTATAATAAAGAGTAGTTTCTAACTTATCCTAATGTATGGTGCTCTAGCTCGCTCCAGCTCCCTATATGAGCGAATCACGTACCGTTACTTTCCAATCACATTTTCTTTTATGCTTGCTATTTCGACGCAGGAGAGGTAAAATTATGATCAGCCCGGGAAACCACACACGAGAAGCTATTGCAGTTTAGTAGTTTCGACTAGTTTAGGTGAATAAAAAGTAACAGCTACTTTACACTAGTATGTATTATAAGTACTTTTTATTTATAAGTGGGCTACGTACGGACATACTCTGCTCAAGCATTGTTATATTTTAGACATAAGTTTTTTGTTGTACAAAACTCTTTGGTAAAAAACAAAAAACTTGGCCCAGAAAAATATAGCAGCTTGCTACCTTTTAGATAAAAGTAAATAAAATGCTTTGAATGACAAATCAAAGTGAACACAATTAACGAAGAGAAAACAAAAAGAAAAAAATAATGATAACGAAAGAGATGAAATAATTCGCCACCGTTGGGCATTTTATCTATTGAAAGATAAACGGCCGGAGTCGGTTCAACGGACTGTTCCGCCGAATCCGAATGAAATTTAGAACTAAATAGAATTTACTCGAACCCACGATTGTTATTATAGGCCCATTCGCGCCAAGCAGTTTTTAGGATTCCGTGGTAATCAGAAAACCTTATAATTTTGCTATTTTCGTTTGTCTGTCTGTTCGTATCTATATGCCACAGATATTTTGCTGGCAGCTTTTCAATCGTAGAAAGCTAAAATGCCGATTTTTTGCTATAGGTGTTATCTAATCTTTCAATTTCGGTACCTTCTCTATATAATACCTGGGGTTTGGCATATAATGCCAAAATCGCTAAAGCAATGTATGAAATATCATTTATTGAATTGAATAAATACTAAATAATACATATGGTGTGCTAATACCGTATTCTATACAATTATTCAGGAAAATTCAATGCATATACCACAGTACAGTATTGGGAGAGATCTATGTTCAGCAGTGGACGTTCTATGATTAAAATGATGATGATGATGTTTGTAAGCTAGTTAGGGTCAGGTGTGATGATATTCGTAAGGAAATACATCTAAAAGGAGATTATTTAGCATCTTTAATATATAATGGAAACTTAACTAGCGGTTGTTATTATCACTCTAAAACAACACGAAGCCACTCAACAGTCGGTTCCGTCACTGAAACTGTGTGCTTGAAAAAATACACTCAATCAATCGTCGGTATCCCTACTACATAGAGTACGATAGGAAAACGTAGGAAGAAATAAATTATTATAACAATTGCTGGTAAACCTAATAAACAAATCAAATCAAACAAACAGTTCGTGTATAAAAGTTAGTCTGCCTTAGCGGAAGTTGGCAGGTTGTTCACAATCATGAAAAAAGTGATATTGTCACAGATGAGTTTTTTTAAGTGACTGCAAAAAAAAGGAGTTACTATGTACAGTTGTATGTATTTTTTTATGTCTGTTCACCGATATTTTCATCATATTTTTAGATCAATTCTTTTAGTGATATCGATTATTTTAGTTTTCTGTCAGATAAACTCATTTCTGATTTTATAATTTTATGTTTTTACTATTATGTTTTGAACAAATTCAGAGAAATCCCGAACTTAGCTATAGTGAAGCCACTGAAATGGCAGTGCGCTTGTCTCATTTGCCGTAGAACCGATAACCGATGGGGTTATCGATGGACGTGGGCTGTTTATGATGATGATAATAGATCAATTTTAACGTTCTTTTTTTTTACTTTTTTGTGTTTTGCAATCACAATAATGCTAATTTATTATATCACCACGATAGGTAGAAAAATTTTATTTAGTGTAAATATTCATTTTTTTGTTTAATTGGGTATCTCAACATGATCCCATTTTCACCAAGTTAGGATCCGAAGATGGAATCTCAAAGAAACAAAGGAAGTCCTCAAAAAATTACGTGCGTAGTGTGTTTGTTAACTTAGTTTATTTTTAAGTTTGTTAAATTATTCAGGTGTTTGTGTCTGGGAGTTATTATCGTACTGTACGCCTAAAGGAGTTAGTGGATATTACTACGATTTGTTTACAGAAAGTGATTAGTTGTGTCTTGGGCAGATGTGGCGCTTAGAAAGTACCGAATAGCAATTTTATTTACTGAAGGCGAAATCCAGCACACCCACAGACGAACCAAATGAGAAAATTTTGTTTTGTTGAACATCATGCTACCACAACAGAAAAAAGCATGCTTACTTTTAACTGGACCCGACTTCATATTATAAATCTACCTTTTCAAACGACTTTCACAAAGAGATTCTCAATTGGACTGAATAATTACGTATTGATAAGAACTTGACATTAAAGGAGGCTAAAGTAGCATAAAGTATTTTCTATAAAAGGCTAAAAACTGACTTAAAGAAAAAAACGCAAGTCAAATATAGTATTTACTAATACACTTACTTAATTAGTTATTTTTGGAGGCGCGATTTCGTTGGTCGTCGCGAATGAGAACATTTGCAAACGCTAAATGGCTAGCACCATTTTATCCCATTTATTTTATCCCACTTTTTATAAGGTACATAAGGTAGCACTGCAGTGGATAAAAGGGCACAGTAAGCCTGTGAGAACAGTGAACGGTCACTGTCTCCTAAACAAACACCTTTACACCATACGCAAAACAGACAGCCCTCTCTCTGCAGGGCATGTCTTACTACAGGCGAAACTGCCATACACGTAGTCCTGGAATGCGAGGGGGTTGCATCACAACGCAATGAAATCCTTCACAACTCAAGGTCGCTCCGCGAACTGTGAAAAACCCAGGAAACTTCTGCGTTTTTGGGCGGAGCTAGGCTGGTTACATCTGTAACCATCACATCCCCCGCGATAAATAAATACTACTTTTCGCTTTTTTAAGTCGGTTTTTAGTTTTTTTTAATATTTTTTATTGTTACAAAATGTAATAAGTTGCTGCTCAATTAACTCTTTAGGTAACAAACAACATTAAACTTTCAAAAATATAAACTTACTTGCTCATAGAAGAAGTTACGATTTATATTTAAGACTTGTCTTTTTAATAAAGTAAAATGGAACCCTCTTCTGCTCGTGTTTCGACACGCACTTAGGCGGTTTTTATCGAATTCTATTACGTCCACCTTATTGTCTTTGCGACCCTTTTCCTAGCTTCTGTAGCACTAAGAAAATGTAATAAATTAACTGTATAAACCATAGTCCTTACACTGGAATGTCACGTGAATAATATTATCACGTGTCTGTGAACAGAAACTTTGAAATGGAAAAAGCCATTTCAAATTTAGTTTCGTAAGTATCAAGAATATGAAGCCAACGCAATATCCGAATTTATTGAAGTCATTTTGTACAAACTAGCACAGGTAATGAAAGATTCATATTTTGTTTGCCAATTCGCGTTACGAATGCAATTTGGCTCATTTTGGCGATAAACATTTTTGGCCTCAGATTATTAGCAATTATAATATTACATTATGTTGCATCAATCTGATTTGTCAGATTCTCTTTAGCTTCCTGTAAATTAATAATAATAATTCGGTATTCATAAGAAATGTATTTTTAAAAGAAAATTATGTTACTCTCTTAAAATGGAATCAATCAATGGCAAATACCTGGAGACGTATTTATGAATCATGCGAATTCCAATCCGAACTCGAAATCGCAAGATTATATATTTTCTGTGTGAAACAAAAATAGTTACAAGATTTCAATTTAATAGTAACACCTATTTCGAGTGATTCAAAAATGCGTAAAATCGTGAGCAATAGAAATGAATTTCATACACGAATTGTTTTCGTGTTCGAATTTGAGATTCTTTTCTAATGCTTCAAAAATACGTCTCCTGATTCGTGTTACAATAAAGTTTACTTTTACGACATGCCTTGCCGTGAAGTCTTAGAACTTAATACGTGACTTTGAGTATTTTTTTTACCAGTGTAGATTTATTAAAACATAATTTTATAAATTCTAAATTCCATCGGGATCGAACATGTCAGTTTAAGCTGACACTTCGTTAGAATGGGTGTATTGGGTAAAGTAGGTCAGTCGTGTGATTTTATTAGCGCCACAGTTTACACTAATCGTTGACAGCTAATTATGAGTCTCGACAGAAGCTTTAATTTTTGCCAAGTTATGTTCAGTCGCACCGTATTTTTAGCATATACTATTATAAATACAAATGCCCAGAATACCAGCGTCGTCATAACAAGTATACATGTATACCTACAGCCAGCAGCCGTCGTTATTTATACGCTTAATAAAGAAACGCAGGTGTGAGTCTTTTAAGTGTGATTGTGACATTCGTTTATAAAAAAATCTGGATATATTATTACAACACTTTTCTGACTCGTCTTACTAGTCACTTTCAGGGTGACTAGTTAGACGAGGAAATGGCTTTAACAGAATGTTATTAAATGTTATGTTGACCTATTAAAATGAACAACGTTTACTATGGCACCAATATCGAAAACGTAAGAAAATGGATCACCTTTCAATACTAGACCGATTTACCTCGAAGATAATGTGTGAAGCATCAGTATTCTTTTTTTTTTGTGCTACGACTTTGTTCGCACAGTAAAAGCTGTTCACCTTGTCTTTTACCATTCACCCTATATTATTAATTATAAGCCTTGTCCATGTTTGACTCTTATCATTTTAACAGAGTTCATTACAAACACAGTTGAAAGATTTATAGAAGTTACAGATTTATAGAAGAACATAGACCTATCCATAGACAGACACTTATGGGTTTGATGAAAAAAAAATGTTTTAAGTTTCAGTTGTAAGTATGGGAAACTCTTAAAATTTATTGTTTTTTTTTTCTATTTTTATGTGAAAATCTTAATGCGGTTCACAGAATACATCTACTTACCAAGTTGCAACAGTATAGTTCTTATAGTTTCGGAAATAAGTGCCTGTGACATACGGACGGACAGACAGACAGACAGACAGACATGTCGAATAAGAGTTCCGTTTTTGGCCATTTGGCTACGGAACCCTAAAAACAATGAAGGATTTCTGGTGTGTCAAAAAGACTTATCACGACGCTGATTTTCGGCGGGGACCTCCGACGCTGGGATGTGCAGCAAGGGACGCAGTGGTTTAACTTATACATGTCCCAAAACATAGCTTATTCCTACCACCGCTTCGGGACTACATATTGGCTGGTGATAAGAAGAAACGGCGCAACAAACTCAGTCACCTTTGTCAGCTTTTTTTTTACAGGAAATACAGTAACAAGACATGTAGTAAGTGCGAGCTAAGCAGGTTAAGTCCATACACTCTTGTTGTTTAAATAATCATATATTTTCAACCGACAGTTTTTTTAATGTGAATTTTGAATTCATGTACAGGTAATTTAACAAGAGTCTGTGGTACTTTATTGAAAAATTTAATACATTTCCCCAAGAATAAATTACTAACTTTGTGTTCTGTAAGACCACATGTCAAAAATTCGCATCCTGAATCCGCTTGTGAGTTTTGTGATTGGCTTTCTAAAAACTTGATTGACAATTCGAACGTACGCTAGCGCTACCCTTGCGAGCGTGGCATCGAGTTGAACTAAATTGATAGTGAGATTTTGACAATTCAAGTATGAGATGACTTAAGAAGTGGCATTCTGTAAGATAATTCCCCTATCACTTCGACAATCACTTCGCACTCGAACTCGAATCAAAGTGTCAAATAAAAAGTTAATATTTTATCAGTGAAAATAGATGAAATTCTTAATAAATGTGTTGAAATACTCTAATAAAGCTGCGCAAGTGGTAAAAGGTGTAAAAGTTTATAGGTGGTACACACACCTACATATTTATCTAAGAAAATTTATAACACTTGAAAAACAATCTAACACCTCAGGTGGGCATCGAACCAGCGTCTCATTGCATGCTGGGCGAGTGCTTTTCCAGCTAAACTACCGAGGGCGAAAGCTAACCCGTCAAATTTTGTCTTAATCTTCATCTGTAACTAACTAACTATGTAATCTAATGTATTTTTGTATTCTCGAACGATACAGTAATGATAATTACTATATTTTTTGTGTAAACTATTAGAAATCATGTTTGATTAATTCAGAGAGGTTGTATTCGTAAAGACGTCTAAGTTGTTTGTTTGTTTACTAGAGAGATTACGTCATGGCACAGATAATCTAAAGACCAAAATGGCTGACAGCGTTTCCGTCTGTTTGAGATAATATTATTTTTTAATGAAAGTTTTATAGTTTTCTAAGATTTAAAAAAAATTCACTAATTATTATTATTATACTTATTAACAATTTAAGACCTATTGAAAAAAAGTGTCAACTAGCATATTCTTCATTTAGAAAAAAGAGTGCATTACATTTCCAAACAGATAAAAACAACTTTTACCTAAGCTAAGCCGCAGCCTGTGTTATTTAGACAATCTGATTATAAGTAATCTAGAATGAAATATTTAGGTTTAAAAAAATCTATCATAAAAATATTAAGGAACAAGTTTTTTGATCAAAGTATCAATCGTTAGATGTAAAAAAAAAAAAACACTTTGATGGTAAGATTTAAAATGGTCAAGTGTTTTTTTGTATGTTATGAATCGACTGATACCTTATCAAAAATTCGCACGAGTTGCAAAAATGTTATTGTTAAATGGTCATTAACGCAAGATCACGTACAAATATCAGTTATCAAATAACAATGAATTAGATAAATGGACTTAAGGGAACGGCCCTTTGTCATTTCACATACTCTATATTGTTTTAAAAATGATAGAACTTGTCCCGTCATTTAAATAACGTGTTGATACTGCAATCGAGTTGCAAGGCATGCCAATAAAAACACCCGGTCTCTATGATCTTCATGTTTCTTAGATTTGTTGCAAATTTAAATCTGTTACGGTCTATTATTTAGTTACCGTTCTTGTTGTGTTTTTAATAACTTGGTTTTCAGACATACTTACTTAAGGATGAATTATACTTTTAGAAGTGGCATACTATTTTTAGCTATTTTACTATTCTCAGCGGTTAATATGGCCACGCTCATCACACAAACAAAGGATTCGAACCAGCAACCGCCCGCTATGTCGTCCTGAGCGAGACCCATTAGACCAGACAATCGTCAAATGAATTAAAAACAAAATCGGGAACACGATAAACTAGGTATGTCAAATGTTATGTGTAATGTGTTAACTAAACACATTGTGACATTTTGCAAATGCTTTCTACAAAATTTTGTGCTAGGTAACGATTTTGTACCTTTTTGCTGAGATTTGTGTTGTAATATTGTTTATTTTTCCTAAGGTCATATTTTTTTACATTAACAATGACAGTAATAGTGAAGATGATATTTCAGTATGGCTGCCCTTTATTATTTTGTAATTCAGTTGGAAAAGTACGGGTTTGATCTCCACTTGAGCCAGTCGAATTTTTCCCTAAGACATCAAATAAAGTGATATAGAATTTACGATAAGCCATTATTATTATTATATCCTAGTAAGTTTGAGAAGGTTTGGTTAGCCTCCTTAATAAGATTATCTAATTTGCATTTAGGTTTTAACCACAAATTAGGCAAGGGATTGACGAGAAAACTGATTCAAAGGGTGATTTGGGTAAATCGCTTAGCCCATAGCTTTTAGAGAAAATAAAATCATCTTTACAATTTGTCTAAGTGCTTAGCAAGTTTGTGAAAACCATTTCTATATTATCCGTTTCTTGGAATGCCGTTTTGACATTAACAAATACGACGGCGATCTCGTATATTTGTGTGAGCTTATCACGAGCATTTGTCAATAAGTCATGAAAGTTTATAGACGTATTAAGTATATTTGTTATTATCTAGACACCATAGTACAAGCTTTGCTTAGTTTAGGGATAGCTAAATGATGTACCTAACTCTGAAAAACAAATTAGAAAAAATCCTAAAATAACTGACAATGGAAAGTATATCATTGGTTGGAGGTCCTAAACCTTATACTACTACTAAATCGATTGACCAGCTTATACGTAGTTTTATTCTTTATTCTATGGCTACATTTAATTTTGCTAACAATCTTACAAATAGTCGTTAAAAGTTGAAGGTAACGTATTGTCTCTAGTCATGTGTCTGGTTTCCATAAAAAAAATTACATTAGCAAACTGAAAAATACCTATTATTGTCACTATAAGCATTAAAATAAAGTTTAAAATTGTTCAACCCATTTTCAGATCAGCCGATTTCCAGTTGTCACGGTACAGCATGCAAAGATGGATGCATTGTGTGCGTTTACTCACCGAATCGAAGCGGATATTTAACATGAAAATAGCGTTCTATTTTTCTGTTCATGAACAACCTGGGTTTTCTTGCTTTTAGTGTGCTCGAAAGTTGAAGAAACAAAACTATTTGGCTTGTACATTGATTTTAAGCACAAGTTAAAAAGGTTAAAAAAAAAAAATTTTTTTTTAATCTAACTAATCTAACTAATAAAACTAATCAATTGGATAAAAAAAAGTAAGGTGTTGCACCCCCTTTAAACATTGTATGTACTACAATGTTTAAAGGGGGTGCTTATATAAAACTATTTGGGGATTGGCATTAACTTTTCTATCACACGTTTACTTTTATAATTGGATTTAGTTTATATTTGATGATTTGTTTTGTATGTTAACTTAGAACGAAGTTAGAACTTGTAATTGGTAGGTCGAGTAGCCCCTTCTCATCTTAGGGAATCAGCTGTAAAAGCTGGAGCTGCAGCGGAGTCCGCAGAAAATGCCAAGCGGCGCAAATACGAGTCCCTTGCAAGTGATTACGTGTTTGCGCCATTTGGCGTTGAGACTTTTGGACCGTGGGGACCGAGTGCAAAATTACTTTTCGAAAAAATAGCTCCAAAATTAATTTCGATTACTGAAAATAGTTACACAAAGCTAGCTAGCTGGAGCAGTGGATTTTATTTTTTTATTTTCATGTTGGTTCCATAGAAAAAGTTGTTGTATTTAAACACCAGAATCAGCCCCTAGGAGGTTGTTGATGTTTTAAAAATAACCCTGTATAGTGTAACTTCTTAAACAGTTGCCAAATTTAATGAGGTGAATGTGCAATGTGCATCAATTCAAACAAGTTTTTCTATGATAATGTCTGGAGCAACAATTGTTTTCTTATGATTTTGATGCTGACGTCTTAGTTAAGTTGTTAAAGTTGATGAACACATCCGCATCCTACTTCCACTGACTGTTTATGAAGTAACACTGTATAGGTTATACTGAAAACAATCAATAACCATTACTGTTTGATTGACCATGATTACATACATGGGTATCAAGACGGTAGTAATATTGAGTACTGTCTGGCCGGACATCTATTTGCGTCTGCAAGGTCGAAAGTCAACGACTGGTAAATGTTTGCAACTATCTATGGATGACTTTCCAAACTGTTTGCACATCCTAAGGGGTATTATTATAGGAGTTTACTTTACTAAGTTTAGGATTTTTATGTAGATCGGACTGCAACATATTAAACATGTTGATGAAATCGATCGATAAAAAGTAGCTCGTTTGAGGCCATCTATTCTTTGCATCTGATATTACTATAGAATATTTAGGAAGATGTTAATGCAAACTTCATATTGAGAGTCATATCTTTTTTCATTGAAGTTAAATGGAGTTATTATATTATTACAAATTAACTGGCTGTATGCCAAAAAAATAAAACTATAATGTTCCTTTTTTGATTAAAAAATATACTCGTCCTAAAATAATACCATTGTTAATAAGGTAGAACGGTTACTAACCAACCACTCCTTGTTTTACTTGTCCTGAGTTCGATTCCCGGTTTGGTTCAATTCATAAAACGATTTTTTCTAAATTTACTTGAGTCTGTGTCAAAATTCATTGTCTGGTACCTCGTAATACAAGGCAATTCCTTACCGATGTAAGACTACAACAATTTATTATAATGGCTGGTATATATTTTTTTATTTATTTATTACTCAATGGCATCTACCATCACGCCTCATCCAAATGTAATGTTTTCTATTATAAAACGAGTGTCGATTAATTACGTAGATAATTTGTTTTAGTCTCTATCAATCACCCACGCGTTTAGAAACAAACTTAAAAAACTGGAATACGCAAACGCGTGCAATAACGTTGATGGATCTGTAGCGTAAACTTTAATCAACTGGCTCTAAAGTGTTCAATGTTTAGAAATGTTGTTACGAGAGCGCTAAGCGACGTTTTTAAGGGCGTATGCTCACTAAACAAGGGGAAGACTACTCTGTCGTCGTAACGAAAAAGCGCACAATTTTGAAGACCGTCTGGTGTAGTGTTCGCGCTCCAGACTACAAAGCCAGCGGTTACGGGTGCGAATCCCGCAAGGGGCAAATGTTTATGTGATGAATACGAGCATATGTACCTAAGTCATGGATTTTTATAAATGTACTTAAATATGTTTATCCGTTATCTAGTCGTCATAGTTCTCTAGCTAGTTCTCAATTGAAAGGGCATGCCTCCAGATTGGTCCCATTTTTTTTTCAAAATTCAATTCTGATGATGAGATCCATGACGAATTGAGGGAACTCCTAAAATATTATAGGTATACATATAGCGATTTTAGTATATTTAACAACAAGTCAAGCATTTGCATTCAGAAAGTATCATTTGCTGAGGTGGAACTGATGAAGGAGACCATAGTTGGCCAAAAAAGTCTTCCACGAGTATCGATAAGATATTTTTATTAAGACAGTTAAGGCTTGCCATAGTCGACAAATCAAATTTTAATAAATGATTCTGGTGAGAATCGTACCATCAAACTGATCTGATGAAGAAGACGGAAGGTAAGCACCGGAACTATATGATAAAACAATGTATCATAGCCGTGTTTGGACTTATTTGAATCGTCATGGGAAGCAATTTAGCCATAATTACAAGACAGATCGCCATTTAGAGTGGAAAAAAACACTAATAAAACAACAAATAAAACAAATTTTTATAAAAAAAATTACCGACTTCAAAAACACTAAAAAGCTAAAAATAACTTAAAAAATCATACCAAACAGTTATTTCTGGAGTCGGTGCCAGCCGTGGAGTGTTTGAATGTGGTTGTTTGTACCGACTCCAAAAATAACTGTTTGGTATGATTGTTAAAAAGTTATTTTTAGCTTTTTAGTGTTTTTGAAGTCGGTTATTTTTTTATAAAAATTTGTTTTCAGCATCTAGATAACGCCGTCCTTAGCCGCTTTCTGTCAAATCGTATTATACAAATGGTTTAGTTTTTTAAAAAGTTTTTTTAAAATTAAAATGTATTTGTGACCAGATAAGCTAGAAATATGTCCTTGTTTTTTTTCAAAAACTCACCAATACTGATTTTTAAAGCTCAGCGCTCGTAAGACTTCTTATCCGAATCATAGAAGTAAGTTCATTTATGGAACTACTATATACCGAAAATAAACGTAATTAGTCCTAATGAATTTATCAAAAAGGTAATTAATTTCTTCCCGAAGATGTGCGAATTCGGTCTAAATTCAAAGAGAAATTTAAACACTGATGAACTGAGAATCTTTTAAACTGAAACAAAATACGGTCTCTTTTGCCATGACTTTATTAAATAGTGTTATTACTTAAATCACTCCTTTATTAAAATAATTTTTAATATAGTGGTAAAAAAATGCTAACATAGTTTTAATTTGGTAATGTATGTTCATGGCGACAAATAGGCTAGACGCACGCTAGCGGAAACTATCTCTATGCGGATAATGAACGAAGCTCGCGAAACAATGTCCACAATCAGCTGAATGCTGGTTTACGAATGGCCGCTTATAAATGTTCTCAGTGAGTACGCACCCCACTTTGTAAATAAAGATTGTTTGTTTCCACCAGCCACTTTGTTTTGCCCTTGAACCCGAATTTCTAATGCGTTTTAATATTTGGACGTTCATTAATCATTGCGAGAACGAAAAACGTAAATTTGGTTAGCGCATTAGGCCAACTTTACACGATCACAAAACCTTTTTCACGTGTATGCTCAATCAATTTCTTATTACATTTCATGAATGTTCAAACTTGATTATTTTGTCAATTACATGCTAGATTTACCGCAGTTACGTATGCTACATTTACTAATACTTGATGCTATTAGATACTCAATAAAATGTAATAATTCTGTTATGGTACCCTGCTTTTTGCTCATACATGTTTGTTTAAAGTTTGATAAAAAATAAAGATTCTCTTAAATCTTGGCTATCCTTAATATTTCTAAGTATTTCTAGCTCTTTCGAATAAGGATAGGTGTATCAGAGTCGATTATGCGCGATCAAGTAGCGTCTTCTTGCAAATCGATTTTGAATACGAAAGTAGAGTACCGTAAACTAACTTTTGATTGGTACTAAGAGATCAATTTATGTCGAATAAAGTCTTAAAAAATCGCCACACCAATAAATATTTTTATTCATAATAAAAACCGATAGTGCCGACCCGAGTGATTGAAATAAATTTATTTTTTTAATGATGTAGGTATGGAGTGTTAATTTATTGATGGAAAATAATGTTTAAAAACATAGTTTTAAACAGTCAAAATTTGCACAGTTATGCATAGAATATGTTGGTAAATATTTTAAGAACACTGTGTAACCATATTCTGGAAAACAAATGATTTTATTATTATTATTTATTATTGTCGATGTTTTTGTATTCAACCAATAAGCTAATTGTTTACACTTGTAATTAACAGTTTCTCTGCTGGTACAGTTTGTAAAATGCTTTTGAATGACTTTTTGGAACATGAACCCGCGAGGCCCGAGTTGGATGTCGGTTAAAAATAGTGATCGATTTGGCGGGCGCTTGACGCTCGACGAGTACGGCCCGGTGGGCAACCGATACGCACGACTAGGGTGACCCAGGTTGATTAAAAAAACCGGACACATCATCTGGTTTAGGATATTAGATAAGTTAACAATAAATCTGTTTGGCACTAAACATTAATAAATAACAATAATTTATTAGTGAAAAAAACGTTTTGAAAACAAGCTTTTATTTAAATGCGTTGAAAAGAATTCAAAGAGTTTAACTCGCATTCGCATTCGCATTCTCAGCAAGTCCTTTCATTTAATACCCATATTATAGGAAAGCATAAAAAACTTAGTTTCTTTAGAGCTATCTTCAAAAGTCCGCCATATGGGATTAAGTGACGACACTTTATTTTTCGAGTTATTCTTAGCAAGTCCTTTCATTTAATACCCATTGTACTGTCCGCCATGTTGGGTGTTCCGTCATGTTGGATTTAGAATGACGTCACAAAGCTAACTATACATTGTCATCCTAACTAAATGTGTATACGAAATTTCAGCTCAATCGGTTTAAGATATCTGCTTCAAAATTGAGTTGCAAGATTTCACCCGAAAAAACATAGTTACATACATTGCAAGCTAAATAAAAGCTTTTAACAAGAATAAAGATTGTGCTGAAAAATAATGCCCCGTGCCCCGCTTAGAATTTGACGTGACAGCAACAATTTGCTGTCGCGACACTGATATTCTGGGATACTGGAGCACTATTATATATCACAGCCATGTTTTATTTACTTGTAACAATCATTAAATCAAATAAAAAAAATAGTAATACAACAATGTGACTCACATATATCGACATAAAAATTCTGCCTACAAGTAGGTACGTAGATGACTTCAGGAAATGAATCTCTTTTCTGTGAGCTTTACTTTACATTTCTGCATAAACAACAAATTGTTTTCCTGCCTGTAAATATATTTCCGGGTTTTGTAATAACTAAAAGCAATAATCATCTAGGGTAATTTTGTGCATTACTTTAACTTATATAATCGACACGTTTTATATGAAAGCTAGCAACATTTTTGTTCGTATCTATATAAAAATAAATTAATGCAAATTTACTAGTTTTATACCTTTAAGAAACAAACAACTGAACTTAGCCAAGTAAAAAATACGGCTTGTTTCATTGTCCATAAATTAGGTTAGGTACATACCAAAATAAATCTCAAACTTTTGAATTTGAAACGGTTTTTACTTAAGAATCAAAAATGTTTTAAGTTACCATAGTTATATTGCTAAACAGTATCTGTTTATTGAGGCCAGACTCAATTATCAAAAATTGTTGTATCCGGATTGTCTTATACGTTTGGTTACCTTACAAACTCGAGCGCGCATCATCATGACTCGATTGTGCTGTCATCTTCGATTACTGGGGCAATAAATGAACTAGCATACGTGATTGACGTGTTACATATTGATCTATTTATACGTCAGATAATTAATCGTGAGTATACCAGGGAACACTCATTTGATTTTTCAGGGTTCTGTACCTAAAAGAAAAAAAATAACCCATATCAAATCAATTTATTGTCTATCCGGTTGTTCGTCAAAAACCTTTTTCTCGCGGAACGGATAGAGTAAATAGGAGTAGAACAAAAACGATCTATGGTCCCTTGGAGATGTGACAAATTCTAGCCCAGAAAGGGATTCAAAAGTAAGCAAAAGAATATTGTCTACAAAGCATCTTTATACGCACAATGTAGTAGTAACAAACAATGAGAAGTTCGCGTTTTCAGTATCAAGATTGCGCGCAAGCGCTTCAACAGAAATGACAATGAGACACCGCAAAACAGTTAAAGCAATTCTCTCTGTAATTGTGTCAATTTAAACACGCACACTACAAACATAAAGTATTATTTTATGAACTACTATGCCTATGCATTCTAGAGCACATACTCGTACCTATAAATAGTACTTAGTACCTATTTGCGAAATTCATGCAATAAATTAGAATATTTTTCGTATCAAAATTATTGTGTTTTAATATAAATGTCTAATGCGCCACAGGAAGATCAGTCGCCTGGATAGCGAACAAGGACGTGGGTTCGATTCCCCTGAGGCAGTATTTTTTTGTTTAAAGTGATATATCTGTTTTTATATTCTTTGATTACTATTACTAGCATTGTAAGTGGGAAAATAACATTCAGACATGATAAGTTAGGTAATTCCACTGGAGAAAACCAACCAATTCTACCTGGTTTGACGAGAAAATATTGAGCTCTTTTAAACATCCTGTTTAAAATGGGTCGAGGATATATCAATCCCAATTTAGATCTACTTGTCAAAACTGACAACCGAGTCGCTTCCCTGCAAATCAAACGGGATAGCTGCAGACCCGAACGAAGATGGCGGGATGAGCTAAATTCATATACAAACTGAAAAGGTAAAGTAGGTACTCTTAAGTATATTGAAGTTATACTGCCTAAAAATTTTTCAATTTTCAAGCCTCACCGATATCGAAGCAGCAAACTTAATAGTACGAGAGCCCACGACCAAAACCATGTCTCATAGCAATACGGCAAAAACCCTATAAAATCGTTAGATTGTATGATTCTGAACCCGACTAGGTGTGTAGTAACGGTCAAAAGTGTAGCAACTGCGTGGGAGGCCATTTCTGCTGTGTCAAAAAAAAAAGACAGTCGGTATTATAGCAATACGTCTGATAGTGAAAATGTACATAGATTTTATAATTGTATTACGAAAAAGTTTGTTTTCAGACATTTTGCGCGTAGCATATAGCCTGAGCGCATTTTTGAAAATGTCAACAAATTTAGCCGACCTGTATCATAGCAATACGGATAAAAAAAAAATTCAACTTTTCGTATTGCTGCCATGATTACCAAAAACCTGTTTTCAGACACTTTAAGTGTAGCATATACTCCCAAAAACGAAAATAACGTTTCGGAGTCGCCTGGCCGGCGCCTCTGTTAAATGTTTTTTTAAATTTACAGCCTTCATAGATAGAATAGAAAAATAGATAGAAGAGGACGTTAAAGATCTCCCGAGCGACGTCGAGAGTGATTTCGAAGACGACGATTCCGAATCCGACAGCGATTGAATACGAGAATATTTTGTAACTTTGAATAAACCGTTTTTTTTTCAACTTCATCCCAGTTTCCTTTTGTGCGATTCATTTCAGTCCTTCAACTTCAATGTTACGGTTTCGGGTAAATTCTTTGTTAATTATCATCTAATAAATTCAGGGTCGCAACTTATTCATTGGTTTGTAACAGAAAATTCAAGATGCCTCAATACGATTTTTAAATGATATCTGAGTATCGAAAAGTTGTCTGATAGAGAAGGTGCTACACTTAATTTGTCTGATATAAATTTTTTGCACATGTGGACAACTTATTTTATCATGTCCAACAATTTTCAGACATATTGCTATGATACCGATCGGTAAAATTTGTTAAAATTTTCAAAACGGTCTCAAAATTTTATGCGTTCACATTTCCGTCTGAAAATTGTTTTGTTCACATCAAATAACCAAAATTTACTAATAAAAAAGATTTTCAGACGTATTGCTATGAGACATTTTTTTTGTCTCATTTTTATTTTTTTTAAGTGATTTTACGGGTTTGCGCTACACCACTAACGTCTGAAAAATATGTTTCCGGTATCTCAGAACTATCATTCAACTACAGTCTGCAAATCAGACATATTGCTATGATGCAGTTCGGTAAAATTCTTTGACAATTTTGAAAATTCGGTCAGATCAAACGCTACGCGGAAAATGTCTGATATTGGTATTTTCGAGTTCAGGATAATCGTATCTATCGATTTGATGCGGTTTTGGCCGTATTGCTATGAGACAAAAATTTTGGGCTCTCGTACTATAATGAAAAACAAACACGTACACTGACCTTTTACCCACACACTAATAAAGAT
Source organism: Anania hortulata (assembly GCA_963576865.1). Taxonomy (NCBI): domain Eukaryota; kingdom Metazoa; phylum Arthropoda; class Insecta; order Lepidoptera; family Crambidae; genus Anania; species Anania hortulata. The sequence goes on along the minus strand of OY756392.1, from coordinate 13,382,322 downwards.
ACATTGTTATAATATTGTAATAACGTTATGAAAGCAGAGGTTTAAAATTATTTCGTAGTTAATGAAGGTAATAATACAGCAACAAGGGAAAAGCGTCTAAATGCGGTAAGGATTCCAACCGTAGGCAGTAGTTTCCAGTCTCGGATTTATGCTGTTTATAAATTAGTTAAAATAATAAAGAACGTTTTTATTAAAAGGCAACATCTAAAGGACATATAAAAACAAAATATTAATACGGGTTTTTGACATTTTAGAATCAGCATAACTTTAGGAAATTTTAAATTAAAAGTAATTTTCAATATTACACAAATAATAGACTTGTATGAGGAAAAGTCCTGAAAAATAAGGTAATTTTCAGAAAACCGTGCGCTTTCTAAATAGTCACAAACTCACTTTGCATTACGCAAAGTGACTTATTGATTTATTACAGTAATTTTGGAAAATTTCATTTTTATTTATAAATCGGTGCTATAGTCAGGTCATTAAACTAAGACCTCATCCAGTTTTATTATATCTTTGCGATAGCGTATTCGTGGTAAGTATACGTCATAGTTTGTTATCTTATATCTTATCTTATAAATCAATCGTTTAGATAATAGTAGATACTGGGTATTAAATTAATTAAATTTAAAAAAATAAATTGGCACTATAATACCCTTATCAAATTTTTTTTAAATGAAAAATCTCAAATATTTTTTATGCTATTTGTATTTTAAAATGTGGTAATACATATACTCGTACTATATTATTTGATAATATTATTGAATTTGTGTGATTTACTATTTATACTTTGACTAATGTTCGTTCCCAATAAATGACAAATATATTTCTCCTGGGAACCAGGCTGAACAAATCAGACTGAATTGAGTATAAGAAGTCAGCCTTTAAGAACTAGTTCCAGTGTGTGGTGGTTATGCTGTCAAAGGATTCCGATGCGAGATACTTTTGATATTACTTGAACACTGGTTCAATGCCAGACTTCATGTCCAGTAGCCTGAAAAATGTGCCCTTTTATAATTCTAGTTTTTAATGAATGCTAAAATGAAACATAATGAGAATTACTTGTTATATTCGAAAATGCTGAAACCGCAACCAGGATTGACCGTATAGATGATGATGATGATTCGAAAATGCTGAAACTTTAGAAACTGCAATGTTGAAACTAAATTTTGTTGATAATCTTGATTTTTACGACATTCGAGCTTCTAGTTATTAATATATTAATATTTTGTGCCATGTCTTCTACACATTAAGTGCTAACAGGTAGACAAGAAGTTGCTTGACAGTGAGCATTCACTAAGTTCATTAACTGTTGCTAGACAGACTCCCAAGATGTTTAAAAGTTAAATGAGCTCTTATATTTGCATTCTAGATGCAAGTTTCAATTTTAAATAAGTTATCAAACTAGTTTAAATAAATTAGAATAAGGTCTCCAATATCCGATCTCAGCTATTACATTTGGTGCATTATGCGCATATTAGTTGATAAAATACTTAAGATTTTATTGAGATTTCACCAATAAAGGGCTATTTCCACACGTGAGAGGACACTATTGCGTTGACATTAAAGTATCATGAGGTACTAATTGTTCGCCTCGCGTGCGCCGCCCGAATGTTAATTGTGCGGGTGTCGTAGCTGTCTATGGAAATGAGTCCCTGAAATTACACCACAATCCAGAATATGTGATATGAGCCAAAGCAGATTTACATATTTTCATATTTCTATGCACATTTGTTTGTCCGAATAGCTACGAAGGTGCTCTCTAGAGAACCCTTGCTCGAAATGTCAAGGTGAGCTCACAGATGTTTACGAGCTAACGGGTCTGACGTGCCCAATAAATTGAACAAACTGAATACCTACCTACACACGTGAAACTTAAGGTTTCTTCATAAGGAGTTATGCACGTACGCTGGCTGTAACGGAGGCACAATGATCGGCTAAACGATGTTTTGAATCCCGTGCTACGTCGTCCGTATTTTGATGCTACGATAAATTGACCGATATCGTGCGTCACGTGAATCTCGTTGGATCCAAACCGAACACAGTAATCGTCGGAATGAGTGCACGGTTGAACATTCACGGTCAAACAACAGGCACGTTCAATAGTGACATAACACCGAAACAACCAAGATAGTAGAGAGCACGCAGCATCTCTATCTCTAGTCTACGTAGCGTTCGCTTCGCGGGGTGAAAACCCTTTTGCGGTCGTACAAAAACATAAGAGACCCCCGACGGACAAGGTAAATAGGAATCAAGTGCGAAGGTTCAAGGGCTAGAATCGTGGTTCGGGCGGGTGGTCGACGAGTATGTGCGTCCTGCTCGCTCGGCGCCCTAGGCTGCGGCGCACAGCGACGCTCCAGTCGCGGTCTGCCGGCCGTCGCGACGCTCGGGGCCGCTCCGCCGCCGCCGCCTCGTGCCTCGCGCCGCGTGTCATGCGGGAGACGTGTGGGATGCACTGCTGAGCACCACTGTGCGCTCGATGTGAGCACAGCCAGGGGCAGTAGCCACCCCTGTCGCAGGACTGCGCCCTCGCGCGACCTCCCCTCGTCGTCTCTCCCGCCGCTCTCGAATACTAGTGCACTGTGCCACTGGGACATTGTTTTGTGTACGCCTCTATTTTGAACATAATCCATAAGAATCAGTTTAGTAACGACCGAACTGAATTTTCATGTGCTATCGACTCACTCATCACACATAGTTTAGCTGTGCGATGTGTGGAATTAGCGTTTAGCGGGACGCAATCATTGTTACGAGTTACGACATAAGAGATAACAGTTTAATCTGAATATCACGCAGTAAAAAACATGCATTAGCGCTTTGCGCGGTGTTGCGAGTGCTTAATGTGTAAAATGTATTTCTATAAAAGTATCAAGGTCTTTCTAGGCACGAAAATTTACAGACAAATTCTGTAATTTACATTTTTACGCTCAAGTGTGTGCGGAAAATTCAAATTAACGATCCATAAATCTACCAGAAAATAATTACTGAGACATTTGCTTTGTTTATTATTTGAGATGTGTCATTGATTCATGGGCAACTTGTTGAATGTTTACAGTTTGTAGGTATTGACCCTTCGTGGATTTTCGGGTACAAGGAAATGATGATTTATGTCTACAATCCGAAAAACTGATTTAAGTTTTCAAAACTACCTAATTGAATTTTTTTGATCCTGTCTACATAATTAGAAATTCCTTCTAAAATATCTTGGCTATATACAATTTATAAGTAGGTATTATACCTTAGTATTATTATTTTAGCTAACACCATCATGCGTGAAAGAACATCTCTCAGAATTATATGTTTTTTCATTTATAAAATACCTAACTTTATAAAAGAAAGAACCAAGAACATGCCTACGGAGTATTTCCACATGATTGACCTTTCTGAAAACAATATTGTGTACAAATCATAAGTTATCAAACAAACATATTATTTATTTACTTTTTGTAATAATGGAGACAGTATTTTGCAAATGGATTCCTATTTATAAAAGAGGCGCAAAGCACAAAAGAGCCGCTTGAGACTCGTTTCACAGTAATATTACGTAAAATCTATGTTCGATTCGCCTTTTAACTTTATGATATGATTTGATTTTTGTGGATACCTGTTTACTTTAACAATTTGTAGTTTCGTTTACTCAATTAAAATTAAGTACGTAACAATAGTTTTGTTATTACGAAAATGATGTAATGAAAGTATATATTATGATTATTACAGGTTAGTTAGAAATTGGGAATCTAAATTATGGAAAAATATACTTTAAAAAAAAACACTGTAACTTAGTCGACTGATCTTAAGCCTATCTGTTTAGAGTTATGTCAAATTAAGTATAATACTTTATTACATATTTTTATTATTTGTTTAGTACCTCATAAATCAAAAATTCAGTACTACAGTGTAAAATATTTTGCTTGAATTATTAGTTACTAGCAGTGCAGTGCAGTCTATTGATGTTACTAATCCACACCTCGATTCAGAACTCTACGGTAACCCTGTTATCAACCGATTTGGTCAGAAACCATCGATTTCTAATAAATTTCTTTTCGCAATAACCGTATCGTCGATTAACTTGACATATTTTATACCAAATCGAAATAACGTCATACCCGTGCGATTACAAATTTTTCTCGAACCGCAAATAATATCAACGCTTTTCACAACACAAATATCGGACAAGACTTTCCTAACGATCGATTTATCGATTAACGAGTGGTACCAAGCACCCAATATCTTCATAATATTGAAAAATATATATTTTAGGGTGCTGAATACGCAGGATGTATCAAATCCATATTAAGGTCTGCTCCTAGGAAAAACTGAATTTTGTTGTAAATTTAAAATTTAGATTGGCACGTCACATATTAAGTGACAATTAGTGGCAACTGCCTGTCACTCAGTAAACATTTACAAAGCATGTTTTTTATGAAAGTGTCACATACTTTTTGGTTAAAGATAAATATTTTTTCGTTTTTTACAATTAAAATATTACGTATTTGTATCACGTAAGAATTTTAAGAACTCTGCAACACCTTCCCCTTTCTCTAATGGTTGTCCTCTACCTAGAAGTTGTCTGGAAGAGATCGCTATTAGCGATAAGACCGCCTAAATTGTACTTCTTTCTGTAAAAATCATGTGTATTTTATGTGCAATAAAGAGTTTCTATCTATCTATCTACATATGATCGATCGAAATTTATTATTTGCATATAGTGTACAAATCTATTCGTATTATATTGTATAAAATAAATTAATTTAATTTAAATTTGTAATATATTCATAATGAAAATTAAATATTTTGTAACAATAGGCTTCGTAAATGCAACTTGTAATGAAACCGATACTGATATCATACTCAAACTCGAATCGGATGTTGTTCTGAATAGCTCTAAATCCGACATTCGATTCAAGAAAGATATCAAATCTTTTGATTCGGTTAAATTACCGATGGATTCTGAATCGAGGTACGGACCTGCGAGGTGCACCGTTCAGAAGTTCTAACAGTTGAAGTTGACCGAGTACCTGGCCTGTAACTCTACAGATCCAACTCCCGTCCACAGAGGTGGAGACAAGGTCGAGCGCACGGACCAGTTTAAATACCTTGGATCTGTACTTTACGCGTCAGGAGACATCGATTGCGACGTCAAAGCACGCATTGCTGCTGCGTGGGCCAAATAGCGAGAGGTGACGGGTGTCATTTGTGACCCCAGAATGCCGGTTAAGCTGGAAGGACAGATCTATGTCTATCATTAGGCCTGTCCTTTTATATGGCAGCGAAGCATGGCCGCTACTTGAGTGACCCAAGCAGGAGCTGCGTGTCACGGAGATGAATATGCTGCGGTGGATGTGCGGAGTTACGCTGAAGGACCGCGTGAGGAACTCGCGCGTCCGTGATATTGCAGACAAACTGCAGGAGAATCGCCTACGCTAGTACGGCCATGTTTTGCGGAAACCAGAAAGTTACGTAGGAAACAAATGTCTGGCCATGCCGCCAACGCCAGGTCCTGGCAAAAGGGGTAGACCCAAGAAATGCTGACTTGCCGTCGTGAGGGCTGACATGCGTGCCAATGATCTCACAACTAAAGACTCTCAAGACCGCGCGAAGTGGAGGAGTAAATCAAAATGGGCTCCAAAGCAATGGCTTTGGACGCAACTGGGACTGATCGATAGATGAAGAGTTCTAACAGTTGAAGCAAGTCGTCAAAACAAAAATCTATCGAGCTCTTAAGAATGATCTATTCGCAGATATCTTGTCACTATCCAAGGGTGGGGCAAATCGTCTAAAGGCGCCGGGTAAGGAGAATGCACGTAAAAGAGGCGTTTTTTTAAAAAAAACATTTGACAAAAATACTGGATATATGATGTGGAATTTAATATATTATGTTACTTATATGTTGAAGTTTTTCCTGATGTATCTAAATACTAGTTATTATTTCTTATAAACACTAAAAAATATTTCAAAGTACTGCAAATATCGCGAGCTTGTACACATTTATATTTTAAACGACGTTTTTGTTTAGCTTCAACGTTGGTTTAGTTATTTATAACATTCGTGCCTATAGGGTGAAGTTTTCAAATAGTCAATAGATTATAGATTTTAGTCCTAGCGCCTACTTTTCCAGGAGCGTATATTTTGCTCGCAATGGTAGGTAATCTATTTGCACAGGAGTGCAACGGATGGATGTTTAGTCTGCAAGACGCATTTGTATTATCTTAGGCACGTAATAGAAGTCGCATTAGGCGACGCTTAATGTTCAAGGTCACTTACCCATCGCCTTAATGTCCTATCTAATTATTATTATGTAAGATAACATTCGTCGGCTTGGTCACATAATACAACTTCATAAATTGGGGATAGAAGTATTGCATAAACAAAAATTTGTACCCATGTGACAAGTTGATTACGTTCGTCTAATACATCGGGAGCATTCATACAAGCTAGTTACTGCCAATATGACGACACAAAAGTGACTACAATTGGCCGGTCGACTCAACTAGTAGTAATTGATTGCGCAGATCGCTACTACTCCTTATGTAGATAATAATATCAATTATTCCCGTTCATTGTTACCTCATCGAACAAAGGAAAAATGGTCAAGTGTGTACTGTATAGTCAGTCAGGCTATCAGATTTGATACGGATTTTCAAACCTTGAAAATATTAAAATCTAATAATACAAACTATAGGCGTTAGAGGTCTTTGTATTATGTACGATAAATTTGACAACTATCTCATGTATATGACTGTTTTTGCCTTAAATAAATGAAAAAAAAAAAAAAACGACAAGTAAGAAACTTGTCGTTTTTTTTGATTGATTAAAAATATCGAATAAATAATAACGAAACAGATTCGTTTGATGCATTAAAAAAAAACTAAAATGAATGTATATTTGCTTAACTTTTAATTTTTAGCCCCCATACATTTTTTGGCGTTATGGGGTCATAACCTAACATTCTGTATACAACAATTACATTGAATACAATCAAATACTCATCTGTATGAATCAATAAATAAATATATAGAAATGTAAGGTACCCTTAAATTCGCCATTCAAATTGATGGTGCTTATTTTTGGCAGTAGGAAGTAGTTTGACACAGTTGGCTAATACAACGAAAGTACGAGTTTCAGCGATTCTAGCCCCGTGGCCTTGACCGGTGCGATATCAATCAAATCGATAGGTTTTTAAACGGATGACCATCTTTAACATCATAATGCATTAAATTGTAGAGTACTGTACATATAATAGATAGATATATACTCTTTATTGCACAGCACACAAAACAAACTGTACAAAGAAAAAATTAATTTAGAAGGGTGCAATTTTGGCGGTCTTATCGCTAAAGGCAACTATAACATTCAACAACGCCTTTTTTCCATCTACTCAGTGGTTATTATCTACTACAATTTAATCATATTTTTGTAGCTATTGATAGATAAACACAATCATCTTTACTGACATGTACTTACCTACTGTAATATTATAAAATTTATAATATTATTACCGCAATAATACTGCATATCTACCGCAGTTGTTTGTTATATGTTGTTGTTTATCTAAATAACTTTTGAGATACAAAGAGGACGAGTCTTTCACACACACACACACGTTAAAAATAAAATAAAAATCTACGATAAAATATTAAATAATGCAAAATCTAGTTATGAAATCATTGACTATATTTTATGTAGAAGCTAAGAATCAAGTCAAACAAACTACTAAGTGTTGTTGACTGATAGAGATTATCTCAAGGTATTACGGTCTTCGCACTATGTCAGCGACGTTGTATGCAAATAATTATGATAACGGTTTTTCATACTGACATGTGTATTAGACAGAAGCGTTATTTAGAAAAAGACAAAATTATATTTTACAATAAATTATAATTTGAAAAAATCATGAAACAAATCCCACCTAAAATGAAATGCGACACAAAAATGTTATGATTAATTAAATTAAATTAAAAAACATTCTTTCGGATTAAATTCCACATTTTTGTTAGTAGTATTAAATGAATACGTTGTAGAATTTGTAGATTTGCACGATTGTATGTAATAAATACATTAAATTTACTTCATTTTACACTAACAACGTAATTGGTAGAATCGGCACCTACATCATTTATAGTAACATAACTTTTTATAATTGTAATTAGTATCGAAATACAGGTATTTTCTTATTTTTTTAAATTAATAACCTACAAAAGACAACAAGATTATAAAAAAGCATTATTTTATTTTTGCATATTAAAATGTCTGTTATTACAACTCACAATAACGTTAAAAAACCGGACATGTGCGAATCGGTCTCGACTACCGAGGGTTCCGTACAAGTTTGTAGGTACATATTATTAAATAGTATATGATTCGAGCCACGCAGTTCACTAATAAATCACAAAATTTTATTAAAAAACGTAAGTTTTCTGATTTTTCCCTGCGCTGGTGGTATAAGATGATATTACTTGCCAAATTTCATATTTCTAGGTCAACGAAAAGTACCTAATAAATTTTGATTCCATTGAGTGTCGAAATATACGTTTTTGCAGCAGATTTTTTTTTACGTTAATTTAAAAGTTTGATTTTCTCACAGCTTCAAAGGACTGTAGACCGAAGTATAATATACTATGGTTTTAATTTCAACTCTATACCTCCACGCATTCCCGATATACCTATAAGGTCTTGACAGACAAAATGGAAAGACAGACAGACAAAATGATTCTATAAGCGTTCCGTTTTTTCTTCTGAGGTACAGAACTCTAAAACAATGCTGTGAAGCGTCTCTTCCACGATTCTAGCAATAAATCACTACGATTAATTCAGCTGTTTTGGAGTGACGGACGTGCAAACAAACATTTAAACATCCTAACATCCGGTGATTGTGTACGGACTATGGATGATTCTTAGGTAGATAAATTACAGAAAAATGATGTAAGCAAACAAAAAAAATATATAATAATTGCTATTCTTCCAAAATTTGTATTACATCATTTATTTTTTGTTTGGTCATAACTTTCCACTTTTGAACGTTAGAAAAATTAGCCCGTTATTTTGGATATTCCGATCCATTTGAGAATCAATTATTATGGTATATAGGTATAAATGGGATATAGATACGGATCTATACAGCAACTGTTTTATTATTTAGAGGTTCTGCTTTTTTGACCTCGCTGGATTAATGGCGGCCATGGAGCACATATCCGATAGAGTAGAAATGTCATATGATTTGTTCTACAAATTTTTCCGCCATTTTTTAATCTGTATCTGTGCTGTTTTGTTTGGGCAAGCGTTGACAGTAGCTGTCATTTTATATTAAATGTAAGTGAAAAATCACTTACTAGTTTCGGAGAAAGATGGTTTTTATTGCTGCTCTATAGGGTATATACTCCACGATGGCGGCAATGGTATAAAATATACTCAAAATGGTAGCTGAGAAATTGTGATGGTTCCTTAATTAATCATTGAAATGTACCTACAATATTTTACAGTTAAACAGATAATTATGCTCTGTAGATCGACATAGAACGCTTGTAATTGAAGCTGCAAATAATCAGTCCGATAAATATGTGTAATTGTCTGTCTTGTTCTTGTAACACAGCGCAACGAAATAATTACATAAATCAAATCGCAATTAGGTTGTTAGACTATAACGACTAAATAATATGTCCAATGAATAAACAAACATTTATTCAAGACACGACAAAAACATTGGATCTCGAAAAAAATGTTAGGTATACCTATAATAACTTCAAATTATTGCACAAGAAGAAATATCATTTATACAGGGTTATATTGCAAAGGGGTGCCAAATCTTTAAGAGTTGCTCAGAATCAGTAAATTAATCGAACTGTGCAAAAAAATATTATTTAATGATTCCTATCCCCTTTTAAAAATCGTATGGGTGTATAATTTAACTCATTCTTGAAAAAATTGCACTATGTGTGCACTGCGTAAGGTCCTTGTTGGCTCGCCGTACCTACGCCTCTGATAAATGACCTCGCGGCTTTCGTAGTCTCTGTATTGACTTTATTTTCGGAAATTTTAAAGTTTTTTTTTCATAACATACGATTATTAAAAATAATAACAATCAAGACACTTCTTTATATAGTACCCTATATCTTATTATTTAAATTTGGCACCCCTTTGTAATGTAACCCTGTATTGCAATATTTTACTATTATAAAGTCTGTCTGACGACAGCTGACAAAGGCCATAGACTCGAATTTGCTTTGCTACTTAGTAGTTGTAATTTTTGTCCGAAATTCTAGTCTATGGTCACGATGAAGCTTACACTATACACAATTTCTTAATTTTTTTACGAACCTTCTTAATTTATAAAAATGTTCATATAGTTTTATTTCGTGTACAAATATATAATAATATATATGTTTCAGGTACAAAAAAAGATGTAAATTCTAAAACTTGGCTTTCATGGCATTTCGCGTTCATTGATCCCCAGTCGTCTAAATAGATTATGTTTGTAAGAACACACCCGCCCCAAAAATTACTTTATCTCGGGTTCACACGATGTAGGAATAAAAATCATTCACGTTACTGTAGGTACCTACATACCTACATCAAACCTTCATAGTGCCAAAGTGGATTTAGCTGTCATACCATACGTACCAAATGATATTATATTTGTAACGGTACAAAATCCTATGATCCGATAAAAACGATTTCCAACATGTGGTTGCAATATATCTAATCCTATTATTAATACGATAGATACTAGACATTAACTAAGTCTTACAAAATAATATTTTTCTTCCGAACGAAAAAAATAATGTACAATTTATTAGTGACAGGTGTAAAACATTTTCTCTGAAACAGACAGATGGTTGCGACAATTACTTCCATGTTAAAACTTGTAAATATGTGTAAAGTAAGTAGTGGTAACTACTTGTGTCTTTAAATTAACTACTGAAAGTTCAATAAATTATCATAATTTATCCTTTCCGTGGTTGTTATTAATGGCTTGTCTTATGGTTTTGGCTCTGAATTTCAATAAAGCGGCAACGAATTATTATAATCCGCAATTTCAAAATTAGATGCGGCGATTTGCATATTTAATTTCGTTGTCATCTAAACGAGGAGCTCTCGAGGTGATAATCTTTGAGCTACGGCAAGCTTGGCTGACGGCCAAGAAATACCTACAACGCGTCACTTCTTATGAAATAATACGCTTTGATCCAATCTTGAATTCAATTAATGGCGTTGAGTTTCGATATGTTGACGCCGCCTAATTTCATATTATAACATGTGTTAACTAAAACGCCAGTGATTCGATAGCACAAGGAAAACTACTACGGACGACAGTGCAATTATGGGGTAAAGTGAAGTTAATTGGTGACGTTGTTTCGTGAAAATGGTGCTTGAATCACAAAAATAAATTGAAAGTGAGAATTTTGAAACCGTGTACTTCCTTCCTTCTTATCTTCTCTACTTATTCTAACTTTAAGGTCTTTTTACCGACTGACATATCGTTGCTATCTTCTAAGCTTCAAAGACTGATGTAGGAACTTGTTATCTTCTTTTAAGTATAAACGTGGTAGAAGTGAAGTGAGGGTTCAGTCGGTTGTGCTGCGAATGGTGTCGGTGTTGTGGGCGTCTGTGTCGGTGTGCGTTCGGTTGCGTGTGCGCGGAGTTCGTAAGGAGTTCCGCACGGCGGCAAGGTGGTGGGAGGCGGGGTGTTCCGTTGCTGCGTGCCCTGGTGCGGGGCGCGCGGGGCGGCGCCCGTCGACGACGCCGACCATGCCCTCAGGGAGGGCAGCCCGCAACTCTCACATCACGAATTTGGTGAGTCTAATTAAATTAAATATTATCTGCCGCTAAAGATCTCCTACAGTAAGACTTATTACTCATAATACAAGATGTCTTAAAAATAGTGTCAAGCCAGAGACGGAGCCCTCTAGATCTATTTCTATATCCGTATTTTTTGTACCTATGTATGTTCCGCGATTATGTGCGGTTTTCGAGTGTTGATTTTCTTCGTTTGTCATATTATAATCATGACTTGGCCTAAGATATCTAGGTAATTAATTGGTCACAGAGACAGGAATTATTAAGACGTTTGTTTTTTTCCGAAAAAGGTGAATATTGTGCTTTACAGTCACAAAAAAATCTCTGGACTTCCATTTACAATTATTTTTTGGGACGTACTGTTTGTAAGTTAGGCTGAAATTAATGTTTTTTTTTAAAGTATGTTCTATGTTTTTGTTAATAATTTATGTTACAATTTGCTTGTTTGTTATGTGTCGTTGTGATGTCCAATAAATATTCTTTAACTTTAGCTAAATAAGAAGCCAAGAATTTATTCTTCAGTAAAGTGGCCACGGTGTTGTACTGTAGGAGATCTTTACTAGTCTATATTTAAAGTATTTAATTTATAAAGTAAGTACATAAAGTTCACTATACCTAACCAAATAGTTTACTTTTATGTGGACTTTTATACTAAACGATTTTTGTAACTTCGATGACTGTGAGCAAGTCTGATGGACATGTCAGATGAACTGTCAACTTTAGTTTCTATAATATCTACAAAAAAAATACAGACATGGATATGTTTGAATTTTAAATAATTTTATAAGGACCTATTGTAAAAATGAATATCGTAAGCAGACATATTCGATTATCACTGGTCTCGCAAACTCGTACCATGCAAACCTGGTACGAAAAACTGCATTTGTGAATATGTTAGTTACGTTTAGTTAATGAATGGTAGTGTTACTAACAATATTCTTTTGTATAATTCAACTTAAACGACACCTGTAGGTTATTTAGACATTTCTGAAGTTTGTCTTGAGATGTTTATGCAAAATGCTGTAGCTGATAATATCACTTTATGAGGACAACTCTATATTGCGGGACACGGGTCCATAAACATTTTACGTCACGTTTCATATAGTGCCTTACATTAAGCCAGTCTCTGGGGGCAGACCATTTGGGGGCACTTTGGTATAAAATGTACGTGTCATAGTTTACGGATTAATTAAGTTAATATACATGTGGTATAGGAATAGTATCTACTAGCAATAAATATTTTTTTTGTCTCATTTTAGACTGCCACATTGCGTGTTTTTTTTCTATCTTTACCTATTAAAGTAGCCTGTTTTGTGCCAAATAAATAAAAAAAATATCTTATCCTGTATGTGTCTGACTAACAGCCAAACCGGGTTGTCGAAGCAATTTTTTTTGTATATTTAAATTAGTTTGTTAATCCATTCCCATCGCCAAGGTGTTAAAATGGGGTATGGTAACTCGTTCTTTTGTGTAAAGCGTGGAAAATCTGTCATTTTGAAGTTAAAACAATGACCTTGTAGCAGTACAAAAAATACGGTATGAAATAATTACTCTTGAAATTACCTCTATCTTAAATTATTGAATTATTATGATGAGTCATTCAAAATGTTCAACTATGTGAATGTTAAGTTACTTATTAGGTAGGTACTCTTTGCATATATTTTATAGTAGACCACAAATCAGCTAAATCTTTGATTTCTACAATGTTAACTAAGTATCGCTCGAACATAAACTTTGTCAACAAACGGAGAGATCGTATCATCGTAATCGATGGGACGGGCTTAGTGCTTATTGTGATCGCGCAATGAAGGAAATTTCGATTTCGCATCTCCATTTCAACTATAATCCTGCCCTGGACACGTTTAAGCCAGATTTGGACGCATGCACGTGGATCCGGCATTTACTAAGAGATTACATTAGGCTCACTAATTGCGATATCAATGACTAGATTTAAATTAATAATAGATGAGGATTGACAGACCGATGTGGTTTTAGAAGTTTGACTTGTTATGTTGTTCCATTTCTTTTGACTTTGCTTAGAAGCTTTATCTGATTTTGTGCTTTTGATAGTAGTGATGATGGACTTCGTATGCTGATTATGGTGTTTTGGCGTTTCGCCGCAGCGTTTGGCAGCGTTGGAGATCCAACATGAAGTAAGTCGCTGCGTCAGAAAACGCAATGTGTTAAAACCACAGAACTTTATGCTCCGTTCTTCCGTATTTGCGATGAAGAATACAAACCCAATAAAAACTAACAAACTTTTTACACATTTTTCATCATCCAATAAACTGACACAATAAAATTATAACTAATCACTATGAAATTTTAATTTCAGAAAACTAATTCAATTTGCAAGCTTTAAAAAGACGTAAACCGAAATTGGTCTTGAAAAGACGAGTAAATTATGAAACAATTAACCGAGAAACTGTACCTTCCAAATGAAACTTTCAAGTTGCGGTGAAATTTTGATCTTGCTGCATCAAGTCTCGAGTTGTCTTAATTGTGAAAACTGAAAACTTTCTAACTTCTCCTTTATCGCTGATGAAGTACAATGCTGTATTTTGTCACCTGAAATAGATTTGGGAATAATGGTTAACGAAGTTTTGGTCAAAATTTACCGGGAGAGAGTAATTAATATTTTAAACGTGACTATCAGAGCATGATTCGTTATTGTTCTCCGAGGAGAACGGAGATGTAATGAATTTCAATATAAAACATCAGTTTAAGTACCGACTGATCATTACAAGAAGTTATATTGATGAAATAACCGCCCCAAAAATAAGCAGTACTTATGAAAACTGTAACAGGTCCAATTCTGTACATTAAATAAATTTTAAAAAATGATTTTGGTGGGAGCTGTATTTTTTTTATTTCCCGTCTGTCTGTATCTTGGCCTCGCATTACTCCGAAAGTACTGAAATTGATCACTATTATTATTATTTACCTACTACTGGATTCAAATTAAACTTGTCAAGATTTTAGTTCATTATACATGGTACACTGGCTGCTTTTTATCCCGGAATTCAGTATGGTTTCTTTGGGATAGGTAAATATTCTTTTTTGTTAGAAAGGAGGTACTTTAAAGTTTGTTCTTGTTATTTGAAGGTCATCGGGTTCGTAGTTTAGAAATCACAGACATCACAACAAAATCTCAGTATTTGGTCCAAATAACTTGAAACCCGATTGTTTTTTAGTGTACTTTCTCAGATAAAGTTAAAATGGAAATGTCTATTGTTAAAGCTATATAACTCCAAAGGAGTCGGATATTGCCAAACAATCTTTTTCATAATACCTATGCAATGCTCCAATATGCAATGTAAGTAGCATCTATTCACAAAAATCCTGCTTGGAAAATACTATTCTTTTTTTTCTTCTAAACTTACTTGTCAGCAGGATAGGAGAGGAGAAGGCGGGTAGGGAGGCGCGAGGAGTAAGGCGCTTACATTAACAAGAAATGACACTGTTACAGTCTAAATTCCAAGACTCACACAAAACACTTTGCTTCAACATGTACTGTGGGAACCCCCAAGGAACTCTACCTCAGTTACTGTCTTCTGATAAATACAATCTGGGAGTTTTCCAAAATCCAAACTAAAAATCTCCATTCTTGTTAAGAGTGTTTCACCGCAAACCACAGCGTTCCGACATACCAAACGATATGTACGATTAGTCCACGCAAACAAAGTCTCGGGCACAGTTCATAATAAGTACTTTACCCTAAGATTAAATAAAGGTATAAAAGTAATTTATTGCATGATGAAAAGTAAATAATTAATAGATAAAGCACAGAATAGTTAATAAGTGGTTTTTAATCGTATGTAGGTACTCGTATGTAGGTACTCGTATTAGCATTGTATGTTTGGTGTATTAGGTATACCGGAAACATGGTATGTAGGGGTTGGGATTACTTAGCCAAGATAGACAGACCGCGAATGTTAGCATTTTTAATTGTGAACTTTAATTACTTTTATGGCTACACAGATTCAATTACGGCTGGAACCGTACTCGTAGGTCTACTATGAAATTGTTTGTTCGTTCGGACGTGTAAACCTAATACCTAATTTAAAATAACCATAAATACTTGTGTCAAACTTTTGACAAAATAATGAACACCTAAAATTTGCCCTGTAAAAAACATGGCTATTTTAATTGCACATAAATTGTCAAAGGTTTGACTCAACTAAATGGAAATTTAATTTTTTCAAGTTTATAGTCCAGAACGAAAGAATGAAACGTTTTCATAGTAGGCCTTTTCTTGTCTTAGTTGTTAGAACACAGTCGCACTGGATGTCTCGTTTAGCACCTGGCGTCAAAAAAAACGTACAATATACTTACATTTTTTTGACATTTTTTTAAAAAGAAAATTAAAATGGATTTGATGATACCAACTCTTAATTACATACCACACAAAATAAACAAAGTAACAGGAAAAAGTACAAAAAGAATAGGACAATTTAGGCGGTCTTATAATAGCAATCTCTTTCAGACAAACTTCAGATAGAGGATAGTTAAATATCTTTGATTTTACTAGGATTGTAAATGCAAAAACTAAATTTAAAATCATCAATAGCCTAAGATTGTTAAATATTTGCAACAATAATTATTTTGTATATTGTAGTTTACCTAAACATCGTTGAAACAACGCTGGCTTATAGTGGAACAAACTCTTGAAATTATTTAAACAGATTATTTTAAAATAACTGTTTATATTCTTTATCACGTTTCGTTTGTTCAATTTAAATTAATTGTTTGATAAAAAAATCTTCGCACGTACCTAACCCATTCATTGATTTCATAATTAAAACTAAAATCATTTCATTGTTAGGTGATGACAATGGATAATTTTTGCCACACTGGCTTCATTTGTCGGCTACAAGTCACGCAGTCATTGTTCAAGCCCAACATGCCAACTCATAAGCAAATAAATTCAAATGTTCAATTTAACATAAGAAAAAGTAAACTAGTAAAAATGACAAAAGGCTGCTGTTGCTATTTAAATAACCTGCCACTCACTTGTACAAAAGATTTACACAATTTTATAAGTCTAAAACATTAAGAAATAATTTACTTTGCGTATACGGAGCAGTGTTTCTGAAATTCAATATTGTTTTTTATAAGACAGACAAGCTTAAACCAAACGAAAATAATGAATATTAAAATAAATTGTAATATTATCGAGTAGAATGACTGACTAAGTAGATACGAGTAGTGCAGAACGTATATATTTTTTTCAATGAAGCACCAAATGGAATGTAATGAACACCTCACAGATCATATTTATACCGTTAGGCACAATTGACATCAAAATAAAGCCTATTTAAATATTAAAAACAGCCTACTAACTTGTAAATTGTTGTTATACATGAAATGTTTCAGTAGTTTTTGATAATTTAGTAATTAAATCTGTAAAAATCTAATACCTAGTCTAATCTAATCAAGCACCTACTAAATGTAGGTAAGTAAATATTCGTAACACCACATGAGACGTCTTCTACCTTGGCCTAACGGGTCAATGGAAATAAACGTAAATAACCACCTGTAAAGCGATGTTTACGCGACAGGCCGCAAGGGCGGCGATGGTGGGAATCCACCCTACGAAATAGCATACCCCGACATGGATCGATCGCGCCGGCGAAGTCAAAGTCAGCTGTTACCTTTATGATTCAAGCTACGAGTACTTACTTACGTCACGTGATATAAAACTACATGCAATTGAATAGCGTTAGCGTTAGTTGCTAGTGCTTGATTTTATTGTAGAGTAAGTATTTAGCGTGTACATTGGTATATCATAGTGACTTGATACAAAGATTATACGTTGTCTAACTCTGAGGATACTTTAGTTTCTTGTTTTCATTTTTATAGCCCAGATTATTCCTCCGTCCAATTCTTGTCACTGTAACTTGTTGAAAGTTACCCGGGTCGGTTTCAACTTATTTAACCGAGTAGCAGTACGTCTGCATTATGTTTAACAATGACACAACTTGAACAAGAGGAAATATCCGCTGGATTGTTTACGAGTAAAGATAGACGATAGTTACTCTTCTCTCAATTTTGTGATTATTGTAAAAAAATAAAAACTTATGTTAGTTGCATTTATCATACCTACTCCGTATTATAAATACAAAATAAGAACAAAGCAAAGTATTAAGTGCTCTCTCCCAACTTTACAATGGCAAAGATCTCTTTGCAGTATTACCTTATTTTGTTTTTGTTTGACATCTTATTTTATATATAACGGATTAACTGGATGGGCTCAATTTTGCCCAAATCAAAAATTGCAAATAAATATTATTTAAAAAAAAACATTATTTTTGCACACTTAATAGTTTCAACAACTTATTGAATGAAGTAAAACCTTATTATAAAATTAAACCTAAATTATGCATTTTTCTGTTAGCATGAACTGTAATAGTATTGTGTGTAAAACAAAATAATAAAAAAAACTCTTGACTTGAATGTTCCCCGTACTGTCCCAAATAACCTACATGAGTAGGTCCTATTTGCTAACTTTTATCACATATAACCGATTAATTTTACTGCACCACTAGATACATTTTAAACTTATTTTTATCATTATAAATACTAACCTATTTCTTTATAAAGTTTAATCATTACATAACTAGCCATTGTGCGCGACTTCGTCTGCGTTGACCTTACCCGGATAAAAAGTATCCTATATGTTTATTCAGGCCATGGTCTATCTGTATGCCAAATTTCATCATAATCTGTTAAGTAGTTTGCGTAAAAGAGTAACTTTCCATTTATAATTTAGAAGGATTATAAAGAATAAGTAATATATATTTATAATAATAGGATATAACCAACTGCTAAAACAGAGTACCCTGCGACCCGGCCGGTCGCTAAGGATGCCAAATGGTGAAAATTCGCCATACAAAATAACTCGCCCGGATCGATCGGCTGGCTGATACGACCCATTGTCTAACCGCCTTCAGTTTTGACTCGGATTCCGGACTTTGTTTAGTTATTGTATCGTGGGAGGAAAGGGTACTTACCCTAATTATGTTATGATGGGGTAGGTAGTAGGGATAACAGATTTTGCTCATCAAAATTACCGTGTAATTATGATTTTAAATCAGTATATTTTATTTTATAAAATAAACCCTTTTGTTTTGGAGTACAATAGCTAAAAGCAAAATTCAATCGGTAACCTGTTATAATTTTTAAAAAAAAAATATAAGCATAATATTTTTTTTGCATATATGCAATAATGCCTTGCAAAATCGTCTGTATTGATTTTAAAATTAAGCCAGAGAGGAATGAATAATCATCCAACGAGTAATCACATAAGCGGAATAAATATCCTATATGTTATACTGGATTAATATATATTTTTTTATTTATTTATTGATAATAGTTAGTATCAGTTCAGTACGAGACTTGGACACTCACGGTGCGACAATGATGATGATGATTGAGTTAACGTGGTTGAGTTACAACTATTCAAACTTTTCATTTATTTAATAACATAAATTACGTATTCAAACAATTAATTATGAGACCAGCATACAGCGGTATATTGTTTATCAAAACAGGTCTGGCATTCATGACAGACGTTTAAAGATGCATGTAAGACTTCTTAGCTTCGAATTTATAATACATTTATGATAACAGTATCGAACTGGCTTTTGACAGGCAACAAGAAAATTGGTTTCCTTTATTTCTTTATTTCTAACATAAGAGTGAGTAGAGAGTTTATATAGCTTTAGATCTGATCGTCGTTAAATAGTTATTAAGTAAAAAAAAAACAAATAATTATGTATGGATTTAAAAAATTAAATAAATAATCTCTAAATCACTAAAACTTTTCTAAATTAAATATATCGCACAGAGTTTTAAAGATATTGCTTTAGTGGTATTAAATAATAACAGAAAATCTGTTACAAATTGAATTGAATCTGTCTAAAACAGCATTACGTTAGAAGGGTAAATAAATCACTGAAATCAGCCTACCCTGTCCTGAAATCGGCCATCTCCCGTTTCCGTAAGGCGGGTAGTGCGAATAAAAGAGGATTCAATCAAACTGAAAACCTCTGTTCGGTTGTATTTTAACCTTTAATAAAAAAAGCTGTCGTGAATGCCAGCCAGGATTTAACTGTATCTGGCAAAATCTGCTTTTGTTTTATTCAGAGCCGAAAATATCACTTGGGATTATGACGTTGTTTAATTAAAGTGAAATTACAGCACAATTACTGGGTAGGTAGATATTATCGTAGCACTGATGCCGCTTTCATTGTTCTACTGGGTCTGTCCACAACGTCCCAGCTTTTGTTCGTTATTTGAATGCTTCGACCTTCGGATTACAATATTCTCCAAAAGTGTTAGACTCATTATAAGATACAGATCATAAAAATGCATATAGTCGTCACTTTAATTTTATGGGAGAATTTAGTCATATTTGGTCGAAAATATCATATATATTATCTATATAGATATCATAGATCTATAGATATATTGAATCAGTTATATTTATGACCAAATATATTACTGTAAATAGGTCCATTTGATTGTTAGAATGATTGTTTTTCACTAAAACTGTTATCATTGTACACATTCACATTTTGATAAGTATACGCAATAAACCAGAGAAGCTATTTAAAAAAAACTAATTTTGAATTTTACGGGCTTTTTTCGATCCCCCTTTTCAATAATCTTTGATCTTTTCAATAATGCTAATACTGTGTTAATTGCTAGAAATATTTTGACTAAATTACCATCTCCAGTCTAATCAACTCGCACTAAACCATAAAATCTTTTATTGCTATCAATTCTAATAAAGTTTACCTTCATTAATTATTAAGCTGGCTGGAACATTCCTCTTGATTTATTTCGCTTGAACGATAATTCTCATTTATACAAAGAGATAAATTGACGCCAACCGACGCGCTTTTATTGTTTGAATGATCCATTTCAATGTTTATAGTTTCCGATATGTTTTGCCCACACTTTATTCAGGCGAAGCTTTTATTCCTTTATAGATTTACTTTGCTATATATCTGATTGTGCGATTATTTTTCATTTTCATATTATAAAAATACAGGGTGTCCCAAAATAGAGATAAGCGGAAGTCAGAAGAACTTCACCTGGGGTAAAAAAATCATACCCTCACCCTTCGCGATTTTTAGGGTCCGCACCACAAAAGGTAAAAAAGAACTAATAAAGAATCACTTATTTGTCAGTCTGTCTGTCTGTAAAAACTCTTTTTTTTTATCAGGAACGTGTAAGAAACAAGTTGGAATTAATTTTAAATACTCTGAGGGCCAATTCCCGTAATTTGACAATAGTCGCAATCCGGTGTCAATCCGCTCCCAGTAACATTACGATCCCAAACGGTATTCTCGTAAACTCAAAAAATGCTATTATAGCTCGTAATGCGACTGAAAATTAAAGGAACCAAAATTAGATATTTTTTTGCTCTGTTTTTAGTCTTATTGGGATAGTTTTAATAATTTTACGTCAAATTGAAAGTTTACGAGAATACCGTTTGTGATAGTAATGTTACTGGGACCGGATCGACACCGGATTGCGACAATTGTCAAATTACGGGAATTGGGCCTCAGGTCTGTAACCTTTTTGAGCTATAAAAAAAATCTTTGTTTAAGCAATCAAAAGATACAGTCGAATATGCCGCATATTTGGACACTTGCAAGGTAATCAAAATTTATAGAGTACTTCCCGTTGACCTAGAACTATGAAATTTGGCAAGAAGCAATGTCTTATAGCACAAATAGAGGAAAAAGTCCGAAAACCATTAATTTGTAGTTACATGCCAAAAGAAAACTAACAAACTGAACAAGCGGTAAAAATCTTCGAGATTCGATTCTGGTTATGGAATGTAGACAAACCATACCTACAAGTTTGTACAAAGAACCCTTGGCGTGCGAGCCCGATTCGCCCTTAGCAGGTTTTTTGAGTTAGAGACGGTAGGTCAACATGAATTATTATGATACATGCTTAATTTATTTTCTGAAATAGGTGACTTGTTGGTAGCTTGGGAACTCCTAGGGGTCCTCAATCTCTGGTCTTTCGCAAGGCACTATTTTTTTGGCAGACATCCTGTATAGTAGTTTCAAATAGGTAAGAATAATTATGGAGATTTGTAAATCAATTTAAATATTTAACAATAAATTAAGTGAAGCTATAAAGATTTGGCGAATTACTTTAGTGTCCGGCGAAATTCAGTCTTGGAACAATGAAACTTAGATTAGGCTAGAAACATGTAGCTGGAGAAAACAAAAGACTGTTTGCCTAGTAGTAAAGTGCGCTTTTCTAAAATCTGGGTACTCTTTTTTCTATTTAAACAATTTCATCATCATTCATCATTTGCCTGCCCTGTTCCCAGGTCATCTGGGGTCGGCGCAGTATGTCTTTTTTTTCCATGCAATCCGGTCACTCGTCATTGAGTCATTCACTCCCTTCTCAGTCATATCTCTCCTCACACAATCCATCCATCTCTTTTTAGGTCGTCCTCTACTTCTCCACCCATCAATACTCATATCCATCACTCTTCTCGTTACGTGCTCCTCTTCCCTTCTCATCACATGTCCATACCAAGACAAACGGTGTCCTTTCATCTTTTCTGCTATAGGTGCCACTTTCATACTTCCTCTAATATATTCATTCCTTATCTTGTCCATTCTCGTCACCCCACACATCCACCTTAACATTCTCATTTCTACTGCATGCAATCGCTATTCATCTACCTTCTTAATGGCCCAGCATTTAGAGCCATGTAGTAAAGCAGGTCTTATAATAGTTTTGTAGACTTTTCCCTTTAGCTTTAAGGGCATCCGTGGGTCGCATGTTGTTGCTGTGATCTGTCGCCATTTCATCCAACCTGAGTTTATCCGTTGCTTAACGTCCCTGTCAATGTCACCGTCGCTCTGTAAGAGAGACCCGAGGCATCAAGTGTTATGAGCAAAGGGCTGGAGAGACCGCCGAAGTCACAGAACAGATATTTTGTTTAAGTTCTGCTGACTTTTAGGCCCACGTTCTCCAGTCGTTGCCGCCACTCCTCCAATCTGTTTTGGACCTCTAGGGCGTCTTCCGAAACCAACACTATGTCGTCGGCGAACAGCATACATCAAGGGGCCTCCCTCTGTATGTCCGACGTTAGGGCATCCATTACCATAAGGAAGAGGTACGGGCTAAGTGCCGACCCTTGGTGCAAGCCCACAGCCACACTGAAGCTTGTACTAGTGCCAACTACGGACCGGACTTGAGTACTGCACCTGCTATACATAGCTCGAATCAACTGCAGGTACTTTCCAGGCACACGTTTCTTCTTAAGGGCCCACCACAAAACCTCACGGGGTATCCGGTCGTATGCCTTTTCGAGGTCAACGAACACCATGTGCAAGTTTTTATGTGCCCTTCTAAATTTTTCGCACATTTGGCGAATGGCAAAGATGGTGTCTGCTGTTCCTCGACCAGGCATAAAACCGAACTGGTTTTGTGAAATTTCAGTTTTCTATTTAAACAATTTAAAGTATTTTATTATAAATAAGAATAGTGGTGAAAAAAACTGAGGGCAAAGCGAGCGCAATAATTTTTCCAGATATTAGGCATAATTACACTATGGGCGTGGGCATGGCAACGGCGACTGTGACAGCAGCAACGGCACGCAGAATGTACGAAGCCGTGCTGTCACCGTCGCGAGCTAGTGGGATAACGCTTTTACTTTTATACATTTATGCTTCTATCTTTGCCAAAATCTTTATAAAATAAAAAGACAAACTTACAGTCAGGGATGACGCGTTATTAGTATTCATTTTCGAAAAGTTTTGAGAAAAACGTTAACTAATTTTAACGTAAGGAGCGCTGCCAGTAAAAAGTGTCAATTCTACAATATCTGTCCTGACCTGCCGTCCAGCTGCTCTAACCATTATTTAACGAGAGATCATTAATGACGCCTAGAAATAAATAATAATAAATAATAAATATATGTAGTCTAGGGTGGGCAAAGAGGTTTCTAGGCCCCCATAGCTACATGCCATCTGGTCATAAAAGGTCTTTCTCCAGGCTGTAAAAAAGTTTACCAGTCAGCAAATACGACGAAGTAACAAACTGACAGATAAACAATCTGAATTCACAACATACTCTATGATAAACGAAGGAACGCTATGTATTCATTTTATAAGTTTCATAACTTAACATACCAATTTACCTAAAATCCCTTACAAAATCCTGACTTCAAAACGTAGTAGGTAACGTTCTAGAAGTTTAATTAATATTAATTGCTGTTGCCTCAGGAGTTCATATCTGTTATCAGTCAGTCAGTAATAATTACACCTAATATTATACGAGTATTCTGTTTGTATTTGGCTCTAAGGACAGCCACAGAACCCTTGTCTCAAGGACGTAGAGCACCTTCGACCTAAATTTGATAGATGTGACCAATAATAGAGTTAAGTAATTTTAGAGGGTTAGGTATATTTCAACACTTAACAGGCACTACGAAATTAATTTATCGAAATTATTAGTTTTTAATATCCGTCTTGATTAATATACACTAAACCGGGAATTAACGCTATCATCAATAGGTATATATATTACCTTTTATTTTCTTGACGTTTCTGTTCCTGACTGAAAAAGCGATGTCTTCACTATAATATATTTGATAGATTTTTAATTCAATGTCTGTTAATTTGTATTAGTATGTTTTCATTCTTTATGATATTAAAAAGACATGCGATCTTTAAATAAGATTAAGAAAGTGGCTTAAATCTCGAAAGATGATGATGGTGATCGTTGTAAAGATCGTTGAGTGCGATTATTCTGAACGGAATCGGTAAAAGTTCATTTTACTGTTTTTGTTTTTAAATACAAAACATGCACCGCCATCTTTCTCATTTATACTACATTTTCTGCTGCTATGAACTGCTACCTGATCGCAATTTTAACGTTTTTAACAATTGTAAGCACAGATAAATGCGTTCGCTTCAGTGTACAAGTGGTCAATTCAGTATATAATGGTAGCACTTGATTTGAAATTCCCAATAAAATCGAGCAAGTATCGAGTTTACGAAATACTCCTTTTTTATACGCAGTAATACGCAGAGGAAATTCTTTTCGCATACTTGCTGCCGTGGGCACGATAGAAGATTATGTGGGACTTTTTACGTGTGGCGGCGCTTCGCACCGCCGCTCAAAAAGTATACCCACTAAAACCTCCGCGTGGACGACGAAGGACCGCTGCTTCCATGCACTTCATCTTACGAGATAGACCTAGAATAAAATATTTTCACAATAATACTTTTAATAATATAAAACAGTTCCTGACTTATTGGCAGACTACGCATAAAACAATATTGGTCGATCACCAACTGCAATGCTCTTTATTATACCAATCAATTTTATAGTCCCTTTTTGCTTTCCGATAAATTTCGCTTTTTTAGGGTTTTGCTCACACATCAAATATCTGTACGAATAGCATTATGATTACTTCCGACAAAAGATTTTACATAAAATTTTCTTCAACAAATCAATCAATCAACATTTATTTGCGTAATAAAGTAAAAGTATTAATCGTAAAGGGAGAATGAATAGAACTATCTATTAATTCTTACTTTACAATTTATATGAAGTTGATATTGCAATGAACAAGGCATGCTGTATTTTTTCACCGCCGAAGAAGCAAGAGACAGATCTACTTCTGGAGCTACAACAGGAAGTTTCCCCTGATTAATCTTATTGGGCTTTATTTGGTAGCTGTATAGTTTTTACCCCTTACATGCTTTCCCCTATTTTGCACATCAACTGTTGGGGCGGCAACCACCTGCCTTTCCGCCCATGTTTTTAAACAGGTCGCATGGCCGGGCCACTTTCTGGAAGCCGATGCGACCCGAGCGCAAATAAAAAATCATTGTACCGACAATAGTATGCTCGCATCCGATCAACGTGTATAAAATTACATTTCATATAAGCTGACATTACAGAAAAACTGACATTACAGGAAAACCGACCCATTTGATAGATTTGACATCGATTTTAGGTTTCAAGCTTCAAATATTATTCAAGAATGATAAAGTTCCATGCAAGCGCTCAACCCAAAATTGTTTCTTCTTAGGAAAAGAAAAAATATTAGGTGGAATGAGTATTGAATGGAATTGCACTAAATTGATTATACATATATCATGATGCTATTTCCTAGACTATTTTATAATCATTAGCATCTTTTAAAAAAAAGACAACTAAACAGTCGTCATTAAAAAATCTATCAAAGTTTTAAAAAACCACCAATGAATCAATGTAGCATATCTGCGATTAATGCCTAGGTCACATAGTTTCCATCTTTTCAGTTCACTTTTAACGTCTGTTAGATTTTAAAATGTTTTTTTCCCATTAATTTATAGATAGCAGAATGGTCTGATTTAATCGCCAGAGACTCTTATTTAACATTTTGACCAATAATTGGCGGTCACCTATAGGTTTATCAACACTACTAAACAGTAGTTCGACAAGAGTATACTCTTGTTTTTTGAACGCGGTTCTGTCCTTTTTATCAGCTAGTTAAATTTTGAAGATAAAAGAGAATTTGATTTTTTAGGACCATGTTCATGTATGATATTAGCTTAGCAAAGCAAAAAACTAAGATTATAAATCAAAAATTTCTTGAT
This sequence comes from Anania hortulata, assembly GCA_963576865.1. Taxonomy (NCBI): domain Eukaryota; kingdom Metazoa; phylum Arthropoda; class Insecta; order Lepidoptera; family Crambidae; genus Anania; species Anania hortulata. The sequence continues at coordinate 13,355,893 of OY756392.1, read as the reverse complement.
CATATAAAACAACCACGTACAAGACTCGAAACCATGTAAATTTTCTAAAGCTTTAATTAACTTAATAAGACGGAAAGTTGATAATGGATAATCACACTTTAACTTGGCATAGATAACTTGATATCAATTAAGTCACTTGTTAAGTTTCTTAATTGAATTAAAACTTAAATTAAAACAGAAGTAAAAGACCTAATTACTAACATTTTACAGAATTTATATAGTAGCCAATTTGTAAAGTAAATTAAACAAACTTTTTTTGGTTATTGTTTTTGCTATAGTTACAATCAATTAGATTTCATAATAATTTTGTTCACTAGCATTTATATAAATGTATAAATATATTCATAATTGGCGGAGTAATCGCGTAACATACATACAAAAAAATATATAGTCAAATTAAGAACCTCCTCCTTTTTTGAAGTCGGTTGAAAAACCATAGTATATGTTTGCCTACTAGTAAAACTGTGTGGAACAACCTTAATCATTAAACTGAAAGCCGTTTTCATCGTTTATCAATTTTAAAAATGAAATTATTCTTTAATCAGGAAATTGAGCTTACGGTGTCCAAGTTCGGTGTACTATTTGCTGCAAATTAGAGAAACAAAAACTCTTTTGCTTTTAAAAACATCAGAAAAGATTTCAAAATATCAGAGTTTGTGTTTATGTGGCCAATGATCTTTGTAAAAGAAGTGGCTATCCAAAATATCTCATGAAAACTAATTTACCTGTCAAATACTTTTATCTCTACTTATTGTCGCCTCGTCTCGTGACCGAGGAACGCGTGAATGAGCTGTATTTTATAAAAATGCCGGCGGTAGCGTGGGCGAGAGTCATAATAATCACTGAATGTTTCCGGCTAAAGCTGATACTCATTTTGTGATATTTTCAAATTTATTTGGGACCAGCTTGATATTTATTGCGCTGACCTTCGCACAATCGCAGCATGTAGTCCATTTTTGACTTAATGTTTTAAATAAAACAAAGACTAGCTTTCGTCAAGTACTTTTGACACGCAATCCTACACACCATACATTCATGAAGTGTTAGTTCCACAATTACATTGCTATTGGATAATTAAACTTTACTTGAAATGATCAAGAGTGTTTAATATTATCTACCTATAAATTGCTTTAAACAAAGCAATCAAAAGTTGAGAATGTTAATAATAAATTTATATCTTCCGGTCTGACACTTCCGAACTCCCATAAATTGCCGTCTATACAGTAATTACGGCAATAACTTTCCTGACATATAAATCGCATAGCTTTAGCTTTGTCTTGATATAGAAAAAGCTTGATCAATAAGGTTAAAATCATAATATCCAACCACAGGTGGTGTTCTGTATTTATAATAGTTTTGATATCGACTGATGCAATTTTGATAGCGGCTCTGTGTTCCTTGTGTGTCGTATCTGTGTTCAGAGTCTCAACGAACGGTACTTTAGATAAATGTTATATATTGGCTATTGGCGTTGATTTTTTAACCAAATATTCTTACCCATTCAATTTTTTTTCTTAGATCTTCCCTTGCGTGGTTAGCTGCAGTCAGCTTACTCATATTTGAATATGCGCTTTTTTAATCTAGAAAGTTGCGATTTTTGGAAGAATTAGCCTTTAATAAGTCTGAGATCATTTAGCTTACTCATGATAATGAAACATCAATGTGAATCTAATAATTTCTTATTTCATGGGTGTAATTGTTGACTTAGTTTGTCTTTTCGTTAAGATTTTAAGAGCTTCGCCGTACACGCGGGACATAAAAGAAGTTGGCCCATGGTTTGTGGGAATGTGCTGCGTTTTTTATCCTTACAATGATGGACCTGAGTTCGCAGATTGTTCAAGACTTTCTAGGTCAGCCACAGCAGGTCTTTGCTAGGGGTAGGCTCTTTATCGTCGTATTAAAGTATTTAAAATTTTGATTCATTGTAATGCAACGCTACATGCTACATTAATAAACAGCCCCTGTAGCATTGTTTTACCAAGCCTGTAGGTCAGTAAAGTAAATAAATATGTACTTCAGCCCTTCGCGTGCCACGTACCCACTGTAAACCGGAAAATCCATAAGATCCATCCATCCATCCATCCATCCTTATCTACAGGCATCTAATTGATATTTAGAAAAACGGATAATGTTGATATAATATTAAATTATGGTCTGACCAGTGAAATTTGATTAAACAGCAAATCCTAGTTTGAATCGTATTTGCGTTGATTGTAGGTAAATTAATTAACAAGATACACAGTTTCATGTGTTTAGGTTCGGGACCACTTCGGGACCACTTCGGGACCGCCCATTAGTCGCTGGTAATGATATATAACTGATTAAAGGGAAAATAACCGTGGGTATTATTTTTTGGTATAAAGCTTTGGGTTTAAATCCACCTAGCAGAAAATGTTTGTGTGATAAGCACGGGCCTAACAAGGACAATGAAACAAAAAAATATTTTGCAATTACAAACTTAAGTACATTTGTGTAGTAGTGTAGGCTGTAGGTGTATAGGAAACCTGTAATTTATGCACTTTGCATAAAATAATACGACCAAAAACTAAATTACTAGATATTTAAATTTATTTTTATACAAACGACATTGCGAGATCGAATCAGAAATGAGGAGATCCGTAAACGAACAAAAGTCGCTGACATAGCCCAACGGATTAGCAAGCTGAAGTGGCAGTGGGCGGGGCACATAGCACGTAGAACTGACGGCCGATGGGGCAGAAAGGTTCTGGAATGGAGGCCGCGTACCGGCAAGCGCAGCGTAGGACGTCCACTCACAAGGTGGTCAGACGACCTGGTAAGGGTCGCAGGAAGACGCTGGATGCAGGCCGCTTCCAACCGGCCAATCTGGAAGTCAATGGGGGAGGCCTATGTTCAGCAGTGGACGTCCTATGGCTGAAATGATGATGATGATGATGACAAACGACATTAGTACAGGAAATTAAAATAAAAACGTTAACAGCCAGTCACAGTTGTAAAAATTGTTGAGATCATAATTTCTAAAGTTAAACAACAAATAATTAAAAACCAATCGGCTGTGAGTCGCTGTGATACAGTTACACTTGGCCATTTTTTATTAGTACTTATTCTAAGTAGTTAACTAATAACATTTGAAAGCGTACTTACCTACTTAAAATATAACACCTATGGCATGATCGTTTTACCATGACATGTACATAATATACTATAGAAATTTTAGTTCTTTTCTTACAACTAATAGTGCCATATGAAAACAATACGTCATCATTTGGAACTCCATTAATTACTAATGAAAGTCTCATAGGAATAGAAGATACGCACGTAACTAACTTCTTAGGATGAACGCTGAATCCAGTAATAATGTTCCCTTAACGATTGGGCAAGGTAAGAATTATCTTTCCTTGGAGTAAAATTATCCATCTACCTTGGCAGGTTTATGTAAGTACCTACCTTGAATAAATTCTCGGCCATAAAGTAATCAGCTGGAAAGCAAATGTACCAAGGATATGAATTTTCTTCTTCGTATTGAAAAAAGTATTTTAGTGAAAAAAATATACAAACCACTCGTAAAGTACATCATAGATTCCTTTTTTTAATCTATTGCGTGTGAACAAATACGAGTTATGTACTCATGCTAAGAAAAACCAATTTTTTTTTGTGAGGCCCTGAGACTCTTGTAATAAACAGTGCAGTGGGTCAAAAACGGCTTTACATTGAAAGTTAAAAAGCATATCAAGTGATCCTTTTTTTCTATGTTGGTACAATATAAAAAGTTGTTGTTTTTGAGCACCAGAATCAACTCCTAAGAGGTTTAGGACATTTGGAGTTGGTATTCATTTATTTAAACTTTATTTGCACAGATTAAAAATAAATCTTACAAAGGGACGAGAGTCTGGCAAAAGCAATTCATACTGATAATAACAGCTAAGTAAAACGGCGCCGATGGTAATACGTACTAATTTGGCAGTAGGTGCCTGTAAGGCGAAGTTATGTCGTGCCCTAATAACGGGGGATCGTGATCTCATTCTATATTAACCCACAACTCGCATGTCGGTCGTGTAGATCAACGCCATCGAATTTCTTTGACTTCTCGAAAATATTTATTTTATTTATTTATTTATACTTTATTGCACAGAACTAAAAATAAGTGGTACAAATGGCGGACTTAATGCCAAAAGCATTCTCTACCAGTCAACCAGACTGGTACCGTCTGTACCATCTCTGGGGCCAGACAGAGATGGTACAGGCGGTGCAACAAAACAGTAATTAGTGTTAGAAAAAATCTAGCAACACAAACACAGACTAGACGAATACATACATACAAAAAAATACATAGATATCAAAACGGCATGCTTACTTACATAAAATAAATACATATACAAATACATGCACATAATATGATTGTACACAGATCATATGCCAGCGAGATTCATTTGAAAATAAAGAAGGAAAGAGAGGAAGAGACTCCTTAAAATGGCTGCGCAAAGCCTTTTTGAAACAAAATTTTGAACTGGATTTTTTGATTTTGGAGGGGAGTTCGTTCCAGAGCCGTACAGCCGTCAGGGTGAATGAGTTGGACATAAAACCAGAAGTGTTACGTGGAGTATATAACCGGAGAGTATCGTTGGAACGAAGGTTTCTATCATGAAAAGTATGAAGAAATGAAAATTTATCTTTTTGATAAGATGGAGATTTGGGGTCAAAAAGTACAGAGAAAAGGACGCAGAGCATCCGAACACTCCTACGATGCCTAATGGGGAGCCAGCCAAGCTGAGATCGAAATTTGGAGATGTGGTCATACTTACGTAGGCCGAAGATAAAGCGGATGCAGTTGTTGAGTAGGCGGTCCAACTTATTAAGAAGATCTTAGGAGATATTGGAACATACATCACCGTAGTCGATGATAGGCAGGACCAGAGACTGCACCAGCAAAATCTTCGTACAGGAGGGAAGAAAGTGCTGAATCGATAGAGTGCAAGCAGAGTGCCAGTTACCTTTCTGCTAACCTCCTTAACATGCTGGGACCAGCTCAATGTATCGTCGATGAAGAGTCCTAAATTTTTAACATACGGAGAATATTTTACAACGACTCCATCAAAGACAATAGGCGAAATGGTCGTCATGTCGAGTTTACGGAGCTGTCTTGGGCTACCAACGATATTATAGGATATTAACTTAATGCACTACATCCTATCGAAATTTGTGAAAACACAGATTTGGAATACGAATCTAGTTGACAATTTTCATAACTTTACTGTAGTAATTATTAGATAGATAGATCTACAAATAATTTCATACAAGTAAAAATTTTTAGAGTTCGCACATATCTGGTGAATTTTTAGAAGCATTAGAACTCCAATTTATATACGAAATAGAAAGAATCGTAAACAAATTCAAAGGAAAATGTGTTTGTTATAAAGTTCTAAGCAGTATGTGTTTTATTCCACACAGTGAACGCAGTCATAATATGAGGCACATACATAATTAGGAAATAGTAGACATTTCAACAAGAGGCCAATTCTAGGCAAATTTTAATTTCAAACATATGCAACTATTCGCTATGCAGGAATTGAATTATGTTGTGAGATAAAAAAAAGTTATGTGACTTCATACAGGTTAAGCTCAGGAATGATCGAATTACTTTCATCGTGTTCTGTCGATTGCGTTCTCATCTGGATTTCACGTTCGTCAAATGGATTTTGTCCTTAACTTAGTTCATTCATATAGTTGATTGAGGATTTATACAGTTGGTACTGATTACTGATTGTAACATAACCTAAAATGTAGGTTAGGTAAGTATAATCAATAATGTATAAATGTAACAAACTATTTTAAAGAATTTATGTTTACTAAATTAATGTAAAAAATTTGATAATTTTTTATTTTAGTTTTCTGAAAGAAACAACCTATGAATAGAACTTATATTTATAATACTTCGTCTGAAAATCTGTAAGAAAACAAAAGAGTTGAGTTTCCAGATAATCGTAATCGTTAATTATTAAGTTATTTTTTAATTACAGTAAAATGTTTGTGATTACCTCCTTTTTAAAAGTTTTGTTTTTTCCATTTAATGCGAAAAATTTAGTTAATCTGAAGGTTTATGTATATAACGTAGTTTCGTTCAAGAGTTAATAGTTTGAATTTAAAAGTGTTTAGACACATTGATCTGACAAAATAATGAAACAAATTAAGCCGGGTTGTACAGGATCAAAAGTAATAGCTAATAGCGGATATATTTTTTAACAAAAACAATACCATCTTTAACTATGTCACTATTCGCGTTTATTAGAAAATTATTTTAGAAATGAATTCATTAGTGTCTATAAAGTAGTGAACAGTTCAAAAAGTTAATATAAGCTGCTTAGATACTCGTCGACACTTCGACTTTTAATAACGATTGGCATTTCTCCCTTTAATTACATTACGAGCAGTATCGAGCGCGAATGTGTAGCTATTGAATAATTAACCGTATCGCAGTACATTCGAGCTCGGCGGCTTCTAATTTCTCAGCTGATTGACTCTGCGATTGTCATCAGAACCACGCCTCGTGACGCTGTGTCGTTTAGTTGGTTATACAGGTACAGCGGTGTGCCGTGGACAATATATTTTTTAAGCAACAGCAACATTTATCTCTATGTGGATATTTAATAATTTAACGATTCAGCGTACACTCCAACTGAGCGGCATATAACTTTTAGTTTATTGATTTTGCAGCTGTCATTGAAGCTATCAGGTCATGTGATGTGTAGTTTCGTTACTTAACGACGATTTTATGAGTAAAGGAAATCTTCGTCTAGTTCTAGTTATGTATGTTTAGGGATAGAATAATTACGCCATGTTAAACTTATACATGTGACCCAGTCCATGTGACCGACTTCGGCTTCTAATTTCTCAGCCGATTGAGTCTACGATTGTCCACACCTTGTCACGTTGTTGTTTTGTTGGTTACACACAGTGTACTATTTGACGCCAACGTTAATAAATGTGTGGTTTGATTGTTTCATTATACAGATCCAAACAAATTCGTGCTTGTCAGTCTTTAATTTGTCAGTCGGTTAACTTTGCAATTGTATTCGAGTTCGCTTGTATTGTGATGCGTGAAGTTTTGATGGTTACACAATCCAGGATAGAAAAAAAAACAGTGGTTATGTCATGAGTATGAAGTAGTTATTATCAAAAAAATAAATATTTCTAGATACACCATACCACCATAACACCTTGTTTTCACCAAATAAATTAAATGGCTAAATGTAGTACCTATGGATGAACGACTGCAATGTATAAGCATTGTACCTAGTAATATGTACTGCTGAATATTTGAATATTATTTAAAAAAGTTTCAGGAACTTTTCATTTCGTTACAATCCTAGAAATAAAATCATAGAAATTTGAAGTACAGAAGACCTTCTCTTGAAGCGTTAGAATTCCAATATTCGCATACGATAGTGCAAGAATCGTATACGAATTCCTAGGCATTTGTACCTATACGATTCTTGGGATTTTGTATGTGAAATGTAATTTAAATGTTTCAAAAATGCGGCCCCTCAGCGATATTTTTTTTTCATAGGGATTGAACAATCGATTTAGTAAATAAAAAGTAAAACATATTTTGAACCATTTTTAAGAAATATCAATTATTATATTTTTTCAAAAAAATAAATACTTACATTGTGATAGTTATTGGATCATTTGGGTTGATTAAATAAATAGTTTAAAACGTTTCCGAAGTTTAAAGTATCAAACACAAAGTATCAAAAACGAAAACCAGTTAAAAACTTTTTAACAATTGGTTTAAAGAAGAAAAATAAATACGTAATAATTAATTAATTAATATTTTAATGTTACGACCTAGTTAGAAATTTCTATACATATTAAGGGCAGTAACTAAGCAATGTCCTTTTATTTCATATAGAACCGATTAAATCATAATAAAACATAATTATGTACTTACAACTGACTTACCCATGTGTCACATCTCTTTCAAGCCCTATAGCTGACTGGTAAAGAATGCTTTTGGAACTAAGTCCAGTTGGATATGAATAATTAATTGAGTTTCTGATATTTTGGCTATACCTGTTGCAAGCATTTGATATACGATTTTCCCGATCAAGTTATTTCCAATGTTTTTAACTATCAAGGTTTAATTCAGTATTAAGTTTGCGTTGGTAACTATAGATAATTTCATAGTTATGCATTACCATCTCTGCGACCACGCCTTGCGCATTTTGTAACCTATTTTATTGTATAGTACAGTAAGCATTTAACTAAGTATGAGCGTAAACCGCACTAAGGTGTATTAAAAAAATCAATTTAAGTGCCTGTATGTAATTCCTACTTATAGTCTCTCTTTTTCAAATTATTTTGATACTTGTATTTATACTTTTGCTAGGCGGCAGGGGAAACATCCTAAGGAAACCTGACTATTCAGATAACTCAAGATGAGTGTCTGACAATGCTTAATTTTAATTGCCATAATTGTTAGTTCAAACACCATGATTGCGCATTATGTCATGTGACCGTGTTTTTTATGGCATAATTATTGAAAAACATAAAAGCAACAAGCATGTGTAACAATGTTTAAAGGACATAGTCCGTTGAATGCGCATCATTGCCTACAAATTTAACATGATTTAAGCTAAATATGCAAGCAGCACGCAATAATCATTGAAGCAGAATGCAAGCGGCATGCAAGTAGCACGTAACGTAAGCAACTCTCATCAAGATTAGATCACATTACAGAAGAGTATTTGGATTAGATAAAGGACAACTCTTTCGATTTAGCAAAACCCTTAAAATGCTAGCAAAATTGTTTTAACGACTATCCTTAAATGGTAGAAACAAAGAAAATTGTACCGAGCCCCTGGATTTAGAGAATACCTTTTGATTTAAGTTACTCATTCCATCTTGACGGCTACGGCCAATAAGATACTGACAAAGGGAAGTTTATCGTACAAGTTATCCAATTAGATTGATATTGAAGCCAAGATCACGGACCACCAATTTCTCATCAGGTTGCCCCTAACGACTACATATCAAAGATAGATATTATGGTTACGTTAATTACTTCATATATAAACTTAATTTCTCAACCCAGATACATTTTACCGGAATACCGAACATTATGACTGTGATATTGACTGAAACGTCGCTTTGACTACCTACTTAATTAACACTACCTATTACTTTTGTAGCTGTAGTTACAATTAACACGGTGTAAACTACAACTACCCGACTTAGATAAATTTACAAGATATTCATTCATACATATGAACTACTATTATTAAATAATGGGAGCAACGATCAATTTAAAAAAAAAAAAACATCTGAGAACGTCAATGTATACCTCGACTGTAACCTGTGAAGAACATGATTTTTTATTCGCGATTTCGATCTTGCACGTTATAAGGAAGAATGTAACAGTTGAATATCCATGAGAAGAATGTGATGATAATGATGATGTGATGTTATTTGATGACAACAATTCCGCCATTATTTGAAAATTGACGTACAGTTTTAGTATTGGCAAGAGTAGACAAGACTTGTTACTTATTAGTTTCGGAGAACTGATGTTACGTATTTTGCTCGATGCTTTAACCTAACCTCCTGTGTTTATAAATATAGGTAGAATATCTAAATATACTTTACGTCCGTCTGTAGTTCGCGCCCCAGATTACAATGCCAGTCAGTTGTGGGTTCAAATCCTGCAAGGGCCAATGTTTGTGTGATGAGCACGAGCAATAATTGTACCTAAGTCATGGATGTTTATAAAAGTATCTTAATATGTTTATCCATTATCTAGTGGCCAGAGTACAAACTTTACATATTTTTGGGACTTGCAAATGATTGGTGTGATTGTGAAAGCTTTTTTTAATTATTTATTTATACATTTAAAGTCCAATATGATTTAGTTCAGTTCCTTAAATTTAGACCACGAAAGCATAGTCGCGGCAAATAACTAGTTAAACAAATAAATAGCTATTACTATTTCATAAATTTTCTTCTTTTCAAATATAGCATATTTAACATATATATTAATATCTTACATATTATAAATATTTCAGCAATGTTTTATTTGAAACTTGTTTTGTTGTTTTTGTTTATGTTATTCGCCAGACCACCGATAAAATAAGTTATCGCCCAAGAACGTCTCATATTACTTTCTTTAGGCACAGCCTGTTGTTGGCTGGCCGTCTTATTTTTCAGCCAAGTACGAATTTACATAATAAATTCAGATCCGTATCTTTGAGACGGTTTGATGGGCAATATTGAATTTGAATACATCAGTGACAGTATATATTTTTTTTAAAACTTCATTTATTAAATTATGATTATTTTGTTAGAATTGTATTGACGACTTAAACTTTTTTTGGTATTTACAATGAATATATCAAGAATAATATGTTAACTTAAGAAAAGAAAAACAACTGCATCTAATGAGAATAGATGGTACTGACTGGAAAGAGGCGTTTAAAAAAATGTGTGGGTGAAATATTATCCTTGTTATTGATGACTTTCGAAAAAAAAGATCTTATTTATATTCCATGCCGTCGTTTAGCTTGGTAGGTGGAAATTAGTCGTTAAAACCGTATCCCGGTCGAACACAACGGTCTCTGACTACGTAATCTCGACATAAGTACTTTATAATTCTTAAAGACTTTCTAACAGCTTTCAACACGCAAAACCACTTGTAACTTTTATTCCTAATAATTTATTTCCATAGTAATCAAAGGTAAACAATCATAGAATAAAACGAATGATATTCCATTGTAAGTTGCAAGTAAGTTAACTAATAAAATAAGACCCTTATACTAACTCTAACTTAGCCTTGAGTAATTAATGGTTGAATCTTCAGGAATTGCTGTGAGTTCAAAGTAAATTTCAAATAAAAACTTCAGAAATGTCTTTTAGGATAACTTGTAAGTGTGTATTGAGCTAACCGATATTGAAAATGTCTGCCTGTGACTGAGAGGTATTTGCTAAGCGTCCTCGTTGCTTGTTTACAGTCGCCCTGGAGCCAGTAATAAGCTCGCCGCGTCCAATCGGTCAACAATCCCCTCTGCCTGGGATAGAGGAGGAGGACGATTCGGATTGGCCGTTGGAGGACGCCACCGACGCAACGATAACTCCGTCTTACAAGAGCACAAAGAGTAGCACGGATACGGTGTTTACTTCGTCGAGGAGTTCGGGGAAGAAGTATAGTTTTGGGAGTCCGTCGTCGGTGAAGATATGTATATCGGCAGCGGCTAGGAAATCGAAGTCTTCCCGCAAGCGTGGCTCGGGTGCGGTCGGTGCGCCCGCGCCGGCCGGCGAGGAGGCCGCGCCCGCGCCGCTTCTCCACGGCAGGATGCAGGCGGAGCAGGGCAGCATCGGTGAGCTGCAGAAGTACCACGGCAGGTACCTCAAGAGTCGCCGTCACACCCTCGCGAACGTACGGTGAGTTAATTTAATGCCAATATTTTTTCATTACAATTACAATCAAGCCATATTATAGGTACTTATTCCTGTGGCTTATAGTATGTATAAACAGATTAAACTATACAATTAATCAGAATTAATAATTGAAAATGTATTCAGTGATTTTATCGTATTTACCGGCGGGTATGAAAGTAAACACTGTTCTTTTGCGATATAATCCCAACCCATGAAATTACTAAAATGATAAAACTTGTGAAATTAATTCCAAAGTTAATGTTAAAACGACTAAATAATTTTTCATTAATTTGTTTACAAATAGTTGTGGGATCATAACTTTAGTGTTAGAAAATGGTTTTAATGCCTAGCAGTTACGGAGTGTCGATCATAAAAGCTTTTATAGGTAAGGTAACTACATCGAGCTATTAAACTCCTTCGATGTAATTAAAACCCAAGTTGCAATTACAGAAGAACAATTGTCTACAGAGTTTCAATGTGTGTATTGTCTTTGAAATTTGCAATTCGTTAACAATTTAGGCGTTTTGAATATAATTAAAATTATGCTCAAGTCTTCGCTTTGTTGACTTATCTATATTACTTTGTCGTTCATTTTAACGTTCTGATGTTATTTATTATGGACGATGTAAATTAGAGTATTAACTTGGGTATTTGTATAAGACATAATTTAAAAGCATTTTCTTTTGTAGATAGTCAGTTACTAAGGGTACACAGGGTATACAAAAGAATAGAACACTCCATAAAACAACGTAATTAGATTATAATATAACGACTTATAATATGGTAAGACATTGTAATCTTGCGAAAAAAAACAAACGATGATACATTATCACCGAAAGTAGCTCGTTAGTTTGTAAGGAGTGTCTAAATATTTTTTAAGTTTTCGATGTTGCTCCCATAGTACATAAAAGTTGTTATGTATGGGTAGTTTTTTTTACGAAAGGCAGACTTATTTTTTAGTACAAGAAAAGCAAAATTGTAACCGGTTTCTCAAAACCAAATTAATGATGCAACGGATACTGAATAACGAGTTTTAATTAAACAAATAAATTGGACTGAATTTTCCTTTAAATATGTTTGTCATAGAATTTAATTAAGTAGTTTTTTACAAGCTTTTGTGGTTCGCACATTCGGGTAAAATTATGTTTATGATGCGCTACTTCTTGGTATATAATCTGCTGCTGAAATTTGGTATACATTAGTGACAACGACCGAGTGATGCAGCCAGGACTGTCTCCGCACGAAGTTACTCCTCAATGCAACAATGACTTAGCATTTCAATGCAATGACGCGATAAGTCAGTGCAGCAGCCAGGATCGATCAGTCTCAGTATTAATAGCACTAAATTATCATTTTGAATCTGAGTTTGTTTTAAAAACATATATTTAACTAAGATCTGATGCTACAAGAAGACTCCGTGCTATTTCTGACAGCCACGCATAGTATCTTTGTCGAAATTCGGGGATTTGCTGACTGTGCAAAAATAGATAATCTGTTCCTTTAGGTAGGCGTATTTGTGACTCACACTCTACACACGATCAGTAAAAGTATCTCGTCTCAAACGTCCTCGGTTTTATTGCTTAGTTTTATTACGTTTGTAATTTTACAGCTACTAAATATCGTAAAAGCTGGGCAAAATGGAACGTGCTTCCAGATAAATGTCGTTGAGCGACATGAATATTTTATCAGTTTTCATATGAAAAATTAGCCATAGTCTACATTCATACCCAAGATGAAACTAAATAAATACCTACGTAACTTTGAAACATTGAAAGGTGTACTCAGCAGTTTTTATGGTTTTTCACAATACCAACACTTATCTACTAACTAAATATAAGACAAATTTTGTTGCCCGCCTGATTTTACATCATTTTAGCCTTAATCTCGGCTACGTAAATAAGTGCCTGTTTTATCTTTCGTAATTGATCCACCAGCACACAACGTAATATAATAATGTAATTAACTCACCGAGGCTCAATAATCACTTAATTACCGGCGAAACCATATCATTAGGTACTTACGTATGTTTATCCTTTGAATATAGGAGAATGTAACACGATTCTCACGCGCATAATTATGCTTCAATTGAAGCAAGTAGTTGTTAAAACACTTGCAAAAACTTTAAGTAGGCTTATGTTTTAACGCAAGAGTATTGGACGCTTTCAATAATTAAAAGAAAACAACTTCTTACTCGGCATAATTTACCCAAAGAATTTCTGTGACGTCTTTATTAATTCATCTGTTTCTATCGTTTTAATGAGTTTTTTGGATGACTTCTACTTATTTTTAGTTGCTTGCAAATTAGACCCAGTACTTTTTTTATAAAAATCTTTCATTGATATTTAATTTTGTGTTGACTATTCAAGATTAATATGTTATTAGTCATTTTGTTGAGAAATTGGTATCGGGTTCGTGGTTATTGATTGATAAACATTTTAATCTTCTAGCATTTATTTGTATGAAAAATATAACAGCGTCCAGCAGACATGACAGAACCATTGACAAGAAGAAGTTGACATTCATTAGTGATGGGGGCGCATCCCGCCATAGATAAATATTAGTGATGTAGTGTGAATTACATTATCTCAACACTCTTCCTCAAATTTAACAATAAAACTTATTTAAAATTTGCAAAACAAACAGTAGTACATACTACATCAGTTCTTAGAACATAAGTTGGTTTACAAAGTTAACAAATTTTTCTTTACACAGTCATTAAATCGGCTAAATTATTATTTGAATTTACATACTGAATAGAAATTATATCTTTCCTTATAATATCCTTTATAAAATGATACCTATTATCAATGTGTTTAGCACGTTTAGAGTTTTCAAAACTTTTGGAAATTAAAATGGCACTTTGATTATCAACAAAAAGTTTTACATTTGATAAACAATTTAGGTTATTTGCAACTCCAATAAGGTTCAATACTTCTTGTGTAGTCTTAGCAGCCGCCACGTATTCTGCTTCCGCAGTTGAGAGTGCCACGCATCCCTGTTTTTTCGAGAAGCATGTGATAGGATTACTCCCATGCAATATTATTCCTCCGCTCACACTTTTCCTATCTTTGTTATCTCCTGCCCAATCTGCGTCCAAGTAGGCATAATAGTCATAGTTCTTACTCTTCCTGAACAATAATCCTTTTTCTTTAGTTGCTTTTAGATATCTGAGTATTCTTTTAGCTGCTTTCCATGTACATTCATTTGCTTTGTCTAGATATCTGCTTAGATAGCTTACTGAGTATGTAATATCTGGTCTTGTTGCAGTAGTTAGGTATAGTAGGCTTCCAATTAGTTCTCTGTATCTTTCTTAAATATCTTCTTTATTTCCTTCTTTGTCTTCTATTATCTTGAAATTTGTTTCCATTGGTGTTCTCATCTCTTTACATTCGGACATATTAAATTTAACTAACAACTTCTCAATTAGTTTTGTTTGTTTTATTTCTATTGTATCTTCCTTTCTAGTAAATTCTACTCCTAAAAAGGTTTTAATATCTCTTTTGTTTTAAATTCGTCTTTTAACTTCTTTATTATTTCCTCACAATTTCCTATCAGAATTATATCGTCAACATATAATATTATCGTGTCGTGTGGGAACGGCCGTAAAGAATACATTTTCCCACCGCCAGCAGGAGGCGTGTCGTAAGAGGCGACTAATTCCTGTAGCACGAGACGGGCAGCAGCGTCTGCGTGCGAAATATTATAAAAAACTGCGCTCGCCAACCCGTCTGCCAAGCGTGGCGAGTATTGGCAATCCCCCCCCTAATGAGTGGCACAAAAAAGTCCAGGCCCCCAGTCTCCGGTGGTCCCGCTGTTCCTGGCTACGGTAGCGGTCAGGGTGACAGCGGGGCAGGGGGTGCTAAGAATCCCCGGAGGCGGTTCGGCTACCACCACCAAAGACGACTGGCCCTGGTAACATACAATGTCTGCACATTGAGGACCGACGAGAAGATAGTTGAGCTGGAAGAAGAAATGGGTAGGATGCACTGGAGTATCATGGGGCTATCAGAAGTCCGACGAGAGGGCGAGGACACGATAACCCTAAAATCCGGCAACCTACTCTACTACCGGGAGGGCGACCAACTGTCCCAAGGTGGTGTCGGATTTCTCGTCCACAAGTCCCTCACTAACAACATCGTTACCATCGAAAGTGTGTCGAGCAGGGTTGCATACCTGATACTCAGAGTATCTAATAGGTACTCGCTGAAGGTTATACAGGTATATGCACCGACCTCTACACACCCAGATGAGGAAGTAGAGGCCATGTATGAGGACGTAAGTAGGGCCATACATACTAATAAAACCTACTTCAATGTTGTTATGGGGGACTTCAACGCGAAACTGGGCATGCAAAGCGATAATGAGATGAGAGTGGGGAAATTTGGATATGGGCAACGGAACCCCAGGGGACAGAGGCTGGCTGAATTTCTGGAGAAGGAGGACCTCTTTGTGATGAATTCCTTCTTTCAGAAGCCGTCTCACAGGAAGTGGACCTGGATGAGTCCCGACGGTTCCACAAAAAATGAGATTGACTTCATCATGACCACAAAGCGACGAATATTCAATGATGTCTCCGTGATTAACAGGGTGAAAACCGGCAGCGATCACCGAATGGTTAAAGGCACATTGAATATTAACGTCAATCTGGAAAGGTCCCGTTTGATGAAGTCTACGCTCCGACCCTCGGATGCCCATATTTACTGCCCCGAGAGCTTTCAGCTCGATTTGTCTAATCGCTTTGAATGCCTAGAGAACTGCGAGTCAGTGGACGAGATTAACAACAGGTTCGTAGAAACTGTCCAAGCGGTCAGGCCGAAATTTTTTAGACCCCGTCGTAAAGACAAGCCGCAAAAGCTTACCGACCATACCCTCAATCTCATGGCAGAACGACGTTCAATGGCACTCAGACCTCCGTTGATGCTGAGGCATATCGGCAGCTCAATAGACGGATATGGAAGTCCTTGCGACATGATATCCGCAACTTTAATACAAACAGTATTAGAGAGGCGATAAAACGGAACCAAGGCTCCAAAGTTTTCGCAAGAGACATGTCTATTGGGCAAAGCCAGCTGACGAAGCTAAAGACGGAGGACGGCAGTATAACGTTGACGAAAGCCGACGTTTTGAGGGAGATCGAGAAGTTCTATGGGCAGTTATATACCTCGGTTACCAAACCTGTTAGTAGCTCAGTCGAAGACCCAAGAGCTAAGCTGACCCGACACTATACCGAAGATATCCCGGACATCAGCCTATACGAGATTAGGATGGCCCTCAAACAACTCAGAAACAACAAGGCACCGGGTGATGACGGAATCACATCAGAGCTTCTGAATGCGGGTGGAACACCGATACTGAAGGTCCTTCAGAAACTCTTTAACTCCGTCTTGCTCGAGGGAATAACGCCGGAGGCATGGAACAGAAGTGTGGTGGTGCTCTTTTTCAAGAAAGGGGATAACGCCTTACTGAAGAATTACAGACCCATCTCGCTTTTGAGCCATGTCTACAAGTTGTTTTCGAGGGTCATCACGAATCGTCTCGCGCGTAGGTTCGATGACTTCCAGCCTCCCGAACAAGCCGGCTTCCGAAAAGGCTATAGTACCATAGACCACATCCATACGCTGCGGCAAATTATACAGAAGACCGAGGAGTATAACTTGCCACTATGCTTGGCGTTTGTGGACTATGAGAAGGCCTTTGATTCGATCGAGACCTGGGCAGTGCTACAGTCTCTCCAGCGGTGCCATATTGACTATCGGTACATCGAGGTGCTGAAGTGTTTATACAAAAACGCCACCATGTCGGCCCGAGTACAGGAGCAGAGCACGAAGGCGATTCCTCTGCAGCGCGACGTAAGGCAGGGAGATGTTATATCTCTGAAACTGTTCACCGCTGCATTGGAAGACGTCTTCAAGCTCCTGGAATGGAAAGGATTCGGCATCAACATTAACGGCGAGTACATCACTCACCTTCGGTTTGCCGACGATATCGTGGTCATGGCAGAATCGCTTGAATACCTTGGCACAATGCTCGATGGTCTTAGTCGAGTTTCCCAACAAGTAGGCCTTCGGATGAACATGGACAAAACAAAGATCATGTCCAATGCCCATGTTGCGCCCTACCCAGTATCAGTTGGCAGCTCTACTCTCGAAATTGTTAACAAATATGTCTACCTGGGACAAGTGATCCAGTTGGGTAGGTCAAATTTTGAGAAGGAGGTCAATCGTCGAATCCAACTCGGCTGGGCAGCGTTCGGAAAACTACGTAACGTCTTCTCGTCCAAAATACCTCAGTGCCTAAAGACAAAAGTCTACAACCAGTGTGTGTTACCAGTGATGACATATTGAACTGAAACGTGGCCTCTCACTATGGGCCTCATAAGAAAGCTCAAGGTTGCACAGCGTGCTATGGAAAGGGTTATGCTCGGCGTTTCTTTGCGAAATCGAATCAGGAATGAGGAGATTCGTAAACGAACAAAAGTTGCTGACATAGCCCAACGGATAAGCAAGCTGAAGTGGCAGTGGGCGGGGCACATAGCACGTAGAACTGACGGCCGATGGGGCAGAAAGGTTCTGGAATGGAGGCCACGTACCGGCAAGCGCAGCGTAGGACGTCCACCTACAAGGTGGACAGACGACCTGGTAAAGGTTGCAGGAAGCCGCTGGATGCGAGCCGCTTTCAACCGGCCAATCTGGAAGACACTAGGGGAGGCCTATGTTCAGCAGTGGACATCCTATGGCTGAAATGATGATTATGATAATATTATCCAACAATCTTCTTTGTAGTAGAGACAGGTGTCATATCCAGATCTTTTGTAGTCATTCTCTTCCATAATTTTTTTTATTCGTTCATTCCAGCACTTAGGTGATTCTTTTAATTCATATAGTGCTCGTTCTAATTTTAATACTGTATTTTTCTCCTTAGTTTTGTAACCTTCTGGTGGTTTTATGTATATCTCAGATTTAACTTTACCGTTAAGGAATGCAGTAGGTATGTCTAATTGTTTTATAGGTAGGTCTTCATTTACAGCTTTTGATATTAGCATTCTAATTGTCGGGGCTCTAGCAACAGGTGAGTACATTGTTTCAAATTGATTTTCTTTCTTTAATTGAAATCCACGTGCTACTAGTCGTGCCTTCTTTGTTCCATCATCTTTTTCTTTAAATATCCATTTAGTATCAATTGTCTTGTTTACTGGTAATTTTACTTTTTTTCAAGTTTCTA
The DNA here is from genome assembly GCA_963576865.1 of Anania hortulata. Classification (NCBI taxonomy): domain Eukaryota; kingdom Metazoa; phylum Arthropoda; class Insecta; order Lepidoptera; family Crambidae; genus Anania; species Anania hortulata. Next base: position 13,337,266 of record OY756392.1, on the reverse strand, counting down.
AATTTTCTAATGCTTGTAATTCTTTGTTTACTGCATCTTTCCATTCTTCATTTTTTATTTCTTCTTCATACGAGTTTGGTATTACACTTAGACAAATAACTACATTAGTCTCATAATTTGCTAAATATGTAGGAGGTTTTATTATTCTTCCCGATTTAGTTGTTTTTCCTTTCTCTATATTTTCAGTAGGTTCTTCATTAATAGTATTCTCATGTTCTTCATTTGTTTCTGTAATATTTTCTTCTTCATAATTGTATTTCTCTTCCTCACTTTGTTTGTTTTCTTTATATTGAATATCACTTTCATCAAATTTTACATCTCTCGATACAATAATTGAATTGTCTTCTGGATTCCATAATCTATATCCAACAGTATTGTAGCCAACCATTCTAGTTTCTTGCGCTCTTTTACTCAATTTGTCTTGTCTTGGTATAATAGTAGCCCACGCTCTAGAACCAAAAACTCTCAGCCTTGATAAATCAGTTTTTCCATATTTCATGACGCATGGTGTCTTGAAGTTTATTAGTATAGCCCACGAAGGTGACCTGTTCAATTGATAGGCAGCACATTGTATAGCTTCACACCATAAAAACTTGGGTAAATTGGTCTCTGCAAATAGAGTTCTAGTTTTATCAGAAGGTCCTATTTAACCGCTCGGCAACACCATTTTTCTGCGGGGTATAAAGTAAAGTATATTCTAAACTGATACCTTTCTTCTGACAGAAGTTTTTTACTTTATTTGCCGTATACTCTGCACCATTATCACATCTTATACGCTGTACTCTATTTCCAGTTTCGTTTTCAGTTAATTTGATAATATAGTTAATAAGCTTCTCAGTTGCCTCCGATTTGTTAATTAATGGGTATACTACACAGAAATGAGAATACTCATCAATTATGGTCATAAAATATTTCTCACCATTGAATCCACAATCTCTGACTGGTCCTGCAATATCTGTATGCAACATCTCCCCTGCTTGCTTTGAATTCGGTCTTGGAGTCTGCTTAAAAGGTCCTCTCGTAGCTTTTCCCCCCATAAAGGGGCTACAGACTTTATTACTCATTGGTAATTGCATAATACCTAAACATTTTCTATAAGTGACCTAACCGTTTGTGCCAAAGACTTGAAAGATCGTTATCACATTCATTATTAGCTTTACTAATATTACAGTTTTCATTATACAAATAAGCATTTAATTTATATAATCTTCGTTCTGAAAAACTAACCAGATATGACTTTTTACCCTTAATCACAACTTTGTATTTATAAAATTGAACATGAAAACCTGCTTCAGTTATCTTTTTGACAGACAACAAGTTGTAAGTTATATTTTTAACAATTAATGCTTCTATATTTATATTCAAATTTTTATATTTTATTTTTATATTACCTTTTTTATTTGTTGTAATGTATTGACCGTTAGCGACAAATATTTTTACACTTTGATCTAATATTTTTACATCTGTCATGTATTTTTCAAACTGTTCACCAACTATGTGTTGAGTACACCCAGAATCCACTATGAAAGTAATATCAAAGTTATTGTCAGCTGCACTAAGAACATTTTCAGAAGCGATAAATCCTATGTCCGATTCACTCACTAATGATGAAGCTCCTCGTCTTTGTCCACGAAATCCTCGACCTTGACACCTTCTTCCTCTGCGACCTCGACCACCTCTTTGTCCTTCTTCATTTGAATTTTTCTTATTCATTTCACACTCATAGGATTTATGCCCTGCCAGTCCACAGGTGTAACATGAAAACGCCTTCTCTTGGCAATCTCCTTCAGCATTTATTTTTGTTTCCGCATCCAACAATCTGGCCTTTACAAAATCGAAGCTTAAGCCTTTTTCAGTAGCCATAGTTTCTATAGAAGTTATGACATGGTCATATTCTTTAGGTAACGACGATAACAGATAACATATTTTCTCATCTTCTGCAACTTGGACATCTATGGCGTTTAGATCACTGATTATTGATGAGAATTTAATAAGGTATGACTGAATAGGCTCATTGCATTTTAGTGAAATTAATTTTCTTTTTAGATGAAATTTATTGTATACACTTTTCCTCTCAAATACGCTTTCAAGTAAGGTCATCATTTCTTTCGCTGTGGCGCCATTTTTTTGATAATTTCTATGTACCTGACTCAGACACATTGCGCTATTAATGATCTTGCCTTTGCATCGTCCTTTGCAAATTTTTCGCCTTCTTCTTTGTTCACAAGTACGTAGGAAACTTGTTTTTCTTCAAGAATGAGCTTTATTCTAAACTTCCACGAACTGAAGTTGGAGTTTTCATGTAAACACGGCAAAACAGACAACGCGGTACTCGTAGCCATTTTCTTGTTTTTCAATTCCTTTTTTTTTACACTGGATCGCAACCCAATTCACCTCAATAACCCGAACTACGCTCTGCTACCATGTTGAGAATTAGTGATGGGGGCGCATCCCGCCATAGATAAATATTAGTGATGTAGTGTAAATTACATTATCTCAACACATTTTATTAAGATTTCTTTTTGTAATAGTTTTAATGATGATTAATTTACTTAGGCAATTGTCGAATTTTGCGTATTATTAGGGCAAAATATGTACCACAAAGCTCTCTTATGTATAATATGCATACAAATAAGCTCTAACTATAATGTTCTATAAAAATATCACTTTCATTAAAAATTAGGACTGGCAAGTTCTATTTATGTAAATATCGAATCCGCCCTGTTTTAGACGTACTCATTTTTGTAAGTAACTTAATTAATGAAGTCTTGACGTTGTTTTCTTTGCCCAAGAAGCTTTATAAAGTAAGCAATTTCATTGTATACGAGTATACTTAAAGCAGGTGAATGATTAAACAACATGAAATTTCTGAAAATGTTATTTATCTCTAAATATAGGCTGTTTTTAAGCTATTAAATATTAATTACTAAATGCAAAATTTCACAATGTTGGTTATTAATTTAAGTGATGGATGAGTTTTTTACGAAATTAACGAAATTAATGTTTAGTCCAAGATTCCATTAAAGAAATTACATACCTGAATATCGAAAATTCTTTATGCATTGAGTGAATCCTTTAGGTAGGTAAATACGATTCACGGATTTTACTATTCTTACTGCATACTTGCCGAATGCGACCGTTCGCATACTGCCCGAACTTTCCTCGAGGGAAAAGAAGGAACAGAACAAATTTAAGTGAATAGAGCGAGATAGGATTGCGATAATAGTTTTACATGCCGCAAGCAACTTCAAGTTGCCTGGTAGGTAATAGGTTTCAGAAATATTCAAACAATTTAAAAGTGGTATCACAGGCATAAATTCGCTCTGGGGAGAACAGTGTGTCACTTTGTATCTCAGAAATTACACATTGAGTGCATTTCAGAGAAGTCACTAAACTGTCATAAAGTACACGAAGCGACGTCATTACACACTCGAGCCGGAGTATAGCGTTCTCTATAAACTCGCATTTTAATCTGCTTAGACATTGTATAACATTATTTTTTATGTTGTGATCGTTATAAAAATATGTCAGCAAGTTCATTTTAAGGCGGAAGGCGCCGTGGTTTGCAAAATAAAGAAGCGAATTTATGAAAATGAAATTTCTTCGGTGCTATTTTGAATACTTACAGGTAGATATCAGGTGACGGTTTCTCGTCCAATTTTACACTATTACGTTATTAGTTTTGTTTCGGACATTTAGGGAGGTAAATTACATAATCATGTCGTGGTACTTTTTATCTCATATTAAATAAAAAAAATTGAGACTTAAAGTTTTAATTGTGTGAACCGAAAGTAAATAAAATTTACATCCGTTGTGTAACTGGAGATTAATTTATCATTATTTTTATATATGCTTATGAAATAAAATTAAAAACTGATCATGAGCGTGTTGGGTCACGCGCAATGTAGGGTTCCGTAGTTGCCGTCATAATATGCGTTTTTATCACCTGTATTACGTAATTAACAACTTAATCTACGTAATTTTATTCTTTAAGTAAAATTTAGAAGTTGATTCGGCAAAGCCTACCTGGCTGTAATAGTTTTCCTGTTTGGTTTGATATTCTACTGTCATATTTTTTTTTAAAAGCCATATAGCTAACAGAGAACCATATACTTGACTCTAACACAAAAAAAACACTTCAACGCTTAAAATTACGCAAATGGATACCTAAATCAAAATAGTGTTCACAAACTCACAATATTTAGAAAAATATATCTAACAACACCTCACACCATGGGACCCTTAAACATTTTTTCAAAGATTTTATTCTACCACTTTGTTGGCATGGTTAATATACCCACGCGAAATTACGGCTTCTAGTACCTAGTAACGCCCGTATTTATAAAGAAGTAATAACTTGTTGTTAACTTGTTACTTTGTAAAGTCAATACTTCAGTACTTATAGAATTGTTATTCTATAGTCAAGATATGTACCTATGTTACTTATAAATGCTAAAGTAACAATAACCAGTGCTTGATGGTTATTTTCCTCTGGCAACAACTCGGTAGGTGTGATGTGTTGCATGAGAAGATTAATACCAACGGGATACTTACATAATCCCTTATTTATTATAACACATAGATTTTATTAAAATTTGTCTTCATCTTATCATTTTGATAACAAAATACTTAAAACAACACACACACTTTTAAACAGTAGTGTTCTAAGCATGTTTTCAAATTTTAAGTACAGAAAATGGTGACTATTACTTGGCTAAGAATTCTAACTTTTGACAGTTCTAACTCCATTTAATATCTTCACTATAAAAACGAAAATTACTTTTACTCAAGTAATTACTTTCACTTGTTTATAAAAACGGATGCAAGAGTCTCTGAGATAAGCCGCGGACAAAGTGTTAGTCTAAGTTGTCAGTTCTTAGTTTGGGTAATTTAAATTACCAATTACAGCAACCGGAAACAGCTGCAATTCCCAAAACTTACTTTACTAGCGGTAAAATTAATGAAGCAAATCAATCAATTAATATATGCGTAAAAATATGGTATAAGAGAAGTTCCTACAAGTTTACGGGTGCACATGTCTAGGGTTGCTGGGTCTACGCAGTTGCTCAAATTTATATGAAAATTGAAAAAAAAGCTAGTTGCGAGTTGCCGATTGCCGCAACAGGACACTAAATCTTCCTCCGTGTACGTAACGCCTTGTCTTACTTCTTTTTAGAAACTCAGAATGCATCATTAATTAGTACGGGACCTTAACATTATTGGCATACAAATCCAGGGGCTTAGTTAGTCATAATTAAAATTTAATCTATCTGTACCGTCGACTTTATCGAATTGAATAATTTGGCTCAGAAAATATTTCATGAAAAGTAAAATAAAAATTTCTTTATTTTAGGCGCACTAGTAGCTATGTTATAAACAACGGTTAATAAAAAAAATGTTGTAATACATACATTTTCAGTGGACCTAATTAAATGAAACAAAGATAAATAAAATACCATACTAACATTCAATGATCGGCTAATAATATAATTTAAACTAACATAACAAAGTGTACTGAGTAAATTCTCATACTTTTGAACTTATTTGTCTTTTTCTTATAGAAAAAAAGACAAAAAAGTTGATATGATATGATCATCATTTCAGCCATAGGACGTCCACTGCTGAACATAGGCCTCCCCCATTGACTCTCAAATTGGCCAGATTCTATGTAGCTTAGTTAAAAAAAACGATGAACTATCTTTTTTTTCGGATTTGTAGAGCTGATATAAGTTTATTTAGTCAGATGGGTTTAAGTTTAAGCAATTAAATGAAACGTCAACGCTATACGCTGTGTAGCTTATAAAAAGTTTGCAACAAAAATCAATTTTACATCTTGTTACCCCCAATTTCACGGTAATAAATAACGCCAATCTAACTCTGCCTTGTTTCCATGTGTTTCATATTGTTCCAATTAAAATCTCTCGCTCTAATTCTGTGCCAGAACACAAATCGAATTAGAACCCTCCCAATAATATCGTCATAAAATCAATCCCTTGCGTATACGTTTGCAGGCTTGAGTTTTAGTTAGTTTGAGTTGTAAAAGCTAAAGTACTGTACGTATACATAGCCCATAATCATATAATAAAAGCAGCGTATATAGACTTGATTATACCTATATCTAAACAAGCTATTTCTATTGAAATAGCTTGTATTATTATACCAAAATCCCTTCGATCAAGAGTATACAAAATCCTGAATAATTAAGATCAAAAATCGTCGGGTTTGTGTTTTAAATATTTCTATATTATCAATATTGACTTTAAATTCTTGAAATGTACCTACATTTTATCATTTAAAAATGCTTAGATAGTCATAAGCAACATAATGTTACGTACATTATATTTTACTGGTACGAGTCCTATTGCGTGTAACCTATGTTATATCAGAAAATGTATTTGTAGGCACATGTATGTAGGTTATATTGAACAACACACCCCATTTCAGTAATGATTGATCGGTGACAGTAGGTAATAGATTTCGTGTCAATTGATGGATAGGAGCAAGACGTGACCTTTCATGTGCTTTGTACGCGTAACGTACGTAATTTGGATATCGAGTGATTTGAGGCCAACCTTTTTTTAGATGGTGAATAAAATAAGTATTTATTCACCCGTGTAAAGGAATTTAAAGCTTATTTAAAAAACAAGGTTTCAACTAGGGGCCAAAGGGTATGCAGTGTTGTTTTTTTACTTAGAAAAAGAAAACAAGGTTGAAGTAATACTGCAAAAAGAGCTCACGGTTAGGCCCCTATAGAAAGGAGTTTAGAGCTTATTAAAATACTTAGTTTTAACTAGAATTTTAAATGAAGTTAACGAACGTTTTAAATGAAGTTAAAGAACTAGAGTTTTAAATGAAGGTAAAAGAGTTTAGTTTAAGTCAATAGACATAAATTGGTTTTATTGGTTTTTAAAGAGAATAATATAAATATTTATTTATTTATTTATTTATTATTATTATTCTCTTATCAACTTAAAATTAGCACATTTTTTATTGTTGGTAATATAGCATGGATTGTGAAGACTGGTGCCTGAGGTAGGTTCTGAAAGAACCTGTATGACAGGTGTCTCACTCCCCGGTATGCTTCATTTATTTTCTTCTTTGCCTCACATGATACATGTGTCAGTAATGGTGACATTTAACTGTTGTTTAGATTAGATAAGATTATAATAAAGCTAAAAAGGGTCCATTAGTACAAAAAAAATTAAAGAGCTTTAAGCATCACACGAAAGATGCTCTTTGGGACTATACAGCACTCTATGGCAACATTTAATTATTTTGAATTGGAAATGTTAGGGTTTAAAGCGCTACCGCCGACCGACAGCACTCTTGCTATTTTGTAGTAAATAGTAGTACTAACCTTTTTGTGCGAAATTTAGGCAATCTTGAAAGGTGTCTATTATTCAGCGGGAAATTTCCTTTTGCACGAAAATACGCTTTTTGGGGTCGGGTCTTTTTATTTACTGAAACTTGAGTTTCTCACATCAGTAATTTCAACTTGATACGTCTAGCCATTACAATGAAAAAGGGCGTGGTGTGACTGCGACACATCGACAGATAGACAACTAAGTGATTCTACGACAACGTGTAAAATAAATAATATAAATAAAATAAATATAAATATTAGACAACATCACTTACATTGCTCTCCTCCTATGATAAGTAGCTTAAGCACTTGTGTTACAGAAATCAGAAACAACGACGGTACCACAACATCCAGACCCGAGACAATATAGAAAAGTTATTTTTCTACATTGACCGACCGGGAATCGAACCCGAAACATCAGAGATAGCAAAACCAAGTCCGGTATACTCGCCTCTCGGCTACGGAGGTCGTAAATAACTATATATAAAATAAAATAGTAAATAAACAGTATGTAAAACCAAAATCGTAATGCGTAATTACAAATAACTAGCGTAATTACAACACGAAAACTGGCAACGTCACTTCTTGCTCGCACGGTGTGAAAATGGTCGGTTTTTTTTTTTAAAATTAATTTTTAAAATCAAAAACTTTTTTTTAAATGGGAAAAACAATTTTAGTACTTATGTATGGAGGCTATAGTATTACGGGTTAACGGGAACGCCTTTCGTTAGTTAACATACTGTATATTTCAGGACGTTGTTGTACTCATGAAACTAAACAACTGTGCCAAAGAAACATTGTTATTTTTTATATTTGGATCCAGTCTCTTTGGCAAACTAATTCACAGCACTGCACATTTATCCTGATAGGTGTCGCATTGTATTTCATCTTGCTCGTAGTGATTATTTGAATAATGGCTCTGTCACTGCTTTCACTAATCAAACAATCACTACGATAAAGGATTATAATAAGTTGTCAAATTTGCATCCAACTAGCAATCACAGAAAAAAAATAACTTTGACATTTGCGTGGACATTAGTTGACAACGGTTGACGAGACCAGATACGCTGGCGCTATCTGGGATTAGCTTTGCCTGTGCTTGCCCATTTTATAAGCAGAACCATAACTTCCTAGGTGACTTGGTCTGCATTGATCAGAATTTAGCTAAAGAGGTGTGAGCCAATTTTCAGCTGATTCCACTCAACCGTTAAAGCGTGATTCAGTAACAAATATTCATTTTAAAATATTTGTAATTAAAATTGCACCTGCATTTCTATGGGATGCAAAACACGGGCTGCTCAAAGACAAAAATCTAAATCACGACGGTATAGTATAGTGATGCAGACAAAAACAAAGACGCTGCACTATCAAAGTCGTCCGGATAAGAGACGAGAACAGAAGTGAGCCATCGAGAGTGTGTAGACAGACCGTTACTTCGCGAGTTAAAACTATTAATACCCTTTGTTGCATTAGAAATAACGCAAAGAAAGAAATAAGGCAGTTTCATGTATACTACAAATGCTATCTATGGAACTTTTACATAAGTATAATTTTATTATCATAAGACTGGTTTGGTACATTGTGGGCTAGTGCCGAGAAAAAGCAGCGCATGAAACTCGGTCTTTATTGTTAGTTTAAAAAAATATATGTACAAAACCGACTTTTGCTAATCCCAGATGCGTCTCCTGGTTTCCATTACACCTGAATGCGTCCATTTCTTCATACAGGAAGAGGTGTGGTTGTCTTCAAAGGACGGGTCAGGTGGCAAACAGCACGGTCTCGATTCAGGAAGCATGCGCTATGGGACTGGATGAAAGACTTCCGTAGTATAAAATGGGAACTAGAGGCCTCGGGTGCCGCTTCGGGACAGTAAAGTAGGCAAAATAGAAAGGTTTTCAACTGGGTACTTGTAAAATGAGATGTTTTCCAGGTTTCAGATTCCCCTAGTGTAGAGTATGTAGGTAAATACAACTGAACTAAGCATTTAACTTATTTCCATTATATTTATGCGTAATATTATATGTATTGTATAGACTTAAACCTTGACATTTATAAATCATGGCAATATTATGTAAAATATTTTAAAACAATACTTTTTGCTTCACTTTAACTAGTGTACAGAAAAAAAGCTACTTACGCCGAACATAGTAAGAATGTACCTATATCCAATGTACTTAGACAGGTTGTACAAAAAAATAGGACACTCCTTAAAACCACGTAATCATCTGCTCATATACATCAACTTTTTTTATGGGAGCAACATCGATATCGAATTTTTTTTTAAAGCTCCATACAAATGAACGCGCTGCCTCGATAGTAATTTATGGCGCATCTAAAAAAACCTGATTTTGATGTTGCTCCCACAGTAAAAGTTGTTGTTTAAGAGCAGCCGATCGCGTGGTTTTGAAGAGTGTCCTATTCTTTTTTACGCCATTTACGCCAAGGTTTTTGACAGTTTGAGCCATTACTACATATGGGAGCCTCTAGAAAACCAAGGGATACCCGCTATCTACACTAATATTATCAAAAACATCAATGCATATAGTCAGGAAACATCTTTCGCAACCTGAACTGGGAGGGTTTTGGTCTGAATATAAATGCATCCAGACTAAACCATCTCAGATGTGCAGATGACCTAGTTCTTTTTGAAGAGATGCCAGAAACTCTAGAACAAATAATAGAAACCCTTAACAGGGAAAGTGAGAAAGTTGGGCTGAAAATGAACCTTGCCAAGACAAAAGTAATGACCAATTCAGTGAAGGCAGACATAACTGTAAACGGAGCGAACCTTGAGTTCGTTAACGAATATACCTACCTAGGCCAGCTCATTTCTCCAAAAGATCTTATAGCAAAAGAAGAAATAAATACAAGGATCGCCAATGGTTGGAAGTAATACTGGTTACTTATGGAAATCATGAAGTCAAAGGACTTGGGCTTGGCAGTGAAAAGAAAAACATTCAACACATGCATCCTTCCATGCTTAACTTATGGTTGCGAAACGTGGGCACTTACCAAACCTCTAAGAGACAAACTTGCCAAATGCGAAAGAGCAATGGAGCGCAGCATAATAGGGTCAAAACTTCGAGACAAAGTCAGAAACAATGACATCAGGATGAAAACAAAATTAACCGATATCCTACTTCGTATTGACCAACAAAAATGGAGGTGGACCGGACATATGATGCGTGACAAACAAGGAAAATGGTGCAGGGCAGTTTCAGAGTGGTACTCAAGAGATGGAAAAAGAAACCGTGGAGGACAGTGTCTAAGATGGGAGGATGACATCAAAATGACTGCAGGCCCAAGGTGGAGACGAGTGACTCAGGACAGACCTCAGTGGAAACTGTTAGAGGATCCCTATGCCAGGAGGCACACTGAAATGAGACATTTTATAAGTTACGGTACAAATTTATGTGTATATTATCTCTATTTCCAGAATAAAGGGCTTTATTTTTTAATTTTTTTATAGGCCAAAAACCTCTCTATCTATGTATCTATGTATGTGACAGTATCTATGAGGAGGAGCTCCTTTGAATCGCGACTACCTGCCCGACATCCATTCTGAGCGTCAGACATTACACGATTCGCGTCTATATGAACACGAATTTTGGCGCTCAGAATAGATGTAAGTGCCTTAAAGATGGTAGGCAGACACGTTATCGGGCGGTATTTACTTGGGTCAGCGGTGTTTTGTGTTTTAGGAGCTAGGTGAGTGACCCCAGTAGTGAGAAAGTTCGGGAGAGCTCCGATATCAAGCGCCTCCTGAATTTGGCGGGCCAAGGTAGCGTGGCATACCGAGAACCCTTTAGCCAGTAACTCTGCAGGCCATCTAGTCCCGGACTTTTCCAGTTCGGGGCTCTACATACTGCAGTGGCTACGTCCTCATCGGTGATGAAGACAGGGTCCATCGGGGATACCCATGCACACGCCTCCTCTATCGCTCCAATCCAGGGTCCTTCGCTGTGCTCCACCGGTGTTGACCATAGGCTACGCCAAAAGTCTACGACGTCGGCCTTGTTCGGTCTTTCACCGGTGTTGCGAGGTTCAGAACTCTCCAAAAGTTTGTAGAACTTTCTCTGGTCACTCCCGAAGAGGCGATTCTGCTCGTATCTCTCAACCCTTTCGGAGTACCTTCTCATACGCTTCGCCCACGCAGCGATCTTATGCTTTAGCTCGTCTATGCGCTCCGTCAGTTTCCGAGTAAACTCTGGGTTAGCCAAATTAATGTTCATCATTATTATTATTATTATTATTCTTTTGTACATCCTGTATAATATGACCAAAAACCATCGTTTTTCACTGAATTCCTTTCAGTATTGAACTGTTCAAATCGATTTCCCAAAAACAAATGCTAATAAAATTTTAGAACACCGTTCACGATGCAATATGTCTACCAGTTTACAGCTCAGAGCGGCTCAAAGCGAGACTTGCATGCAATATGAACTATGAGTGACCTGCCACTCGGCTACAGCGCTTATGCCACTAGGTACATAAGTACAGTAAGGCCACTCTTACGGTAAGCTTAGGCAGTCCTCTTAGCTCCACTGTACGTATGCGGAGGGTCGTTTCTTGCCAGAATTCATACCATCATTATTGACATCGTTCTGCTTGTTACAATCACCCAACAAAATTTTGATAATTTCCATTATGAATTGAGGTGAGATTGCAGTCTAATGCTGACTCAGTCATGTAAATAAATTTATATTATTGTTAAATGTTGCGATTGTTGCAAGATTAACAACAAGTTAGCCAGCGTCAATTAAGAAACCACTTATCTTTGACAATAAAAAAAATGGCAGCTAAACAAAATGTCATTTAAAAAAAACAGGTCAATGTTCTCTTTATGGGAAACTTATTTGGCTTAAGACGAAGCTTACAATATCGCACAAGTTATGTGGATAACTTTTTTTCTTGTAGAACGTCAAACTATCTATAAACTGAATGAATGTGAACCTAAGACTTGTTGCAAATGGTGTCGATTGTGGGGAGTGAGCCAACTGATCTTAACTTTATTGTAATATATGCCCTATTTTTGTTCTAAAATATTATATTCTTTCATAACAGCCATCACAATTAAATAATACTCTTGGGGAGTGGAGTTGCTTTGTGTGACGCAGTACTGTAAAGCAGGACTTGATTCTATCTAACAAGTAATAGTAATATGTCGTAACTCTACGGCAAGTTTGGCATCGCTGCGTTCTTTAATGACATGACATAGTTTAATGTGTACAAAAAGTGCATAAATAACTGCAGAACGTCCACTACAAATTAACATGTTACCTAATTGATCTTAAAATAATTATGAGATTCCCGTAGTGTACCTATCGGACAATATTAATATCGCATTTTGGATTCATAACGGCGAAGACCTTATATAGTAAATTTGAATTAGCCTAATGCCGGGTCATGGCCTTGAATGCCCACAAAATTCCGGGCAAGTGGCTTCTTGTTTATTATTATTTAATAAACAGCCTTTTTTGCGTATTCCTCTCAAAAGTGATAATAAGTTAATGGGTAGGTACCGTTTTTAAAAGAATTGTCTCTGGCAGGACAGACACTGAAGTTCATAATCTTTTCAAGCCACAGTTATGCTGTCGACGCTTTTGTTCCTATACAAGATACTTCCTTTTTAATGAAACGCCCGCCCCGCTAGTAAGAGGGGATGTTTGTGGTAGTGTTTCAGAAGAAATGCATATAGGACTATGGATGTATCGGGTAGAGTGAACGCGGAGAACAGATGAACAAACTACAGTAGCGAGTTACCGTAAATATTTTTGATACGGAAATGACATTTAAGAGGTAAAAGGTACCATGAAAAATCAAATTTTCACCTACTAGACTTTTTATCTTCCATGCCATTTTTTCATTACACCACTGTTTTATTTAACTAAGGTACTTTATAAGACTCATCAAGTACTTACTAAATATTTACTCTGTCTTTTTTATGATTTTCCTCAGCTTGAAAAGAGAATTTCATTTAAGTTTTCTAACAAATATTAATTTGGATGCTATCATTGCTTTTAATTTTGCAAGCATCTTGATAAAATCTCCTTTTCTCGCTGTTTATAGCTGCATTTATAATTAGCTTGCAAATTATCTCGAGATCAACGCTAAAGCAACTTAGCTATCTGGCTGAATTGTCTGAGACTATTGTGTTTAAGTTTGAATGCAAACTAAGTTTTGCTACTCTAATGGAATCACTAGTTTTCATTCAAATGTTCAGTTCTACTTAAAATTAGTTAGTAAAATACGTTAGATACTAAATGATTTTGATCTTAGACTCAGCCGGTATTTCTAAGCTGTTAATGAGCTAATACTCGTATGTTACTAGTTGAGATTTTAATAGCAGCTTCTATAATTTTTTGTTATATGTACTATTTTTTTTTTCAAAAAGCAGTTATGATTTGTTTTTATTGAATTAGCAATCACTAGTAATGGGTTTCTAGCTGTCGTGGCCAGATCGTAAAATTGATCATTTCATGATGTGAACGATCATTTCATAAAATGGTGGTGTTTCATGGTAAAGAGAAGAACCTGCTGCCTACATCATGATATGGTTTGGCCAGATCAATGAATACTCAGCGTTTGACGATATACACAACTAAACGCACTACTACTTCATGAAATGGTCAAACTTCATGAAGTGATCATATCTTAAAATCGTTACATTACTCCGGTAGAGGCGGTAATGTTGCTTTGTTTTTGTGATGAATAATGGCGGCGGACAAATATTTTATTCTAAAAGTGAATAATAATGGGTAAATTGAAGGTGAAAGTGCAGTGAAATATCGTTAAGACACCAAGCAAGGCGATTTTTATGAAAGTCACTCAAAAACCGAGCGCAACGTGAAAAAATGAAGAAGTTTGAAACGTAATTTGAGAGGTTAGTTATGTTGGTTAGCTATTCAAGTCTTTTTATTGATTAGTTTTGTTTAAAAATAATAACTATTTAAAATGTTTAATTCATCTATCAACCAAGATTACAAATATTAACAAATTCAGGTAAATATTTTCATTTTAATGATTTGGCCAAACGTGGATTGACATTTCATATAATGTTGAGGTTTAAACGATATGGTCAGTTTTAGTTGGCCATATCATGAAATACCACCGTTTTATGAAATGATCTCGGTCACATCATGAAGTGGTCAATTTTACGATCTGGCTACGACATAGCGTCAGTTTGTGACTTACTTACTCGTAAGTAAAATTATTTAAAGTAATTTACGTATACATAAGTTCGGGTTGTTACGTTGTCACTATTATGTGTAGTGTGAGATGACATTAAGTAATTGTTTTTGGTCTAGATTTGCTATGTTATTAAAAAAAAAACTGACATTGCACAAGTCATGTGCGTATTTTAATGGAAAGTGCAGTAAACTGCATCAGTAATTCACTTACAAATTTATTTCCAAACTACTTATCCCGGTATTTTATTGTTTAACACGACTGTAGTTTTGCTTCAGTTGTTCTCAAAGCTAGCCAAGTTTACGTTTCTTCTTTAATATAATTACCACAATTTATTCCTTGTGCCATTTCCGTTCTTAATTGAAAAGGAAAATTATTTTGCCAAAAATATTCTATGCGCAGTGTTTGCGCCCAATTTGATGAGGCACTTGAACTTGACTGAAAAAGCTTTGCCAATTCAAAATAATAAATTCCTATACAGCCTCTAAATAAAGCTCTAAAATAAATGTTAGAAAAAGAATGCCAATATCATTTGTAGGTACTCTGTTTTCTAATTTGTAACTTCAAAAGATTGCTGTTCAATGATATCAATAGCACAATAATGCTTAATCGAATCTATGAAACTGGAATAGCTTCACTTTTCGATATTTTGTCTATAGTCGAGGTTCTGGCTTTAAACCTTATATTTTTAACGTTATTCAAATTAATACCAGTATTTTGCTCCTAGACCAAATTTTTTTGGGCTATCTCTCTTTTCTAATGTAATGTAATGTAATTTTTTTTGTTTTTAATCATTGTTTATTTTATTATTTCTATCTTGTTATTGTATTTATGCGTCTGTTTTGTAAAATTGAATTTCTGTCTATCTTTAATGAAATTCCATTTTTTTGCCTATAAATCCTACTTCTCCATTCACTATTCCTTCAATTCCAAACTTGCTAGCCAGCGGGACAGGAGTGGAGAAGGCAGGTATGACTGCCTTTCGACTTAACATCCCCTTTCCTGATAAATAACTGTTTATCGACATTTTGTTGCAATCTTACTCAATATTATTTATGGTCTTATTCATGGGCGATATCTATGAAAAAATATTAAACTATTGGAGTACTTTCTTGTTTATTCGCTAAAACCCAGCTATGAGACTATAGGTTGAACTGAGTGGCAACGACGCAAGAGACTCAAGAGGGCAAAGCTTAAATGCATTGCTATAAAAATTTAGAACCTGGAACATCGCCGCAATCAGTCTGTATTTGTCTAAACAATATGTTTTTAACCGACTTCAAAAAAGGAGGAGTTCCGAAGTTTTCAGAAGTTTTTTTACCGGATATATTTTGGTCAATCTACAATAGACCACCTACGTTCTACCACCAAACGAGGAGAGCTTGTCGAAAAGAAACTAAGAAATTAATTTACAGTATTCAAAAGACTCACTCAAAGCACTTTGCTCCAACGTTGCTGTCTTCTGATAGATACAACCTGGGAATTTTCAAATCCAAAGTTGTTTCTTGATAAGAGTGCTTCACCGCAGACTACAACCAATGCTTAATAAGAGATATAGGTACCAAACATATTTTAATCCACGCGAACGAAGTCGCGGGCACAACTAGTTAGAAATAACTGTGTATATATATATTTAAATCACTTAGTTGGACCAAACCAATACTCGTTAGTGAAGTACAAATAACCATTTGTCAGTGTGAGACAGATTTACAATCCCGATGCGCTAAAAGTTTGATTCTGACTCACGAAACTAGTTGCAAATAAACATTTTCGTTTGCTCTTTGTTTTGGTTTTTATTTTTAAAATGCATCGTTTATTTATTTATTGAATAAGATACACCATCAACATTACATTTACATCGAAATTTGTGAAGAAAAAACAAGTTTAAACGATTATTATTACTATTTACATTTTATATAAGTAATTCAGTAACGTACTTGTACAATAAGTAAATGTTATTTTTATCGTGTCTATTTCATTTCCCATTAACTTTTGTCTCTTTATTTTAAATATCGATTGGCCAAATTAACCATGGCCAAACTAAAGCCAACTAATTTCAAATGTAATATGTCACCAAAATTGACACATTTCTAATGTGTCATACATTTCAAATGGTTGTCCTTTAGTTCTGGCACAGGTTCTGGTTTAAACCTAGTCAATTTATCTTACTAGTGTTAGAAATGTGAAAGTTGCATTATTTGAATGTTTGTTACTTTTTCTTGTTATTAATCACATATACATGCATATGCATGCACTAAAAAAATTGTAAGCCTATTTTTAAATAGTATGTATTGTCAGTGACAACAGTGATTGAGTTTCTTGCGCTTCTTCTTCTCGGCGCTAGCCCACAATTGTCCCGAAGCAATAGTAGGATAGGACGTGTAAAAGAGCTTCATTTAGGCCTATTTGCAGAAATTTTTATTCCTCTTCGATGTCGTTTTGAAATCAACAGACAAAGTCGTGGGCAAAAGCTAGTTTTTAAAGTAGTGAATTTATGCTGTAGTTAAAATAACTATTTAAATACACAGACTACGGTTGCTTCAAAGTCAGTAACAGCGAAGCATAAATTGGTACAAATTGCTAGACAAATATACATAAAAATAGGTACTTATTTTTAAGTCAACTTTGTCTTTTTATTTGAGGTTAATATTTACACAATCCCAAGTTAGCACCCAACACGCGCTTGTGCTAAAGCAACCACGAGAAAGGCAATTACTTGATTACCCAACGTTCACGTCAAAGCTCCCATAATAGCCTTTTACAAAAGTTCTCTCAGTAGCGAAGTATAAAAGATGTTAAACTTTTAGACATTTCTCAATAAACTTCTTTTAGGAGTGTTATAGCGGTCTTATTGTGTTAAACTCTCCTTTCCTCAGTCGGTGTTGTTTTAGAGAAGTGTTTCTTCACTGTTTGTTTGTAGAGTGATTGAATAGATCGCATTCCCATTGGTCGTTCACTGAAACGCACGGAAAGCAATAGATGTGTAGATATGTAATCGGCCGTACTGACTACTGAAAACAGACAATCGAGTGGCTTTGCAATTCAATTACCTGGGGATTATCAATATACTAATGCCTAGGATACAGAATACTAAATAGTAAAAAAAATTTTTTTTGCGACATGTGAGGCCTTATTTTGGTACTTGGTAATCACTACCAAAGCTATGTTGCCATTTTCGTTTTTGCTGTGTTGGAGTATTACTACTGTCTGTGGTAGAGTATGGCCTAAATCACTTTATAGTTGAGGTGAGGCCTGTGCCCTGCAGTGGGACGTATGTAAGCATACTTTACTTTTACTTATAAATAATAAATACAATACAGTGTGAAATAGGCTTTGGGATAACTGTCAAGTAGATTTTAGTTCTAAATGAAATATACCCAAACAAAATGAATAAACAAACTGGAAATTGAGATTCACTCACCTTTTCTAAACTACATGGTAATATGTTTCCACAATTTTCTTTGTAAAAGCATTTAGAAAATGTTCGTAGGACGAATAATCGTACGCGTAAATACATAGCCAGTATTAATTGAATTCCTGCGCGCGCATAAAGCTTGAATGAGCCTGAGTTATGTCATTCATATTTCGGGTTGGCATGCAACGTCGGGGCCAGTAATGTAATCCCGGATTTGCAACTTTGCTCAGCATTTGAACAACGATTTTCATGCTCTTTGCTCATTTACACACTGTATTATTTACGGTATTTATACGAGTATAAGCTGATATATAAAAACGGTAAGGTTTGCTTCGATGTAGGAAGTTATCTGCTTAACCGGTGTAAAAAACTTTTTTGATCAATGTTTACAATTTACCTCCCGGATAGACGCAAATTTATATTCCCGAAAAAATTTACACTTCACAAGGAATGCAAGATAGATGTTAATATAAGTAAATAAATAATTAAATATTGGACAACATCAGCTACATTGCTCTGATCCTAAGGTAAGTAGTTGCAGCACTTGTGTTATAGAAAACAGAAACAACGATGGCACCACCACCCAGACCCGAGACAACATAGAAAAGTTCGTTTTTTAATTGGACGCGACCGAGAATCGAACCCGGGTCCTTAGAGATAGCGACGTCAATTCCGGCGTACCCTCTCGGCTACGGAAGTCATCAAATAAAGATGGCACAATTGTCGCTGTTCAGTTGCCAAAAAAAATTGAATGTGAAAAAAATACCCGTATTTTACTCGGGTTGTAAAATAAAAAAATATATACATATTTTGATAATGCCATAAATAGCGGTGAAGATGAAGATGATGCTTAAATAGTGCATTTGCCAATTACGGCAGAACGTGCTTGTCTAAAACTTCCTTATTCATTAAGGTGTTACATAATAGATTATAAAGAAAAGAAAGTTCTTATTCAAATGAAAACTGGGAATGACGATCTAAAAGGATACCTTTGAACAATATGAAGTGGTTTATTTAGCGTAGAATTACTACTCAACTCTGCTAAAGAAATGAACGTATATTTTCTTAATTAACAATACTCCCACTCACTTCGTAAGAAGCTTAGAAATACATTAGTAAAATAAAGTTTACTATTATTGATGTTAATTTAGTTTAATGGATCTGTTAGTAGTCTAACTTCTAAGGATTAAATTGGCTCTGGGCTATTCTATAAGTAGGCGTAATACCTCATCGCACGTACTCAAACTCTACATATTCTCGAGATTAGCACGCTCAAGTGATTCTCTGATAGATAAGCGTGTTTATCAGCTAGAAAACTTTTTCAGAGTAATATCAAAACTCGTAGTTATTGCTAAATATAAGTATAGCAATAACAACAAATATCAATAGAATATTTCGATTGATCGGAACTGCTTTCTGACAAAGTATTATGTAAGTAGTGGGTATCTACTTCTCGTATCTCGTATGTCAGTGTTGGTATCACAAAACTAAAAATATAATTTTAGTTTTGTGATACTAACACTGACATACGACACTAAAACGTTGCCTAAAAACTGAAAGGTTGCACAGCGTACTATGGAAAGGACTATGGTATTTTTTTGTGAGATCGAATGAGGAATGAGGAGATTCGTAAACGACAAAAAGTCGCTTACATAGCCCAACGGATTAGCAAGCAGAAGTGGTAGTAGGTGGGGTACATAAAACGTAGATCTGACGGCCAATGGGGCAGAAAGTTTCTAGAATAGAGGCCACGTACCGGCAAGCGAAGCGTAGGATATCCACCCACAAGGTAGACAGACGACCTGGTAAAGGTTGCAGGAAGCCGCTGGATGCAGGCCATTTCCAACCGGCCAATCTGGACGTTAGGAGGAGGCCTATGTTCAGCAATGAACGTCCTATGGCTGCAATGATGATGATGATGGTTAATGTAAATTGCTGATATGGAGAAGGAGGATTTTATAACACAGGTATAATTTACTTAAAATAAATCCTCGATCACTACTCTTATAGAAATGAAAGATACTGAGTAAATAAATAAATAATCTATATATATATAAAACAAAGTCGGGTTTGTGACACCATTTATAAGTCGAGAACGCCTGACCCAATTTTTATGATTTCTGATTTGTTGGATTTGTCCTCGCCCCGAATAGCAGAATAACTATAAAAAAAGAAGGAAAAATTCACGAAAAAAAATAATTATGAAGCGGCGGTACGAACTTCGCCGGGACAGCTAGTAATAAATAAATGATTTCTTGATTTCATTTCTTAAGGCTAAGAATTACATCCTAATATAATTACACTTTAAAATCTGAATCTGTGAGAGGCTGTGGCTGAAATTAGATTTTTTCAAGTCCTGTTCTACAGGTCCCCATGCTCATCACGCAAATCTTGAAAAACAGTTTTACTAGCAATCATAACACGAAACAATGCTAGGTCTATAAGGGTAGTAATGTTATATAGACTTTCCAATACTAGTAAGAATCGTAGTCAAATTATTTAAAAAAAAGTTCTTTTTCACATTTCTATTGAACCATGTTCCAACTCTCTTAACAGTCACATCGCGATGTAAAATTGTAATAACATAAAGTTAGATAATAATTTTAAAAAAAAATACCCTATTAATATAATTTATTTTCAACATTTTTTTAAAATGACATAATTTTAGCAAAATATATACAACTTTTTCCAAAGACAGTATACGCTACGCTTAAAATCTATATTTTTTTCAATAATTGTAATGAAAAATAATGGCTGAATAGCTGGCCGGCCACAGAAAAAAAAGGTGAAAAAGCCACAATCCGATCTTTATTTGTTTATTTCAGTTGTAGAACGTAGTGATTATATACTGTTTGGTAGATTTTTAAAGAAAAAAAAGACAGAAAAAGAAAAAAAAGAAGAAATGAAAAAAAAAATTTTTGTAAAGACTTATTTCGTTCCTCGAACTATTGGCGTATAAACCCCGTCTCGGGACTAAATAAGTTACTTTCACCCCTCGGGTAACAATGTACTATTGTATTTATTTTAGTATCCCATGATGTTTATATAATGTCGATCAAGTGTCGACCAGATTGATATGTCTTGAACGCTTTGCGCGACATTAATCCAATGGGTCGTTAGGTTATCGTTGGTCTTTTATTATTTTAAATTGAAATAGTTAGGGCTCTTGTTCAGGTGTACGTCATTTCGAACGTTTTTAGTACCTTACTGTAGAGAATATATTTATTGTGGTCCCGGGTTCGATTCCCGGTTCGGGTCAGTTAGTAAAACGATTTTATCTAAATTGACACAGTTCTGGGAGTGCTAAGACACCCTTAGCAAAATTCAATGTCTGATATTTTGGAAAACACGGATGACAATTCCTTATTTTGAGATTACGATTACTGTGTTGTGTGGCGCATTTTTTTAATGGAAATTGATTGCCAATTGTTTTTTAAATGGTTAAGAAAAATGTGGAATATGTTTTTTGAAACTGAAGAAAATTATACAAACACTAACTAAACACTAACATTAGGAAAAAGAAATAAGTTTTTATTGCCAAAGAATAAACTAGCTCTACATGGATCTGGACATTGGCAATAAGGCTACGCTCTGCCCAAATAAATATGTTAAAGGCGTCTATGAATATGATTATTTTTTTTATAACAACTTTTTAGGTATTATGATAATAAATAAAAAAAAACAAAATAATATATATTATACTTAGATGAATGAAAGTTATAATAAGTTGCAAATGAATGCTGTTTTTTTCGTATTATTAAAGTGTTATTTGTTTCTTTTTCTGTGACATAGAAATATATATATAATTAATGAGTAAAGAAAAAATAGTTTTTTTTGTATAATAATAGGCACTTCTTATTTATGTACTTCTTAAAAAGCTTTCATTAAATAATACATATTATGCCCTTGAAGGGTGCATGTGTTGCACTATATGACTATTTACCATCTGTTTACCACACACATGTAATACAATTTACAATCCTATTTGATTTGAAGGTCAAAAGGGTATGAAGTCTGTGCGAGACTAGATTTGTAGATTATAAGCCCATATTCCCTAACGTTCCGCTCTGTTGAACATCCAACACACGGATGATCATCTACATAGATGTCCTTTCAATCAAACATATAATATTCGGATATGTTTATATGCCTACCGACAGTGTTGTGCATTAATATACTCGTAGTATGTAAGGAAGATAAACTAACCAAATGACCCGTGATCTACTCAATTTGTCTTGCCTGCCCCTATTGTCGGACGTATTGCCCATCCGATGTGACGCAGTGATAAAATTGATAACGTTAAAATTATTATTTAGAAAGAACCTATACAAATTAAAATTACCATTTCGCAGATTTCAGTTTGATTCTTTTGCCAAGCTGGCCCGAATTAAAATTTTGATTTTATAGTTAATCTTTATTTCAAATTTAACTAAAATAATGATTAACCATACAGAGTGTAGAGGTAAACATAGTGCCAAGTATGTATTTTTTTTGCCTGTTACTGCAATCGTTAACTTACCACTGTATTTGGATTTGGCAACATAAACAGATTAACACTTTTCCCTAATCTTCCTTACGAACATAAAGAAAAACTAGCATGCTACTTATGTTGTTGGATGTGCTCACATATGTGATTAAACCATTCTTTGGTAAAGGAAGATGAACTGACCGAATGGCCCGTGTAGTCCATTCGTCCGTTGATCTAGTCGTACACATTAAACGTTTCGTCCAATAGCCTATTAATAGACTAACGACGTGATCCATTCGATCGGACTTTAATGCCTGTAACAATAAGCCATAGCTACGCAGGGTTATACACAAACCTCTTTATGGCTAATAACTTTGCAGCTCAAATACAGAAACATTCCCATTCATATAGGATCAATGGAATTAACTAGCGTTAATATTTAAAAAAAAACAACTCAAGGCCAAAAAATATTCTATACCTCTCCATCTCCAATGTTTTTACTGATAAATAATGTATAATGTTTATCAATAATTATTTATATATTGAATTATGAAATATTTAATTTGTTTTAATAAAATATTTAAAACTGTATTGACAAATATTTATAAAAATAGAGAATTTCCAGTGAAAAAAGACAAACTTACTTTGTTATGTCATTCGATAGAGCCATTAATAACAATAAAGTAGTTATATTTTAAAGTCTACAGTCAACACAAAATAACACATTTTACATTATTTGCTACTTCGCATAACACTCCAATTCTTATACATAATATCAAGGTATTAAATACATATTAATAAAAAAGTACAATAAAAATGAATGTTTCCTTTAGTAAAATGTTATCTTATTATTTTTCTATTCAAGTTATTTTTACGTCAAACTGGAAGCAGTATTTCTGCTAAAAGCGATCATGACATATTGATTTGACTCAGGCTGTAGATAGCCCGTAGCAAACATTATTTGTCTTGGATAAATAACCGTCTTCAGTTCCAGATGTTTCGCCAGCCTGGATTAATAGATAGACACACTTAACGATTCAAGTAATACTATCACACACTATCATTTTTTTTATTAGCCAATATAAACTAATACAAAAGCGTACAAATCAATAAGTAGCCAAAGCACTTGTGTTACAGAAATCAGAAACAACGACGGTACCACAACATTGACCGACCGGAATTTGAACCCAGGACCTCAGAGATAGCGACACCAACAAGTCCGGTATGCTCGCCTCTCGGCTACGGAGGTCATCAAATATTATAATGATCTCCATAAAGTATTATGGAGATCATAGGTTATATCCCTATGTCGCAAATCATAATATTGCACAAACCCGCTTAATAAATTGGGAGTTACCCGTAACGTAATAGCATTTAAATTATTAAAATACTTATACTATCATTGATGCTTAGGCTAAATACAAGAAAGTTCTAAGTATACCAATTGATTAATTAAATAAGTTGGGCAAATAGGCAATAAGGAATTTGAGAAAGCTATTTTTAGCCCATAATATTCTTGTGGGATACTTTGGAATTTAGGCTGTTTTAAATATCTAGGCTAAGGCTGAGACAGAATTCCGACCGAGGCGTGGAAAATGCGAGCCCTCTTCAATTGCCTAGATAAGAACGCAATATCGGATCGAATTCCAGACGTACTTGTTGGTTTGGCTGACGATGTATGGTATAATAATCCTTCTCAATGGTGGTTTTTTGGTAATTTATACTATCTCTACATAATTGAATATCATTATATTTAGGTACGTTGAATAACATATATGTTATGTCAATGACATATACTGAAGTAACTGAGGACATATAGTGAAACAAATTCCTTGTTGTGGTTTTTATTTTATTGATTGCCTTAATTCAATGAAAAAATAAGTGCTGATAAGTTTAAACATACGAATGACATGAGTTTTTACTATATGTTGATCATCTTTTCGTATAGTTTGTGGAATTTTCAGATATTAACTAACCTATTCTATATTATTATGTGCAATAAAATGTATGTAATGTAATGCGTTCTTAGATGTTTTTTATTTTATTATCCTCGATAACCTCACAATATTTTAATGCTCGCAATTGTGAACTATGGTACAAACTAACCGTACCTATACTTACATAAATTGCTATTGAAATTCCTTTTAGTTCTACAGCCAGCTTATTTCAGAGATATAGTCGCATCGTTCATATTTTTCCAGGTAAAGTCGGTGGGTATCTTCTCTGCTCTAAAAAGTTTAAAAAATGACTGACTATTGTTTACGGACAGTTGTGATATACGCTAAAATATTAATTATAATTTTGTCGGCGTTATCACGTTCATTATTTGACATGAAAAGTTTTCGGATCCGTTCACATGAGTCTTAAAACCTTCTCCTGGGTCGACTTCCAGTTAGGTATTTCATACAAAAATTGATATCTTCTCGACTAAAAGGATGCCTTTGTTTTTACTAAAAGCTACTAATGAGTTTCAGCCTTATTCAGTGCCGACCAGTCAACCTGTTTAGGTACTGTAATGATAATGTTAGTTATTGGATTAGGGGTTTGAGGTTAAGTAAATTAACGATTTGTATGGTTGCTTGCGTGTTCATCACTCGAGTATAATTGGTGTGTCGTCAGTCTATTGAGCATGCTCATTTGGTATGAACATTGTCGCGTTTGCGATATTACGCCTCATTAAAATAACCGTGTGAATTTATGTAAGAAGCCAAGAGTAATAAAAACCTAATTGGTGTATAGATGATTGCCAATTAAATATCGGGTAGTTTATTAGACTTTTTCTTACTACCGTGTCGATGAAAAACAGTCGCCGATTCAGAACCGTTCGATAACTAATTGTCTACCGGAAAACCACGTGACGCAATATGATTAAACATTAGTGATACGTGATTTCCGATCATGTAGTGTCACGTGGTTTTCCGGTCGACAGTTTGTTATCGAATGGTTCTGACAGATGCGATAAGTCTAGTTAATACATAAATTTACATACATACATACCTAAAGTTACGTTAACAAGCAAGTTGAAACCAAAATGGCAGGCGGTTTTTTTAAAAACAGCAACTTAAATTGTGCATCTTTCTGTAAACACAAATTGTAACTTCTTTGTATGGTGTACAATAAAGAGCATCTATCTATTTAAAGTTGGGTTTGGTGACTGAAACAAAACTCGAAGATGGTAGCCATGTATAAACCGAACAGAAGAATAAGCATCTAAAATATTTAAAATAAACTTTGTGGTTTCAGTCAGTAACTTAATCGAACTATGCAAAAAACAAAAAAATTTTTTTTTACTTTCATTATTACTATCCGCTGTTAAAAATCGTATGCGTGGATAATTTTACTCATTCATGAAAAAAATGCACCGTATTTGCACTGCGTAAGGTCTGTACGCCTCTGATGAATGACCGCGCGGCCTTCGTAGTCTCTCTATTGACTTTATTTTCGGATATTTTAAAGTATTTTTTTCCGCAACATACGATTATTAAAAATAATAACGATTAAGACGCTTCTTTATATTGTTCCCTAGATCTTATTTTTTAAATTTGGCACCCCTTTGCAATGTAAACCTGTATATAAAAATGAATCTCTATTTCCCTTGGTCATCGCATTTCGCGTGAACGGATGGAACAATTTCACTAATTCTTTTTTTGTTGTGTTAACTATTGTCAGGAGAAGGTTCTTCTAAAGGAAAAAATTAAGAAAGTTGCTCATAAAATCCTTCATGAATAAACTAAAGGCCACGCGAACGAAGTCGCGGGCAACAACTAGTAAATAAATAAATATGCACCAGACAACACACCAATTGTCACGGTCTCGAAGTAAGGAATTAACATCCATGAGTTACGAGGTACATAATGTATAATGTATTGTGCCGTCGGCGTATCTCAGCACACCCAGACTCGATCCAATTAAGAATTTGCGTTTAAGGCGAATTACCGCGCCACTATACGAATAAGTTCTGCTTGCTTATTCAGCAATATTTTTATATTTTATTCTACTGTACACCGTGTAACTCTAAATACGTAAAACCTCTTAAGGGTTGATTCTGGTGCACGGTGTAAACTTATTGTTGTAAGCAGATTTTGTATCATCATCAAATTTTTGTACACACTTGTTGCATATTTTTTACTTTGAACGCAAAATTATTCTAGATCCTGATCATTTAGGCCGTATGTAATTTTAATCATTTTCTATCTCGATTCAAAGCTCACTATTTTGATTCGGGTGTGTAATTAATTAGAGCGTCGACAGTCTAATAAGCATTTGTATATTTTGCGGCGTACAGTGCGGCGTTTACAGGATATAACACCTATGATAATTACCGTGTAAATCTACTTAAGCTATTAATGTAGCAGAATAAATTTGTTAGGGAGATACTATTGATCTGTTTATAGAAGGGTGGCGGGTTTAAGAGGGTATTATTTTATGTATTAGACCCACATTATAGAATCAAACTCAATAAGTATCGAATAATAAGGGTATTAATTGTTTAATTAAATACTAAATTAATCGTATACTTTAATGAAATGTGTCAATTATATTTGTCAAAATTTTGTTTACCGGTCTGACCTAATTTGGAAAGGTTATGTCACGAAGAGTTCTTGTGATATAAATTGAAATTACGTAATGGGAATAATTTACGTAACCTTCTTATTATTTAGGTATGAATACCAGTCGTTATGTTAGTAAACTAATAAATATTTTTTTACAACAGTCACAAACCAACCAGAACTCTTATTATGGCGACTACTTTGGATAAACATAATATACTTAAATACATTTATAAACATCCTTGACATAGGTACAAATGCTGGTACCTATCACACAAACATATGCCCCTTACGGGATTCGGATCCACAACGACCTGGCTTTGTAGTCCGGAGGACAAACCACTTAATCAGACGGTTTTAAATGACCACAAATTTTAATCAAATTGTCATCTGACTTCACATACTGGAAGATATCGTTATAATCAAAATCATCTTAAGGTTTGCGCAGACGAGGGTCTTTTATCCGCGGACTTTTTTGGTCCGCCAAAATAGATTGCTTACAATTGCATTGAGTACCGCACACAAGTGGTTTAAAAGTACTGCGTATAAAAAGTCCCCCGAATAACCGAGAAGCCAAAAGATCGGACTGGACAAAAGTACGAGAGAGTCCTCGAAAAAAATAGAACTCATGTGTCTAAGCGCAGCAACGCACACAGCGAACTTTAGTCATTTAGTCAGATTAAGCCATTTTTTTCACGATTCAGAGATTTTTGTCCTCTACGGACAAAAGTCCCTTGTTGACGCAGGCCTTTACCCTTATTTTATATTTTTATTTTTATTTATTTGTTATCATACATACAGCTACCATTACAGGAAAATAACCTAATTCGATAGTTGCAGCTTCCTAATATTCTAAATTATTATTAATATTATAAATGCGAATGTTTGTATGGATGGATGTTTGTTAACACGCCAGAAGGGCTAAAAGGGCTAAACGGATCTAGATGAAATTTGCCACAGAAATAGATTATGGCCTAGAATAGAAAAAGGGTACTTTTGGTCCTGGAAAAATTTACAGTTCTGAAGGGATGCAAGATAACTGTTATTATAGATGGCGCTTCTTACCGTTAGATATCGCTGTTCAGTTGAAAAACTTTGAATATGAAAAAAAATGCAACACAGGCTGCTGCCCGCGTCTTCGTTCGCGTTCTGCACTAAACTGATGTACCTACCTGTTTATTTTGATCTTATATATTTTTTTGTGGCAGTTAGTGGTGACTGAGTTTGTTCCGGCATTTCTTCTCAGCACTTGCCAGATTGTCTGTGTCTTGTCTCGAAGCGCTAGTAGGGCCCAAAAATAAGGAGACATGTTCTGCCCCATATGGGCCAATAATGTTATTATTGACGTTCATAAGTGGCAGTTTTCTGCCCTAAATTGAATAAATGATTTTTGACTTTGACTTTGACTTTGTAGTCTTTATTTTACACTAACTATAGTTTTGAAAGGACCGCGCGAACGAAGTCGCGGGTAATAGCTTTAAAAAAAATGCTCTGCCATTCATTATTATCGAGGTAGATTGTCAGTTTGTATGGATAAACAAAAAAAAACGCGATTTCGATGCTGACCCAATAGAAGGAGTTGTTTAGTATTGAGAAACATATTCACCTGTATAACTGAACACTGAACTAATCATTTGTATCTACAGTATATTAAGATCGGATTTATAAGCCTTACAGCTCCTCACAACCAACTTAATGGAGAAAGCAAATTATTAATAATACGGTGCCCTTTTCGCAATATGACTTGCATACATATTTAATTCAAGCTTTAGCTTTGGATTTCATGCCTGAATATAATTTGGATTCCTAAGCCCAGCGGCTTTTGTTATAATATGTATTACCGAATATCATACAATGTGGCATTTAAATCTGTGTGAATTTAGTCGATATTGTATAACAGCAATAGTGCCGTGTGAGGACTGCCGTAAAGAATACACTTGCCCATCGCCAACATCGGGGGGGGGGGGGGGGGGGGTGTCGTAAGAGGCGATTATTTCCTGTAGCACGAGACGGGCAGCAGCGTCTTTGTATTTTTTTATAAAAAACTGTGTACGCCAACCCGCCTGCCAAGCGATCCCCCTTAATGATATTAAGTCATTAGGGGAGGCATTTGTTCAGCAGTGGACGTCCTATGGCTGTAATGATGATGACAAATAGTGCAACAGATTTGTTTAGTACATTAACGGTAATCAATTAATAAATGGCATACGAGTAATATTTTCTGAGCAAAAAGACGGTGATAAGGTATTAGGTATTATTTATTAATAATCTTGTCCTTATCTAATTTAATACACTTGCAAGACCCATATAATTTACATTTGTTTTATGTATATTAGACTGTTGAGATATAAATCGTTGTTTATGGATTTGATCTTGAAATGAGTAATAAATTATATTTAAAAAATCAATAAAACACTTATATACCTATGTACTGAACACGTCAAAACGAATCGAATGAGCCCAAACATGTAGGTTTTACTAGTGATCATTAAAGTGTTATACTACCTACCTCCTGACTCCATCATCAGAACAACACTATTGTGTCAAATTATTGTATTGTCATCCGAAAAGCAAATACTTACAAAGTTTTTAATCGATATGTCAGTTAGAAGTTTTTCACGTTTTTCATGATTTTATTACATAGTTAGTTATAGAGTTAATATAAAGCTAATATAAGTATATTATAAAAACGAGACAAGAATAGTTTTGATAGTACAAAAAATATTGTTCTTTTTATGTATCTACGTGAGGTAAATGTTTAAACCTGCAATTAAAGTTTTTCTTTTTCAAATTCAAATTCAAATATTTTTATTGCAGAATGTAGGTACATACAGAGATCTTAAAAATTGTTTTGGGTCAGCTACATCTTACCTTATAGGCATGCAACATTATTTAATACAACGAAATAGGTTACTAACATTATATTTTAACAATTCAAATAATAAAGTTAACTACTTAATTAGTGTCAACAGTTCTTTCATTTTTATAATACCTACTTAGTATACGTTATTACTATAAATTAGTTAATGTCAATATCATTTCATTATAATTAGTTTCAGAATTGCTATATTTTTTGTGATGTCAAGAAAAGGGAAAATTTGACATAATTAATAATCACATTAATTGAGGAAATCTGTCAATTGTTCCTGCAAAACAGCCATAGTCTAGCCATAATCAATGAAATATATCCAGGAGGAACTCGTTGATTGAGTAGTATGCTTTGTCACTCAAAAAGCTATGAAGGGTTTTTTAAAAGATATTTCTTATAATTTGTGGCAGCTTATTGTAGATTCGCGGTGCCATACCAAGTATGTTTTTTTTAAAGAGTGCCGTTTTATGCAGCCTTGCGCAGATTTTATTTTTGTTTCGTATACTATTAAAAGAAGTAAATAAATTTAAGTGTTTCCTAACAAAGAGACACATTTCCTGTATATAGATTGATGGCAGCGTAAGAAGATTAAGCGATTTGAAATAAGGTTTACAGCTCGCTCTCAGTGGGTTTAGTTCCGCAAATAGCTCGTACGCATTTCTTTTGGGCCCTAAAAACTATTTCTCTATCCGTAGAATTGCCCCAAAATATCATACCATAGCGTATAGTCGACGACGCGTATGCATGATAGGCAACTAGTACTGCGGATCTGTTTACAACTTTCGATAGTTTATATAATGCATATGAAAACTGGTTTAGTTTTTTGCATACAGCATCAATATGAGCCTTCCAGGTCAAGTTTTTATCTAACTAGAGTCCTAACAATTTCATGTAGTTGTGTGTTGTGTTCTTTGCTTCATGTAGTTGTGTTTGTTGAATATTGTATGCAGGTAGGTATGAATAAAGTAACCAGTGTTCTAATATCAGTCTTCGCGCTTTACTGTGTAGAGGTAAAGAAACTAAAATGAAACTACTACACCTGTTTATGATTCAGAGTAATATTTAGTAGATTGGATACAAAAACTGCCTTGTTGACATATGTCATAAATAAAGCTGCTCACCTCATTTAATTATTACTGGTAGAATTATAATATTGCGCCTACAATAATAAATCCAATAGTTAAATTAAGTAAGTTAATTGTTTTCACGAAACGAACGATACCTTTTGCAGTGTTTTTATACAGTTTGGTAAATTAGGCCATTTCAAAATAGCACTATCATATTTACTTTGCAAAAATTAATAACGACAAAATGATTTATCTCAGACATAGTTTCTATTCATAAATAGGTGTCGCTTGCGATTCAATTCGTTAGTATGGAATGGAGTGATGAAATTGGTAACAAAGTTTTAGCACGTAGTTGCCTAGAAATGTTGGCCGTTCTCCATTCGAGGTACCCTGTCAACACCGACCGAATCACACGAATATCTGAGCACGCAAAATAAAACACCTTGAATTATATTCCTGGCCGTAATAAAACTGACTTTTTCTTCAGTTATTATAGCACTGAAAATAGTTTTGTAAATATAATTTATGAAACACAAAGCTTTGCATCTGAATTTTAGCTACTTGGAATATAAAATTTAAACTTTCAGTTCATTCTGTAAGATGATCATATTTCATTTAAACTTTATATTCCGATGCTATGAATTTTGATAAAATATATTTTATATTTTATTTATTTAATTTTATTTATTTATTTTGGGGAAGACCAAGGTTTACAATTTTTCAACAGGTATACAAATTTATTTATTTGATTAATGATTTTGAATAAACGTAAACAGTTTATTGGATGTACATAAGGTATATAAATACGAATTCATTAGATCGAAAATTTCACATCGATCAAATCATTCATCATAATATGTTGGAATACCTGTTTGCTTAATAATGAAAATAGAAAAACCATCAATATCGTTTCATCATATTTTGCTTTTCAGGCATTGTTAGCTATAAGTTAAGTTATTCGTTAACGAAACGCGTGCAATCCATCACTTCCATTCAAAATGGCCCTCAAATGAGGAAAAAACGCAATAAACCCCCACACGGTACGTGACATGAATACGTCATTATGTGACTTATATCAATTTGGAGTAATCCGATCACGCCTGGCTGAACATTAATCTCAGGAGCCACATTCATTCCGTACAGGACACATAAATGGTAATGTCATTTTGGCAGCCATTTCATAAACAATTTTGAAACATGCACTGTTTGTTACGCAGATTCTATTTCAGGATGGAGGTAGTCTGTTTAACTGAGATGAAGTATTAGGATTATTCGCGATGCGATTACCTCTGAGTATAATACTCGTACATCAGTGAACCCACGGCGTTTGTGTGCAGAATTCAAAGCAGTTACGTTACAGCTTTAATTTATAGGATTATCAAAATTACAGAATTGACTTATTTACTATGCTATGTTTTGATTATGAAACAAAGTAAACACATCATGTCTGAAGCTAAAGATATGCAAGATACTAAATATTTTTTAATTAAGGTCCCTATTGTTTAAACATAAACAATACTCGACCTCCGTAGCCGAGTGGCAAGCAAGGTAGACTTGGCGTCGCCATCTCTAAGGTCCCGGGTTCGGTTCCCGTTCGGGTCAGTGTAGAAAACGTTTTTTTCTGTATTTTCTCGGGTCTGGGTGATGTGGTACCATCGTAGTTTTTTATTTCTTAGTTACTCTCCATAGGGTCATAGATACATCAGAACAATGTATGAGATGCAAGCCGATATTAATTATAAGTTCACTTTCGATTTAATAATGTTGTGTTCAATTTCTTTGCCTAGTCTATCAACAAATGGAATAGGTATTATCTGTTTTTTCGTAATTTTGTCTCCATATTGGCATAGCTGTAGTAATTAGCGTTGGAAACATAAAATGCTAGTGTATGATTAAATTATTTTTAAGCTAAATGAAGTATCGTAAAGCTGTTTATTTCTTGAATAAAGATAAATAGATAAATAAAATTCCGATAGTATCCAACTATGCGTTTAATAGAAGTGTTATATTTGACGCCGTTTATTACTTCATCCAGCATTGGTTTATTATAAATGTAATAAAATGTGTCGTGTGTGGAGGGTCGAGGAAAATTATATTATAAGAAAATTGTTTCGATATAGACAAAATTACTTACCTAAAATATGAGTTATATCATGACGATAAAATTTTGTAGGCACGAATAAGCAGACAATACATTTACCTAACGCTTGTTCGAACGGCTTAAACGAGACATAAAAGATGTTACTTTCGCAAACATATTTTGATCTTCGTTGGTCTAGCCTCTGAATAAATGTTTACATTCCTGTTCAAATGCTCACGTACCCCGGATTTATGTCAAAATCGCCATTTTTGTGTAAATACGCAATATATACAATGTGGTGCTTTTTATTTGATTAATTTTGCATTATATTATGAATACAATATGACAAGATTCACGAATGAAATATCTGACTACACAGAGTTCGACCATTCAGAATTCACTGTCTAATAAATTCGTATTTTAGCCATTAAGCCCAATTAACACAATAGGTATCGCAACATAACACAGTAGGTGTTAATTTTATTTAAAAAAAATAAATTATACCTACTTAAAAAGCGGATTGTCGTGTGGAATTTATTGCATTTTTTATTATTACACGGCAAACAATCGTTAATTTTTATAAGGAATTTGATAAATACTAATAACTGTTGACAGACTACGATATTTTTTAGAAATATCCTGCTAATTTTATTTTGCTAAAACCGGTAAAGGCCTAGGGTTTCCTACAAATAATGCTATTCAACAAATCGTAACCAATAGAAATAAAGAAGTCAGCTCTTAAGAGGTGAAATTATTAGTAAATAAAAAAAAAACTTTAATTAAATATGTAACATCTCACCACTGGAGTATAAATCGGCGAATGCTCATGCTCCTAGTATAGAAGCAGCATTAAAGAAATAGTGAACAGGAAACCTTAATCGATATAAGCTTTTGTTGTGGCGTCGAGAAAGGTTTACCAGCTCTAAGTGAAATCTTGATTGTGGGCTTAGACAGCGCTCTATAGCGGCTGAAGCAAGCCGCTTAACCTAGGTTACTATATAATTTTATTCGACCTAGATTAAAGGTTTTCATTAGACATTGTATTGATTTTACTTGCATTTTCTTCTTTTGTGACATCGAGTATTACTTTCCTGTGTTACATTAGTCGAAATAAGTAAATGTCTGTCAGTCAATGTAGACAAGAATGCGTTTGACTGAAATTAATCGATTATGTAAAATGTTGAAGATAATACAAATCTTCTATATATATAAAACAAAGTCGGGTTAGTTACACTAGATATAAGTCGAGAACGGCTGGGCCGATTTTTATGATTTATGATTTTTTGGATTTGTCTCCGTCCCAAATAGCAGAATAAATATTAAAACATCGAAAAATTCACAAAAAAAATACCAGGCGGTACGAAGTTCGCCGGGACAGCTAGTTAAATATAATACATGAACGTGTCATTTATTATGAATATGATTGAAATGAACAAACATTAAAAAAATATGCGTTAGATTATGTTCATAGCCAAGCATAACAATTACAAACTGTAAGTAGAGTTACTGAATGCGTTCATACTAACACTAACTATGCTTATGGTCCCATTTTAACCATAAAATTCTAAAAACAAAAATGCTTTTTTTTTCAAGGTTATTACTATGGAGAAAGTAGATAAATTTGAGTAGCAAAATCACGGTCTTAAAAGGTAAGCTAACCCATAAAATAGGTCCTTGAATTAGACGCTTTACCAACAAGTTCATCTACGTATAAGACGGTCGGCTCTTTGTAACGGCACAAGCAAGCTTTGTCTTGCATGCACTTCGTCACGGTACTCGAATGTTAAGTTTATAGTCTTACTGGGGAAATTGCGTTAAAGGCTCAAAAGGCTCGAAGTCTTATCTCGATTTATACACTATTTCATGCTGTACTGTAAATAACGATATATCTCGTTATGTATAGTTCTTTGCACTAGTTCTAATTTAATTCGAACATTCTAGTTCTAAAGTAATTATCAACGTATAAGTTTAACAAAACCATGTTTAGGTTTCTTAACATAAAACATTGAGCCTTATATAAATGAAGCATATTTTTTATTTACATATTTCACGCAAAAATGGTTGGTATACAGTTCAATAGTATCTCATGGTTTCGAAAATAACATGTTAATCAATGATCCAATCAATTCCCGAAAACGGTTCAAGCATTTCATCTATCAGCGGTCTAAAATCCGGGAAATGTCAATTATTTTTACCGGGCACTTCCCAGCCGAGAACGCGAGCAACAGGAAAGAGTCCCATACGTTTTGAAAGTCGCGAGAATGCCAATAAACGTTTTACGATGCCAGGTGAATTAGTAGAAAACTCACCGAAAAGGCAATCGCGCGTTAGAAGGGACAAAGAATTTCGTCTTCTCCTTCTTGGGCCCAATAAGTTTATTTACTAGAATATTACTGCAGTAGATTTGTTCGTAGGTATTTGAATTCTCAATTGTGCTTTTGTAACTCTTTTGTGACAGTACGTACACCAATTTATAGTAAAGCCACAATATTGTGGAGCTGAGTGGAGGAGGTCAATTGGTTCGATGAAAATGCACGGACACGCGACAATAGCATGCTTCTAGTGCTTGCAATATATTTGCTAGAGGAGATTTGATCAGGAATATACGGTGTAGCGACATCTATCTCGCCACATACAAACTAAAACTGACGTATCCTACATCGCGATATAAAGTTTCAACACAACGGAATTGAAAATATACTTGTAAAATATTCTTAAACCGGGTGAATTTTTGCCTCACTTTTAACACATTCGGTGATAGAGAGCCAAGAAAAGGTTATTGAGTTCTGTTATTTCTTAGCACAGTTTTCAGTTATTGGTTATCTTTAATTATTCGATTTTTTCGGTTTACTCCTCTTGGTATTTATAAGTATAATTTGTATAAAGATAAAGATGTAATTTGCATAAGGTAAGGTAAGGAACCTGTACCATTTAAAGGTAAGAGATTCCACCAAAACGATATTCGGTATGTGGCACATCACTATGCATACTATGTTAATTGATGCCACAACGTATTAACAGCATTCGTAACAGCTGCAATGAGATATGACGTTGTGACTAATGACATTTTAAGTAGTAAGTATCTACAATTTGAATTCATGATACATTGATAAGGCACAGGCTATATTCGTCACAATCAGAGGATAAGTTTATTTTCCTGACTGTCTCAATACTCAAAGTTTTTGTTGCTGATTGAATTCTGTGTTAGTGAACAGAGATTGGTGAAATACGGTCCTAATCGCGTAATCCTTTGTAGAGCATAAATAAATTAAAATATAAAAATAACTCAGTACTTACCAATTCGTCGTTTGTAGAAAATAAGCAGTATACTGAAAATTTTATGTTTTCAAACCCTCTTTTGTTTTTGACTAACCGTTATATTTGACGACTTTTATATTAATAAAATAAAATAAATAAATTGTTTCCACAACCGCACCAATTATCTAGCCTCAAACTAAGTAAAGTTTGTACTATGGCGACTAGATAACGGATAAACATACTTAAATACTTTTACAAACATCCATGACTTAGGTACAAATACTCGTGCTCATCACACAAACATTTGCGCCTTGCTGGATTCGAACCCGCAACCTCTAGCTTTGTAGTCCGGAGCGCGAACTATACCAGAAGGTCGTCAATTGATTTATTTTAAATTTTATTGCACAAATTAAATTGTTAAAACGTGGAAATAATGCAATGAGATAATCTTCATTTCAATGTAAACAAGTAGTAATTGCAAAATTTTATAAAAGATACAGAAAACTTTTAACAGCTAAGGTACGATAGGTACATAATGTGAATCAACGGTCCCCCTAAGTAAACAGTGCCTATATCAACCTGTTTGTTGCCAAGAGCAATGGTTTTTAATCAAATACGGATAGGCAATAGCTGCTTGATTGATTGTAAAAAGTCCGAGCCGAGCGATTTGTTTCAATTTACGAGTTTAGCATAAATCCAGTGTGTATTGAAAACGATCTGTGTTGCAGGCACCGGCTGGACCCGACCGGTCCATTAGTCCACCGTTTTATGGTACTTGCTTCCTGCCCCCGTTTCCTATATCGCACTTGCCTCGGACATTCGTAAATCAGGCCGCAAAATTACTCTCATGTTAATCTCATATTCAGCATAAACAAATTCGCCTTCATTTGTTTTATAACTATTAACTTCAGCAGCCTTTGTTCGAAATAGTTCTTAATTTGTCTTAAAAAGTATAGTAGTAGTTTAGTTTGACCATAGAGTTTGACATAGTACATACTAGTTTTTATAAATATTGACGACCTCCGTAGCCAGAGGCGAGCATACCGGACTTGGTGTCGCTATCTCTAAGGTTCCGGGTTCGATTCCCGGTCGGTCAATGTAGGAACATAACTTTTCTATATTGTCTCGGGTCTGGATGATGTGGTACCGCCCTGTTTCTGATTTCTGTACCACAAGTGCTTAAACTACTTATTATAGGATCAGAGCAATATATGTGATGTGGTCCAATATATATATGTATAGGTACCATTAAATTATAAAAATAGAGAAAACAAAAACTAACCGTGTGCGTGTCGGAAGTTAGGAATACGCGCAGTACGCTCTACTGCTATCTATCTCTAGCAAAAAAGTAAATTTCAAACCATGATAAATCTTATACTGCTTAATTTAAATATACATAATAATATTTTTTGTAGTAACCATATTATTTGTTAAATATCTATTTAACGATACTCCACATGTTAGGACGTTAAACAACGTGTAACATAAATTGTCAACCATATTTCAGAACATGGTTTTGCTTATGAAACTAAACAAAGTATGCCAAAGAAACATGAGCCGATAAGATCAGCTTGTTTGACAGGACATTATTTTAATAACGATATTACAAAAATATGCTGATGGAATTATTCAGATTTAAATATAATGACCTACAATTTCAAATGTTAACACGATATAAGTACAATATAATAAGTGTTATCATGATCATCATTTCAGCCTTAGAATGTCCATTTCTGTACAGATTTTATCAAACGAGACCTTTCCAGTTTGACATTAATGTTCAATGTACCTCTAATTATTTGGTTACATCGTTTACCGGTTTTTACCGTTTTAATCACGGAGATATCATAAAATAAGCGTCACTTTGAGGTTACAGTAAAGTCAATTTCATTTTTCGTGGAACCATCGGGACCTATCTAGGTCTACTATCCTGTGAGATGGCTTCTGTAAGAAGGAATATAATATCTTAAAGAAGTCATCCTTCCGCAGAAATTCAGCTAGCCTCTGTCCCATGGGGTTACGATGCTCATACCCAAATTGCCCTACTCTCAACTCATTATCGCTTCGCATGCCGAGGGTTGCATTGAAGTCCTCCATAAAACAATTTGTTTTCTGTTAAATTATTTAAAAAAAAATTTTTAGCTCTTTACATGTCTAAACATTGAAGTAGGTTTGAGTTTTATGGATAGTTCTACTTATGTCGTCATACATAGCCTCAACTTCCTCACCTGGGTGTGTAGAGGTTAGTGCATTTACCTGTATCACATTCAGTAAGTATGTATTGGATACTCTAATATAAATGTATAATATTATTTAAAAGCATATTTTAGCATCCCATATCTATGTTAAGAAAAAGTTATGTAGGTGATTTTCATCTGGTTTAGTGCCTACATCGTAAATCTGCCGAAGAATGGCTATTAGCCTGAAAACCTCTCTTTTGATCTTATCATATTTGGTACATTACATCTTGCTGTAAAATAATCCTAGAGAAAAGCGATCTTATTTACTTTTTGTTTTAGTTTTGCTCCTAAAAAGTAGAAGGTTTTTTCTATCAAAGGTTAAAAGCATTAACTTGGCCAGTAATTTCTGTAGCTACGTAGCACGTAAACCATGGATACAGGTAGAACAACTGAAAAAGGGTTTTGTCCAGAAGTTGAATTTAGGATTTTGTTTATTTAGGATCGCACTTATGCTAGGCTAGTATTAGATTCTTTCCTATATCTTGCTCACATAAAAATGTGAACAAATATGTTAAATGCTATTTATGCAATACTTAGATTAAGACCCTTGAATCATTAATATAATAATAAACATTTATAAACTTGAAACTTATTATACTTATTATATAAACTTGAATCAATAAAATAGTATTGCAACTCGATATCGTTGCAGATATGAGTGAATGACTTGAATGAGTGTTCTTGAATGACTGTTCTTGAATGACGAGAATGAATAAATGAATCAACTGTTAGGGTCCAGTACCCTAATTGTAATGGGTACTATCTCAAATTAAACTTTGATCTCAAATTATCGATGACCGTCTGGTGTAGTGGTTCGCGCTCCGGACTACAATGCCAGTGGTTGCGGGTTCGAATCCCGCAAGGGGCAAATGTTTTGTACCTAAATCATGAATGTTTATAAAAGTATTTAAGTATGTTTATCTGTTATCTAGTCGCCATATTACAAGCTTTGCTTAATTTAGGTGTATTTGCTTAGGTATGTAAATAATTGGTGTGATTGTGAAAACAATTTATTTATTTATTATCTTTTGGGAATTTTGTGATACGGAACCATCGATTTCTACATACGTTTCGACTTCTAAAAATACCTTTGGTCTAGCGCTCACTGCTCTTTTACAGAACAAACACCATTCCGGATATTACGTTTTATTACCCCTTCGAGTATTAATTAAGTATACATATACACTATATGTAGGTACCTAGTTAATTTTGTAGGTAACTCGAAATTGAAATTCTGCTGGCAGCAGTCGTAACTTAACGTCTCTGAAATTTTGGTCTGAATTTAATAAATTTCGCTTGATAAAGGGTTCCAAATATTATGTCCTGGCAATGAAAATACTTCTTCCTCCATTCCGTGGATTAAGGTTAAATGAAATCCGAGAAAACTTTTAAAGTAGAATGTGGCATTTTAAATTACCGAAAATATTATAGATGCGCCCATTCAATATTTATCAATCCCTCAAAAGTATACCGATGAGGAATGCATCAAGACAATTAATTTAGTTTGGTATATCAATATATCCTTTTATTATTTTTAGACTCGTCACCGCCTCCGTCTTTTTTAAACTGTCCTCTACCTGAAGGTTGTCTGGAAGAGATCGCTTCTAGCGATAAGACCGCCTAAATTGTACTATTCTAAATGTATTCTCTACTGTTTGTATTGTGCGGTGTGCAATAAAGCGTATCTATCTATCCTTTTCTATCAGTTATCTTTTTGTTATTCTTCTGCATAAATGCAAAATATTCTTTTATAGGACCAACAACGAAATTGCAAGAAAAAACTTTGCATCAGTGAAAGCAATCAGCGCAAAGCGACAGACGTCAAGTAAAAATAATTATAAGTACTCCCTGTGTTCTGCAAAACTTGCTCAGCCTTCAACCGTGGTAAACTTCCAGCAAGTTTAACAATATACATTCAAAAAATGTTTTATCCAAGAGCAAAAGAAAGTAATAGCTCTCTAAAAACCTAAAATAGCCACAAAAATATGTCTCTTAATAAGAGCCAATAAAAAAATATTTCATTTCCGTTCAGAGATCTAAAACGAACTCAAAATTCGAGTAGTTCCTACCTAAGCAGTGTCGCAATGTTTTTACATCAAACTGCATGAAAAAACAATACCAGGATAAACTAATACTTTTATTTTTAGAGCTCATGATTAGCGCTATGCTAAGTAGAATAACGTTTTCTTCTTGAGTTTAACAATTTACATTGTAGTGTTTTAATTTCACTGACGAGACATTCCAATCTCAACATTAATACGGAATCTTGTTTCAGTTACGCAATCTCGCTTAATTGGTAGCATCTACGTTATTTGCTTTCATTCAATTAGTCTTGATGACAATGATTACCTAATCGGTAATTGCGTAGTACTTGTATCTTCCTTATTTGTTACCTATAGATACAATGACATACTTTTTATTAAACATAAAAGTGCCAAAGGTAGTCTATTAACAAAATAATTAATATTTTATAGGTTTATGTCAAATGTGTGCTTTAGTTAGTTCATGAATATTTAATAAAACTAATTACGTAGTCATCAAGATGTAAAAAGCAAGGCAGAATATAGAGAGAGCTGGAAAACACTCCACCGTCAAGAGCAAAGCTTATAAATTGGATATATATAGTCATTAAAAGAGTCCTTTGTAGCTTAATTAGAAAAGCATCGCCTGGGTAGCCGAAAAAAGACGCTAGGTTACCACCTCCGAAAACTGTCTTTGTAATAATAAATCAATAAATCTTTATTAATCAAAACGAGTACAATTTAGTTGTGAAACCTCTGACTTCTGTGCTAGGTTTGCAAACCTGTGTTATAGAACTTAGCGCTTACTATCACATTGGACATGATAGTTTTAATAAAATACTTACGAAACACTTTTAACAAAGTATGATATTACAACTAATAAATTAGTACATTGTTTTATAAGCAAATGCTAAATACATAAATTATAGACCTAAAAACTAGCTCTTTCGGATATATCATAATAAATAATGATATAATTTCGCTGAACAATGTATCCAATCGGGGGCTCCGATACGCATACGAAAGACACCCTAAAAATACATTATATATTTAAGTTTGACAATCCAAGAACCATGGGGAAGTACAAGTTATATCAACGCTTGGGAGAGTTGTCATCGGTAATTGAATAAAGACGTAGGTACAAAAGCCCCTCTTCCAGATATTATTCCTAAATACAGGGTGACTTTTTAGTTGTAATGTACCTACGTTGCTTCTACAAAAATTATGATGGTGATCTCATTATTTGTAATTTATTCTGCGTGAGTTTGCAACAATATAATGCTACGCCATTCTATCTTTCTTGGTCCTTTTTCATCAATTCCCCTTAGTTAGCTATTCTTCTTATCCAGTTCAATTTCAAATTTACAAAATTTTTATTTTAAAGCTTTGGTTACAGTTTCCCGTGCCAAATTCTTTAAATATACGTATTGGGATAATTCTATAAAATCGTGGTATAAAATACAATAGATGTTTGTCTATTTAAAACAAAAAGGCAGAGTTCAAGGTTCAATAAACGGATTATTAATAAATAATAGTAAACGGGTGCGACAAAATTACTGTAAACATAAATTAACCGGGAAGTAATAATTGTATTTAACCAGTCACAGTAATTATTTTGTGAATATATTTTTTTTATAAAAGGATTATCAATTTGCTTTAATTTACTAAAACCGGCAAAAACCGCACATTGGTGCTGTGTTGTCTTTACTGGTTTTTGAGCGTTTGACAAGTTTACAAAAACATGAAATTCATTTTGTTAACTTCGCTCCGCACTTTGAAAAGTAAGCATGATAACGTCGCGTACCTACTATATTTGGTTTTAGCTGTGGTTTTAACGTAATAAAAGAAAACAGAAGTGATACAGGATTTTTGACATCTATTATTATCAGCATAATTAGCCCAAGTCCACTGCTGGACATAGGCCTTTTCTCAATGATGCTTATTTTCACGCATTATGAAAGTAATTAAAATGTAGTAAATTGTGAAATAAATAATTTATGCAGCAATTTTTTTTGATTTCAGTAGTCTTTTTTTACTACTTAATTTCCTTGTTTTTAGTTTTTTTTTTAAACTTTTACCGTAAATTTATTCAGTTTAATTTTGAAATGTCACCCAACAGAAATGTATCAACTCTCTTTATTTAAAAGCATTATAAAAAACAAGTTTTAGTGCAGAGTGGAACTTAATATTCTATAAACTTTTATTGCATAATAAAAGTAAAAAGGAAGTGTGCGTCATAAAATGTTGTATATATATTTTGTACCTAAGTACTAATCTTCCAACATAAATTGTTTTTATAAAGTATCGGTGGGATGAGCCTAAAACCGTGGTGGTCTAAAATTCACCCTGTATACTGAAGAAACTTGCTGAACATCAGCAATAAGAAGCCCGCGTCCGAAACGTAATCCACCTGTAATCCAATAAACGTCTAACACAGATCCAGGAAACAAGGTGGGCTTTCTCAAATATATATCCCGCTTTCTCGGAAAAGGTAAAAACAAACAAATGTAGATTCGGCCTAAATTGTAAAAATAGAAATACACTACCTAAGTGTGAGTGTGTGAATACTACCAAGCCTGTAATGTTCTGGATAAAAGGACCTTTCTGAGCGTGAGCCACGACCTGTGAATTAATTAAGAATAGTTTGTTCTGTATAATAAGTAAATGAAAGAAAAATACAATGGTAAAGTTACTAATTGGTATTTTATACCTTATTTTCCTTTCTCTCAGTGATTCCTATTGTTTTTGTACTTTTAAACACAATCGAAAATATCAATTTTTTTGTACATCTATTCACTAAATTAAGCAGAACGTCTTTTTTTCCACGATTGAACCCACGTGGTAGCTTGAATACATGAGTAAAGTCAACACAAGTTAAATTAATAAGCGGTATCCATCATGTTATTTTTTGAACCTCTGAAAAGTACTCTCCAATTTTATAGGCCCACGCGTTTTTAAGAACCAATCGCCGTGAAAGCGCCCGGTCCATTGCGTTATGAAAAACTTGTGTAAATTGACTACATCAAATATAAAATATGAATTTATATCAGACTGGCCAAATGGCCCTACAAGGTTTCGTTCCCACTGAGGACGTGAAGAGAGAAGCTATGATTTGTATTTTTTTTCTCGTATGTAATTATTTAAATCCCAATTATTTTTTTTACTAAACTAA
This sequence comes from Anania hortulata, assembly GCA_963576865.1. Classification (NCBI taxonomy): domain Eukaryota; kingdom Metazoa; phylum Arthropoda; class Insecta; order Lepidoptera; family Crambidae; genus Anania; species Anania hortulata. The sequence continues at coordinate 13,293,575 of OY756392.1, read as the reverse complement.
TTGCGTAAGTCGTCACACTTTGGTAGGAAGAATCACAATTTGGTAGATAAGCTCTCGTTGAGTTGCTATTTTAAAAATGCGTAAGAAATTTTGAATATTTCTAATTAAAAAATAAATAAAGCAAACAGGCTTTGTTTAAGTTCGTCTATAAATCTTAGATAATATGTTATTATGAGCGTTGTCCCAAAAAAATCTAACATGGTTAATGTAAAGACCCATTCCAGATTTTTAAGTAACCAGACACGTTTGGGTTTCTTTAAAGTTTTTATCAATGTTCAAAACGGACACATATTTTCAGTGTTTTAGGTTATTATATAAAGAATCTCAAATTCAAAAGAAATCAACTTATTAATTTTATGCAACCAAGCGAATGTTGGCAACAATGGACGTAATAAACACTTTTTATTTGTTTTTCATTTGCCAAGGAAGTGGAAACAATTCAGTACAATTTGCTTTTGCGACTTAACTTTAGGAGGCCCATTAAAAATGGGAACCTTATTGCCCAAGTTTTTATCTCCAGTAAACTGTTAAGCCGTGAAATTTGTAGGATACAAAATCCCAATTATGTTTTAACCGACGGGAGTTAATGAGACTACATTTAGGTATCCTACTTTTATATGTGGCAGAAAACCAGGATGCACGATAAGGAAGTAAATATGATCTAAAATTGTGTTTACTGCTTACTAATATAGAAATGCGTTTTATTTACAAAATTGGTAGGTAATAAATTGGTAATTTTATAAAATGTAACGTAAAAACTAAAAGTGATCATGACTGTGTAAATCACGTGCATATTGAATGATTGCCATCCACATAGAATATTAAGTCGTTTATTTTTTATTTAAATAAAATAAAAAATTAAAATCTTTTGTTTTAGGCAAATTAACCCACTTGGTTAGTAACAATTTACTTTAAACTATGTTAGTAATTTACGATTAATTAGCGAACTGTTTTTATTCCTATGCTTTAAAAATAAAGATCATGACTCTCAAAGGCTTTTAGGATTGAAAGATAATTAGATCTAGTTTCCCAAGAAGTAAAGTTTTCACACAACAATTCGCTTTTAGCTTAAACTTTGAAGAGTGCCATTAAAACAAAAGACTGCAAAAGTTCGTCCCTGGCTCGTCGTTCAGCAAATTCACTGACATTACGTTTATTACTTAAAAGAAATACCTACTAAATTTCAAAACTATGTGTAAGGTTTTAAAAAAGTGGTATTTACTATTTAAAATCACGCGTTAGTTATTAACTAAATTTAATCAAAGTATTTAAAAACCGGCCAAGTGCGAGTCTAACTCGCGCACGAAGGGTACCATACCAATATCTATACAACATTAGACACTATATTGTAATAGAGGAGGCAACAGGAATACACAATATTTAAAAAAAGGGCAAAAAAATCGCGTTTGTTGTATGGGAGCCCCCTTAAATATTTATTTTATTTTGTTTTTAGTATTGTTGTTATAGCGGCAACAGAAATACACAATTTGTGAAAATTTCACCCGTCTAGCTATCGCGGTTCTTGAGATGACAGACAGACGGACGGACAGACAGCGGAGTCTTAGTAATAGGGTCCCGTTTTTACCCTTTGGGTACGGAACCCTAAAGATGAATTAAAGTTTGTTAGTCTCACAAAAACTTATCAACGGCTGGACCGGTTTGGCAAATTTTCGTCTTGAAATATTTGTAGTTTGTAGTGTAGTAGTAGTAATCCAAGTTTTATTAGTTGACAAAACAAAGAAATTGCACGGAAAGTAGTAAAAACACCTATTTTATTTTCCCATACAAATTGTTCGTACCTGTCAAACAGAATGCGTTTAGAAATTAATTTTGCGACAACTTTTATTGGCGGTTCGAAGTTCGCCTAATCATCTAGTGTGCTATAAATAATGATATTATCAACATTACCAACTTGCGTTTGTCCCCTGCTGGACATACAAGTACACCATCGATCCCGATTCTCAGCGATTCGCAGTCACAGTTTCTTTGGATTATAGTCGCTCCAAATTTCTCGTGGGTGCCATATGCTACGTTTTGCTATAAGTTTTAAGGTCTCAAGTTCTTCCTGTAAAGTAAAGTTATTATTATTTTTTGATCATTTTAAGATTTAACTTATATTAAGCTAAAATAGCTATGTAAGCAAAAAGTATTACACCATTGTCTGTTTTCCGTAGTCTGCTACGAGGTAGTTACGGCTTCGGAGTAGGTATTATCTACGGAACCTCAGGTTCTATTAGCGCTTCTAAGTGAAATGTGATTTGATTTGTTGTCGCAACTTTTCGATATCTTGGAGCAAGCTAAAACAAATTTAAAACCAAGTTAACAGCAAACTAACCTCGTTTCAATTTCAGGAGTCAAATCAAATAACGAAAGTCAAATTGAAGTCCGATTGAATTTCAAACCCACAAGCAATTTTTTTTCAAATATGACTTACGCTTGCAGCTCTGCTTCAAGTTAGAAATCAATACATTACCGTCTTTAAAAAACCGTCTAGTAGAAATACACTCTCAATGGATATATCTATCGAAAGTACAATTTTACAGAATAAATATGTGTGTTATAACAGGTCATGTAGACTTAATCTTTGTCTTTTTATATGCTACGGTTAAAATATTTACGTCGTTGGCATCACATAATATAGAGTTATAGTTACTCATAAAAATGATTAAGAAATATTATCTAAACATGTACTCTATTATTATTCTACATAGAGTGAACAAGACAAAATTAGCTTTACTTGTAACTAACTAACTATGTAATCAAATCTTATAAGTAGTTTTGAACCTACTAACCTACCTACTATCTCTTAAATTTTGAAACTTCTAAATGTCTGACATTTGGCTGACAATATAATAATTTGACACTATCGTGCTGATCTGATGATGGGGCTAGAAGATGGATAGTGGAACTCTTCAATTACTACTATTAACTTTTGTGTTTGGGCTCATTTGATTTGTTTTGAGGAGCCCAATACATACAGGCTGCTGTTTTGAACAGAAGTCAAATTTAAGTAGGCTGATGTGTTAATGAATAACCACTTTTTTATTGGGCCAACATGGAAATCGCGTTTTTTTTGTTTCTCTATACAAATCACGCATTACCTCGATGACAATGTATGGAGTAGCGAATTTTTTTTCAAGATTTCGATGTAAATCCCATATAAAAATGTTTGTATTAATGAACACGTCCGTCCTTAAATTTGTCTAGTGTTCAAAACAGCACCCTGTATAAAAGTGTTTTATATTTTTATGTACTACGATATCAATTTATTAATATCATGCATGTGTGACATAATATCTTAGAATTTGTACAGTCACAACAAGCTAGCTTTGACAAATGTTGGCCATAGAGAAGGCGAACTGCTCGGCTACAATATAAAAAAAAATGCAGCGTGAATAAAAGTAGAGACGCTAAAAATACAGTTTTGAGGTAATGTCATGCACAAAGCTTCACATTATTTCCAGACAGATAAAATTAATTATGTAAATATCCCGTAATTGCTCAGCCCATTACATTTTCTACGTCGTCCGTAAAGCTAGAATAACATTATTCACCTTGTCAAAAACATTAAGCAAATCAAGTAACTATTTTCACGTAAAGTGTTTAACAATCTGAAATGACCTATATATTAACTTTCCGTAAATATTTTCAAGTATTTTATAATATACTAGCTGTTGCCCGCGACTTCGTTCGCGTGGTCTTTAGTTTAGTCTTAGAGGATTTTCTGCGCAACTTTCCTAATTTTTTCTTTCAAAAGAACCTTCTTCTGGCAATAATTAACACAATAATAAAAGAATTGGCGAAATTGTTCACGCGTGATGCGATGACCAAGGGAAATTCTCATGTCATTTTTATATATATATGGATCACAATAGCAATTTAAGGTCGTTTATTAAAAAAAAAGAAAATTATACAAACGACGAAAAAATTCCGTTTTTATCAACTTTTGAATAGCCAAAATTGAATGTTTTTAGTATTTTTTAATTATAAATCGATTCATTTACAATATAATGATGAGTTGTTTGGTTTATAAAAGTTAGTAAACCAATTAGTTTATAAATTATCTACGACCAACTACCGAAAGCGTGTTTGGAAACATTTTCACAGAAATAATACCCTAACTAACCACATATATAGTATCTGAACAAAATAAATACCTATTAGAAATAATATTTAATAATTATTAGAACTTGTAAAATAGCACAATTAACATGGGTTTGTTCGATAGGAACTAAATAAGAACATATTACAACATTAGGGGGACCTCAAATATCATTTCGCATTTCACGGAACGATGTTTATTCATTATTTAGGCCCTCGAGACGGGCAAATATTGCTTACATTCGGCCTGGAAGGAGCAAAAGCTTCTATGTTAGAAAAACATTTAGAATATCTTGAATTGCCTTGAAATCATGCCTCAAAATCACCGTTTGTACTGGCTCATGTAGCCTCTGAGAGAAGAAGAAATCTCTGGCTTCTCCTCTCAGACATGGAACAAAATGCACTCTTTTCCGCCTTCAAAGTACGGGTAAGTGGTGATTAAGATGCTTATCAATTTTTTCAGAAACAGATTAGTCGGAGATACTTGGATGGATTGATAAGTTTTGTGTCGCGGGTATACTACATCTTCCTAAAAAAATGACAATTAGTCTTCACTTTGACTTTTTATTTTCTAATTTCTTCGTATAATATTATTCTGAGACTAATTGTCACTCAAAGAATCGAAATCACTATACTTGTTATTATGTTTTTCTTCTTGCATTATTATCACTCACCTGTGAAACAAAAGAATATTGCAAATTATAATTTGCTGTATACAGCAACAACGTAAATAACTATGTATATCCATATACACAAAATGTACTTATTGCTCTGTTTAAGTACTTTTAATAACAACATATTTATTACCTAAGCAATATCTATTTTCATTATAAATAAACAAAAATTAAAAAAATGTGATGCCTTCAAAAAAGTGACGTTGTTACTAAACTATCGTCGAGCAGCCAACGCGATGGTCGTAAGTCACCTATTCAGCATGCAATTGCATATGCATTACTAATTGCACAATTTACACTCATTAAAAAGGTAAGAAAAGCGTAGTGCCTGAACTCTACGAAGGCCGTCGTGCTGACGAATGCTTAGGTATCTAGGGATCAAATCGATGTTCTAAACCACGCGATGCATAAAGCCACTTAGTTTAGATGCCAGCCCATAATAGGTCCAGTGCTTTTACTCACAGGGAGACTCAAGCGACATTTTATTACCCGCCCTCTCAGGTTCTTAAATTATAAAATTGTATTCAAGCCGCTTCATAGAGACCAAGGCAATTAGCTCAGTTGCGTGCCTCGAATTGCTCCTCCGACTTACATTACGATTATTATGGAAAATTGTTATCTCGCCCCATGGTCGAAAGGTGTTTTTATATTATTGTTTTTAAAACGTGAAACAAAATAAGAGCACAAAATTAGAATGATCCTTTTGAAATTGGCAATGTATATGAAACACCTGTGGGTAACGAGAGCCTGTTGAATAAGGAAATTATATTTATCCGTGATATTTTTCCACATGTGTCAAGCCTGCTCCTCATATTTTCCGAAGAAGAGGATGGTTTGCCGTATAATTAATTCTTAGGAGAAGTAATATTTAAAAAACTAATATGTTACGATCGCTTTCGATAATTTTGATGGAAATAATAATATTCTTGGCTGTTAATTATTTTTTTGCAAATGGTGCACTTCAAATCGCGTAGGTAGATAATAATAGCAGTCAGGATTGTTTTATAATATACATTATTTTAGCAATTTGAGTATTGACTCAAAATAGTAATTTGCTATCATATTTACTTACCTTTGTTATTTATTCTACCTATATTTCATGTTGTTAATGATATTTATATAAAACATTTTTTTTTTTCACTGCTATCCTATTCATATACATATTTTTTCTAATTAGTATATTTGTTTAAGTTGGTGACTGATAAGTAACTTCTATTTAGACAAAACAAAATTCGAAAATTGTTTAGTTTAAAGTTTACCTGTATATTGTTTATCAATAAAACTGTTATAAATCAATATAAAAAAAACATTTTCTCCATACGTCCCGTCTGGATTTTTGTATTACCTGGTCAGAAGTACCGTTTCCCTTAATAATACAGTGACTTTCATTCAAGTGAAAAAACGGAACAGAATCACTATTAAAACGGGATAAAAGTTTATGTCAGCCAAAAGCCAGATCAATATCTATAAGTGTGCCTTTCACTGAATTCCGTATAGCCGTTGAAGCGTGAATGAGTAACGAACATACAAATTTTCACATTATATTATTAGAATAACGATAATTTGCGTAAGGAAATTTTACATTTTACACTGAAATTTAGCGGGCTTTTGCTAATTGTATCCTTGGCAGAATTTATAATATATGCTTCCGAATTGGAACTTTATTATTAACGTGATTAGCAGAGTAATTTCCTGCCACTTTGTATTTTGTTAACCTTGGCAACAATGTTGCGCAGTTTCGCTAACTTCAGTTGTTGCTAAGCTACCAAACTTGTTGTTTTGGCAACAAATAATGATTGTAGGAAAACATGCTACTCGTATAGTGTAAACAGTAGTTCTAAAATATAAAATGAATGCTAGTTTGTCCCGAATGCGTTCATAAACAATCGATATGATTTGCGATAAAACTTTGGCAGTGTTTTGTGAGAGGTGGAGAATATGTCAGGGAAAGTTTCTAAACTCAATTGAATCGAATGAAGTCGCGAGTAATAGCTATTTTATTATCAATACCATTCATTTACTCACTTGTCCTTTTATTTATTCTGTGCTGTAGGTACGTTATTCACTTTTCAATGATTACATTTGAACGGGGTCTTGCATTTTACTTTAAATTGACCATGGTAACATATTGCGCCATCGAGTGCATACCCTATAGAGCAGCAATACAAACCATGTTTCTCCGAAACAAGTTAGTGATTTTTCACTTACATTTAGTATGAAATGACAACTTCTGTCAACGCTTGCCCATACAAAAAAAAGCACAGATACAGATAAAAAAATGGCGGAAAATTTTGTCGAACAAATCATATGACATTTCTACTCTATAACCCTATAGACTCCATAGTGTTCCATGTCACATGCATAAACAAACATACGTGACATCTTTATCTTTTGTTATTGTTAGGTAATTCATGTTAGCAGTAGACACAAATTATGGAAATTTCATTTAATTATAAGTATCATAGTTCTACAACCCATTTGTTTTAATTATGATTTCAGGATATAACACACCATAATTCAAACAATTTACATTGTAAAGGCTACTGGTATTAGTTTAACCTACCATCTACCAACCTAAATATATTATGAGTAAGTAGTATTAAAAGCCTAAGAAACTTCATATTAAAAGTTATTTAAATGTTCATTTAAATTCAATAAAAAAAAACCGTCCAAGTGCGCGTCGAAGTTGCGCACCGAGGGTTCTGTACGCAAATTTCATGATTCTAGGTCAATGGAAAGTACCACAGGTTTTGATTCCCTTGCGAGTATCAAAAATGCGGCATAAACAGCCATATTTTACGATTGCGTTGACGTAGAACTTTGATTTTACTGCTGCAAGGAAGCCTTTGCAGACCCGAGTATTTGATATTATTTTTCAACTTTATACCTCCACGCTTTCTTGATAAATAGGGCTTGACAGACAGACAGATGGAAAACGAAGTGATCCTATAAAGGTTCCATTTTACCTTTTAAAGTACGGAACCCTAAAAACCTATTCGGATCGATCAGTCTGAGATCAGCAGCTACTCTTTGATGTTAGTAAAGTTTTAACATACATAGATACTACTTTGTTAGCACTATATTCTACAGGTATATAACAACTTGCTCCGAAGGGATTACAAACAATATTTGAATAAACATCTGAATAACACTTTGTTAGGTACTCTATAAGAAATTCAATTGAATACAGCATATTGAAGGGCAGATCTTGCGTGACACCTGGCAGGAGCTTATTCCCACAGCTATTATATAGAAATATTGTGAAATGTAGTTTTATGTGGATAGGGACCAAGCGTTCGTAAAAATAAAACGCCTCGCTTAAAAAGTACATACAGTCTTTTGTTTCCTTGAGAAAATAGTGTTAGTATCCGACTTATGTTTGGTGCAATTTGTCATGTCATCACAAATTTAGTCACAACCACATATTCATCATCATCATCATCATCATCATTTCAGCCATAGGACGTCCACTGCTGAACATAGGCCTCCCCCATTGACTTCCAGATTGGCCGGTTGGAAGCGGCCTGCATCCAGCGTCTTCCTGCGACCTTTACCAGGTCGTCTGACCACCTTGTGAGTGGACGTCCTACGCTGCGCTTGCCGGTACGCGGCCTCCATTCTAGAACCTTTCTGCCCCATCGGCCATCAGTTCTACGTGCTATGTGCCCCGCCCACTGCCACTTCAGCTTGCTAATCCGTTGGGCTATGTCAGCGACTTTTGTTCGTTTACGGATCTCTTCATTTCTGATTCGATCTCGCAAGGAAACACCAAGCATAGCCCTTTCCATTGCACGCTGTGCGACCTTGAGCTTTCTTATGAGGCCCATAGTGAACCTGATTATTAAGTGGGCATAAATTAATTTCCATGAGACAAGCCAATGCACTATTGAAATGTACAAAATAAATACATGGAGCATTTAATGTGTATAAAGTTATAATAGATGTTTTCAAAATATTTTTTTACCGATGTTATCTCTTCACATAAGACGAGGGCATGCTCACATTTCACGAACTTGGGACAGCTAGCGACCCCTAGTAATGGAAAAGTAAACTTATCCCGGCCTGCCCAAAAGTTTCGCATCGATATGTGGGATTCCTATGTAGTTAAACTATACTCTCGAAACTGTAACTGAGCCCTGACGAAACTTTGGAGATTATAATTATTTAGAGGGTATATAATAATACGATTTAGATCAGGGTCATTTTCAATTACCAAGGTGTTGCAATTTTGTCACAGCAATTCTATAAATGCCCTAGTTCCAAGTACAGTTGATGGTTGTGTAAATTACAATAATTTTCTTTCATTATAAATAATATTTTATATCGTTAGGATTTCTTCCTGAAATTTTGTTACATTACGTACATAAGTAAACATGTCTAAATATAGTTAAGCGTATCATAAACAAACTCATTGCAAGGAACAAGACTAACCTTAATTATGAGATGCCTTGGGCTTTACAACATCACACAAGTTCAATACGAGTTACTGGGTCCATATCATTTCTTATTCGTTAAGGAAAAGGAATATGTTTTTTGGAAAACAAAAATTATATGTGTGACACTCGAAGTTACGTAGAATGCATGAAATAACCGTAGCTAATGTTTATTCTGCTTTCTGGAGTATTCCGATTTCCTTGAATATGTTTAAACGTGCGTAGTTACTTGGCTCACAAACACGTCTACTCGTATTTGGTTCACATACACGATTACACGTAATCCCGCACGTCGCTGGAGTCAGGTCACGTCTGTACGCTCTGCCTCAAACTTTGCATTGCACTGATATGAGAGGCTATTATGTTTCCTTAGGCACTTATTCGTACAACTTACAATCACTTATTTGTACAAATTACAATCTTGACATTAGATTTCCATCACTTACGGCGTTATGTATTTTTTGACTGTACAAAGTTTATGTCAAGCTGGTCTTCCGCGATAAATTACAGATAATGTTATCCGAGAGACCATTTTAAAAAAATTAACAAACTTTGGCATTCAACTTGCAATGTTCCACATCAGATCGATTGTTAGGGCATTTTATTCACCTATATCGAAAAAAAAACACCTATCTTAATAATTTACGTATGTCACTCTGTCTCAATGTTTCTTCACTTTCCAAAGTTATAATACAACGTTTTATTTATAGAAAATGAGGTTTTCGCAGATTGTCTAAACTAAACTTTCTTTCCATTTGGATAGAAAATTTGAATTTTTTGTCTTTCGGAAGTTTCCCCGTCGATAATCTTTTTTGAAGATCGGCGCTGAAATGGCAAGACCACTCACAAATAGTGCTTAGCTTGGCATATCTTTCAGATTCATCTTCGGGTTGAGGTTGAACACAGTTATTCTGAATGTTATAGTAGATTTATAATACAAAAACAGGGATTTTTTGTCAATAAACTTTAGAGACTAAACTTGAAATGCAAAATAGTTTAGGTGCCTTGAGCATGCAAATGGTGTTTCGCTGGGAAAAATGCTTTAATATGAACAAAATGACAGTTTTACTAATTGGAATAACCACTGTATCGACCTAGCTTGAGTGTCAAAAATCACATGTTCTAGAATTATTATGTTTTGGATAAACTAAAGCAACTGTGTATTTCTGACATATTATACCTAAAATGATTTTTATTTACAAGTAGGTACGACTCCACAATCTATTTGAGCTGCTGTTATTAACCATCAAGTATCAACTAATCTCATCCACGGTCCAAATGAATCCAAATTCTTTATTATCTAGCTACAAAACATGCGAAAGGGGTCTGTCTAGTCTATTACTAACTACTACAAGTTCTGATTGAAACATGAGGTTTTAAGCCCGATTCGTGCTTACCTCTTTTTCCCTCATTTCCATTTCCTCACCTTATTTGCAGCTGTTTGCGTCGTCGGATTACGACTGCCACTAAGGATTTATTTAGGTCGGGATTCAATTCAGATCCGTTTTAAATATGTTTCCGTTGAATCGGTTGGAACTCCGACTAACTGGATAACTTGGTCACAAATTATTTATTGGCTTTACAAGTTTGACATCAGTAACAACATTTGGTAATTTATATTACTTTGGTATTGATAAATTGTTTAAAATTTTGTTTGTAAATTCTATTGCAAGAAATACTAAGAAGGCATTTGGTATGACACCTCTATAGGTGTATACACCTATGTGTATACTCCAAAAGCATTGAAATATTACCATCTTAATTACGTAAAAAAAGAATCCTGACATGAAAATAGATGACGCCACTGGCAAAAATGAGAATTTAATGAAAAAATGGCTTAGAAAACAGTCTGTTTTAATTCTTTTAATAATAAATGTGAGTAGTTTAGCTACTAAATACGTTTGCCATCCTTTATAATAGGTAATCACTTGTATACAAGTACAAAGGAAAGCGTAATTACAAGGCTAAGACGGCGTCGGAGGCTTCACGGAAGAATGCCTACACGTTCATCCGCGTGAGCTTTGTGTCACAAACATATTCTGTGAATGAACGGGCATCTACGTCATAAGGTGATCTGCAAACTGGCACGTTTGTTAACGGTGCAGCGATATGTGGCTAGATACAGAAGTCAGTCACTTGACGTTTACAAGTGCTATTTTTAGCTAGTGTTGTTTTAATCAGTATTTTTAATATTTGATACATAGATGTTGTCTTCAATATCATCTGATGATAGTTATGAAGTTTAAGGTGGCATACGCATACAGGGTTACATTGCAAACGGGTGCAAAAAAAAAAAAAGATCTAGGGAACAATATAAAGAAGAGTCTTAATCGTTATAATTTTTAATAATCATATGTTATGAAAAAAGAAAAACTTTAAAATATCCGAAAATAAAGTCAAAAATAGAGAAATTACGAAAGCCGCGCGGTTATTCATCAGAGACGTAGGTACGGCGAGTCTACAAGGACCTTACGCAGCAATTATTTCATGAATGAGTTAAATTATCCGCGCGTACGATTTTTAACAGCGGTTAAGAATAATTCAATGTGAAAATCATTTTTTTTTGTTTTTTGCATAGTACGTTTACCCCTGTATATAATTAATATGCTGCTTATCCTTTCCCCTAAATAAAAAGAGAATACGATTCGTCCTGTGGACTCTAAATACAGTTTTGTTTCATTTATGTCGGGTTAAATTACATTGATGTTAAGTCATGACACCAGGTCAAACAGTAGTAGTTTCAATTTGAGATCCATTTATTTGGCTCGTAACCACGCAGATATGCGCAGGTTAGACCACAAGTCCATGTATCTAGCATTTGCGTCAACCTAAATATTTATTATCGCTGATAAGTGCGGTTCATAATAAGCTAACACCTACAGGTAATTTTGTATTTAAATGTGTTTTATATGGTAATCTTATACTTCAGTATAAAAGTTAATTACTAATTGATTTTGGTAAACACTAAAAAACAAGACATGCATAGCATACGCTGAGTATGCATATAAATATATTAGTTTTTTCGTAGTCCGCTACAATTGTCTCTAAACGGTTGCTAGCTTAAACCACAACAGAGTACCTAATATAGTCACACTTAATATTTAAGTATGTTTTCCACTGAAATATCGTCAGGCAACGAGTGTATTTCGTGGCCGCATGCCAAGAAGAGTTTCAAAGTGGTAAGTCAACTTTACATGACAAAAGTTTGAATATCTCTGAAGGTGCAAAACCCACGTTCGATCTAAGCAAAAAGGGTATAGGAGAAGAAAGTAGAATGGCCTCCCGTGTGAAAACTTTGATGGAAGTCGACGACAAACTTCGATCCAGTCTCGAACCAATTTATTATAGAACCTGTCTGCGCCGTCGAGAGTTATAGTTATACGAATTTTACGTTTCTTGAAACTTCGGCTGCGACTTTTGAAATTAATTGAGGGTCTTGTAAAAATTGAATATAGGACAGCTGTAAGCCCAACCACAGCCCATCAGTATAATTTCTGAATCTGGGGCACTTGTAGGAGCGTTAACACACTCGCTATTGCTTTGTCGTCTGTCGCGACTTATACCTTGAGTGGCGCAGCGAGCTTACGGCGTGCCACCCGCGTTTCGTCAGTTTAAAACAATCAGTTTTTGGAGGATCCTCGGCGCGTAGATAGCCGCAGCACGTTTGCTGCGTGCTCATTGCCAACTCGCGGCGATCGTGTTGCGCGTCGCTGCAAACTCTTGGCTCTCTCGCCTCGCTTTGAACTTGCTCTCAAATTGCTAGTGTGATAGGCCTAGGCCCTTAGAGGTGCTTTGAAAACTGCTTGTAATCTCAGACTGCTCTCGTATGAGTATCAGACTGCACTCAGACGGTCATGGTCATAATTTTCATTCAGTTTTATACAATGACGACATGATATCGATGTGCGTCGAATTTTCCGTCCGAGATTAAGTTCTCAATTTCACTATTAACTATGTAATAATGCCATGTTTAAAATTTTAATAATTCAAATCGTATTTTTATAATATAACTTTAATGATGGAATTTATATTATTTATAAAGATTATTAATGACCACTTATTTTTGTATCACTTGCTCGTAATACTAATAAATGGTGCGATAAAAATATGTGACGCAAACTATCACTGTGTCTGCGAACGAATTATAAAAATACGAACAGAATGTTTCGATGTCTCTTTGATGATGACTTTGAAAATATTATCAAATTTCATCCTTTATATTTGTTATAAACACTCACAGTTAAGTTCTTAATGTTGATATAGATAATTATTTTTTCAAAGATTTTTTTTTATCAGGCAACATCACATCCATTGCTCTGATCTTAAGGTAAGAAGCGAAAGCACTTGTGTTATAGAAAAAAACGACGGTCGTCAATTAAATGCTAAAGGCAAAATACCCAGGAGCGAATGAGCGAACACTCGCAGCATTGCCTCGCTGAATAACCACTGCTGGCTTCTGCACCAGAAATGATCCTGAACATTCATTAGTCTTGACCCTCAGTCGACGACCCTCTGCATCAAAATTCTTTCAAAAACAAAACAGCCGTAGTCTCGACAGCAAAAGACACAACGTGATAATTTGACTCTTGGTCCCTGTATTTCGATTGTTTATAAAAAGTCTCCTTATGATGTCATTGAGAGCGTGATTTGCAGGAAACCTATCCTCACAGTATCGGCAACTCAATGCACAATGGCCATCAGAATGCACCTGAGAGCCGCCGATGGTATGTGAGGTTCACATACATTGCAGCCCAAGCGAACGACAACAGCAAAGAGTCGTATAATAAAAGTTAAAATTGAATTTAATAGAAACACAAAAGTTTCTGTAATTATACTACATTTTTTATGTTACTTAATCTAGTCCTTTTCATAAGGAATGTAACTGTAAAATCTTTCACACCTATATTTCTATTAAAATGTCAGCCTACACGTTCTTCAGCCTACATGTTGAAATAATTTTATATGATTCAGTTATGTATTTACAGATCGATGCCAATTTTAAATAAAATAACTGTTATTATAGTTTAAAAAACTATTTATGAAACATACTTTTGATAGGTATTGAATTCGTCAAAACTCTTAAGAGTCAAACAAGAAGGTTTTACTAGTAGTTGTTGGAGAATTCCACTATTCACCTCCTAACTACATCATCAGATCAGCTCGTCATCCGAATGTCAAATACAAAGTTTTAAATAGATATGTCAGTTAGAAGTAGGTCAAAGACTACTTCTAAGATTTGATAACATAGTTAGTTAGTTACAAGTAAAGTAAAGTGAAGTAAAATAAATAATAAAATAAAATAATTAAAATAAAACAAAACGATATCACAATTAAAAAATCTGTAAAAAACACTTTGACATGTATTGAATTCGTCAAAACAAATGAAACGAACCCAAACACGAAGGTTTTACTAGAAGTTATTGAAGAGTTCTACTACCCACCTCCTGACTCCATCATTAGATTGACATGATCGTGTCAAATTATTGTATTGTCATCCAAATGTCAAATACTTACAAAGTTTTAAATCGATATGTCAGTTATAGCAGGTTAGGATTCCGTGGGGGGTAGTCGAACGAAAAGCATAGTCGATCTATTTTAATGGTTTTTATTAATCATTTCAAGAGCTTTAGAGTGCAACTTTGTTGTAGTTTGTGTTGTAATGTTTGGTGAAGTAATAAAGACCTGAAACAATTGAAATATCATTGTATTCAACGCCGCATCGAGTGTCAAGTGACTTGTCTCCAGATAACTTGCTTTAGATCCGATAGCTAGATCTTAAAACCTGCTTCTACCGGAAGAGTAGCCTTCACTGAATCCGAGAAAAGCAATGAAAACTAAATACCCGTTAATTTATTTCGAACACTATATCAAAAATTACTCGACATCGGCAAAATCACTGTTCTGCATATAGAGCGGGATTGAGTCCATATTTAAAAAAAAAAATAGGTTAAAAACTACTTCCAAGATTTGATTATAAATAATTAATTAGTCACAGGTGTAGCTAAAATAAAATAACGTAAACATTTATTTTGATAAATGTAGTTTATTATAAAGTTGAAGCCACAATATTAAAAGTGCGTTTTAGCAAATTAGGTACCAAATGAAATTGCGTCTCAAAAATAAATCACAAATGAAGTTGCACAGTAAAATAGAGTATTTCTATTTTGATAACTGTAGGCAAATTTACCTCTGATAAAAGGTGTAGCAAAAATAAAAGCGCTGTATTTATTCTATGGTGAAAGTTGAAATTTGTTTGACGTGACGCGGCGCGCCGGTTTTTAATTTAACTTCCCTTTGACTTGTTTTTAGGCAGTTTTTGTTACCAACTTTCGAGAAAGTAATTCTTAAAGTCCGTGGAT
The DNA here is from genome assembly GCA_963576865.1 of Anania hortulata. Lineage (NCBI taxonomy): Eukaryota > Metazoa > Arthropoda > Insecta > Lepidoptera > Crambidae > Anania > Anania hortulata. Next base: position 13,278,008 of record OY756392.1, on the reverse strand, counting down.
TTTGTTCTGACGACTGCCTAGTGCAAGGTTTTGCAATGGAAAAGAGCAAATTTTATGTTAATGTATATAAGAACAATGGATTAACATTTAGTAAGAATTTACCTTTGTAATTACTTAAATATTTGTTAAAAAGTTTTACAAAGGGTTTGAGAGGTAATTAGAGGTTTTCTCATTTCGACAACGCGAAGATAATTCAGAAGGTTCTTCCTTACCTTTAGCGTAGTTAATAACCAATTAGCAATACCGGTAGCTCTGAACAACATAACTACCTAACAAGCTGTGTAATATCTTGTGTTAATATATTCCACAAACTACGAGTACCTACAAGTGTATTATGATGGAAACTTAGTCTTACTAGCAATCACTCGTGGCATCGTAAGTGTAGACTTTGCATTTCTCACACGAGGCTAAGAATAACGCTGACCCAAATATACTTTTTACCCTAGAAATCTAACTTAGACGTTTCATAGTTCTTGCTTTAATTTTCCATTCAACCATCCATCATGCAGTATCCCTTTTAGATAGTTACGTAAACCTAAAGCTAAACTCAGGTTTATAACTTCATAAATAATGTAGTTACTTGATGCATGTATTTAAAAAAATGGATGTTTTTGTAAATTAGCTTTTTTAAAACCCTATTTAAAACTATCAGTATGCTAGGGTTACATAGCTGACAAAAGCATTACGTTGATACATGCGTAAGTATTCTATGTTAAGTATTTTTTTATGAAGTTTAACAAACTCTTGTTGACATATTTGTTCATGAGTTCAAAATTTAAGCTTAAAATATCTTTAGTAAAAATATATTATAAGGTAATCGTCTACTTTATTTATACGACAATTGTGCATGGACTTATCCTGTCTAGCTTGTCCTTAAGTAATACAGGTCTGGTAATACCGGCAAGCGCAGCGTAGGACGTCCACTCACAAGGTGGTCAGACGACCTTGTAAGGGTCGCAGGAAAACGTTGGATGCAGACCGCTTCCAACCGGCCAATCTGGAAGTCAATGGGGGAGGCCTATGTTCAGCAGTGGACGTCCTATGGCTGAAATGATGATGATGATGATGACAGGTCTGGTAATTATATTTCCTGTAAAAAAGGCTGACAAATGTGACTGAGTTTGTTATGCTTTTCTTCTCATCATATGATCAGAATGATGATATGTAGTCCCGAAGTTAGATATAACTATTAAAACAACGAAATAATTCACGGGAAAAAAGGGACGAAGAGCGGTACGAAGTTCGCCGGGACAGCTAGTACTGAATATACATGGGGCACACTAAAAGTTTTGCACTTCTAGCTAATCGGAACTATTTGAATTTCGAATGTTAAATTTTTTTAAATGTTGCAACCTTCTTAGTAATAAAAAAAAACAATTGGCGGGAAATGATTTGTCAATTGTTTTTTATCACACATCAAAGTTCTACGTACGCAACGAAAATGTAATTAAGTCGAAAAGATTTTAGAGCGATGATTTTTTATGATTTTAAAAGTTCTCTCTCTCCGCAAGACTGTGCCGCTCGTCTTCAAAATGCTTTTGGGAGAGAAGCACCTTGTTTGAGCACCGTGAGGCGATGGTTTGCTGAATTTGAGAGAGGTCGAGTTTCTTTACATGACGAATTTCGTGAAGGGCGGCCTTCAACTGTCGTCAACGAAAATAATGTGGCTACTGTTAAGCGGCTAATTGAAGAAAACCCGAGGATTACCTATGAGACAATTCGAGGACTATTGAGAATTGGTATGAGCCAAATTCAGAAAATTTTACACGAAGAATTGAAAGTTCGGAAACTTTGCTGTCGTTGGATCCCTCATGAACTGACAACGGAGCAGAAGCGGGCTCGCGTGGAACGGTGCTCACAGATGCTACTGAAGTACGACCACGGACATTCAAATGCTGTTTATGACATTTTCACAGGAGACGAAACGTGGATTTATGGTTTTGAACCCGAAAAAAAATAGTAATCTTGTGAATGGGTGTTTGAAAATAAGAAGAGGCCAACAAAAGTGAGGCAGGCGAGAAACGTTGGTAAAAAATGATCGCGTTTTTTTTTCTCAGCTGTCCGGGTCCCATCTGTACAATTCCACTTGAAGATCAAAAGTGTGTTAATGCCGAGTGGTATTCTACCATTTGTTTACCCAGGGTGTTAGAAAAAGTTTGCGAAAGACGACCCAAAAGCCGCGTTCTCCTACATCATGACAACGCTTTTTCACACACGGCCAACAAAACAAAGTCATTTTTAGCTTCCGAAAAAGTACAACTCGTCACCCATCCTGCGCATAGCCCTGACCTAGCACCCTGTGATTTCTGTATTATCCCCAAAATCAAAGATTTGATGAGAGGTTTTACTTTTACCAACTCCGAAGAGGCAGTGATAGCGTTCAATCAGCACGTAGAAAACATGCCTTCAGATCTGTGGTCCTCCTGTTTTAAAAAATGGTTCGATCGCATAAAAAAATGTTTAAAATGTAAAGGAGAGTATTTTGTATAATATTTTGGTTATAACATGTTGTTTTTTTAAGTTACGCAAAACTTATAGTGTGACCTACGTATCAGTATTATTGAGTATAATAACAGTTGATTCTATAGTGTGTTCGGGAAATAATAGGCCTGTTTTTCTCATCAAACTCGGTATTGCTATTTACTAAAATAAATATAATTACTTACACATAAATATTAAAAAAATATGACGTACTGACACTTAGATCGTGAGATCGGCGATCCATGATATTTTACTTCATCAAAAGTACATTAGTAGCAAAACATGAAACTATAGGCTAGAATCTTTATCACATAAAATAGTCTTAAGTCTACGCCCTTTAAATCTGCACTTCAGTATTGGGTTACGTCCGCCAGAAGGGTTCGCGAAACCCATAACCTTGAGAGCGTATCCTAAACCCTGCGAAAGCCGTCTGCGGCTATCAGTTGGCCATAAAAATAGTTTGTCGATATAGTCCCGAGTTACGACTCGACATAACCGCCAGAAGGGAAGGCTCATACTTAAGTGTGTGATCACTCAGGTATAAATGGGCAACAATGGGCGTTATACACAAAAGGTTATATCGAGTCTATTTCAGTGGTAGGCGAAGTTATTTCATGTAAACATTAGGTTTGGCGTGCAAATTTGTTTTTTAAGCTAAATGGAATGAGACGCTATTTGAAGCATTACAATTTCAACTCGTGTACGAAATCGCAATAAACATATGCGAACTCCTACAAGTTTTTAATTCGATTCTTAGAATCTTGTATGCGAATTTGAACTCTAATGTTTCAAAAATACAGCTCCAGGTTGAGACGGTCAAGAAAGTGCTCATGTTAATATTTTTATTTATTTCTAATAAGATTTTTCTAAAAAAGCCAGAAAGGTTTTTTAAACACGCAACCGAAATTTAAAAACTTTTATTTTTCCAGTTTTTTTTTGTTGCTATTTCGATGATATATGACCCCCTAGAGGGAAGTTACCTAATATATTAGGACCTTATATATTTTTTATTTAAATTGGTAAAAAACACCCTAGATAACACTTGATTTTGCATTATTACTGTGAATATATATTTAAAGCATCTTCTAAAATTGGGATGGGACAAAATACAACAAAAGCTATAAATTACGGAATTCTTCATTTCCACGCATTTCTTTGAATAAACTCACATTTGACTGACGCACGTACATCCAGCCGTTTGCCTACGCAAATGGAGCATAGCATATTCAAAAAGAATTTGCTAAAATTATATCTGGCTGTCATAAAATGTCTGGAAATATAAAAAATATTTTGGCATCAAGCCGCTTTGAAATTTCAGGTGACAAGAAGTAAAACTGTTTTAAGCACTGATCAGGTAAAACTACGTTAAGTTCCCTTTTAAGCTTAGCGCACATGTGGTTGTTGCATTTTAAAAATCGCAGTATAGAAACAAATATTATTTTTGGTCTTCATTTTTTTAAAGCGTCATAAAATAGGTACGAGTAGTCATCCTTCCTCCGTAAATTCAATTTTCGCAAAGCTAAATGGTCCTATTTCAGGACTATCTTTTCAAGCAACTTAAAACAGCGCCATCTGTTCGTAGCATTAAGTATTAGGTGGCGATTCGTTAAGCGATTTTACTTTTCAGCGGTTCTTGGGGTGCGTTTTCATCCGTAGTCTCGTAGCACGGAGTCTACGGCCAGGCTTCTGTGTACGAAGGGTGCCGGTAGATGTCACTGTTACCATCTTTAAATTTTTTTTTTTTTTTATGTAATATTCATAACAATTTAGAATAAGAAAATTGCAGGATCTGAAAAGTACTTAAGTCCCGTATTTAAAGATCTCAGTCGTACAATGGGCTAGTTTCCTAAAAAAATCTAATTAGTCCGTCAGTTGGATTAACAGAAAATATTGGACACGTATTTTTTCTTTTCTGAATAAAAACAAAAAATTATGAAGATATAGCCCGTTAAAGTTCCGCGTAACGTCACGCCTTGCGACACCTTTTAGCAAGACGTGACGTCACGTGCTCACTTTGATGCGCTTTATCTTCGTAATTTTTTGTTTGATTGACAAAAGACAAAAAATGGTCCAATATTTTTTGATAATCTAACTGACGGACTAAATAGAATAATCATTTTTTGACCCAGGAAACTAGCCTATTAATTGGCAATCAACGCATTTGAATTTGTGTTTTTATAAATTATATTTTATGTAGTTTAGTTCTCTTAAATAAATTACGTATAAAGAAAAACGATAGGAAATTCGTTAAATAAAAGTTTTAAATAAAAATTTATTGTATCAAGTGTGTGTGAAAAAACTTTTGCTTGTGTAATATTTCATGGCATCATGCATCCTTGTATCCACAGAACAGAGATGACACGCTACGCTCCGCTACGCGCTTGTATCTTTGTGAAAATCTTAATTTATTCAGCAGTTGATGCGAGGTTTAGTCCTCGAAAATAAACATCCAAATCCTCTTTATTCTTTAAAAATATATGGAATACTAGCTTCTGCTCGTGACTTCATCTGCGTACACATAAGTATTAAACCAAAGAGGAATAAATAATTATCCCACGGGAACACAAAAACGGATAAAAATCCTATATGTTAAGCAAGATCAATATCTACGAGTATATGTATGCCAAATTTCAGCTAATTCCGTTCACCCGTTAATGGGTCACCAAGTAACAAACATCCAAACTTTCATTATCATCATTATCATGTCAGCCTATAGCAGTCCACTGCTGGACGTAAGTCTCCCCCAAAAAGCCCCAAAGAGCACGATCTCGCGCTTTATTCATCCATTCACTGTCAGCCATCTTTCTAAGGTCAACGGTCCATTGAGGTTCGTCTTACACTACGTTTGCCAAGACGTGGTCTCCACTCGAGAACCCGTTCACCTTTCATCGGTTTTGCGACAGATGTGGCCCTCTGCCACTTTAACTTGCTTTATTTTTGGACTATGTCCATAATTTTGGTCTGCTGCCGGAAAACCTCGTTTCGGATTTTATCCCTTAACGAAATTCCAAACATTGACCTTTCCGTAGCTCGCTGAGTGACGTGATGTCGGTGGGCCAGCTTTACTGTTATGGTCAACGTTTCGGCTCCATAGGTCGTCACTGGTAGGACGCACTGGTAAATTACCTGCTCTTGCTCTTCTTCCAGACTTTCACATTTATAATATTAGATAATCTATCTATATATATATATATAAATGAATATCTATTTCCCTTGGTCATCGCATCACGCATGAACGGATGGAACAATTTCGCTAATTCTTTTTTTGTTGTGTTATTTAACGTCAGGAGAAGGTTCTTTTGAAAGAAAAAATAAAGAAGGTTTCGCAGAGATTCCTTTATAAATAAACTAGAGACCACGCAAAGGAAGTCGCGGGCAACAGCTAGTTCATTTACAGAGAATAGTTCCTAGAACTTTCCGTTATAGGCAAAAGACTGAAGCCGTGATAAATTTTGAAATTGTTTCTGGTTCAGTCGATTGCTTGCCTGCCTTGCCTCACTATTATAGTGAATGAAAACTTATGACATTCATTTTTCGCTTCTTGACGCGGGCTCGGAACAAAATTGGAGTAAATCGCGTATTCTCGGGAAAATAGGGGAGATAAAGATCTATCTCGCGCACAAAGGAGGTCATGTGGTATCATCACTTATTTGCGTATATTGTTATTCAAATTATTGTTTCATTAAAGCAACAACCCGCGACGGGGACGGCCAAAGTCATCTTACTTTCATGTCTTGCGAAGAAAATATTATGTTAAAACCACGGACTACTTTTAAACACTGTAATAGGTGAATAATTGAAAATGTGCGTCATTAAGGAAAGAGTACTTTAAATTATTCTCAAATTTTCGGATCAATATGTTATTTAAGACAGTTTATTTTTACAATAGACTACCTTTTAGTACCTTCCAGCTTCCGCATGAAATCTTCACTCTACATTCTACTTGGCCAGTATCTTTATGATCTCTATCTTGGATATCCGTAAGCAAGTGTCCAGTAATTTAAATAAATAAATGTTATCAAAAAATAACTTGTAAAAAAAACAAGTCTCGCAACTCAGTTCTACTACCGTGAAAAGTTGTGAGATTCATTCACGTTGGTGAACACACACATTCATGATAATTTGGGGTCCCTAAAACAATCCGTAGGATTGGCAGTGAAGAATTTTCCCATGGAAAGAATGCGTGCTTCTATTGATAACTGGCCTCAAAGTATAAAGGACTGTATTGCAGCCAATGGAGACCACTTTGAATAAGCTTTTTATATTTTAAATTGTTTTATATTTATGTATATAACTAGCACAACGTAAAAGTAATAAATGTTATTTGCAATAGAATTTTTGTTTTTTTTGTTTCAGTATTTATGGCAAGACTAGGTATTTTCTTAAGGGTCGATTTTTCAACAGTTAGATAACTTTTATTTAAAGAATAAGTTTGACGTGTTGACAGTTTTCGTATAAAATATGTGTCATAGCGTCAATTTCATTCGTCGGATAAAAGTTACATGGACATTGAAAAATCGGCCCTAAATATAACAAATTATAAATGATGTTTTTGCATTTACATGCCAGTAATATCCACGTTGGGATTACACTTGAGAAATGTTGACAACTAACTATTTTAGATGTATGTTTGTGTTTCCGTGTTCTTACTCGTAGTTCAACCTATTCTCTTTAGAATAATTTCACTTTCAGCATATTATATTAATGTAGTGAGTTAGGATTTTTTAATGTATGCATTCGTCAAGTGAAAATGTTATCCTTGATAAAGCGTCAGAGTGTAAATTAAAAGAGATATTTATTTTACTTTGTTAAATACTTAATAATGAGAAGGATGTGCTTGCTATTCTAAGCATAGCTCCTTAAAACTTGTTTGCAAATTGCCACTTTCATTACTTTCTCTACATTTATTTTATTCCTGTAACTACTTGTTCTTTATTACTGCAACTGCAGAAAATCCTGTTTCGCACAAGTACGATGTCACAAAAGGTAGCAGAAGCACAGAACAGAGATGACGCGCTACGCTCCGCAGCACTGCAGTACTGCAGTGACCAGAACCCTCAATGCTGCAGTGCTGTTGGCACGATATTCGTGAGCAACTGAGCTTCAAAATTCAAGCAGTTTGTTTTTGTCGTATTGGAGCTTAAGTTGTTCTCTGTCCACTTTCGAAAGTGTTGATGATGAGGTCGACTGAAAAGGGTTTCTCTTCTTCATCTATACGGTCAATCCCGGTTGCGTCCAAAGCCGTTGCTTTGGAGCCCTGAAACTGAAAAGGGTTTCTAACCCAAATTATATTTCTCCTAGTCATAACCTCAGTCACATTGACACAGATAGCTAATCCATGTGGATTGCCTCACGATGCCCTTGGAAAAATGCCGCTACGACCCAGGGCGTTGCGACGCACAGTTAGGGAAGCCCTGTTTTAGCCAATTTGGTGGGGCCAAAAGGCAAGTTCTTTTGTATTGCAAGTGTATGTATGTGACTAATGTCTACTGAGTTTCCACTGAGGTGGAAAAAAGGGGAAACCTTCAAATAAAACTAACTTTTCATAAGCAGGATACGTAAGTACAAAAAAGTCGCTCTTATTAGTGGACATATTTTTCTTTCTAAAAGAATCTCCATCTATCTCTTTAGATTAACAATCTTGTAGTAGGCATTTTCATCAGACAGAGTTAAAGATTTGAACTTGAAAGTTTGTATGAAATGGTGTGCAGCGTTAACGTTCTTACTGATCCCTTACTATGAAATCTTAAAGCAGGCCTGCTTTTAAACTGCCCTGCTTTTTTATACTATGATAATACACAAAAGGCAGGTGGATTAAGAGCTCATAGTATGGGGCCTGTACTGTAGGTATAGTCGCATGATGAAATAGTGGCTAAGCAATCAGACTTAACTTTAATGAGTATTAATGATCCGAATTAAATGCATATTAAATAATTACAACAAAAACAAAATCTTTCTCAAGTTTACTTATCAACGTAAAATTATAGTACATCTAGGGTATGTTCCTCAAACTGTTTCTTCGGAGCTTTGATTTAAATTTTTAATGTAATAACGTGACTCAACAAAGTTGGAGTTAAGCAATTGTTGGGATTTCGACCGAGCACAGCTTAAGTTTTGCCCGAGAAGAAAACTGTGTATGAATATAAATGTCTTGCATTTCACGCCTCGCTGACTAGAACCCAACTTGGCTAATTTACGTGACGTTAGATGATCTTTAGAAGTCAGTGGATGAATAAGGGTTACATTAAAATGCACTAATAGTTCAAGCTTGCAGTTTTCAATATGCTTTTATAAGCATCACTATTTTAAAAGTGGTTATGTGAAGTGAAATCCAGATACATAACAATACAATAATTTGATACCATTTAGCTGGCCTGATGATGGAGTTAGGAGGTGGATAGTAGAACTCCTAGCAATTACTGCTAGTTAAAACTTGCAGTTTCATTTGATTTATTTTGACAAGTAAATTACACACGAAATCGTGTTTTATATTGTACTAGCTGTCCCGGCGAACTTCGAACCGCCTCTTCATACTTTTTTTTGTGATTTTTGCCGATGTTTTAATAGTTACTCTGCTATTCGGGACGGAGACAAATCCAAAAAAACATAAATTATAAAAATCAGCCCAGCCGTTCTTGACTTATAAATGGTGTACCTACCCGACTTTGTTTTATACAATGTGTCCCGACACCAGTGTCGGAGACTTTAACGGTATAAAATATGGCATTTTTTATCGACAAATTGCTGTTCAAAATCGTAATAATATTAAATTACTTTTGTAAATACTTTTGCATTTTTTTTCAACTGCCCCGAAGATAAGCAATGAAAAGTGTCTTATTAAAATTTTTGTAACTTCTAAATTATCTCACTGGGAGCAGAAGGAGAAATTTGGTATTTTTAACCGACTTCAAAAAAAGGAGGAGGCTCTCAATACGGTTGTATGTTTTTTTTTGTTTTTTTTTAAATGTTTGTTACCTCAGAACTCCGCCATTAATAGATCGATTTGAAAAATTCCTTTTCAATTGAAAATTCAAATCTGATGATGGGATCCATGAGGAATTGAGGGAACTTCTAAAATATTGTAGGTATACATATAGCGATTTTAGTATATTTAACAATAAGTCAAGAATTTGCATTCAGAAAGTATCATTTGCTAAGGTGGAACTGATGAAGGAGACCATAGTTGGCCACAATAGCCTTCTACGAGTAAGGTACGCACGCCCCACACACGCGATAAGATATTTTCATTATGACAGTTAAGCCTTGCCATAGTCGACAAATCAAATTTTAATAAATGATTCTGGTGAGAATGATACCATCAAACTGGTCTGATGAAGACGGCGGAAGGTAAGCACCGGAACTCTGTGATAAAACATTGTGTCATGGCCATGTTTGGACTTACTTGAATCGTCATGAGAAGCAATTTAGCTATAATTACATCACAGATCGCCATTTAGAATGTAAAAAAACACTAAAAACTGACAAATAAAACAATTTTTTATAAAAAAAATAACCGACTTCAAAAACACTAAAAAGCCAAAAATAACTTTTAAACAATCATATCAAACAGTTATTATTGGAGTCGGTGCCAGCCGTGGAATGTTTGAATGTGGTTGTTTTTGAAGTCGGTTATTTTTTTATAAAAAATTGTTTTTATTGAAGAAAACATTATCTTCTATCGTTTTAAATTAAAAAAATAAGCAGTTTAATGCAATACATTTTTCACAAAAAGCCAATTAATAAAAAGTCTAAATTTTTTAGTCTTAAATGGTTTTTTATTTATTTTTTCATAATAATTAAAACATAATGGATGTGTTATTATTGTCTACATGTTAAGCTTTCAAATGAGACCTTTTTTATGAACATACGGCATTAACACGACTAGTGGTGGTCGAATTAGTACGAGAGCCCGGTTCAAAAAAATCAAAATGGCAGCCAATTTACAACCGTGAGAGCAAAAACGATTTCAAACAGCAATTTGTCGATAAAAAATGCCATATTTTATACCATTAAAGTCTCCGACACTGGTGTCAGGACACATTGTATATACAGATATATATATATATGTCAATATTATTAATTACTAAGTTACATTCTTAATAATTAACTGAACAGATGATTTATTAACAATTTATAAACTTTTATTATTAAAAGATCTTTTAAAATTGATTCTATTTTTATTTTTTAAATATGGACTCATCCCGTCCTTAAAGCAGAGCGGTGATTCTGCCAATTTCGAGTGTATCGTTTACTTATAATCAAAGCTTGACAAACTTCACAATAAATAGTTTAGTTTTTATTGCTTTTCTTGGATTCAGTGGAGGCTACTCTTCCCGTATAAACAGGTTTCAGGACGCTATCGGGTCTGAAGCAAGTTGTCTTGAGACAAGTCACTTGACACTAGATGCGGCGTTGAATATAATTCTATTTCAATAGTTTCAGATCTTTATCACTTCACCAAACATTAGAACAGAAACTACACCAAACTTGCACTCTAAAGCTCTTGAAATGCTTTTCGTTCGACAACCCCCCACCGAATCCAAAAAAAAAAAAGATTCTAACTTAAAAAGTTAATGAAAATCAGTAATAATGAGTCGGTAGGTAGTGCTTTAGTGGTTTTGGTTATTTTAAGATTTAAACAAAGGAGTTGAAGCAAATGATAAATAAGATTTACTTGGGACACAATAGATTCTAAAAAACACCATCAGTGAGAGTTTTATAGTCTTATGCTAGTAGGGCTAAGATTTTTTATTTACTTCTGAAAAACTGCTCTAGATTTCCAATACCATTGACAGGTGTCGGGAATCCAAGAACCGTATCTTTTGATTACGTTGACCTAAAAACTCGAAAATTTTACACGTTTTAAGGTAAAAAAAGGTAATGTAACCTTAGATTAGACTTTTGTATTTGGTATAAACGATACCTCTTTCTTTATACACATTAGGAAAATAGGTTCGGTTCCGTTTTTGCTTTTAGATCATGGAACCATGAAATAATGTATTTTGTTATGAAAATTAACCCCTCAACCAGCAAAACAAGTCACAGCAGAAATTTTATTATTCCGCGGTCTCATGCGGCTGCTTAGCATCCCATCCATAACGTTAAATTTAATTTCATGTTATTTATTATGCTAAAGGAATTTGGTCAAATCTTGTAGTAAAATATAGGTATGTACCTACTGTAGTGATATAAGTTTATTATCACACTTATTATTCTATAATATATCTGTTAGTTCGTTCGTAGTTGATAAAGACAAATTGATATGTTAAATCTAAGCAAAAAAAAATTATGTATAAATTGTTTTTAAAAAACCTTTTTGGCTGTTACTTTTCATATTGTTATAGCACCAAAGTTTTCAAAGTTAGTTTATTTCATAAAACATTTTTATTCCAGTCTTCAAACGTGTTTGTTCTATCCCAAATCGTCCACTGGGAATATCCCGTCTGCAAAACCCAAGATAAAGAATCCAACTCAATACTACTTTTATTCTATAAGCAAATATTTTAATCAAAATTCAGTGGACTTCTTACTTGACAGCGAGAGGAGACTATAGAAAAGCATTAAAGAATTCAATTGACAATAAAATATTCTCGATTATCGCGAAATCCTAAGTGAGTCCCTGTTGTACTTAAGAATTCAAATTAAAACGAAAGTAGAATACGTTCAAATTGCTTTCAGTTCGTTGTCGCCTTCATTTGGGTGTTTCAAGAAAGGTGCAAACCCGACAGCGGAACAAGGAAATGAATAAGAGTTATGGCTGTGTGCTTTTGTTGGTTTTATAATTAAATTGAAAAAACTTAATCTGTTTGGCATGACTATCTTTATAATGATAAAGCTTGATTGACCTTGTGTCATTTAAAACCGTCAGGTGTAGTGGTTTGCGCTAGAATACCGCAAATAGCAAATGTTTATGTCGTCAGCACGAGCAATTGTGTTTAAGTATGTTTATCTGTTAAGTCACCATAATGCAAACATTGCTTAGTTTGGGGCTAGATAAATTGGTGTGATTGTAGAAAGAATTTATTTTATTTATTACTAGTGACCCGTCCCGGCTTCGCACGGGTGCAATGTTGATACCAATTTAAGTACTACTATTTATATAGGCACGCGCCGCCGGCCCCCCGGCCGGTATCGCCGCAACCGCTATGTCCCTGCATTTTAAATCTGTAATATCTTCGAAAATATTCATTTAAATTACATGCTGTAACGGGCCATAATGATCTATATTAAATGCACAATGTATCTTAAGATACTTAATTGAATAAGGATTAATGCTGTATTGCTTAAAATTGCTTCGTAAGTAAGCCATTAAGTATTTTTCGTAAAAAGTAAAGGATAAAAATAGTTATTGTGGGTTATCCCAAGAGATAGACATATACCATCGTTTGTAATGTAAGCGCAAAAAATGTATTTATTTACGACATCACATTAGAAACGTCTAAAATTATTAGTGTTTCTCTACTAAATTATGCATGTTTTATACATATAAACTTTCCCCCTGAATTACCCTTTGAGCATCATGCTCTAGAGACTCCACTTTAGCTGGCCGATTGTCCGATGTCCCATGGTCCTGCAGACTCTACATCGACAAGCCGAAGACGAGGGTCTTGACTGGCTCTTAGGAACACTCAGATTATAAGCTAAATATTATTATGATCTATTTATCACGACAATTATGCTTAAAAATTTGTAAATATTATCATATTGTGTTCAATTACCAAGAGTTATGTGTTACTTCACTAAGTTCTTTAGTATACACCAGATGACCAGAGACTAAACTATCACCAGTTTAGTAAACAAATTATGATGATACTTCAACTAACAAATACTTTTTGCAATTACGCAATTACCCCAATTATCGTGCTCCAAACTAAGCAGTGCTTGTACTATGGTGACTAGTTAACGGGTAAACATAAAATACCTTTTCATTACTCATACTCGGAAAGTAGGTCGGAAGTTGCCTGAGGAGCGGGTTCAAAGTAATACCTTTCAGCCCTAGGGATAATCGTTTACAACTGATAGATGTCAATTATTATAAAACGAAAAAACTAGTTCTATTTTTACATTTCTATTGAACCATGTTGCAACTTTATATACAGCCACTCAATAACAGCGCGATCTAAAATTGGATTAAGTAACATAAAGTTAAGTATTAATTTTAAAAATTATATGACCGTATTTATTTATATTAACTTTATTGCACAGACATTTAAAAAAAGTTGTACAAATGGCGGACTTAATACCAAAAGCATTATAGGTTTACTTTCAACTATTTCTTAAAAATAACAGATTTGGCAAAATATTTACCATTATTTCAATGATGAAAATGAAAAATAATAGCTGAATAGCTGGCCGGCCACAGAAAAAAAATAGGCGGGTAAGCAACAATCCTATCTTCATTTGTTTTTCGAGTTATAGAACGTAGTGATTGCATACTCTTTGGTACGGTTTTGTTAAAATTTACAAATTTTTTCTTCAGCTAATTCATATTTTTATTTTTACTTTCCTTGTATTCATAATGTAAATCACAGTATTTACCTCGGGTTAAAGACTTATTTAGTCCTTTGAACTATTGGCTCCCTCGCTACGCTCGGGTGCCAAGCCCCGTCTCGGGACTAAATAAGTTACTTTCACCCCGAGGTTAACAATATACTATTATAAACACCTCCATAGCCGAGAGGCGAGCATACCGGACTTGGTGTCGCTATCTCTGAGGTTCCGGGTTCGATTCCCGATCGGTCAATGTAGAAAAATAAATTTTCTATATTCTATTCTCGGGTCTGGGTGTTGTGGTACCGTCGTTGCTTCTGATTTCTGTAATACAAGTGCTTATGCTACTTATCATAGGATCAGAGCAATGTATGTGATGTTGTCCAATATTTATATTTATTTATTTAAAACAATCATGACTTATGAATGAATTAGGTACAATAATATTCGTGCTTATTAAAAACATATGCCTCTTGTGGGAATTTAACCCGCAAACGTTATTTTAAAATATATTAAGATGTCATCTTGTTTTTAAAAAATCCTTGGAGATACCTCTAATATGTTTTGGGAAGTTACCTAATTGTGGAATAAAAAAAACGCCTTTTCTGCAAAATAAAGGTGTTGTTAGCACGATATAAACTTCACATTATCTGTGGGTACAACGTTTATGTTTCTCTTTGTGCCAATTCGTACACAGATACGGTTCCAGAACGTTTAACATTTAGTATGGACATTAACTGAGCAACTCCGTCATCTCACGTCATAAATGACTTAACCACACGTCCTGGTTTTGTAGGACAGTCTAGGAATAGCATGGGAACAGAAATCCCATGATATGTTTTCATAGTTTTGCAAACCGATAATATTTGGGCATTAACCTATGTTAACTAACGTGAATAGTCATTGCTATTTATATACAAGAATAAATTAAAGTTATATAAAATATAAAGTCAACAGCTGATCAACCTACCACAAAACGTCAAATTCTCGCAGTTAATTTTGTGTGTTAATAAAATGTATCAGTTAAGAGTAGTAGGTTAAGCGCGGCTGCGCTCATGAAACTTAAGATGCAGAACGACCCTTTTCTGCTGCTGGGTATTGAGCACGAAATATCCAAAGTTGCGACGTAAATGTTCCCTAATGGTTCATTACTACCTGATGCTCAACGGAAAAATAGACAACCCGCTCGCCCTCTCGATGTGCCACCTGTCCGCGCCCGACCAGTACTGCCGCCTGCGCGCGCGCCGCCTGCTGGCCGCGCCGCCCTCGCGCACGCTCACGGCGCGGCACGCTCCCACAGCGCAGGCTATTTGTATGCTCAATGCCCTAATTGCTCAGGAGCCAGAAACTGACTTGTTTTATAATAAGCATAGACAATTTGTGAATCATTGTGTTAGTTTTTTAGGCTAATATTGATAGTATGTGTGTTTGAAAAAAATGTTATAAAACTGTAAATAGCTCACTCCACGCTTCGGCTATAAGCTGTTAGAGGAGTGTGCAATTGAATTTAAATAAAATAAAATAAAATAAAGACAGTTGGCAGACGGCATTCTAGTTTTTTTTAGAAGAATCAGTAATTTCCTAAAATAAATGATTCTGTATATTTTTAAAGTGTATTATTTTATTATTTCGCTTAACACAATAACTTTACAAAGTTTTAATAGAATACTTTTATAATCATTTAAAATAATTCGTAGATTTGCGAGATCTCACAGTATATCAATTATATTAAAACTTGTTAAATACAAGATTAAAGATTTTGTTGCAAGATTGCACTCCTTACATGGTATATCATAACTTGCGACAGTCGTTCGGATTGGTTGACAAATAAAAATTTATCAATCGCCACCTAAGCTGTCACCTTATGTGTCCTATGCTAAACTTAAAGCTAATGGTCACGTTAGTTAAACATAAACCGACTTTATAACGCTCGTGCCGGCAACATCGATTTCGAGTTTATGTACCGTTTCTCTTTGTACACAAGCACCAACACTGACACCTTATTTCATTAGACATAGAGTCCAATTTACTGACGAGAAAAAAAACCGCTTTCTGGACACAACCGCTCGTTTCGTTTTGCCATGTAAACAGCCCCAGCATTGCTTGTTATTTTCACTCGTAAAACCTGCTGTCTACAAAAACGGAGCGAAGCGAGTTGCTTTGCGGCTGAAAAGCAATACACGTAAATGAGAGGAAATAAGTAGTGTAGCGGATCTCTACCAAGCAGTAAAATACGGACTGTTGACCTGTAACGTATTTTTCTTGTCAAGATTTTCCCTCTGCGTTAAAAACTTTTACAGAAACCGTAAGCCTTGCATGGCCTACATCGACAATGCCGTAAATCTTGCAGATCTACCTTTTGTAGCAATTTAAAATCACAGAAAACTTTTACTCTTATCTATTCTAAAAACAGCTTATAATTAGGTTGAACTTTGGAAATATCTGCTCTGTTTGTTATAGTGGACGCTTAGCGTGTGGTTTTAGCGTTTTTTCTTCAGTAATTAAAAAGGAAGAAGACCTCTGAACTAAACGCCGACGCCGGTTTGCGGCGAAATACTTGTGATTGTTTGCAGAAACGTACAGAAAGAGAGAAGAAAGTTACATTTTTTTATAACACCGCGCCAGAAAAAATACGGATGTTTTCTGTAAAAAGTTTGCAATGGAAAAATGTTGCTTAGCAAGAAATGAGTTTTTTTAAAGATAATACTTAGCTATTTAAGGTGACGGGTAAGGCAAGTGACCTTGAGCATTTAGCGTCGACTAATGCGACGTCTATTACGTGCCTATGATAATACAAATGCTTCTAGCAGACTAAACATCCATCCGTTGCGCTCCTGTGCAAATAAAATATCATTGCGAGCAAAATATCCGCTCATGGAAAAGTAGGCGCTAAGAGTGAAATCCATTACAAATCCTTATAATTTTTAATTTGTTGACTATTTGAAAAAAAAAAAACTTCAACCTAAAGGCAGGAATGTTATCACTATCACTACATAGTATAAAACAAAATCGCTTGCCGTCTGGCTGTCCCTATGTATGCTTAGATCTTTAAAACTACGCAACTGATTTTGATGTATTTTTTTAATAGATAGAGTGATTCAAAGAGGGATTCAAGAAGGTTTATATGTATAAAACATGCATAATATAGTAGAGAAACACTGATAATTTTAGAGGTTTCTAATGTGATGTCGTAAGTAAACATATTTTTTGCGTTTACATTGCAAACGCTGGCTGAAACCTACGAGGTGTATTGTACACCTTAAAAAGGTCTACAAAAAAGTCCGCGATGGTATATGTCTATCTCTTAGGGATAACCCACAATAACCATTTTTCATTTTATACTTTTTACAAGAAATAATGGCTTATTTACGAAGCTATTTTAAGAAATACAGCATTAATCCTTATCCAATTAATTAAGTACCTTTAATACATTGTGCATTTAATATAGATTAAAATTGCCCCTTGCAGCATGTAATTTAAATATTACAAAAGAAGAAGAAGAAGATATTACAGATTTTAAATGCAGGGATATAGCGGTTGCGGCGGTACCGGCCGGGGGGCCGGCGGCCTGTGCCTTTATGTATGTTTAGTATTGCATCCGTGTGAAGCCGGGGCGGATCGCTAGTAAATAACTAAACCAACTTTAAAACTAAAAAAAAACATCATTTAAAATATAAATGTGTACAAGATCGCGGTATTAGCGGTACTTAATATTTTTTTGTGTTTATAAGAAATAATAACTATTATTTAGATACAACGTGAAAAACTTCAACATATAAGTTACATGATATATTATTTACCACATTTTATATCCAGTATTTTTGCAAGAAAACTTGTGCAAAAACATCTCTTTTACGTGTATTCTCCTGACCCATAAATCTGCAAATGTTTTAACCAAAAACAAAACGATTTTATTTTTATTCTCAATACAAACCCGGCAACAATTTGTCTTTGATACGCTCAGCGACTGAGTTTGAAGAATTGAAGGAGTGTTTAAAGTGCGTTAAACTAAATAAGTAGCACACAAAGATTAACTTTTTTTAGGCGACATACATTTATTGACACAACTGTATATGCCTTCGCGTTCCATTTACCTACGGTAGACCGGAAAAACAATGGAAAATAATAGGGGAAAATTTTAGTGGCACGCGAAGGGCCCATATTTAGTAACTCCTCAGTCAACTAAAATAAAAATCAGTTAAAAATATTACATCCGCATTGTACAGGCCGCATAAAAAAAAAGAATTACTTTTTATATCGTGCATATACTTTTTGTTTGTTTTATTTTCCAGCATAATATTATTATTTTTATAACTTGGTATACAAAGCAACCATGACCTTGTCCAAGGACTCCATAGTGATCACTATCTGAATTCTAATACAATTATGTCGCCTGAGACTGTCTCTAATGGATATGCAAATAGAGAGTGAACTCATTTGCAAACGCGCAATTACCTAATGTGTACGGCCAATAAGCCACAGCCTCTGCCAAGCGACATCAATAATTGTGTGACCTGCACAATGCTATGGAAAGTATAAACGTTGTCTTAAACGAATTAAGAAAATGCTTAATAAGTATTTAACCCCTCAGCTGAGCAAAAAGAGACAATATATATTTTTTTGTTACGCGGTGTCATACGACCGCTTAGCACCCAATAAGTTTAATATTTTGTAAATTAAGTAAAGTAAATTATTTATTATTTACAATATAAGTCATCATTTTATATGTTTCCTGTTGAACAAAATGGCAATTCTACCATTACTGTTGGTAGTCATATTTAAGATACATTTTAGATATACAGAAACTCTAATAAAAGTTGAACATTAATTGAGTAACGATAGAAGGTACTCGCGTAATTATGTTCCATAATCTCGTCCTCATTGTGTACAATGTAGTACGCACTTTTTGCTACTGCACTGATTACAATCTTCAAAGTTAGGCGCGTGCATGAACGCGTCAATAAACTAAAAAATAAATAACCGGAACGTGCCCGCACCGTCACCTATCAATGTCATCTGTCACCTGTCAATGTCATTGTACTTTTTTGTACACAGCACTGAAGACATAAATATTTAGAATAAATTAGTTTTTAAACTAATTAGTGATTTACAGCTTACATACAAATGCAAAAAACCAAGAAGAAAATACGGTGATGTTTGTGTAAAAGTATGGTGGCTGGAAAACAAAACTTGTCAGTTGAATTTGTGAAATTGTTGGACCGATACCTCGGCTCAATTATTACGATTACTACGATTTCTATCACCACCACAGCACACTAATTTTAGTGTTATTATATTTATAATATCATCACCATCACCATCATCTCAGCCTATTACAGCTCACTGCTGGACGTACGGGAAGGACGCAAAGAGCGCCAAGGAGTACGATCTCCTGCTTTGATACAAATGTATCTAGCCATATTCCCGAGTTCGTCGGCCCATCGAGTTGAGAAGCGTCCTACACTACGTTCGCCGAGACGTGGCCTCCACTCCAACAACATAATCAGCCAGAAATTAATCATGAAAACAAGGAGTGTGTGTGACAGAGTTGCGTTATTCTTCAGCCCGCAAACGAGACAGAATGAATGACATCGGAGCTTTCACGGGAGGTTGGCCGTGGTGATCATTAAGTTCATTCTAGTTGTCTCTCATGTCTCAGAATGAATGACATCGGAGCCTTCACGGGAGGTTGGCCGTTGGTGATCAATATGTTCATTCTAGTTGTCTGTCATGTCTCCGAATGACTCCACAGAAACTGCTCTGTACAGAAGCACTGGCCTTTACGATGGAGTGGCCAGTGGGTTTTTGTTCAGTCTGAAGCGTCTCCTCGAGGGATTCCTCCTGAGACGTAACATTATGGCTCTAGTCTTCATGAAGAGTTGACCATGAGACTGATACAATGTTGCACCAGAAATATACTACAAAGGATCTGTAATAGCATAAGGTAAGTTATTAATATTATAAAATTCTTCTAGCGCATCATATGTACCGAGAGAACAATTATTCCTCTTGTCTGTCTCGCAGCAGAATTATAACACTTCCACTTGCTTTCACGAGGGGTTAGCCTGTGGCTTAAAATTTTTGTTATAATATTGCGGGTCTGCAAATCTTATAAGGTTGACCAGAGACCGACTTCATTAATTGAAGTTGAAAATATAGTCGAACACAAAAGTATCAAGACGATACATATCTTCGAATGCCACTAAAGAAAAAAAGAGAGGAGGGAGAATATGGGTACCGAGACCATGAGGTAATGCCCTTCGTCTTAGTAATTTTTTCAACTCAACACTTTGACTCTAAGGAGGCTATGAAAGAAGCTCCTTTGCCTGCTGATATTGAAGGCTTAAGGAATTCTGAGTCTTGTGTAAACAAGTCATATACTTACCTAGACAATTTCAGTCTGTTTATAAAGATTTTAAGTTTTTAATAATTTCATCAGTTGTTACTATCAAATTGGGCCTTTGGCAACCATTAATGGTACCAAGACAATCTGTTGGTCTCAGATCTGCTTGTCTTATTCTGCCCCATTTATATACATACAAGGCAATGATAAATAGCGCTTTTACAAATTATGGTTTATCTCGGTGTGGATTTCCACAAGTTTTTTACCACAAGTAATTGAGATACTTCTTGATGTTGGCCCAAGAGGGCAAGACTTTATAAAGCATACCATAGAAAACAACCTGTTTACTCCAATAGTTCATGTAGTTATGACCATATTAAGTTTTTTTTTTTTTCTCTTATATTTTACTAAAAAGCTTAAATAAATAAATAAACATTACTTGACATTGCTAATTGATATCTGTGACTTAAAGATCATTAGTCCACTTGATTCGTGAAGTGCCTTAACGTAAAAGGTCCCAGGTTCGATACTCTGGTCGAATGACCCTGGCGAGATACATTGTCTTGTACCTCATAATACAGGGAAGTTGACTCCCTGTTTGGAGACCATGACAAATTGATGTTGGCTGGTGCATGTTTGTATGTTCCTATACAACTGATATGGTATCCCATTTGTGTAACTTATAATATTAGATCTGGTTACAACCGGGTAAACCTTAAATTCTCATAGTATCAAGCTTAATTCTCAAGATTCTATAATAATCTATGAAAGCAATTAAAATTTAACACTGTTACTGACTTAAGGTTATTATTCTAGCTGATCGCCATGGCTAGTTAGATTATTTCTAGTCTTCATCAAGTGAAATAAAGACACACTCAAGATGAGTGTTACTTACAAATAATGTGAGTGAAGATCACTGTTACAGAAATGGAAAAATAATTCTCCTTGTTATCAACAAGATAAAAATTACCATAATTAAAAACTTTTTTAACTGTAACTGTATGTTATATTCCAATATTTTCAGTCAGTAAAAACCCATGGAAAGATTTATGCAGCTTTATTTACAGGCAAAAATGTCGCACCATAATTGATCCTTATGTACTTGTCATAAGGTCGAAAACCAATTATTTTAATTTTTAAGGAGGTACCTGCTACCTTTGGAAAAGTAAGAAAAATTCAAAACTAGACACAAAGTTCCAATGATAACTAGAATTTTCAAATCTGACCTAAATATATTTTTAATATATTTTTGTTATAAACCATATATTTCTAGACATTTTATTATTTGTGAAAATGTTTAATACCAAAAATTGAAGACAAAGATAAATAATCATCCAATCATTAAATTATCAAGATACTAAAGATAGTAAATAAACTGAATTATCCCAGGTGGATAACAAAGGTTCATATTTAAATAGATGATTATAATAAAATATGATTTATTAAAACATAATTAAAAAAATTAAAATTGTATCCATGAAACTATAAACTTCATAAAAAATATACTATTGACTTAAAATTATTATTTAAATTGGCAATTAAGGTCAAGTACCTATATAAGTCTATGTATAAATAATTTTATTAGATATTAAATTACCATGTAAAGCAAAAATGGAGATGATAAATAATGACAGAAAATTTCTAACTTAACTTAAATGAAAAAAAAAAAAAAAAAAAAAAAAAAAAATTTATGAGACGATAGAGGCATTGATCAGTGGCAATAATTAAGGCAATGCAGGCAATAAATGTTGCCTTACCTTGTTATTGGACTAAGGCTGTAAGGCTGCTACAAGTATTTTGAGCCGGAGTAAACTTTCTATCTTATCCGATGTGATGTATTGGTAAATTATTACTTATTTAATTATTTTTTTTTATTAGCTTACAAGAATTGACCAGTCATTGAATCTTTTTATAAATAAGTATTCAGACTGTTTCATTAACTTATTACTATCCCCTACCAGGGATCCACACATAAAGTGCAGGAAATCTCATACTGATTTCCAGCCATACAAGTGTAACACATATAACGGTTTTCTAAGAAGATGCGTACAAATCAATCTTTCTCAGTAAAATAATGTTGAAACTATTGTCAACAAAATAGGATCCCTACTGGAACAATACTAGTAGTATTTGTATATAATTTCCTTATTTATAACATATAATTAATGAAAAATTTGCGATAGTAAACATCCATATTATTTATTTTAGTTTCCTTTACTTTGGAACTACACCTTGAACAGGAGTTATTAAGAATACCTAAGACTAATTTATTTGCATAAAAAATTGTATTACAGACAATGATAACTTAAAAGGTTACTAGATTTTCTTATTATATAAAATAAAATAAGTCTTTTCAGAAGAAATACTAGCTTAACTACCTACTTGCACATCGATAAATTTACCTTGTTAGGTAACCATATACTAAGTATGTACTACATACTACTGGATAAATGAGACGGATATTAATAGTTCAAAGCATTGGCTCCATTTCCATGACAACTTATTAAACTAGCTGTTGCCCCGCGATTTCGTTTGCGTGATCTCTAGTTTATTCGTAAAGAATATACCTACTTAATAGCGCGGGGTATTTATTTAAAACTTTATTGCACAAACTTAAAAGTGTACAACAGGTGGATTATCAGTCTCAGTCCCAGCAAATCTATAAATTCATAAAGACTTACAGTTTTAACAAAAATAAAAGAGTATTGCAATTAAAGTAAAATTTGCTATTTTCGATTTTATAGAATTCCTACACATTTTTTGACCCACCTGTATGGTATAAAATAGGTACAGGTTTGTGTCATCAAATGGGATGGGACTGTATCAATATACATGGTTGTATTAGCATACAGGGTTATATCATCATACAGGGTTGTATTATCATACAGGGTGTATCATCATACAGGGTGTATCATCACACAAGGTGTATCATCATACAGGATTGTATCGATATACAGGGTTGTATTGATATACAGGGTTGTATCGATATACAGGGTTGTATCGATATACAGGGTTGTATCGATATACAGGGTTGTATCGATATACAGGGTTGGTTGATTAATTCCAATGAATTAATCAAACAAATATATCCTTGTTAGATAAAACTTGAATTAAGCATCTACCAATAGATAGTTAATAAAATAAAGTTTTATCATGTGCGAAGACTTTAGCAAATCATATAAATGATCATAATAAATGTTTATATTGCTTTGTCGACACAACTTTCCTCTTTGAACATCTACATTGTACACAATGAGGACGAGATTATGGAACATAATTTATATGATCGGACTAACTTACCTAGTGACGTCCGATCCTCAATTATGTGAAGTAATCTCGTCCTCATCCTATCCCCAGCCCGACCCAGTTAGTATGTATTTATCAATCCTTAAAGTACAAAAAAGATTATATGCTATAAATACCTACATACTACTTAGTTTCCCTTCTTTTTGAAAGTTGTGTCCAGTTTTATCCTTTGAAATAATGACATTGACAGGTGACAGATGACATTGATAGGTGACGGTGCGGGCACGTTCCGGTTATTTATTTTTTAGTTTATTGACGCGTTCATGCACGCGCCTAACTTTGAAGATTGTAATCAGTGCAGTAGCAAAAAGTGCGTACTACATTGTACACAATGAGGACGAGATTACTTCACATAATTGAGGATCGGACGTCACTAGGTAAGTTAGTCCGATCATATAAATTATTATTAACACATTTTTGCTATCATCTCTTTTTACGATTTAATTAGAAAAATCAATTCGTAAAGAGAGGTATATGTTGCAATTATACCCGTGTAGTGTATAATGATTATTTAATTTTAAATGCTATTAAGCTAAATCTGAACCAAAGGCTTCATTGACCTACTCGAATAGAATCTCTTGCCCCGCTTGAAACAATTGTAATGCAAATGCAGCACCCGCAGAAAAGCTCATTTGAGATTGTGCAACTATTACGTAAGCGCCAGTCAAGTCAGCGAGTCAGAGAACAGCTTAAACAAATTAGTAATTTATTCAACGGTTACGATCATAATCCCCCCACTCGTTATCTTAAATATCAGCTGCAGGTACCCTAGATTTGATACTACTTGTAGCGTCTAATGAATGGGTACCTAATAAATTTAAGTCTTTGGTATCTGATCTGTCCATCGCTCTGGCATCATGCAGTCTAAACGAGAGTTTTTGTACAATATTATGATTTATTGTGATGTTTGGAGTCATTGACACAACAATTTTAAATTAGACACCATCGGTGGACATCCAGTGGTTAATTAGTGTTCCTCGTAAATATCCTCTATTTAGACTGCTGATGGTAGATCTTATAATTATCAACGTATGGAAATCCACTGCTAGACATAAGCCTCCATAGAACACCTGCTGTTTTCCTGCATCCAGATAGAGATATCTATGTAAACATTATTGAAAAGATCAACAACAAAAGGTATCTCAACAAGAGAGTAGTTCAAACGTTGTAACAATTGCAATGAAAATGCAGCACCCAGAGGAAAGCTCATCTACGATTGTACAACCCTTACGTAAGCGCCGGTCGATAGCCACCACAACGTTTCGAATGTGTCGAATACATGCGAAGTATGTGTGTGTGTGTGAACAGGTTGTAAGTGCTTAACTATTCAACTGGTTTAAGGTATTGTGATTTCAAAATAATAAAATTATAGACAGGCAGTTAATAAAATCACTTTTTCATTCATTTATTCCACGCGCTTGATCCTCATCAAAACTTTAAAAAAGTTTAAAGATAAGTGCAATGTGCATCCTATGATGTAGCTAACGATCTTCTATTTCATTCTTCTACTAACTTCGAGTGTTAAGCATATCCTAAACTACTTATACCAATTAAGTAAGCAATCATATGATCTGGATATATGCAGTAGCTCTAACTATTGTTTAAATCACTCATTGTTCATCACATAGGTATTGTTTAAGTATTAAAAAAGTATAATAATATATTATTATACACAAAAAGTCATGTTCATGTGTAGCAGGATTATTGTCTCCTCCGTATAATTATGATCTTACTAGTAAAATTAGAATAAGGTAGGTTAAGTTAGTTTGGTAGTTTTTTTTAACTATAACATTATAATGGAAAAATTATAACATCATGGCTCTGACATTCGAAGCATCTACCTCTTAATAGGTAAATGAAATATAGCCTGTAATGTTAGCTATTAAATAAATAAAATTTATAAGGTATTCGTATTTTATTCACAAATAAAATTCTAAAGCGGTTTTTGTAACAATGGGTTTAACAATAATATAATCATCAGCTGATTCAGTTTAAGCTGAAATATTTGCATTCAAAACACGATGTGCACGTAATATTCAAACGATTTTGTATTTCACATGCCAGCTCTTGCGAATCGTTCCATCTACGACATTATAACGCTCTCAAATTCCAGATGTTACTTTATATTCTGTTGAAACACCACCATACCACTATCAGAATAACAAGCGAATGACTAAATAAAGATGCTGAGTTCAGCTGTATTTCTTTCAGTTTTCAGATAAATATTTTAGGCTAAGGAACAGTCTTGGCCTCGGGTTTACTTGGGGTTAATATAGGGTACTCCAGGGGATTAGTGAGTGAAATGAGAATGTGTCAGAGGCTTTATGGAAACCCACTTGGGATATCTCGAAATTCTAGAGGTATAAACTGAAATAAATCTTGAAAATACTTTAAATCACTGTACCACAATATCCGTTACTTTTTATTATTCATAAAAGTGGTTACAAAGCAAAAATAGCAATATAAATAAAATATACAGGCTTACACGTTTAACTATACCCATAGTACCTATTCAAATATTAAAATTTAAAAGTACTGTATCGTAATTAAATAAAGTTTTTTTTTTTGACTTTATTTTATTATGATTTTTTTATCAATATGTTATCATTTAAGCCCAATTAAGAATCTCTTCCTTTTTGAAGTCGTTTGAAAATATAAATCAATAATATAAAGCTGGGTCCAGTTGGAAGTAAGCCTGCTTTATTCTGGTGTAACCACGGGATAAGGTCTAGCCTAAATACCTAAGTCAAATTGAGTAACCAACTTTTCTAATTTAGCTTGGTTCTGAGTGTGTTGGTTTACACCCCCAGTAAATAAAATGCTGTCTGGTACCTCGTAAGCGCCACGTCTGCCCAATACACTTATAAATACGTTCTGTCGACAAATCGCAGTATTATCAACTAACTCCTTCTGTAGCTTTCGTCATCAGCTGATACTGCTGAGCTGATGCTTGCCTCTGAAGGCAAACACCTAAATAACTTATTAAAAGTTATCACACTCTACGTACCTATATATTTTTTAAATTTTCCTAAGATTTATTTATCAGATTCTAACTTGGTGAAATTGAAACCACTTCGAAAGTACCTATACACTCTTTTTATAATCAACTTCTTCGGTGTGTTTCTTTTGCACGAGCTACTCAAAGATCACTGAAAATAAATAATAGTATACCCTTTCACACTAAATTGTATATTTTTGTTTAAAAGGGGTTTCAAACAAATATATAAAATTTTGTTTAGTTAGTTGTATTTTTCAGAAAAAAACCATTGGTATCGTTAAATGTCAAATAACTCGGATGTTAATAAAATTCTATTTGTTTATTTTCAGGTAAGTCCAAAAATCGCAAGAGAAGACGGTAAGCTCTTTCAATACGTGTTGCATTTACACTTTTCATTTCCTCGACATGTTGATGTCGTTCGAGGATAGACATCTTGCACTCGGTCCCAAATTCAATTTCCGGTCAGTTCAATATTTTTTCCTACGATCTATACAGTAAGATATTTTGGAGTATCCTTTTCAAACAAATTATGTTTACAAGCTTGAAAGCTTAAAACCTATAAAAATTAAATATACAAAACATGCTACAACGACTAATTTTTGCCTTAGTTCTGAAAATGGTGTCAAATTTTTGACGTCGAATTTATCTGTAACTAAACATTGTTATGTCTACTTACTCCTGACAAATAAATTTAAAAAAAATCAATTATTTAAGTTGGTTTTATTAAAATTTACAAATTAAGTAAAAAAGACAGCCAGATTTCTATAAAATACAGATTTTGACTAAAAAAACCTAACAAGATTAGGGGGGTATGGTTGAATATGGAGGCAATAAAAGGGGGTGAAGAGGAGGCGGAACTAGGCTGGTACGTCCAGGTACCGTGGTGGAGATCCCAGGCGAGTCAGAAATCAGCACCGGGATATGCGTTCTAGAGGAGTGCAGGACCGCGTCAGAGCGTCGGCGATCCTGAGTTCACTAACGTAGGGTTTCTTATGCCAGGACAGGACTCCACAAGCAAGCGCTAGGTCCTTTTAGGACGTCGGTGCTCCAGAGCTGTCTGCCTGGCGTGTCTCCGGTTTAATGACTATTTGCTGAATTTTGTAGGATAAAAATAAACTTCTTCAGGTTTTCGTTCCCTTGTACTCCTTTTGCAAGAAAATTATAGACTGTCCCATATTGGGGCGAGCGTGTTTTTATAAGGAAATCTGGGCATTCTAGAAGCTTCAATTTCTTTTATGATTTGAAAAGTGTGATCGCCCGACTTGATAAGTATAGACGGCCAGGATATTTACAACCTCCTTGTCGGGAGAAAATCCGGGAGTGTGAAAAGAGCTTTTAATTATAATTTTGAATTTAGATATTCAGTAGACAAACATAATTAGGTATAAAATCCAGACTTACGCTAGCCGAAACATTATAAATGATTATTTAGAAAATACAATTATAGTACAACCTCATTTAATAGGCGGTATAGAAAAACTATGCTAGAAAAAGAAAGAATAAGTAGACATGAATTGTCAGTCAATTTTGACATATTCGCGAAATTCATTATTTCCTAATTTGCTGCAAAAAAGCATGTAATGTGGAAACCTATATATGATGATACCTATGTATGATAGTAAAACGTAAGTACCTAAACACAGTAGTGTCTAGAATACTACAACATATTATGGTTATGCAATAAAGAATTGAATTGAATTGAATAAGTAACAGTTAGGCAATCATTGAATCAGATGATGGGGTATTTACTTTCCTAAAATTCTTGGATTACTAGTAACAAATTAGGTTGTCGTAGTAAGGTTGACATAAGATAAAAAAAAAGAATTTAATGGTAAAAACCATTAAAAGTTTAGTAAGTTCCACTAGGTAATATAATACGGAATTTCTAGATCAAAGTCGGTCGTTCTGTCCCACACGTGTAAGTAACTAAAAATAGGAGAGAAACTTACACAATTTAGATAAACTTCTAACCAATAAATTCGTAGAGCCGTTGTACTGCAAATAATTAAACGATCCTGTTTCATGACCTATATGAAGAAATTAGTTTCACAGCTGGATGCTACAAAACTAATTTCGCGCAGACATGAAGGAATTCTGCAATTTGCACAATTACTTAGTAGCTCATCAACGCTGCTATACTCGCGGGTTATAATAAGGCCACTGAACATTTAATTAAAATGTCGTGAGGGAGATACGCGGATCGATTTCGGCATAACTTGGATTATTTTGAACTAGTTTTTGTCTCCAACTTTGTTCGACCTTTGATAAAGTGTAATTGGAGGTCATAAAACTTTTTATGTAACTGGCTGTGTCCGCGGCTTTATTCGCGTGGAATACTTCTTGTATAATTAAACTCCTTACGGGAAAATAAGAAAGGAGCATATTAATATGTCCTTCCTTTCTCACGATTCAAGCTTTTTTCATACCAAAGTTCATTAAAATCGGTTTAGTAGGTTTGCCATGAAAGCGTAACAGACAAATAGACAGAGTTGCTTTCGCAGTCATAATATTAGGAATAGATATAGAATGCATATGGCGGATAAAAAATTGGTTGTGAAAAAAATTAGTCGCAGTATTACTGAATATCAGACAAACTTACAGTGAAACCGTTAAATATTCAATTAACATTCTGCCGTAAAACAAACTTAATTGTAGACAGAAGTTGTAAAGTTCATATGTAAGTTACATGTGACTGTACAGAAGTATAAATGTTGTGATGGAAGTGGTTTTTCCATATTTTTTCATGCCATTTTGAGCATATTATAAGGTCTGAACCACAGTATTTATATCGATGCCTAACAGGAAAAAAGAGATAACCACCACTGGAAAAACTTTATAGGAGAGTGGTTTCATTGAAAGATACGATATTCGAAAATACTGTCTAAACCCATGCGATTAAGAATTTCGTCGCAAGCTCTCAAACACCGATAGCCAAACTTACTTCATTATGACGGACTAATATTCCGCGGTAGTTTGTGACTTCAAATCTGGCCAGCAACAACAACAAAAAAAGTTATGTTACGTTTTTTGGTTTCTTGTAGAAAAATCATTTTTTTTAAGCATTTCGACAGAAAATTTTCTAGTAAAACCAGGAATCGTCTAACAAGAAGACAAACAAAATTACCTACTATCGAAATTAGGGTCTGGAAGGTTCGATTATACAGGTTTACATTTCACGGTAGTGTCAATTTTTCAGGGACCACTTAGAATCAGTAACTAAATCGATCTACGTAAAAAAAAAACTATTTTTTTTTCATTTTTAATACGAAAAATAGAATACGAAGAAATTTTACGATTACTTGATTTAATTGCACCGTATGTGCACTGCATGAGGTTCTTGTTGGAGCGGTGTCGGTGTACGCCTGTGATCTTTGATGAATGATGGCGCGTCTCGCGTTTTATTTTTTTATCGGAAATTTTTAAGAATATTTTACTCTAGAAATACGACGACTGAAATTAATTACGATAAATTAGTATTTTTATACTGTTCTAAAGACCTTATTTTTAAAATTTGGCACTACCTGGAAATGTAACCCTGTATATACCCCATAATATCAGAGGGCTGCGAGACGCACAACGGGCAGTTAGTAAAAGACAAAGACAGACAAAGTGGAAACAAGAAGAAGAAGAAAGGATTTCCAAGATGAAACTGAGGAGGAGGTTCTCAATTTCAACGCAAACTTTTTTTTCTTGTTTAAATCAAAGAAAGTCAAGACGCGTTTTTTAATCAAATTGTTTTCAAGAGTTTACCAGTCAGCATTTCCAGCACACGATACGCCGGGAGTCTGGGACCAGCGTGGAAGAGGGCCAAAGCAATTAAACCGTCAACCGCGCGACCGTCTTGACAGAGCCTCCACCAAATTGCTCTCGTTACTTGCACTTTTTTGACGCGAACGCGAACTTTACTTCGAGATCTATTGTTCGTTACCTACCTCCTCTTTTACGTAAGTTGGGCTATTATGAGCTATTTAAATAAACAAGTAAGTATTTCAAATAAGTTTCACCGTGTACCCATCTATTTGGGTACACAATCGTTAGTTTTAAAAAAAAAACAAAAATGCAAAATTAGAAACAAAACTTCTATCTGTTTTCATTGTTTGTTCAATATTCGCATATTCGCAGGTGGTATATAGGAGCCTGATAATCTGTATTACAGGTAAACAATACCTAGCATAGGCATCACACAAAAAGGATCACAATATTTACTACGTTAGTTTTCTAAACTTTGTACTATTTTGCTTTTGTAAGAAAGAAATAAAGATTGATTTATTTTTTACCTAATATCTAGGAATTTTTTCCGTGACTTTTGCTTGTAGTATTAGCATTTAAGACGCCGGGAAAGGAGAATACACGTAAAAAAGGTGTTTTTGGACAAGTTTTCTGGCTAAAATACTGCATATAGGATGTGGAAATGTATGTTAAAAATATTTATTCCTTATTCGTTCGAAGGATGTCATTTCACTGGAAAAACATTCCATTATTGACATACATTATCCCATTGTTAACATTGAACGAATAAGTGACTGACCTGTGAATTTATTTAAATATTTTTGAAGTGGTCTCAAATAAACAACAGCAAATGGTTAGCAATTGAACAAAGATCGACTTAATTGTCTTCTAGTAAGAATGTAAAGAGCATTATTCTGTATATTTCTAAAGCTTCCATTTTGTACTGTTTGAGCAGCGCGATTGACAACAAGGCCACGCTTTAGTATGGAATAATTATTGTTTTACATGGTTTAGTAATATCGCTGTTAAAATCCCTTTTACTTGTGAAATGATGTATGACAGCCGAGTATTTTTAATGTTTGTAGGTAGCTTTATGACTAAATATGCTTGTGTTACATACAAATTATCAGACAAAGATATTATTTTTTATTTTTCATTAAACAATAGAAAATGTATTATCCTCGCCTGTTATTTGTTAAAAGCATTTACTTAACAGTCGTCCTTTAGCTAGAACTATTATTTACCAAAATCAGTTGTACAATATAAGTTGTGGTCGGGAATCATATTTTAAGCCCTCGGGTTAACAAAGCGTTTATACAAGTAGCTTACCACTTTGTCGGTCGATACCCTCAGTCTTACAAACAACTCGGATTAATTACTATCAGGTATAATTTATCGTTACTCACCAATAATATTGTAGTTTGTATTTTATCGCAACCAAAAATAACATTTTGTTACTTTGTTTGATTATAAACTTTTACTGCGTTAAGAGGTCAAACACTAACCAGACAATCATCATCATCATCATTTCAGCCATAGGACGTCCACTGCTGAACATAGGCCTCCCCCATTGACTTCCAGATTGGCCGGTTGGAAGCGGCCTGCATCCAGCGTCTTCCTGCGACCTTTACCAGGTCGTCTGACCACCTTGTGAGTGGACGTCCTACGCTGCGCTTGCCGGTACGCGGCCTCCATTCTAGAACCTTTCTGCCCCATCGGCCATCAGTTCTACGTGCTATGTGCCCCGCCCACTGCCACTTCAGCTTGCTAATCCGTTGGGCTATGTCAGCGACTTTTGTTCGTCTACGGATCTCTTCATTTCTGATTCGATCTCGCAAGGATAACCAGACAATACGTATAATAAATTTTAATTGTGAATAAATAAAGTACCATACAAAGTAATTGGGTCGTTGACGCTTAGCATATATTGTGATCTATGTTCAGGTTCACTTGATGATTGTAACAAAAAAGATAGTAAAATAGTATATTGTTACCCTCGGGTGAAAGTTACCTATTTAGTCCCGAGACGGGGTTTGGCCAATAGTTCGAGGGACTAAATAAGTCTTTAACCCGACTTTAAACACTGTGATTTTAATTACAAACTAGGATTTTTAAAACAAAATCAAACCTACAGAGGCACACTAGAGGCCCGAGTCCGATCTACCCCCAGATCGGGCGCGCTAGAAAGGAGCCCGACAGCGGTGCAGCCTGTTTCGGCAGACCCGATCCCGGTCGGCGCCACTACTAGCAGGTTCGCCGCTGGGTGGGGCCCGACACTACTTGGTGAAGCCCGGTCTAGCTGAATAAGGCCTACCTCAAAAGTTGTCAGCGATAAGTCCGTCCGAATAAAAAAAAAAACAAGTATTCGCAACCTGTGCCATTAAAGAAATCGCGACGATTCATGTCTGGACGGGCACTTCAGTTCTCGCTGCATCTTACTAATAAAATGTGAAAGTAAGTGTGTTTGGATGTTTCTTACTCAATCATGTTTTATCGGTTTAATGGAATTAGCTGAAATAAGGCATACAGAATGATCTAGCTTAACACATTTTTTCCCCGTTTTCTTTTGTGATGATGAATAATTTTTAAAGAATTATTTTTTGGCTTGATTCTGAAGTCTAAGCAGAAAAAATCGCAAGCAGAACCTACTTTGTTTTAAAATAAATCGTTTCAGTCATTTATGTAATCTTGTAAGCACAAATGGGTCATAAAGTATTGAAAGTATAATAAGCTACAGGTAACATAACGATTATGGAGCAGGCAATGTATTGTGGATAGAGCGTACAAAAACAAACGATTAGTCTGCCTGCATTATAAACTGGCGTTTTCTCTTAGAGCTATGACCTAAATGCGTGCAGATTATGGAAACGGCCATTTTATTCGAATGGGTATAAGATAACGTTTGCAGGGTGAGCTTACGAACATATTATGTACCGACCCAATCATAAAAATCCTCGTGTTATTGCCTTTAAGTTAATGTAATGTTGATGCCGAAAGGATAGGTTGGGTTGATTGCGCTCGCAGAATTTGTTGTGTGGGTTGTAGCAATTTAAATCGAGCTACGTTTTATTTTTTGCTAACGAATTTGTTACTTGTTTCGAAGTCAAAACTGGTAAGCTCCTTCGCACAAAACGCTATGGAAGTTCTTTAGCCAGGAGTAGGGGTCATCAGAAATGGAATATACATAGCACTGATCAATAATCAATTCGTATAGGAGATTCAAGTTCCAGCTTTGATAGGTCCGTATCTAAATAGGTTTGCTTGTTCGGAGGTACTCTCTTTCCTCCCTCACCCTGAATGGAACAATTTGAAGTTAGTAACGGCAGTTTGCCCTGTGGTAGCAGTTATACATGAGGCACACTAAAAGGTTTTGCACTTCTAGCTAACCGAAACTATTTGAATTACGAATGTTATATTTTTTTTAATGTTGCAACTTTCTTAGTAATTAAAAAAAGCAATTGACGGGAAATGATTTGTCAATTGTTTTTTATCACACATCAAAGTTCTACGTACGCAACGAAAATGTAATTAAGTCGAAAAGATTTTAGAGCGATGATTTTTTATGATTTTAAAAGTTCTCTCTCTCCGCAAGACTGTGCCGCTCGTCTTCAAAATGCTTTTGGGAGAGAAGCACCTTGTTTGAGCACCGTGAGGCGATGGTTTGCTGAATTTGAGAGAGGTCGAGTTTCTTTACATGACGAATTTCGTGAAGGGCGGCCTTCAACTGCCGTCAACGAAAATAATGTGGCTACTGTTAGGCGGCTAATTGAAGAAAACAGAATTGAAGAGACAATTTGAGGACTATTGGGGATTGGTATGAGCCAAATTCAGAAAATTTTACACGAAGAATTGAAAGTTCGGAAACTTTGCTGTCGTTGGATCCCTCATGAACTGACAGCGGAGCAGAAGCGGGCTCGCGTGGAATGATGCTCACAGATGCTACTGAAGTACGACCACGGACATTCTAATGCTGTTTATGACATTTTCACAGGAGACGAAACGTAGATTTATTATTTTGAACCCGAAAAAAAAACAGCAATCTTGTGAATGGGTGTTTGAAAATGAGAACAGGCCAACAAAAGTGAGGCAGGCGAGAAACGTTGGTAAAAAAATGATCGCGTTTTTTTTCTCAACTACGGGTCCCATCTGTACAATTCCACTTGAAGATCAAAAGAGTGTTAATACAAAGTGGTATTCTACCATTTGTTTACCCAGGGTGTTCGAAAAAGTTCGCGAATGACGACCCAAAAGCCGCGTTCTCCTACGTCATGTCAACGCTTCTTTACACACGGCCAATAAAACAAAGTCATTTTTAGCTTCCGAAAAAGTACAACTCGTCACCCATCCTGCGCATAGCCCTGACCTAGCACCCTGTGATTTCTGTATTTTCCCCAAAATCAAAGATTTGATGAGAGGTTTTACTTTTACCAACTTCGAAGAGGCAGTGATAGCGTTTAATCAGCACGTAGAAAACATGCCTTCAGATCTGTGGTCCTCCTGTAAAAAAAAAAGGTTTGATCGCATGAAAAAAAATTTCAAATGTAAAAGAGAGTATTTTGAAAAGCAATAAGCATAATATTTTGGTTATAACATGTTGTTTTTTTAAGTTACGCAAAACTTATAGTGTGATCTACGTATATTTTGATATTAACAGGGTAAATTATTGAAGTAGGTTATTATTAACCGACTTCAAAAAAGGAGGAGGTTCTCAATTCGACTGTATGTTTTTTTATATATTATTTACCGTAGAAGCCACAGCAATTCCATATATTCGATAATAATTCTATCATTAAATCTCTATAATATCTGTGCAATAAATTAAGTCAAAAAGTTCGTGCCCAAATCAGACCTTTGCTATCAATACCAAATTCAAGCTCATTTTAATATCGGCCCCTAAAGCGTCCCTTCGTTTGTTCCCAAGGCCGCATTACGTCACAGAGAATGTAGGTCAATACCAGTACGAAGCTGTAACTTGTACTGAAGTTGCATTTTTGGTTGCAACATGCTGAAATAAAATCTAAAGGCCCCGCTTTTTGGAGTATGGTCCATACCAAGTCATTCTTGAGGTGAGACCTGTGCTCCGTAGTAAAAAGGTATAAAGGTACTTTTTATGTTAATTTTATAAATTTCGTCTAGTATTGGTTAAAAATTTATAAAAAATTAATAAACTGACTTCAAAAACTAGAAAGCTAAAAGTTAAATTAACACATAAGTACCTAATCAGTTACTTTTGGAGTCGGTGCCAGCCAATGAGAGTTTTAATGTTTTCATTTGCTTATTTCATCTATTTTTAGCGATACATCCACAACAAAACGAATCATGAGAGTGCAAACATAAGTTAACTGCTTAGCACCGATTTCATCCCTTATTTTTACGACTTCAGAGGTGTTTCTTTTTCCGAAAATTTTAAATATGCTTGAAGTACCTATAAGCTATTTAACAAAGAAAGAATCATCAAAATCGCTTTACATTTGCCGAAGATATTGCGTAACATAGATACAAAATCAGTTGACGCGGTGTGGAGTTCGTGCAATGTTTGATGATTTTATTATATGATCCTATCATCAGAACTTGACCAAATTTTTATGGAATCATCCGGACGAATTGAGAAACTCCTCCTTTTTTGAAGTCGCTTAAAAAGGCGTCTACATTGTCGAGTACCTCATAGCTGAGGTTTGACTTCAGGTGAAGTGAACACACACGAAAATCTTGATGAATTTTTGATAAAACGGCTGCCCATTTCTTTCTCCATTTCACACAATACAAATGAATAACCAACCAATGTGCAGATTTTTTCACGATATTTTGTTTCACCGTTAGGCAGCGATATTTTCAACCAGACCTGTTACTTGTTTAAGTTTTGTACAAATCTAGTACAGCCAGGAGTCAAACGCATGACCTCACGAATGAGTACTTGTAACATTAATATTATTTACTGGCGCATTACGGTATTGTAGAATTATGTTATTTATTAGAATGTTAAGAAACACAATTAGGCATCATTTGAGGATGTATAATAACGAGGAAAAGCCAAAGTAAAAATAAGAAGAACTTCTGTAATCCTACACGTGTCTGCTTACGTCGCAGTAATAAGGGTCCATACCACAAGAATCTCATTTCCACTAGCATTTCGGTTGCCTAAAGTAAAATAACTTGTAGAGCTTTGTCAGGATGACCTGCAAACGAAGAAAATAATCTCGGCTCAGGTCACATAGATATTAGGATCAATAATATTTAACCTAATTTAAGTGTTATTGTTTTCCATAATCAAAACGTTGGTCCAAAACTAAGTAAAGTCACGGAAAGATGCCTGAGGCGATTGCAACTATTAACGTTGCCGTCTTTTTCGATACTAAAGATAGTAAGAGTGATAAATCTTCTACCAGGGTAGTTGGTTTTCTTGGTATATCTTTATTTTATTTTATTTATTTGTTTCACCAGCAATTGTTACTATAATACTTACATAGTATATACAGTCTTAAGTATCTAACCAAATGCACAATGAATTTAAGGTGAACACCGCATGCAAAATTTATTATAACTAGAAACACCAATACTCTGAAGTTCTTTCAAGTTTTAATTGAGATAACAACTATCTGCGCCTAGATTTGGAATAAAATTTTCAGAGTAATATAGCAGATAAAACTAAGTTAACTTGTGGCACTCTCTAGAATGTGGAAGATCACCTAACGATGGACCGATCGATCAGATCAAGTCTGCTCTGTGGTCTCTTGCATGAGTGCATTATGATTGCTCAAAAGAGTTGATGTTGATGAGTTTTAACTTATGTTAAAAATCACGATATCGTGAGGCAAGTGACATCACTTCCATTAATATACCTTAGATGTCATAACTACAGCTCCGTAATAATAACGACAGCGAAGAACGAGAGGGATAGTAATATCTCCTAAAATATAGTACTTTGCATTCTTATTTTAAATCTTTTTCGCCGTCATTTAATGGTAGCTTTTCATTTAAATTTTATCTCTAGCTGAAACCAACAGTTTGCTACACTCATTAGTCCAGTAGGAAACTACTGAGATTGAGACTGAAAAGAACTGTTCCTTCGCAACAGCTTCCACGTTACGTCACCGCAGATGTAGGTCAATATCAGCGTGCACCGGCTCGCATATTCGGCCGCATTCGCTGAAAGGGAAATTGTACTAGGTTTTAGTTTTGAATAAGGTCATGTAATTTTTTCAAGAAATTTCAGTTATAACAATATGAAATTTAGGCTTCGTATTGAAAATTACCTCCTTAAAACTTACGTTAGGGAGTATATTCCTATTTTAAAGACCACCGCCGTTGTCTTCTGCTTCTGCTAGGAGCAAGAAATATCCCACCATTTAATAATTTAAATTAATCATCACATGTTTATTTTGTAAATAGGTACTTATCTTCAAAATAAAATTAAGTTAACATGTCATTATTACCTGTTGTACACTAATCGTGTTCCTTACCTCTTTCCTTTACCTTAACCATGGGCCGCGGAGTTGCTCGGTATGTAAAGTGATTTAAAGGATATTTTTCTGAAAGTGTAACCTAATTAAAGAATTCAATGTATGTGCCACAGGTTGAAAAACAATACTAGACGTTTCTGCACCAATGACCTGTAATCACACGCAATGATTTTGAACGAATGTGACGTAAGTAAGCTGCAAGCTTCTCGGTTATTAGAGGTATGAGGAGGTTGTAAAAATAAACCTCATCTTGTAATTCTATGTGATGTAAATAGAAAAATACAGTTTAGAAGTCAAAAATCTCCAAAAGGTTTTGGAATTAGCATAAGTTATATTTTACTTTACATAACGAAGGTAACTTAGGCCTCGGACTGGGATGGTAAGTACTCGTAGGTACCTACATTAAATTTAAAATTAATAAATACTTGGTTTTATGTCCATTACGAAATAATGATTAATTAAAATATTTGATCCATATTATTATAACGTTGGTTCGATTCCCGACTGTCCTAGTCATATCGATTGCTTCGACAGCTACTTCCAAAAAATATGTCAATGCAGTTTTACGTATTATTAATTTATTAATTATTAAGTAATGACGTTTTCTTAATAATATATATTAAAAATTGGTACGTATCACATAGGTCATTTGATTTGACTTAGCTATATCATTTTAGTATTTTTTCGGAACTTTTACTAAAAAGCTATAAATTTATGAGGAAAATGTGATACTAACTTTCAGAATACTCTTGAATTAATATCTAAGTCGTTACAACACAAACTTTGTAGAGAAAGGTCTTCAGTGTAGAGTTTCTGCTCCCAACTTTATGTCACAAAGATAATATCTCGATTTTGAAGCAGTGGCGAAAATTGACACTAGAATCAGGACTTCAGGACATCAAAAACTTGAGAATTAATAGAGTTGTAAAATAATTAACAAAAAAAATTCTTACAACACTACCAATTTATACTTGAGGTCTAATAATATTATACATCCTTGCTAAGGAATTTGAAATTATAGTATTTATACTAGTATGTCATGAGCTGCTTATGAGGAACAGCTTATAAAAACGAGCAATATCGAAATTACAAATTTCATATTTTCAGGTCCGGATTTTCCATACTTTATCGCCAAGGTAAATAATAATTGTGTATGGAAAGGCATGGTTTCTTATTGCATTTGCTTTTAAGAAAATATAAGATTTCGTATATTTCCTTAAAAGCAAGTGCAAGTAAGAAACGATCGGAGATAAAACATTTAGAATTACGTCAAATTCTAAAAAAAAAACTCAAAATTTCAGCCAAATCCAACACAGTTTCCATTTATATTTTGTAACTCTTCACTGCCTCTCTCACTCAATCCAATTAACCGTCCTCTACCTGAAGGCAGTTGTCTGGAAGAAATCAATTTAAAGACACACAGTTCTGTACATTATTTACTGCGTTTGAGCAATAAAGGGTGTGAGTAATACAAATATTTCAGGACACATAATTTTTTGTTCAAGTAGTAATAAATGTCATCGCTGTCCGGGCACTTTACGTACGCACTAGAGCATTATAATATGACGTGCTATTCATAATATGTAAGAAATAAAGAGGATGTAATACCGTGGCCCGGGATGGGAACTTTTTTCAGGCCGTTACCCCATTGTGTGGGTTGTGTGACATCTTTTGTGTACGAATGCCTGATTTACGAGTCTTTGTTAACTTGTAAAGCCGGGTACACACGGGCGAACAAGGGTGAATGAATATGAAACTTTGAAATCGGTGAATAAGAATCGGGGTAGAAGGAAGTTAATGAAGTATTAATGAAGGGGATAACGATATGTATTTTATTATAAAATAGGTGTATAGGAATATATAATGAAACTAATTGTCATTTCTCGTTCAAAGAACTATGCGTAACTGTGTAAGTACTTGCATTCATAAGCGTGATTTGACTAAGTATTTAATTAATAAACTAATTTGGCTAATCGTGATTTGTATATTTCATTTATAGAGTATAACATTAATTTTGACGTAAGAAGACTTCGACACGATTCCTGGTTCAAAGTTGTAAACTAATCAATAAGGTATTTAATATGCATGCACCATTAGTAACAAAGCAGCATAGTTCGACAAATTGGACGTGGGCAGCAAGGTCCAATTCGTCGAACTATACGGGAGTACTTTAACTTTCAATAAATGGCTTATAGTTAGTTCAATTAAAACTGTTTCCGCCTATCAGGCGGGGACAATAGCTAGTAAACCTTTGACAAAAAGTTTTATGGCCGTATCAGCTTCAGCTTAAAACGGCGCTATATCGGATTAATTTATATGCAGTAACATCATAATTTCAGCCCATAATCGTCTACTTTTGAAAAATAATGAAGTTATTGTTAAAACTATTTAGCTTTGATTGATTTAAGTATTATCATAGTTATTTTATTTTATTTAACGTCATCTAAGAGAGTTGGCTTACATTTTTAGAGTGCTGACTGATTGTCACTTACAGCTTATAATGTAAATACGAGTAAGTATATAGTTTCAGAAAAAAACGACAGTGAACTATATTATAGTTGTGTCCCCAAAATATAAGTTGGATTTATTGCTTTATCTAATAATTAATTTTATTGCGGAGAAAATAAACCAAGTAATAGGAATGTTTTATAAAATAACGATTGACAATATTTTAAAGAAACAAACTCTCAAAAATTAGGCTTTCAGTCACGTGACAGTGAACACCAATCAGACAGCATTACGTCACGCCGTGCGCAACGTCATTTTTATTGTAGATTGTATTTTCGCACAACAAATTAGTTAATTAGATAAAAATCCTGTTTTAGCAATCCTTATCAGATATTTAATCGTATATTAAAATACTAGTGTAAAATTCGCTATGGAATTAGCATTTACTAAAGCAAATAGTTGTAATTTGCCCAGTTATCAAGAATTTCATGAAGGTAATGCTTTACGTTAGTACGAAATATTACAGAATATACAATGTTTGAAGTTTTACCAAGGAATATACCTACATAATAAATACTACACTAAGTCACTGCCTTTAAATAAATTCAAAAGCAAACTTTTTATTTGGTTGGTGGACAGGGCTTATTATAGTATTAAGGAGTTCTTTGACAAATAAATTAATTTGACCATGTA
This sequence comes from Anania hortulata, assembly GCA_963576865.1. NCBI lineage: Eukaryota > Metazoa > Arthropoda > Insecta > Lepidoptera > Crambidae > Anania > Anania hortulata. Next base: position 13,237,060 of record OY756392.1, on the reverse strand, counting down.
TGTTTTCTAAATGTTTTTTTTTTTTTATGACCATAATGTAATGTTTTCATAATAATAATTGTATTGAATTAAATGTAGTTAAATTGTAATGTTCGAATATTAATTAATTGAATTGATAATATTTAAAATATTTGCACGTCTTATCTGGACAAAACATGTTGAGCTTTTATTAAATGTCACCATTGTATATACCGTGTTTTATGCAAATAAATTCTTATTCTATTCTATTATTCTATTCTAAAGTTCTAGGTAAATATTGTGTAAAATTATGTTTTGTGATTTGGATAATTTCACTTAGGTATGGCAAAAAAATTGTTGTAATTCAGGATTATAATGTGTTCCTTAAATATCCGTAGTTCAAGAAATCACCCTGTATAAATACTATAGAGAAAAATCTTGATAGCAGTAAAAAAATATTTTTTTTCATTATGAAAGTCGTAAAGCGTGTTTCATTTCGCGCCATGATCAAGATGAATATCATTGAGGGATTTATGTAGAGATTGGCATAAAACATTCTTTCCAAATTGCGGCTTCCACGGCCATAAAATGGAAATATCACCTATTTGCCCAATCCTCATTGTATTTTCTTTTTCATGTCTCAGCTATGAAAAATTATTAAGATTTACTATGGAATAATTTTTCTATGGAAATTAAGTAAGTTAGTGACACTTAATGTAATTGGTAAATATTAAGGATATTTCACTGAGCGGAGACAAAAAAAAACAATAAGGATTGGACAAATAGGTGATATTTTTATTACTATACCACACAATAAATCAGAATCAGAATCGGTATCAGAAGTTAAGCTTTATAAAATTTGCGCTAGAGTACCGCACATTGCTATCTAGGAACGCTCTGGTTGGAACTACTGTCAGAGCGTTCCGAGTTTTCGTGTCCCTGAGCGATATCTACTCGTAAGTGTGCGTTGCTCGAGCATTCAGTTTACGAAGCTTAACATCTGATATACCATTATTATAATCAAAGTCTTATTTTGTATGTGTTAATGTTCGTATTTGTCTAAAGTATAAGTATAGTAAAGTAAAATGATATAATAAATATTTATTATATTATTAAATTCTGCACGCTAAGCTCTGAAAATATTCCGGTCGACTTCAGCACATTAGGCGGTACCCTTAACAGGTAGCGTTAATGTGTGTGCTTATGCCGATCGTTACTTTAATAGTCGGCATTGACACCCATGACAAATACCGGGTCCCGAGATTTTGGCCATCGCGCTGTGATTGCGTCACGGGTCGATACGGCCAGCCGGCGCGCCTTGGGCACCCGCACCGACAAATCCCAACTTTATAATACTTTTTACACGCCTCTCGTTATCGTACCCTTCTATCTAATGCTCAAGTAAAAAAATTCGAAAGTTATTGAAACTTCGTTTTAGGAAGTTCAGTAAGGTGGTAACGCTCACCCCTTTTATTAATTCAGGAACCATTACCCTTGAATTTAATGCAAAAAGTTCTTTGTCTTACTCATTAATAAAATTATCAATTTTCTTTGAAGAGCAAAGTGACAATCAGACATCAGTCCGTAAATATGGCTAATGATAGTGTTTGATTTAGAAAAGGTTATAATTATGAAATTTAAATATTATTGTGACCTTTCAGTATCATTTTAACAGTTGTGTGTATTCCCTTTTCCGCTTTCCATGTACCGTGCATGGAACGTGCATTGCCGTGCATGGTTCGATACTACTGTATTTTACGTACTATAGATGGTAACGTAACTTTCAGATTTTATATTATTGCATGTTTATTTTTTCAGGTAAGTCATTCAATGCGACCAGTCTACAATTATTGAGTAAGTACCTATTATAAATTTACTAAATGAATGTTTCAATTGTCTTCATATTTAAAAAAAAACATCTTCTATTTCCTTTAAAGCGACAACCGGGCTTTGTGACGGCGACCGTATTCCTGCTAGTAAGTCTCCCCTTTCCTCTATCCAGCCTTGATTTAAGTTTTTTTTTTGAGTAAACTTTCGGATCATCGTTCCGCAAGTTGTCAAGGTATACCGATTTCCAAGTACAAACGCCTTTAGGGTGCTGATGGGGCTGCCTCGCTTCTGTAGTGCGTAGTTTGCAGAAGCACGAATAGATTATTTTTTATTTCACAATGGTAAAAGATGCGCATCCCTGGTGCGCAGAGTGCAAGCCAGCCCCAACAGCATCCTGAACATGATTGCGGACAGGACGGACTGTGCGTACATGATTCGCTGCAGCGTAATCTCACATGGGCTTGTGCAACACAAGCCCATGTGAGATTGCTCTTGCACATTACTGCAGAGTGATTCACAATAGTAGAATTAAATTATTGTACTGTCATACTAACCAGAAATATGCCAGAAATAATTATTTTTTGTACAAATCTAAAACAAAAATACAACGCGCGTCGTTCGTAAACATGCTCAGTGGTCCCCGGGCTGATTCGAAATGTTACGAAAAAGGAAAAGTTGTGGAGGACAGCCACAGTTTTATTATTAAAAGAAAGTTTTGCATTTTAGCTAGAGGCGCCAATGTTCATATTACATTTTCTTGAGACTAGGCTTTCATGAATACCTACGTCATACTGCGGTCTTACTCGAAAAGTTTATCACATTACGATTGGAAATAATAAATGAGATGAGGTGAGTTAAGATCCTTTTTTTCGTTTTGGGTTAAATTTTGTAAGAGATTTTGATAGAATTTTGTATCTGACAGTCTTTAAAACTTTTTGTGTTGTTACAATACTAACATCAACCTACTGCAAAACGTCAAATTCGCAATGGCAACTTTGACAACCTCAAAGACAGGAGGAACCCTTCGTCTTCTTAGCCAATTGAATCCGAAAATATTAAGACTGCCCCTTAAACTTTGTTCTGTGATGGCAAGCTCCTGGTTGAGAAACAGTTCCTCCTGCGATTGTTGTCATATTGTCCCATATGTTGTCCTTTTATTTAAAAATCGGTTGGAGTTTGAAGTTTTGGAGAAGGTTGACGTAGTTGATGACATAGTAATACCACGACAGAGTAGTCAGAGGGAGACAGAAGGTTTATACAAAAGAGAACCCAAGCGGACTGTTAAATTAATGAACTTCGCTATTAAAATTTATATGAAAAGACAGTCCTATCGATTCCGCCTTAGTGGTAACACTGACTTTACTTTAATTTATTTTTTGTTTGGTATATTAACTGATGTTACAATAGTGTAACTAATTGTGTGAGTGTTTGCACAACACATTCATAGACAAACACAGGGTGCTCTAATGCATGCTTTACGCGGGAATCGAACCAACTCCACCGTCTCGGTACAGAATAAAAACTGTTTTTTGATGTCTGTCTTTTCATTATACAATATACTGCATATTATAATGTATGACATAGCTAAGGGTTAGCTAACCTTAAAAAAAATACAAGGAAAAATTGCAACACACCAACAACAGTTTTATGGCATAAGCATTTCTCCGCAAGAAATACTGCGGAGTATTCATCAACGCAACCATTATTAGAGTGAACGTACTCGTATAAATCACTAAGATTTGCAAGATGTTTTTCCTTGTGAAATATTTTTTGACTCGACATTACAAGTGGAATAGCAGATTGAGCATACATATTATTGTTTTTACAACTTGTGATTGTCAATAGAATTGTATTATAGTGCGCCGCGTCGCGTTGCGTCGGTAACTAACATGAGGTCAAACTATGAACGCTAAACAATACCTAAGCAGTGTTATTTTAACGTCAAACTCTATACACAAAAAACAAAACAAGTTTGATAGAATACTGTTAAAATAGTTCATGGATAGCCCCTGCTGTGTCTCCGTAGCTATGTTTCGAGAACACCAGACTTAGTAGGTAAAAAATATACCTTCCAAAGTTCCAACTGAGACTGGTTAGAGAAGTTACAAAAATGCCCTTGTATTTTTTCAGCCGTTAGCTTGAGCTAATAATATTAATTATCTGCGAGAAGTGAATAAAAAAAACATTATATGTATCTTTTGTGTATCTTTCTATAATTTTAATATTTCTGAAATTTCCACCAAAACAATTGACAAGGGTATGCATAAATCATGGTGCTGAGCACCATGATTATCAAATGTTTTTTCCTTGTATAAAAATTTGACATGGAATTATATCAGTCTTCCCATTCAATAAATCACTGCCACAATTTCACTGACAGTTGCGGAATGAACTTGGAAAAACTTAGTAAGCAAGAATAAACCAATTTTTTATACGATATGTTGTTGCAGGAAGCATGTAAAAGTTATTACTTACTACAAAACTTAGAAGTTTTCCTACGAGTGTTACCAATCTAGACTAATCATGACAGCAGTCTAAAGGTTAGAATCCCGGTCGATCCCTCACACTGGTGTGTTCGGCACAAAATGTTTCTTTCGATGAAGTTGCTCACATTTACTATGAAAAAAGCAAACTAATTTTCAGAAAGTAATCTTCCATTTATTAAAGTAGTCTTCATTTAAAAATTTTTAAATATCGAAATTTTTAATTATCTTAGATTTTTGTTATAGTCTGCGATCCAAAACAAGAATATTTTGTAAAACAGTTGATTATTATCACCCGGTCTGACAAAGAAGCCTGCTTCTCAGAAATGATCAGAAAACACAATTGTTATACAATAACAATATAAAAATTTCAAAGTAATTGTTTTAGCCTATGATGTGTGAGTAGTATATTTTTCTAATATTAGCTAGCACGTACGCATTTACGGCTTGTTTTGATTGTACCGATTGAGTGCTGATAATACCTTCATTCAATTCACGAGTAGGTACGTTATTATAATAACACGATAATTAGACACACAAGGTCGTTATGCTAGGACCACTATTTTTTCCTTGTTTACTAATTAATATTTATACCTACAACATTTCTGTTTGAATTAGTATTCATCATCATCATTTCAGCCATAGGACTTGCACAGCCCAGTGACTTCTAGGTTGGCCGGTTGGAAGCGGCTTGCATCCTGCCGCTTTTTGCAACTTTTATCAGGGCGTCTGTCCACCTTGCGGGTGGACGTCCTACAATGCGCTTGTCGGTACATGGCATTCCAGAAACTTTCTGCGCTATCGGCCGTCAGTTCTACGTGCTATGTACCACTACCACTGCCACTTCAACTTGCTAATTCGTCGGGCCACGGACTTTTATTATTTAAGTAGCTGTCTCGGCGAACTTCGTACCACCTCTTCGTCTCTTTTTTTTACGTGAAATTTTCCGTTGTTTTAATAGTTATTCTGCTATTCAGGGCGGAGACAAAGTCAACAAATCAAAAATCATTAAAATTGGTCTAGCCGTTCTTGACTTATAAATGGTGTAACTAACCCGACTTTGTTTTATACTTAGTCTGGCCATAAATACTGTTACAATTAAAAATAAACAAAATATTACATTTGAATTTAGAATCTGTCATTTTTATATGATTGCTCATTGAGATTTTTTTAGCACACCATCAAGGTACTTTACATGGCGCTCTCCTATATGGGACCAAAAATTTTGTGTATCTAATTATAACACCTGTGTAACATTATAGAATGCAATAAACATTATTGAATTGAATTGAAAAAAAAAATCTGAAATGATGATGGTTAAATTGATTGAATAATTTTTGTAATGGTAGCGTGTTGAGTTGCCTTCAAAGCAAAGGGTTCAAGATCAGTTTATTTTCAAATTGGTTTAATTTCAAAACGTTTTTTTATCTTCAAATTGGTGCGTGTCTTGTTGTGGTGGGAGACGCAAAATCAATTTTCTAGGCTCTTTGCTACAAGGATGACAACTTTTCACTTCGAGACTATAACAATTGGTGTTGTACTAACAAATATCAGCTGTTAGATGGTTATCAGATCGAATGCTTAATAAAATAAATAAAATCAATTTATTTCTGTAAATAGGCCTAAATTAAGCACTTTAACACGTCCCAATTTTTTTACCCCACCACTGCTTCGGGACAATATTATGGGCTAGTGCCGAGAAGAAGCAGAGTAAGAAACTCGGTATATATTATAACATTTAAAAAGTAAAAAGGCCCTTAGATATGACGATATTTAGTAGTAATAAATTAATAATATTTACAATGTTTACGTACGAAAATAAATGTTTCGAGTTTATCTAGCTTGAATTGGGGTAAAGGTCAGCCGGAATTTCAATAGCCTATCAGGAAGGCGATACCTCGCAATCAGCTGTATTGTTGAAAAATATTGTTGTCAGTACACATACATTGAGTATAAAATAGTTTTATTCATTAAAGCATCCATAATCTTTCATCTTATCAACGACTGTTAATAGTTAATTGAGCTCTAAATATTAAGTTTGCTTGTAATTTTAACCGTAGAATCTATTGTATATAAAATGCTCTACTTCTATACAAGTCATTCTTTCTTAAGATTTAAATACTGTTACGCTATCGTGAGAATTTTTTAATTAGTGCGAAGACATTCTATTGTTTATTTAGCTGTCGTGACCATGCAAATGCATACACATACCCACACCAGTGCAATAACGACGTAACAAAAAAAAAATGGTTAGCAATAGAAGTATAATGTGACGTTGTATTATTTATTACATAGAGTTTAATCTTATTACTTATGTTGTTGGTGCTTCTTATTAGTCATTTTCTTTTTACAGGATGTTTTGCGTAAGCAGTTGAAGCGCAATTAAACAACTTTATAATATGAACCTAATATCAACGCAAAATAATTACACAACACGACAACACCTATCATATGTTTTAACTTACCAATACTTAAAACATCTGGTAGGCGCTTATTAAGTATTGGCTATCATGCTTTAAACCATAATAATTATCATGAGATTGATAACAAACAATTAAAAACAAATGCTGTATATGAGATATTAATAAGACTTTTTCCAAGACGGTCCTGCAGATGACGATGTTGCAGCGGACATATGAAAAGTGTTTATCCTTTAAATCTAAGGACAGTTTCTTACTATGCCGTAGTACCTAAGCAGTCGTATTTTTACTTAGTTTAGCAGCTCAGTGCACGTTCCCCTTAATGTTTTAAAATATGTTAGTTTTTGTGGTGCGATGCGCTCGACTGCAGATTAAAGTAATAACGTACGTCTGGATGAGACCTAAACTATTTATGGTTCATTTGGCTATTCCTCGAGTTAATAGCGTTCTTTGAAGTGATTTAATGAAGGGAGAGTAATTTATTTTATCTCAAGTATTACGTCTACCAAAATAAATCATCGGCATATCTGCACATGGCTTGGAGTATCATTTGAGTCCCGGTATCTTAACTCAAGGTGTGTATAAAATAAATTGCATTCCCGTAAAAGGCTTGATGGTATGAAATTTAGAAGAACTTATAACTAAGTCACCACAACAACGTGCAGTATATTTCGAAATTTATTTACATTCCTTCAGATCAGTGTTTGTTTGTGCATCTATCTACGTTCCATTTTAGAGTAGTTTCAGTAAATAAATGTTATTTGAACGCTAGTTTATGATCCGGCTGGTAAAGCGTGCTGTCTCACGAACGCTTTAACAAACAATGGGGTGAAGTGATAAAATACGAGTAATACATTATTTAAAGATATACAGGTGAAAAACTTTGCTGAATTTCGCTCAATCTACGTCAGGGCAACAATGACTTTATACATTTTTGCACTCAAAATTATTATTCAAAGTTAGAAGATGTTACTGGAACTCTCATAGGAGCTTAAGGATCTAAGCATCATGCTCTAGGTATAACTATTAAATCAACTTCATTGGCTAATACACTTATTTAACAACTGACAATAATTACTATAAGTGTTTTAAACAAATCTTAAAAAAACAACCTATAATATATAATATAATATATAAACAACCGATAATACGAAAAATGATAAAACATATGTATGAGTTTTAAAATTATTTAAGGTTAAGTGTAGATTTGTTTTGACTATTATTTAACATTTTTGTGTAACAACAGTTCCATGTTTATAATGTTTAAAGTTACGATTACTTACTACAACAGCATGGGTCATCCTAATGTTAGCTCGCCTTAATTATAATAAGGCAAGTTTTCATGTTATGTTAACTACAACACAAATATTTGGTTTACATACAAACGCCCACATTTGCACATATTATTATAATTTATTTGGTTGTTATGGTTGCAATAGTGATCAAAATCAGACGTTATTAGAAATTCATTAAAAACAATTCTTCTTCTTAGTCGATTCGCTCTTGACAGAGCGGTCGTGAACGTTATGTAGTAGTGTCGGAGGGGGCTGATTTTATGCGCTTCACGATGTCTCGCCATCTCTCTCTACTGGAGGTCATGCTGCTGCATTCGTTAAGGGAACCACCTCAAGCAGACTTTATCTGGTCGGTCCATCGCATGGGTGACCTCTCGCGGGGTTTAGTGCCTTCCATTTTTCCCTGGACGTCGAGGCGTTCTATGAAACGGTTGTCGCGCCTATAAATGTGTCCAAAGAATGTAAGAATGCGAGATTGTACCTAAGAAAACAGGCGCTGCCTGATGCCGAGCGCTTCAAGTATCGAGATATTTGTGCAAAACTCAGTCCACGACACTCCAAGCATTTTCCTCCAGCACCACATCTCCAGAGCATCTATTTTCTTTCTCTCAACTTCTCTCAGCGTCCACGTTTCAGCAGCGTAGAGAAATATGGGGAATATAAATGTGCGCACAAGTCCAGTCTTCGTGGCCTATTTCAATAGATGGAATATAATAAATAGTAGTGATAGGTATTTTATTACAAAATATATTGTAAAGAGTGTTTAAGGTAATCTCTAAAACCAATCATCAATAAAAAAAAATTGACCAATACTATCAATATTTTTCTTAAACATTTCTCAAGGGATGCAAAAAAACTGTCAATATAAATGGCGCTTATTTAACATAGGTAGATGTAGCTGTTTAGTCGTCATAAATTTAAATCTGAAAACAATAATATTCACTACCCGTACCTATATGACGTGGGCGAAGCCGCGGGAACTGCTAGTTTCAAAATCTATACTTTAAAAAAAAAATTGGCCTGTACACGAGCAAATCCACCTGATGAAAAGCACCTATTGTTTCCCAATAGACATTTCCAAGATCCGGTCAGGAACCATCTTGCCAATGCCATTTTGAAACCGATATTTCAAATCTATTATTTTTATTTTTACTCGCATAAAATTATTTTATTTTTAATATCAACAATTCTTTATACCCATGCGCTACTTCCCATGCCTAGTATTTTCTTATTGGAATGAAAAAACACTTAATTTTTTGTGCCTAAACTTTACAAAAACTTTACAAAATTAGGCCTATCTATGCAAATGAAGGTTCAAGCCCCGGCTTAAAAGTACGAGTTTATGGCGATGACATCGCATGATGCGGACATAAGATACAATATCTTGAAAGCCCAAAAAGTATGTTGATTAATAGTTCCATTTGTCGCAAATAGCTTTGCCCATGCAAGGCCAAGCACTCAAGGTGAGGTGCTATTGACCTACGGAAAGATAATTCTTATGTTTTTTACGTAAAAAAATATATGCTTCGTTGTTTTGGCAAAGAGTTTTAACTATACCTAATAAGTTCTGCCATCTTTGCTACTTGGGCTAAACTTATTTACTTAAAATAAAAAACAATCAGATCTAAAAATATCACATCACGTCTTTAAATGATGATAAAATCGTAAATAAAGGAAGTAGATTAAAACACGTTATTGATTTGTTTTATATTCATTGATCAAACTATTTCTAACCTTGTTTTTGTGCCCTTTATTGCAGAGCCTTTAAATAGTTATTTTCATAGTGTTTTCTTTATTGCCTTAGGATTTTGGTTTGGTTTATGTTTAGGATTTTGGTCCTGAATGTTTTAGGAATTCATTTTTCATTTATTATTTATTTCAAGGATACATTCATGAAACATTTCCCTTATCGTGAATATCCGTTTTTTTGGCTAACTTAATGTTATACCTAATTCATGTGGGTAAACTAGATAAAGCTAAAACAAATTGCTTCACATTTCAAAGGAGATGGAAACGTTTCCATACAAATTTGGGCCCTGGATGTAATAAGATGAAAATGGTGTAAATGAATAGACTGATACTTGGCAAACCTTGACTGAAAATTCTGCGGTTTTTGTCATTCTCAGAGCCGAATAATTAAGGGTTTAGTAAAAGTAAGGTTATGTAATAAACAGCTGATTTCTGCAATACAAAAGATATTTTAACGTTACTTATATAGTTATTTACATTTAGGCCACAAACTAGGCGACAACAACTGGTTAGATAAGGTATACCTACAGACTGAGGTGTAAGCCATTGTTAAAATACATGCAAAGCAGTTTCATCGTTTAGGGGTCGCCTGCCTAGTGCATACAGTGACTACGACTAGTCGCTGTTACACAGTTTACACAGAGATCCATTATCTTCTGTATCCAGTCCATGCCGGTAGTAAAATCCAAAGTAAAAATCTCTATCTACTACTATCTAAGTCAGACGTGCAAGATCTTCCGTGTCCAGATTTAAAGCATTGCAAGATCGTTCAGGTTAGGCAGGGTCAGAATTAGTGAAACAAAGCCGTGGTCGATGAAAACCAAAAGGATAATATGAAATCAGTCAAACAAAACGCACACGCAGAAACGTAAAATACGAAACGTCGAGTGATCCAACGATTATTTATTTATTTGACAAGCCAGCTGTCAGTATCAGTGCACAGAATAAATATACAGTATCAGTTTTATTTAGGTAATCGATTAATAATCGATATCTTTTTTTTATTTAATAAATAATTTTTTTATAAGCTAAAATAGCTTAATGTATTTATTTTAATGCAAATAATTACTTTGTTTGCGTTAATTGCCTAGTATAGACCAAAAGTATTTCTTTTTTATCAATTGTGTTATCTTATTTACATAAATTGATATTATTTAAATCGATTTTGCAGTGACTGCATAAAAATCTTGTTTTTCTTATTGCTCAGTCTCCAGGAGGAGAAATGGGCAGATTTTTTGTATATTAGGATGGAAAAATATGACAATTTTTTTTTACCATACTTCATCTACTTACATTAAGGGCCCAGAAATCCCCGTCTCCTTTGAAACATTTATATAATACTCGAAGTGTGAAAGTACTTTGATACAGCTAACGTAATTATAAACCTTTTTTTTTCCTGTGATTTGTTTCTTTTGTGTGATGTACATAATGAGTATCTATCTATCTATCTATTGTGCATTTTATGTGTAAGTATTACGTATACGGCTCTAAACACGTGCCTTCTTCCATATAAATCATTTTGAAATTCAATCCATCTGTCACAAGACAAATTGACTTAACTAATAGTGGCTAGCTTTATGGGCTATTTGCCATCATTTGCTATGGGTACAAGGCCAGGGTGGCGTCTGAAGAAATAGCTTTAGTGACGCGATCGCTTCGCGTGACTATGATGGGTATCGACTATGATCGGTAGTCGAGAACTATTGATGACCCAAGAAACGTAAAAATAGACATTTTTAATCCCTTAATTAGATCGATAAGTGAGTACCTATAAGGTAAGACGGTCTGTTCATCGACAAAGGAATCAGAGGAATCACTGTAATCCGTTAAATGTATCCTGATTGAAATGATCTGTCATTTCAAGGTACATTTAATGATTAATAGCAAGGTTTATTTATTAAATGTCTTATGCTTTATACTCTAAACAAACTTATTGTATAAAAATGTTTCCCATATATTAATATAATTTTCAGTAGATAGATTTTCATTTTTATTAAATTGTGTATGTATGTAATGTAAGACTATTACGTCTTAAACATCCCCTTTCTTATACGTAAAACGATTTAAGCTGTAAACGATTTATTGCTTTCATGAATATTTACAGACAAACGACCATTAAAGATTATTAAAGACACATAAAACAGCAATAGTGAGGCGATCGTATCGCGTAACTGTGACTATCGACAAGTATTGCGTTATTAACGGCCCGGGGATGATCCAGGTCGGTGGGTTCCCTCCCTTTGTACTCCTAGAGTCGGATTATGAATATTGACGTTATAATGTATCACCCTTTTACGATATCACTTGTGTCGGAACACAATTCAACGCCTTTTTCATGGTCGCAATGCTTTAGCAATATTTTGGGGAAAAGAAATAACTGGATAAATCTATTGTGCTCATTAATAAATCTATTTTGTTTTATTTACCTGTTAGCTTGTGCAAACGAGACATAATATAAACGACGAGCTTAATAGTCGTGTAAATCAAACTTCGTCGTTATTATGTGAAAGAAGCTATCAATTTTAAATGATAGGTCTTAAGACTATACATTTTAAAAGTCGCAGTTTTTAATTTGCTTTCAATTTCAATTTTTGTCTCCATTATTGCGAAAGCAATAGTTACTAATAATACAATAAAACTGGCTGGGAAATAATAAGAAACTTCCTTATTGCAATCACTTCAAATGTTTTTAAATTCGAAATAACAGTGTTTTTATAGTTAAGTACCATTTTGGCCCGATTTTGATTTAACACTAGTGATTGGATATACACTGACACAGAATAGAGGAATAGATTTGGGGACAGTGCTTTATGAATAATAAATGAGTCGGATACAGTTTCTACCACAATAGACATAAAAAGTAGCAAAGTAAGTTTATCTATGGGTTACCTAATGGTTTTGACACCTGCCTGCCTAGCATGAGCACTAAAAACACGATATGATATGATATAGCGAAATATCGACACCAACTTTAAAAATATGATAGATTTAGCCGCCATTTTAAATTTTTATCGAAACAGCGATCTTATTATGTGACGGCGATTCAACATGGCGGCTATATATATCATATTTTTACAGTTGGTGTCGATATTTCGCTATATCATATCATATCGTGATTTTAGTGCTCATGCTAGGCAGGCTGGTTAGCTATAATTACGCGACTCTTTAAAAGTTTAATGCATTAATCTCATTTTGTATGTCTATTAAGTAGAAAAATGTGCTGTCTGAGCCTCTAAGACTCTTTAAGATAGTTGTCAGGACGCGATATGCGAATCGTGTTGTGTATTCCACAATTGTATTGTTTTTACAAGAACAAGTTGAAACAAAACAACTAACTATTACGCTAACCCTAAAAAATAAAATAAAAATAAAAAACTTAAGATGATTACATTGATTCGATATTTTATATTAGATGCAATAGCTCGCTGTCGTCCAAAAAGCTGGCTACATTGCTACGCTGAATAGCTGAGCTAATGCTTTAGCCCAAGTATTGCGGTTGGTAGGACGCGATCTTGCTGTATTTACCTATATTTTGGTTGTACCATAGTTTATTCTGACAAACTAAAAAGGTTCAAATAGATAGCTCAATTATGCAGAGCGTGCGAATAACTTTCCTCTCACTGGAAGAAAACTTTACGACCAACCAAGACATTAGTCAGTTTCAATCAAGATCGGAACTATTCTTACTGCCCATTGTCTCTTTGCGAATTATACCTTACGCCAGAGGGTTTCAAACTATTTTATTTCACTTAGATTTTGTTGCCATTGCTGGAGCACTGATCTTAAATTTTATTTTATTTAAAAATGGAATCATGTTACGTATTTGATAACTAGGTCTATTTTTTACCACGTAGGTATCCTTTGGTCTTCCAGGGCATCATCCACGTGGATTATGTATTATTAACTATGCTTATTATATTTTATGAGTGGTTTTAGCATATTTATTTGAGAACTTGTGTTGCCAACATACTGTTAAGAGCGAAGAGTATGCTAGGGGAGTAGGGATGTTCATTAATCTCTCCTCCAGAAATTTGTGTAAAAAATATTGAGAGTCAAAAAGTAAAGTTCGCTGTTATATAGCTTCTGACATTTTAGGCATGTTTACCTTTATCACATTTCTTTTAACGTTTTTGACAAACGATTAAGATACTCGTGTGCATAAAAACTGGCCTTAAATAACTTTGCCTTTTCTTTTCCTAAGCCATTATTTCGAAAGCGATGAAACTGGTGAGAGGTTGTGCCTGGGAAGTATTCCGATTTTAGGTAATTGAAGACCACATGAATAAAGTCGCGGTCAACATATTATAGTATTAAATAAATACCATCTGTGAAGTTTCTAGTAACTTGAACGGTTTATGGTCGATAGATCTTTTAGTTCCACTAATAAGAATTTATTATTTTAAAATAAAAAATAAGTGTCCTTACGTCAGAACAAATTTTTCACTGTATAAATTGTATGTTAAAATACAAAAAATAAATCGAGATAGTAAAAAATAATGTGGTAGTAACGCCAGCACATTAAAACACCACGGTTGAAAATATATCGCTGCTCAAAATCTCATACGCTTTTAGAGTTGACACTCATAACATTTTAGTATATTCAAAAATTATTTAGGAGGACGTACAATAAAACAAATTTATTACGTGATTTCTGATGTACGAAATACATAGTTTATCTGTCAACTTGCGGATGTTCAGATTTCACGGCTTCTTACCTGTTGCTGATATATTTTTATTTTCTTGGAAACACCTTTCATAATAAGATTTATTATTTAATTCTACTTTTTCAGTGAACGCTTTGATCTCTTAGAAGCCTTAATTAAGGAAAATCTCACACGGTGTCATTAAATGAACGGATATTTTTTACGTACGTTTAAAAACAGTGATTAGAAATCTTTGTTTTTATATCTTTTAAAGGTAACCTTGAATATTAAAATCATAGTTATGAGTACAAGAATTTTCATTTGGCTCTAGGTCTAAAATTACATGCAGAAACGTCAATCAGCGTCGGGTATCCGCTCCGCCGCGGTCGAGTGGTCCGCTGTCGCTCGGTCCGCGCCCGCTCGCGCTCGAGCGAGCGCAGAGGCGGCGAGCGGTTCGCACGCACAGTCCTCTCGTAACCGCGGGTGAGCGCGCCTGCTGCGGCCCTCCGCACACCGTAGCAGGCACATGTCTACGAAATGTCACCTACCTTCAACAACCGATAACGTCCGATTAACGTTAACACCGCCAAATAGCACGCGAAGTGCACGGCAACATTCAAATATTTCTAGTGAAGTTTATTACGAGTAAGTTGTGCTATCACTTAACGGAATGTGTTGTTAAAATCCATAACCTTGACAGATCCCATTCGGTTTTTGTGTGTGTGTGTGTGTTTTTGTGGCCGTTTATCGCCAGTTAATGCATGTTGTCTTTCGCAAGTAAAACAGGAAATAGCAACTAAATGCAACGATGCGACGCTGTGTTGTTGCTACTTGTGTGTGCTAATAATTATTCGTAAATGAATATTCGAATGTGACTTTAATCCGGTTTTGTTTTTGGACCAGCTGATTCTGACCTTGGTGGTAAGATACGCATCTATGTTTTAAACTAGACAGACCTAACAATGCAATTGTTTACCAAAATCAATCAACAAGTATGTCGTTACCACACAAAACGTATTCTTAAAGCAATCAAAGCATATCATTCAAACTAAACGTCTTATCAACTACTCCATAAAAACTTATTGACGAAATAACTCCTTATATCAGTATTTATATTGTAAACATTGTAATGTGTGTGGAAACGCTAGGACAAGTTTTATGTAGTATTACAAGGATTTAAGCAGATGGCATAAGTGGGATTAGTGCCAACAACAGAACTACTTGAACATAACAATCAACTTAAGGTAACTCATGCAAAATCGGCGGTTGTAATGGAAGTAAATATTGTGTTCTATGTTATAATTATACAAACACATATGCTTTTCGAGTAATAATTGTGGCTTATTAAGGGTTAAATCAAGACGTAATTATACAGTAAATTAGAATAATGTGTGTGTACGGTAAATCAGCTTGATAACAAAGCGTATTTTGAGAAAGGAATTACCTAATTGAAACTCTCAGCAATAACTAATTTGCATTCATCTAAATGAAATGTACCAAATATAATAACAAGCGGTTCAGTCTATTCAATAATAACTTATAGATAGCATTTGTAATGAATTAATAGGTACTGTGAATCAGACGTATGTGGAAAATACCGAAAATTTTAAATTTAATTATTTTTAATTGTAAACCTACAGCTTATTTATTTTACCTATTCAGAAGAGTCACATTTGTGTAGTACGTACATTTATTTTTACACATCCTTATTTATAGTAGCTACCTACCGTAAAAAATTATGACGTTAGAAAAATACGATTAGTATTATGTGACGAAATAAAAGTATCTTATTAAAACACAAACAGAAAAACTTTTTTTGCCCATACACAATGAATTTCCATTGGCTCAGAAGGCGAAAAAGTCACATTCTTCTAATCAAATACTTCTAGTTAAATACTTTTCCACATCAATTTTTAAAAATCGATATCGCAAGAAAATAACTTAATTTCCCTTATTGACCCATCCAGTATGCAGCAAGTAAAATATTTTTGAAATTCTATGTTGGTCACTCTATCTGAGAAGAAAAACGTTAATTTTTGACTCCAAAACCAACAAAAAATCACCGTATATATATTATAGGCCTGTTGATTTTCAATACAAAAAACTAAATACAACAGTTCCCACAAGATCTAATTCCTTTTTAACCTCTAATTTTAACTTTAAAATATATAGGTTTTACTCGTAGCAACGCGTTAAAACAACATTGCTGTATGAAATAATGTGTCCTTATTTCCTTATCCATCACTGAAATAGTGTGTCATGTTTTGCAAATAAAGATTAACCATGTCTTTAAGCGGTTAGGTTAATTAACCTAAACATTTTTAATCGAACCCACTCTTATGTATTATTTAACTAAATATTTGGGCGCAGTTTTTCGTCCCCTTCACACAACGCGATCTCTTGATTGTAGTAAAAACAACAGAATGTCCTTGAAACACAACATAAAATGGCCACATGAAAATTTATTAGGCATCATAAATAATTTACGGTCACATTTTAGAGGCAGGTAAAAGATAAACTGTAAGAAAATCATTTATTCTGTAGGGTTTGTAATATAAACTGTAACAGCTTGTCCCAATTTATAAAACCTAAAAGATCAGCTATATTTCAAATACTATTTTTAATTCACACAAGCCTACTTGTAACTTATTAGATTTGTAGGTACTGACTACTGATATACCTGTATCAACTACGAAAAAAAAATTTTTTTTTTATCTGGAAAATGCTGTTACACGTACCAGCATCTTGGTTCAGAACCTTACAATAACTACTATCGACGGATTCGAATAGACATCCGTTAATTTCTAATAATTTAATTCACAATAACCGTATCGTCGATCAACTTGACATATTCCATACCGAATCGATATGACGTCACATGCGTGCGATTACTCGTACTTCTCGACCCGCTAAAAATATCAGCGTTATTCACAAATATATATATAATATCTTCGGGACCTTGCCTAAAGGGACTCCTTTTAAAATATATTTTAGTTATTATATAACATACGAGTATATATATATATATTTAAGGTTCATTGTTCATTGTTCTTGTACTAATTAGTTTATTCACAAATTGGACAAGACTTTTTTAACGTCCGATTGATGTCCAGGTCTTACCCACCAGCTATGACTTTGGTATTCCAGCCCTCAGAATGAGAGCTAAAACCAGATCGTGTTCTCCAGCGCCATTAGCGCGACAAAAACTACGGTTTAAGCCTAAGCCTTCTTTAAGATAGTCCATCTTCATACATTGTGACCCACGTTTCGGCAAAGACAACAAAAAATAAGCAGATTTATAGGTATGTCTCTTTTATGGCAAATTTACACTGAGCTAGAGTTAGCGCAAGAAAGTTTTTTTTAATGAACTCAATCCAACTCTTTAAGAAGAACAGTGATTCTGACAATGTCGATTATTTTCTTAAATAGTGTTCACAATAAATAACGGGTGTTTAGTTTTTATTACTTTTCATGGATTCAGTGAAGTCTACTCATCCCGTAGAAGCAGGTTTCAAGACGCTATCAGGTCTAAAGCAAGTTATCTTGAAACAAGTCACTTGACACTCGATGCGGCGTTGAATACAATGATATTTCAATAGTTTCGGATCTTTATCACTTCACCAAATAGTAGAACACAAACTACACCAAACTTGCACTCTAAAGCTTTTTAAATGATAAATAAAAACCATTAAAATAGATCGACCATGCTTTTCGTTGAACTACCCCCCACCGCAAGTAATTTTCAAGAGTAACTGTCGAGAGTAAATGTCGAGACTGACTGTCAGAAGTAACTTGTCAAATAAGACTGGCGTATGAAAAATCTATAGCAACAGCGTTGGCACTCAATATACAGAGGGCCGCCTCTGCCACAATCAGTAGCTGGCACCAGTGTCACTGGCATGTGAGCGCTGGCTTAGTATAAAATTCTCATTAAACCAGTCTACCAGTCCCTTGTGTTGTTCCACAAATGGTCACGCTGTCGATTCAGAGGCCGAACTAACTTGCCCTTATTTATAAAAAAAAAAACTTAAAGTTTGAATTCCGATTATTTTCAATAGCTTGAATAAGTTGGAATAACTGTATCAGATCCGCGCGGAATTACTTTTGTAACTTAGCAAGTATAATTAGAAATCTTCATTAGGACTGCTTGTTTTTGTTTCTTCTTATCTCAGGAATTCCTAATTGAACTAACAAGGGCTTGCTTCTCGATATTAGACGTAATCCTCATATTGGACTCATATCGTTCAATTGTGTTCTTTGGATGTGGAAATCTTAAGTCTTTTTCGAATGAAATTGGTTGCTGTTTTGTTTACTTTTATTATACAGAAAAATAACTGTTTGCCTAGACATTCTTTAGGCTTAGAGTACATAGTTCAGAAAATGATTTAATTTGTTACTTCTTATGAAATATACGGATTACCAGTTTTTTTTTTAATATTGACAGTAAGCGAGTCTACACTGGTATATAAATCAGAGAAATCTACCAGATCACTTCTTTGTACAGTAAAAAAAAACTTAAAACTTTCTACAGATAATTTAAATCATATTACAGAGCATAATAACTAAGAATGACACAGATACGGGCGGAGAATACGTGAGAAAGAACAATGTAGTTAGTGGTATCTCTTGAGCAATAAAAGTACAGTTTAAAACTCGACGTGCAAAACTTAGAACTGAGGCGTCTTTCTTTCACGAGATATCCAGCTAACGTGCTACACTTTGTCGGAATGTGAAGCCGACCCCACCTACCTCGGAGGCTGAGAGAACATCAAACACGATTTTATCTTGAGCTCATTCCGCTCATGTTTCACAAAAACTTTCCTCTAATGTTATAAGTAGTTTTTTAGATTAAGAAAAAACATTTCTGAGTTCTTTTAGCGGAGTAAACATTCGGACGGATGTGTAATGAGGGCTTGAAGGTTATTTTGTTGTTTTATTATTTCAAGAACATTTTTTACTGTCCGTTACGTAAAAAAGGTAATGTTAATAGGAGGGAGGACGTATAACTTATGCAAAAATAAACCTAATCTACGCACACGGCAGTGTGGCAAGCCAATATTAAAGGAAACATTCGGAGCAACTTAAAAGAAACAATGTTTTAGATTGACACAGGAACATACTGTCACTGGTTGTTTTTTTGTTAATATAAAACTTCTACCATGAGAGCAATAATAAAATCTAAAAAAAACTATACTATATAATGCCTACGGAACCTTAAAAATGAGTTGTTTAAGTTTATCTCAATCACTCTATTATTTTGTGCAAACTGCATTATATGAAGGCGTCTGATAAGTGGTTACACTCTGGTAGATATCTAGCTCACACTACGATTATCTTAAGAAATTACAATGCATGAACGAACGGAGGTCAACGACATATAACGAGTTAATTGTGTTTTGTTTTTAAAATATGTTTTATTAATACATATGCACCACGCAATTCCTTTTTCATTACTCCTGGAAGAAAGTCAAAGTAAATACACTTGCGGGATTTTTTATTGCACTACAAATCAAACATTATTCAGTACCTACATTGCTTGCTTATTGCAAAAC
Source organism: Anania hortulata (assembly GCA_963576865.1). Lineage (NCBI taxonomy): Eukaryota > Metazoa > Arthropoda > Insecta > Lepidoptera > Crambidae > Anania > Anania hortulata. Next base: position 13,217,130 of record OY756392.1, on the reverse strand, counting down.
TGACACAAAATAACAAAAATATTTTTACAGGAAAGCAGTTTAAACATTGTTATTAATGTATTTTACATTTAAGCCATAATTATCAATTGTTTAATTTCACTTTTATTTATTTTAATATTATTACTAATTATAATAGTCATAATTTTACACAAATATTAATATTTATTATGTTGTCTATCATCCATAATAACAATAAATTAAATAGAGGTTTTATTTTATTAAATACTGTCACAAGAATGTAATAAATTAAATGTAGCAGCGACAGCATTTTAGAATTAGCTTGCCTAGTATTTTTTTAAAATTTACAATATTCTAAATTTTTGCTCTGTGCGTTCAAGGCAAATCATACACACGTCACTATACCAATTGAGTTGTCATTGTGTGTACCATACCATAAAAACCCTTTATTTCACAATAATATTTTACTAAATATGAAATAAAATGAAATGGTTAAAACTATATTATTTGTAGTACAGTGAACAATTGTAATTTTAAGTTTTGAAATATTAATATTAAATTAGATTAGGAAATAAGTTCACCGATATGCATATTTGGTAACAAGTATCAAGCAGCTCGGGGAACCTATTGAAGATCGCAGAGTCCATTCTCTCTGCTATTACCTTAAGGATCCCGTTGACGCGCACATTTGCAGTAATACAGAGGGTATCTTTTTCCGCTTTAAAACATACCAAGAACGCGAAAGCCTCAACAAGGCCCTAAAGATGTTATTGTACTGCACACTTAAAGCATTGTAGGTTTTTTGTGTAAAATAGCTGATTCTTAAAAAAAAATAGTACTGACAATCGACGTATGACGACCCCTTTGTGGCGCAGCTATACACCTAGAATACAGAGGATTTCGGGTTCTGTTCCCGGCTCGATCAACTTACAAAACAAACTTTACAAATTTTGCTCGGTCTAGATGTGCTGGTAGATGTACCTAGCAAAAATCACTGTCTGTAACACAAATATTTTAATTCCTTACTCATGACTGTAGGGTGTACATAATATTTGTTCAGTATTTGATATTCCATAAATTCTAAAGTAATTACGGACTGTACACACAAGAGAAGCAAATTCTAGTTTAAACAAAATATTAATTTTAACTTCCGAAAAAGTAATTTGCATTGAAAGAAACTGAGCGGTTCCGTGACCTTTGTTTAAAACCAAGGTAGTCAAGCCAGCTATGATACTTTTATGCAATAATTGTTCATACCAAGAGTTGAAATATTGCTTATAGCTATAAATAATATAGGTCATTTTTTAAATGTATAAACTGTCTGACTAGCAATATAATTTATTGCATTGTCATACTAATTTTAAAGGAATATAAATTGACTTAATTGTGATATTGATATTTTATAGGTGTAATATTTTTTAAATAATATTCGCGACTTATATTACAAAAGTTTCTCTCAGAAGATGAAATTCCCATTAGTCACGAATTAATCTAATTTTATAAATAGTCCGAAGTCCATTTGTTAATATGGCGCTGAATAATTGATTTATTTTTAAGTCGTCAACTTCAAACTTTGTCGTTACATTAATTTATTTGTTTGATGAGAAAAGTTTTTCGCTGTCATTATGAGACAAAAGAGAAAAAGGTTACTGCAGAACCTGATTTTTTATTCAGCTTTTTTTGTAGATGCACGAAATAGGATGTCTAATGAGTACAATATTAAAAGAAATATAAATACAAAAGACTATATTAAAACAATTTAAATAAACGTACTACGAGTATTAGAAACATCTTTTATTATAAAGATAAAACAATGAATATATATATATATATGTATGTAATTAAAAGAAAAAAATATGAACGTAGCGTGTGGTAAAGGTTAATTCTGAATGAAGCACATAATACTTTTTCATGAATTGTTAAGTTCTCTAAAACAATGTAAAACTGATAAAACGCCGACTAAATTACTGTGATATTTTCCAACAATAATTATATTTAAGACATTAAGCTTGCATAACTGCTCATTAGTTAGTTTATGTAAAACATTACACACAACATCTACTATTAACTGGAGAACTTAAATCAAAGTAAACAATTTGGGTAACATTGAGATGAACAAGGAAACAATTCTAATAATTTACTTTTGTTTCATAAGTTCACTTTTACCATATAAATTTGTTAAATTGTGATATCTATTTAAAAACAAGGCAGTTTATTTTTTACAATTGCAGTTTTTTTAGGGTGCCTTATTTTACCTACTTAATAGATTGTGTATAATGGATACCTAAAATGTCTTGGTTGAAATTATTCAGATTGATTCTGCGTTATACAGCTAATAGGTATGAGGAAAATTTTGTTAAATGGATTAATGATAAAAAAAAACAATCATAATGGGGAAACCCTGTTTACAATATAATAGTAGGAAAACAATACTCACTCTAAGAAAATTCGGTGAGGTATCCTTACACTTAGTCCACAGAAAATAAATAAAAAGGTTGAATAAGTATTTAATTATAATTTTATACCTCAACTGTGTTATCTAGTTACAAAATAAAAAAACAAATGGACTTAAAATAACAACTTAATTAACACCAAGACTATAATTTATTTATTTTATTAACAAAAATCTATAAAATATTGTTATTATGATAAGTTAGCATGTTATTCTAACAGAAAATGATTACAGCAAATGTTTTTTCAAACATTGGTAAATTTTAATGGTAAATGTGTTAGAATTCCATACCACACTACTGCTCGTAATGTATCCGGACATATTTGTCGTTCGACCAGTACAGACAACAGTTTACGACTGAATTCAGCGGCTCGACAGTAAACGAGCCACCACTTTGATCATGTCACACTCCGCAACACCAGACGTAGCCCAGCCTACGAGCTGACACTAACTATGAAACTTTTTCACTTGAAACTGTCCGAACGCAACCTTGTAACGACGTACTTTTGAAACCGTTAAATTAAACTTCAAGGAACTTTCAGCATTTGAAATTCTCGTCTGACATCTTACGTAACCCCGAATTTACCAAACGCCTTTTTTCAGATTTATCGGCAGAGCCACCAATATTTATGGGACGTATTAAGTTAGATTTATTTGCTTAGATTAATATACCGGGATGCAGGCCGTCCGGGATTTTTGCTTAATGGCTAGAAAGGTTCAATACTCATAAATCTGAATTAGACGATTTCCATTTTGAGGAAAAACGTTCATGTGACCCTTTTCAATGTCATGCCAAATGTGTAAAGTATGTACTTACTCTGTGTGTGTTGCGGACATGTTAATGTGGAGAAAGGACGGTGTTTGTTTTGTTATATGGTCATTTCATGGTGTGATGCTGCAAATTCTTGAAAAACATAATTGTGGCAGCAAAATGTTGGAGAGTTGTAATAACTAGGTGAACTGTTTAGGGTATGAGGTTACGGAGTTGCAGAGTAGGTATATGGAAATACGAAAACATTTGAAAAAACATAATATTGAACTCAGTAACAACGCGACATAATCCTTTTCTAAGGTAACTTGTCTGAAATATTACTTTTGTTCAACAATTAGATGTTTTTACAGAGTCTTACATGAATAGAATGTCACACTTAAATATTGTGCAAAGTCCAACACGTCATTGCCAAAATTAAATAAGTTACATTAACAAATATTTTCGCATTGTAAATAAAATGTTTAAAAACGTTTCTAATATTAATGCAACGGCAGCGAATCTGTATACAAAATAATGTTAAATAGTCAACGCTGACATATTTCTGTTGCGGTCACGTGTATGTGCACATTTTTTACGTTTTATTATCCTATTAAGACCTTTTTATACCGCGATTTTTTCCAGCATTATTGTAGCGTTTCGACGTTTACTATACTTTCTCCATATTATCTGTTGACTATTGAAAAATCGTGTGAAAAAGATATTTAAATACATCGTTTTCATATCAATTAGTTTACGACATGTAGAATTTTAGGAGGTGTGCGTGACGCGGGAATCCGGATTTTTATAATTTATGTCAAATAAATTCATATTCCTGATTGATTAAATTCGTATTTAAAGTCATTAACTACTTGGTATTTTTTATTTAACGCGCACCGAGTGTCAAGTGATCATTACGTAGACAACTTGCTTTAGACCCGATGGCGTCTTGAAACCTGCTTCTACGACCAGAGTAGCCCTAACGGAATCCATGTAAAGCTATAAAACACTAAACACCCATGATTTATTGTAAACACTATATTAAAACTACTCAACATTGACAGAAATAAACCTCACGTAGAGGTTTAGTTGCCATTAAAAATAAAATGCAAACGCGATACAGCATCGATGCCATTTGAAAAACGCGCGGCTTCATCGCTGCAAAAATTTGTAATGTGTAACCGGTCTAAGAGTTATGTACCTGAATAATTTAAACTCCATGACTACTAATATAAACGCTATACTGGATTGATACTTACTCGTGTAGATACTAATTGACATCTTAATAAACATACATTCTGAAACAAGGAATACATGCTCAGAATTTAGTTTATTTGTGATCATTTCTTAAGACCCCAATTATTATTATTTTTAATGAAATTACGTATCCACGAACAAATAAATAGTTCGTTCCCTCTAAATGTTCCAACACATTCATTTGTTACTGTTCCTACGGGATCGTTACTATAAACTCGTGTGCGAAACAAACACTACGACCCTTACTATATACGTAGGTCACACTATAAGTTACTTAAAAAAAACAACATGTTATAACCAAAATATTATGATTATTGCTTTTCAAAATACTTTCCTTTACATTTTAAACATTTTTTTATGCGATTAAATTATTTTTTAAAACAGGAGGACACAGATCTGAAGGCATGTGTTCTACGTGCTGATTGAACGCTATCACTGCCTCTTCGGAGTTGGTAAAAGTAACACCTCTCATCGAATCTTTGATTTTAGGGAAAATACAGAAATCACAGGGTGCTAGGTCAAAAGTACAACTCGTCACCCATCCTGCGCATGGGGCTATCCCAGCGCAGGATGGGTGACGAGTTGTACTTTTTCGGAAGCTAAAAATGACTTTGTTTTGTTGGCCGTGTGTGAACAAGCGTTGTCATGATGTAGGAGAACGCGGCTTTTGGGTCGTCATTCGCGAACTTTTTCTAACACCCTGGGTAAACAAATGGTAGAATACCACTGGCACAGTCTTGCGGAGAGATAGAACTTTTAAAATCATAAAAAATCATCGCTCTAAAATCTTTTCGACTTAATTACATTTTCGTTGCGTACGTAGAATGTGTGATAAAAAACAATTGACAAATCATTTCCCGCCAATTGTTTTTTTTAATTACTAAGAAGGTTGCAACATTTAAAAAAATATAACATTCGAAATTCAAATAGTTCCGATTAGCTAGAAGTGCAAAACTTTTAGTGTGCCCCATGTATTAGGATGCATCACTAGTTTTTAAAATACCGTAAAATATCTACTTTAAATAAGACGAGTCATATACTGCCAAATACACATACTCTGGAAAAAAAAAACTATTTTTACTTATCGCCTATTTAACGCAGTGTTTGGCTGACATAAATATTACCGTTTCTGAAAGAGGTGCTCGAGCGATTTAGCGTCTTCAGTGCGGGTGAGTAATCCCGAGCACGGACAAGATATACGGCCGTGATAATCTCCACTCGATGCCCGGGTGAAATCGCTGAAAGCGTTGAATACAACTTTTTGCCGACGCATCAGCGGCTGGATTAGCAATACTCGTATAAGGATGCGGCAGCAATTCGTGTTTTTATATAAAATGTTTCATACTGTAGTTTTTAAGGTTCCACAGAATCATTCATCATCATCATCAGAATCATTATAGTTTCGCCATGTCCGTCCGACTGTCTGCCTGTGTGCGGCTTAGCTTAGAGTCTCTTAGTACTATCCCGTATTGTGGGAAGATGTCGGATAGATCGTTTAAAAATATTGTAATTTAAAACCATCTCCATCATCATCTCAATACTTTTTGATAATCCACCTGATAGACGAAGAAAAAAAGTTTGTCGTCATCCCTATTCTACAAGCCTCTATTCTTGGCGCCAATTGAGAGTTTTAGTTTTACTTGATAATGTCTAGGAAAGCTTTTAGCTCTAATAATGGCCGTAGCTGTATTTTTTTTAATATACTATCTCAACAATGATTTTAATTTAGTTATGCTGATGTAAATTTAGGTTCGATGCAAAATGTGTAGAATGATTCGTGAGGAAACTCTTAAAACAGCATATGGAATGGTCGCCGAGTTATTGGTGCAAGTTGGAAGTTTATTTTGACTCAAAAAGGTATAGATTACTAGATGTTCAAATTAAAATGACGTTTGAACGAATCATAGAGATTTGATGTCGTAGCAAAAATACTCAGGCTGGCTTGCTTAATCGATAAAACATTTTTTTTGGCGGACAGTACTTTACCTTTTAGGCCCACTGTAACTGGTCTTCTTTCCCTTCTATTTTTCGCATGGGTAAGTTTCCTCTTATTCTTAATACTATATATTATGACGTTATGATAAACCACCGCATAACGATAACAAAGTTATTGAGTTAACTGAATTCAATACTGAACAGGGATAGATCTGAAATTTTAAATACTGCCTAACACAAATGAAGAGACGTTTGCTTGTAGATTGAGTTAAAAATACTAAACAAACTTTGAAGAGATACGTATGATTATTGCATAACGGTACAAGCTCCTTGGGTAAAAACTGTATATCGATGTGAATCCATAACTTGTATAAATGTAAGTTATGCTGAACCAAAATTACTGGCAGTCACGGGACTATAGCACGCTGATACGACGGTAGTACACCTAATAAATGTAATAGCGTATACATTTTCGATATGTGCAGAATATACAGAATTTACAAAAGAATAGGAAACTCCATAAAATCAATCTGCTCATAAACATTTATTTAATGTTTTGTTTAATACAAAACTACGCGCTACCTGAATGATAAGAAGCATGATTTTTTGTAGAGTCTCTGAGCTAAGCCGCGGGCAGACTGACAGACATACAGACAGAAAGACGGACGGACGGGCTTGGCGAAACTATAAGATGAATAATGGATTAACTTAACGGATGCCCAGAGGTCGTATATACCGTTACAATACATTTCCTATTGTGACACGTTTTATTTCAGCAAATGCGTCTGTTAAGGCACATTTACGTGAAAGATAAAAGATTTATATGAATGATGTGCGAAAAAAATATGCTAAAGGCAAAGCGATTGCCACACTGGTGTTCATCAATCAACGAAAAAACGTTCGTGAAAATGTTCCACTGATTGAGCAATCTGCGCCGAGTATGTCAATCATGATTTACCGCCGGAGTAGGTAATTAATTAAATATCGCGTCGGGTATTTGTGACTCTGTTTAGGTCAACATTAAATATTCCCGTACAAGGTTACCGTTTCAGAGTATACTCTGAATTATTTATTTAGAAAAAATATTGTGGATTAAATACACAGTTTCAATATTAACAACACATAGGCAAATTTTAATGCATTTATCAAAAGTAAAGCCGCTTAAAATAACACACATATTACCATTACCTTATCACACAATACAAATAATTAGATTGTTTGTTAGGTTTAAAAATAAATTGAACATAGGCTCTTAATAAAATTATAAAGGCATTATTAGGTCCTATGTCATCAGTTTACCATATTTAGGAGGGTACTGCTCAAAACGACAACTTCTTTATAGGGCTAACAATGGAACCATGAAAAATGCACATTCCTAAGCTCAATAGCCGATCAGGTTATGGGTTATTTGGGAAAATAGCTTTTAATGAGATATCGAAGCATATCACATCGTGAATATTGTTGTGTTTAAATACATTTATTTGGATATTTAATACCAAATCGATTATTCTTATTTCATGTATACCATTTACCACACCATAACCTTTTACCTAAGTATCTTTAAAAAAGTTTTGAAGTTTCATGATTACAACGTTAACCTTAAACGTGGCTAAACCTTTTTGTCAAGGCCTGCCCACACGAAGCGATGCGGCAGCTACATGGTGCTTGGAAAGCTGCCGCTGAGGTGTCCTACGTATAAATAACATCCATTGCATGGTAAGCCACACGGTAAACTCCGGCGGTGCGTCAAAATACTTTCAAAATGCTTTGCAATGCGGCTCGCGCAGCATTACGCTTTGTATACGTAGGTCACACTATAAGTTTGCGTAACTTAAAAAAACAACATGTTATAACCAAAATATTATGTTTATTGCTTTTCAAAATACTCTCCTTTACATTTTAAACATTTTTTCATGCGATCGAACCATTTTTTAAAACAGGAGGACCACAGATCTGTTGGCATGTTTTCTACGTGCTGATTGAACGTTATCACTGCCTCTTCGGAGTTGGTAAAAGTAAAACCTCTCATCAAATCTTTGATTTTGGGAAAAATACAGAAGTCACAGGGTGCTAGGTCGGGGCTATGCGCAGGATGGGTGACGAGTTGTACTTTTTCGGAAGCTAAAAATGACTTTGTTTTGTTGGCTGTGTGTGAAGAAGCGTTGTCATGATGTAGGAGAACGCGGCTTTTGGGTCGTCTTTCGCGAACTTTTTCTAACACCCTGGGTAAACAAATGGTAGAATACCACTCGGCATTAATACTCTTTTGATCTACAAGTGGAATTGTACAGATGGGACTCGTAGCTGAGAAAAAAAAACGCGATAATTTTTTTACCAACGTTTCTCGCCTGCTGTTTTTTTTCGGGTTCAAAACAATAAATCTACGTTTCGTCTCCTGAGACAATGTCATAAACAGCATTAGAATGTCCGTGGTCGTACTTCAGTAGCATCTGTGAGCACCATTCCACGCGAGCTCGCTTTTGCTCCGCTGTCAGTTCATGAGGGATCCAACGACAGCAAAGTTTCCAAACTTTCAATTCTTCGTGTAAAATTTTCTGAATTTGGCTCATACCAATCCCCAATAGTCCTCGAATTGTCTCATAGGTAATCCGCGGGTTTTCTTCAATTAGCCGCTTAACAGTAGCCATTATATTCGTTGACGGCAGTTGAAGGCCGCCCTTCACGAAATTCGTCATGTAAAGAAACTCGACCTCTCTCAAATTCAGCAAACCATCGCCTCACGGTGCACAAACAATCAAATCAAAATGCTTTTGGGAGAGAAGCACCTTCTCTCCCAAAAGCATTTTGAAGACGAGCGGCACAGTCTTGCGGAGAGAGTACACACAGATACTATATTTTGCTATTTAGGTATCAAATAAATTATAATTTATGTTCTATTTCAAAATATTCTAACATAATTTAACTAGACAAATAATAACAATAGAGCAGGGGCGTGCATCCCATATAGGCTATTATGCAGAGCCTACCGTCATTAAAAACCGACAGAACAGCTAACCATAATTATTAATTACGTATTCAACAATAAATATTCTGTAACCATTTTGTCGTATACCTGTACTTATTCCTTACTAAAACGCGCAACTTAGATCGTTACTGTGCAATTTAACCAATGTTAGGCTGCCGCGAGATCGCCTACTGTTTCACGCAAACTTACTCAATTTTCACTCACAGCCTACCCCCATCTGAAACCAATGCACGCCCCTGCAATAGAGACTAATAAACAATAACACTCAAGCTTCTATTGATGACGATACATGAAAAGAGAAATTAACAAACTTTTTTAATAATAAAAAACCGGCCAAGTGCGAGTCGGACTCGCGCACCGAGGGTTCCGTACAAACCTGCAAGGTTTACAAAGTTCGTTCATTACGACAATGATATTCAACTTGATAGCTCTACGCGTTCATGAGGAAAAAAGTAATAAGTTTATATTTATTAAAAAATATATATTTTGTAATGTCACTAAAAATTTAAGGTTTTCGGAATTTTTCCTTTATGTGTGCTATAAAACGTTGCTTCATGCCAAATTTCAAGATTCTAGGTCGACTGGAAGTACCCTTTAGGTTTTGATTCCCTTGCGAGTACTTGCGAGTTTCAAAATATGCAGCTTAAATTGCTGTTTCTTTTGATTGCGTTGACATAGAAGTTTGATTTTGTTACAGCTTAAAGGTATTATAGACCTGAGTATTTGGTATGAATTTCAATTTAATACCTCTACGCGTTTATGAGGAAATGGGTAGTAAGGTTAAAATTATTAAAAAAAAATATATTATGTGATGTAACTAAAAATTTATGGTTTTCGTAATTTTTCCTTTATCTATGCTATAAGACGTTGCTTCGTACCAAATTTCAAGATTCTGAGTTCACGGGAAGCACCCTGTAGGTTTTGATTCCCTTGCAAGTGTCGAAAATTTGCGGCATAAACGGCTGTATCTTTTGATTGCGTTGGTTTAGAAGTTTGATTTTTTCACAGCTTCAAGGGACAGTAGACCTGAGTAATTGATATAAATTTCAGCTTCATACCTCCACGCGTTCCTGAGAAAAAGGGTCTTGACAGACGGACGGACGGACGGACAGACGGACAACAAAGTGATCCTATAAGGGTTCCGTTTTTTCCTTTTGAGGTACGGAACCCTAAAAAGGTCTATTTAAAAGTGAGTTATAATAATTCTTTACATAATTATTCAAATATACAAAATATTTCGGATTTAATTATATTGAAATAAGTGTTGTATAATTTGGACTTAAAAAAACCCTTCTCTTGTTGTAAAGCATCCCAATGTATGCAAATTTTGTATGTCAATAATAATAAAAGACTGTATTCTATTTGCATGCCCAATTCGACCAATGATTAAAAAGAATCAATCTCCTACCCTCAAAACATTATCATAATTACAAATTTATCCTCTAAAAGTATATTCCTCGATCTAGCTAGACTAACTAGACCCAGCAAGAATACTTCAATGTGGTCCGGTCATAAAGAATGCCATAATTTGGCAAAGTGGAACCATCTTCTAAAACAAAATAAAAGGGGAATTAAGAGACCTTCGTGAATAGCAAAATTAAAACCCTTCTAAATCAAAAGGGCTTCTCTGTAATAAGTCAGTAAAGTCCCAGACATTAGTTTGCAGACTAAATATAATTAGAGAAATACAGGGAAATAGGTCAAACTTAACGAAGAACATTTTATCGAGATCTCCTTTTCCTTTTTTTAATAAATAAAAAATCTAATTTTAATCGAATAAACTTTTTACCTTTACAGACGAGTACCTATTTACATTACCTACTACTAAGCATCGTAAGTCGTAATAATGCTATCCACTGTAGTGAATATATGTAGTCGTAATGACGATATCATTTTTAAATTGCTTAGAATATAAAATATTCGCATCTGTTCGCCTTTCATTGTTTCGCATTCGACCCCAATATCAAATCTCGTCTGGGAATTCTTTCATATTGCATTTTTTGTTCGTCCCCTTAATAATAGTCTTTGAAATATCTCTTGGCGTTTTTACTTTTCTCTTAATATTGCGATTAATCGTGAATCATAATTAGAACCTATTAACTACTTAGTTTTTTCCTTCCCCTCAATTACGTTCCTCAAATACAAATAATACAGTAGGTATGTTAAAGTTTTCCATACATACTAAAAAATATATTCCCATGCAAAATAAAAATATTATTAATTTAAAATATTGAAATAATAATCCTCTGATTTGTATCTCACCGAGAGAGTGAGGCAGAAAGGTGGCGTTGCCAGCTTGCGCAGCGCAAATAGGCTAGTTTCTATTTCCCATTACGATTTTGGGTCTAAACAGGGCGCTTCGTGTTTTTTTACTTCTTTTCTTTTGTTATTTTTATTTGTTTATTTTAATCTAATAATGATGTAGTTAAACGGGCTTAAGAGAACGCTCTCTGTTATTTTAAATATCGTATATAAAAGAGTAGTTTATTCCAACAATTTAAAAAAAATATTATATTTTTTTTATAATATATACGACAATAAAAAAAAATATTCGACAACATCACATTTCACAAGCGTGTGAGTGTGAAAAGGATTTATTTAATTTATACAATGCTCTGATACTAAAGTAAGTAGCCAAAGCATTTGTGTCAGAATCAAAGATGGTACCCGAGACAAAATAAAAAAGTTCGTTTTCTACATTTGCCGGACCGGGAATCGAACCCGGGTCTTCAAAGATAGCGACGCCAAGTCCGGCGGACTCGCCTCTCAGATACGGAGGTCGTATAATAGGGAAGAGTAAAAAAATATATATCCATGTGTTACGTTAAATGAAGTAGAGACTTAAAAGTTTGGAATCATTCCATAAAAACAAAGAGAAAATGATGTCAGTCTGTAAGACCAAGACCCGAATTTAGGAAAGTCAATTTTTCGTATCGATAGCTTGAATCTAGACTGTTCCAATTGCGCTTAATAAAGGCGTCCGATCACGTACTCGCCAGTGGCCATAATCCCTACACCAGTCGTATCTGCTAGTCCCTATTATCCGACCGTCAATATTTTGGGAAACGCCGAACTGAAAGCCTGAAGCATAAACTTTCATAAAAAAATATTATAGTATACTAGCTGGTGCCCGCGACATCGTTCGTGTGATCTTCTTTTCAATTTAAAAACCCTCTCGGGCATCATCAGAAGTTCCTTCCGAAGTTTCATCACAAACATAGAGGAATACGTAGAGGACAAACATACAAACAATCATTTTGATTTTAATAGTTATTGATTTTGAAACAAATATACAATGCAAATCAAATCTAAGTGTTTTTCCAATGAGTCGACAAAGCTCGAAGGGACAAGGCAAAAGGAAAGAAGTCTTACAAATTCTATTACTGAGATAGACACGAATGCATCGTACACAAAGCGATGTTTGACGCCCGTGGCCACTATGCCAATCCCTGGACTCACGAGGCTTCCCGGTGTCTGAATACATTACCATAAGACAAGCGAGCGACGACATGAATTTATATCTCAAATCGAAACCAATCTTTAATTCATACATCTGTTTTATTTAATTTATAGGGTTCCGTACCTACAAAATACCACTATAGCGTAAGATTAGACGCTGTCCATCTTACTTAGAAAGGTCTGTAGCTCTTTGAGAAATAAATTATCATCGATGATAAAATGATCAGTAAAATTAATTTTGCTTTTTGTTTCAAAATATTTGATTGGAAGTCACCAGCACGGCATTATCCCAAATCGAATGTTTTAATATTCACTGTTAGATTAATAATTTCAATAGCGGCACCCACTAGATATTTAAAAAACTAATCCTAATTATTCGTTGCGTTTATACAATAATTTATCTTGTAAAAGCACGTAACCAGATAATATTAAATCGAAATGCACTTTACTGAAGCGAATTACGAAGCGACAGCCGGAGGATCGAAAAAGAACAAAATTACTTAAAATCTAATTTGATTAAAAACTAAAATTACAATAAAACTAGTTCCTAATACTAATTGACTCGATCGATGTTAGATACGAAGTGAGGATGATGGCGGTGGCATGCTGTCCGGCGGATCGGTCACGTTAGCGGCGCACGAGCGCTGTGTCAGCATTTCCGTGATCTTGCAATATCTTGTGTGCTCTAGTTAGGCGCCCGGGGTCAGCGGTATTTGTACTGGTAGAGTACGTAACTCCTCCACCCTAAGATCAGCAACTATTTGAGAACGTTCAGCGAAACTGTTGCTGGTGGGTTTCTGTATCCAGTGATCTGCGTCACGGGTACGATTGCAGGTAAGTTTCTCATAGCGACGTAGCATGACTACGAGGATGAGTATAGTTGCACTTATTAGGACGCCGTAGAAAGGTATTGTCGTATGACATGTCGTCTCAGTTGAAGGTTCTCGGATTTGCACTGGTATCTGTAACGCTATTTTGTCTTGGATGCTGTGAAAACTGTAAATTGATGTGAGATGAATTTGTAGCTTGCATTTCAATATTCGGGATCTTCATTATCTTAAATCCTTTTATCTCGTCGTTATGGTTGGTTATAGTAGAGATTATCGCGAGATGAGATGCTGGATTCAGTCGGGTACAGTGCGAATCTGATGGTTGACGTCTTCTTCACAGAGATAGCCGTGAGATAACTTCGGGCATTCTGCCTCTATGTACACGAAAGCATTCTCGTTGGTGGCAATAAAATGATAAAAATAGATAAGGGCTTGGTGGTATTTATTAGGTACTATAGATAATTTGAACAGGTCATAAGATATTTTAAAAACTATTGGGAAAATTCAAACTAACAATAAGTCTCTATCTATAAAATAGTAACCGAGTTTTATTTGATCATAAAATTCCCTTATAACTCTAAATCCAATATGCTATTTTTGACAAAGATATTTCTTAATTTTAATAGCATAATAGGTATATTCTTAGCATTGAATGTGTGCACGATGCACGGGTAAATGCTAATATAACTATTTTCTAAACTACTCGTAATTAAATCTAAAAATTGCCTACGAGGCTGCGTGATGCAGACCCGCAGGACCCAGAGTTTCTCGGGTCAAAACTTTAACTACTTAAGGTAAAGGATTATAAAATAGGACAGGATAAGGAACACGAGGATAATGCAAGTGCACTTACATTAACGGCTTTTTTTTGTGTATCGATGTCTGGATACCCTCTGGCTGGCTTCAGATTCAGGATGCTCGAATGTGACTTGATAGCCACATGGGCGGCAGGTGACGACGGAAATCTTCGTGATTTCGCGACGCGAAACCGACCGCGAGGATCCTACCGACTGCGCCAATAACGAAGCGACAGCCGGAGGATCGAAAAAAAAAACAAAATTACTTAATATCTAATTTAATTAAAATTACAATAAAACTAGTTCCTAATACTAATTGACTCGATCGATGTTAGATACGAAGTGAGGATGATGGCGGTAGCATGCTGTCCGGCGGCTCGGTCACGTTAGCGGCGCACGAGCGCTATGTCAGCGTTTCCGTGATCTTGCAATATCTTGTGTGCTCTAGTTAGGCGCCCGGGGTCAGCGGTATTCGTACTGGTAGAGTACGTAACTAGCGTAACAAAACGTCTATAGGGCGTAATTGTTTATTTATTTATTTAAACATTGTCCTAAAAATGCGCCCAAATGATGCTCAATAAAAGATTCTCGGATTTATATAGGACTTGTAAATATCGTCTGCTTGGGTAGCCAATAGAAATGTTTTCCGAATCTCTGTTATTGTGGCGGTTAATCTAACATATATTGATATATATATGATATAAGAACAATAAGTTACAAATTATGGATATAAGAAACTTGTTGTGCTATATCGTAAAAACAGTAATACCTACATATTAGCATCAAAGTTAGTATGGTTATAGTGCAGGCTCTAAAGTAAAACATAACATAATAAATACCGTTGAAGTGTGACGGTCAACCAGCGTGTCGTTGCAAAACAATAGTTCGCCAATAACATCGTCGTGATTTCAGAATTGGACCTCAATGAAATGCTACTCGTAGGCCTCAATGATTTCGAACGCCCCGGAACCCTCAGTGCGTGAGTTCGATTAGCACTTGGCTGATATTTTCATAGTATTCAAACGCTAGCTCTAACTTTTTTCGTATTCAATGATTTTAAATTGGTAAACGGCATGTTATTTTTTTGACAATGCGTGTGTAGATCGTAGTAAAAACTTTGTCTCTGGTATTTATTTGTGTCAATATTTGCGTGACTGAGAATTGCAAAAAAATGCAATGTTTAAATTAATTTTAAAAAAATCCTAATTAATTAATTAATAATATATAACTAATTATGCCATTCCTTACCATACCTTCGATTAAAATTTTCATATTAGAGACTTAATGATTATAATTGTTGTTCTCAGTTCAATCAGAAAATAATAACAACTAATGAGGGACATTCCCAAGTTCTAAACCAACTATTCAACCCACTGATATCGGGAAAGTCTGACTCGTAATACAACTGATAGTAACATAGTCGCACACTCAAATCTGATTACACTCGATAAAATAATAAATACTCTTTTGTTTACATTTGTTATCACATGTGTTGTATTTCATAGCTTTATATCTCTGCTATTCAATACTCGGCGTCCAATGATATGTTATCTGACACTGCGAGTAAGAAAACCTACATAACGTACTGCTAAATGTTGCCATAGGTGTGTAAGTCATACCTAATAAGTAACCAATCGCATGTTATTAAGTCTGTGTGTGTCGCATGTTAACGACTGTTTGTCAGTCTTAAACGGAGATCAGATTAACATTATTGTTCGTGCGAAAATGACTACAGAAGTTAACACGTAATTCCTAGCGAGATAAACAAATTCAATGTGTATCTGAATTTCCCCTGTTTTGTTATTCATGAGAGTGCCTCCACGTCCAGATGAAAATTGTGTACCAGTTTCTTGGAGGGCGGGACGGACGCTTATATTGTCCTATCTTTGCTCGTAAAAAATAAATGTACGGCATATCTTTTGTGACACCGCATTTGCACTACACAGAACGAGTCTGTAGACATGATATTACGGCTATGACGCATTATCCACGTTTGTTTTGGTTGGGTTAAAACAGATTAAAGGGCTGACAGGGCCGGATGAAATGTGTACAGTACTAAATCACTTACGCTTAACAAGATATACTGTCGGCCGTATCCTCAATCGGTACCTACTTTAGTTCTTTTGATGTCAGCCGTCGTGAAAAAATGGAATCGACAATACCGACCTTACCTCATTTGCCATACTTTAAAACTGTTTTCTAATAGTACAGACACTGGCAGGTCAACCAACCCAAAAAGTTTGACTTTGAATGACTTTAGTCATTGAACCGATTTTTAACTTTAAATCGGACACATAGAGATCAATATTAATTGAGAAACTTCGACATTTTGTGGTAGTGTGACGAGCTGCTGTCTGTACATAAGGTACGATTTTTTAAATTAGGCGCTTCCCTTATTTTATGTTTTTTGTTTGAATATAACTGATTTAACTAAAACCGCAATCATGAATTTAATTATGTATGTTAATGTAAGTAGATTACAAAGAACAGGATCGCAATGCCAAAACTTATCTAATTAACGTTTGAGAGCATTTGAACCAACGAAAATGGAAATAACATTAATTTAGAATTTGTTTCTCATGAAAAAGAACAATGGAATCACAAATACTGAGGTAATTATCGTTTTTTCCTTCGTAACACATTTTTACACGCATTGAATAAGTTAAATTATCGTTTTAAACTCAAACCTGTATGTTGCGTCCGTGGTCCATGAGAGGACAGACCCATTTATTCAGTAGTTAGGTTATTATATTTTTTTGCAGAAATTTGTTCACGGATTGTAGCTTTATATGCCACCGCACCATAATGAGTACTTCAAAACTACATTATAGTCATATTATTGTAGCACTGATAATAGCTTCTATTCAGGAAGCTATGAACTAATATTCGCTAGTTAGTAGCATATATGTATGCTAATTTAAGTAATTTATTCAAAGAAACTGTGACAGTATAGTCTGTGAACGTGACTGATAAAGTAATTACGGTTAACCGTACTTAAATCCACTTAAGTATTTTTATCTTTCACTGTATGTACATAAACCTATACCTAAACTAAACCTATAAACAGTTACGTGACACAGGTTAGGTACTGAATGAATGCACAGCCTAAACCAGTGAATATAGAATAATTTTTTGAAACGTGGCATGGAAATTATAAATGAGTAATATTTTTTTGTTTATTAAAGAATTTTAAATGAACTTTTTAACGCTGAATTCAACAATCAAATACAAACTTAAACCATTTAAAAAAGTAAAAACTTTATCACTGGGATCCCAAGACCAAAGCAAAATCACATTGAATATGCTTTTATCAATTTAATAATAAATAAGTTAGGTGTCACACGCTCCAAAGGCAGAAGAACATCGATAGCTTCTCATATTTAGGATTTTTTTTATCCAATATTGAATCTGACATTATTTAAGCCCAATGACGCCTCTTTCGATCGAAACCTAATTTATAAGCAAATTTCCAGCAGGCCTTACCTAATAAAACAGACGAAATATTATAGGGTATGGAAATCCAATTTGCTTTGTACATTATGCTTATTGATAATATTGACCCAGAAATATTTTGGGCGGTAATTTTTGCCTGATTTTCACGGGCCGTAAGATAGATGTACCTGTTATGGCAACTTTCATAATAATGGAACGGATGTCGTGCACCTTACTTTTCACTGATGAAAGAAAAAAACAACATACAATATAGAACTCTCTAACTGTTTTTAGTGAAATGTTTATCTTGCTCATACGTCAGTTCCGTTGACGAATCAATCACATGATAAAATGTGAAAATTCAATTGATTTCACATAAAACTATTTTAAATATGGCGTACGGGGGGGAGTAAGGAGGAGAGAGGAGGCAACTCCTCTCTCCTCCTTACTCCCCCCCCCCCATAATTAAGAAACTGTTATTAATAATAATAAAAAATACATTATCAAACTGTCACGCCTGCCGCCTTTATGTTATAGGTAATGTAATATGTACTGGCTTTTACTTTCTGAGGTCATAAACTTTAGGCAGTTAAAATGTTAATTTAATATTTTAAGGGCCAGTTCCACCACTTGCTATTAAGTTCCAGATAACCTAACTGGCACTTTTTTGACAGCTAATTGTAAGGGTTACCTGTCAAAAGAAGTGCCAGATAGGTTATAAAAGCAAGTGGTGAAACTGGCAATAAATGTATGTTTAAATTTTACCTAGGACCAGTAATTTTAGTTAGAACAATAATTATGTCATTCATATAGAAACATGTTTGAGTCTTTAAATGACAAGAATGTTGGGTCGGCTAGTACCTATACCCCAATGACATCCTAATATCCCCAAGAATGTTTTCATTAAGTCGAGAAACCTTAACATAAACTTGAACATTTAAGCAAAATTTATGAGATCCACTGTGGTAGGCTAGATACGAATTCCAGTAAAGAGTTATTTTCCTTGAATATGATTAAAATATTAACATTAGACTAGAAAGTTATATGTTATGGTTAGAAAAATAGTTTATTATTTTATGTGCCAAAAAATAAAATTTATTTTTCCATGAACACCTTTTGAAGGCATTTTGTTCATCAACTGTTTTTTCAAATTCATATATATTTTTATAGTACTTTTTACAATCACACGAATTACCTGGTACCAAATTTATAAATTACCATTTTTCAGTAGTGCCTAAAAAAACATATCTCGCTTATTAGGTGAAGATACAATATTAGTGATTCCGTCATCACCCGGTGCCTTGTTGTTTCTGAGTTGTTTGAGGGCCATCCTAATCTCGTATAGGCTGATGTCCGGGATATCTTCGGTATAGTGTCGGGTCAGCTTAGCTCTTGGGTCTTCGGCTGAGGTGATGACCACCGGGTCACCGGGTCGGGTCACCGGGTCGGGTCACCGGGTGATGACGGAATCACATCAGAGCTTCTGAATGCAGGTGGAACACCGATACTGAAAGTCCTTCAGAGACTCTTTAACTCCGTCTTGCTCGAGGGAATAACGCCGGAGGCGTGGAACAGAAGTGTGGTGGTACTCTTCTTCAAGAAAGGGGATAACGCCTTACTGAAGAATTACAAACCCATCTCGCTTTTGAGCTATGTCTACAAGTTGTTTTCGAGGGTCATCACGAATCGTCTCGCGCGTAGGTTCGATGACTTCCAGCCTCCCGAACAAGCCGGCTTCCGAAAAGGCTATAGTACCATAGACCACATCCATACGCTGCGGCAAATTATACAGAAGACCGAGGAGTATAACTTGCCACTATGCTTGGCGTTTGTGGACTATGAGAAGGCCTTTGATTCGATCGAGACCTGGGCAGTGCTACAGTCTCTCCAGCGGTGCCATATTGACTATCGGTACATCGAGGTGCTGAAATGTTTATACAAAAACGCCACCATGTCGGTCCGAGTACAGGAGCAGAGCACGAAGGCGATTCCTCTGCAGCGCGGCGTAAGGCAGGGAGATGTTATATCTCCGAAACTGTTCACCGCTGCATTGGAAGACGCCTTCAAGCTCCTGGAATGGAAATGATTCGGCATCAACATTAACGGCGAGTACATCACTCACCTTCGGTTTGCCGACGATATCGTGGTCATGGCAGAATCGCTTGAAGACCTTGGCACAATGCTCGATGGCCTTAGTCGAGTTTCCCAATAAGTAGGCCTTCGGATGAACATGGACAAAACAAAGATCATGTCCAATGCCCATGTTGCGCCCTAATCAGTATCAGTTGGGAGCTCTACTCTCGAAATTGTTAACAAATATGTCTACCTGGGACAAGTGATCCAGTTGGGTAGGTCAAATTTTGAGAAGGAGGTCAATCGTCGAATCCAACTCGGCTGGGCAGCGTTCGGAAAACTACGTAACGTCTTCTCGTCCAAAATACCTCAGTGCCTAAAGACGAAAGTCTATAACCAGTGTGTGTTACCAGTGATGACATATGGAACTGAAACGTGGCCTCTCACTATGGGCCTCATAAGAAAGCTCAAGGTTGCACAGCGTGCTATGGAAAGGGCTATGCTCGGCGTTTCTTTGCGGGATCGAATCAGGAATGAGGAGATTCGTAAACGAACAAAAGATGCTGACATAGCCCAACGGATAAGCAAGCTGAAGTGGCAGTGGGCGGGGCACATAGCACGTAGAACTGACGGCCGATGGGGCAGAAAGGTTCTGGAATGGAGGCCACGTACCGGCAAGCGCAGCGTAGGACGTCCACCTACAAGGTAGACAGACGACCTGGTAAAGGTTGCAGGAAGCCGCTGGATGCGAGCCGCTTTCAACCGGCCAATCTGGAAGTCACTGGGGGAGGCCTATGTTCAGCAGTGGACGTCCTATGGCTGAAATGATGACAATATTAGTGAGATAAGTTTTAGTTTGGTTACGATCGAAACAGGGATGATTGTTTTGGGTTCCGTACCTTAAAAGGAGCAAATGGAACCTCACCTAACTTATAGGTTCAGCTTGTTATCCGTCTATCCGTCTCAGTAAAGTGGATCTCTTATTACGCTTTCACGGCTGTGTTTGACGTCACGCATCAATATCATTAAAGCTTGAGCTATACGTGAAAAATAAAACAGTCACTAGTGCCATCAGGGAGCCGCTCTCCTTTAGCAAGATATGGTTACATTATATGATACAATGAAGGGTTTTATTTTAACAAAGTAAAATTTAAATAAACTAAAATTAGAAAGTCGAAGAAAGTAGAAGAAAGAAATATTAGTGTGTTATTGATGTTATTTTTACTCTAAGATCAGTAATGCCCGCACAATGGCGTTTATACACACGTTATCATATAATATTTACAAGTATCCAACCGTTTATTTGTATAATACTCTGCTCAAGCATAGGAGTAGTATTTTATCTTTGATAAATAGTCTATTGCACTTTCAATAGCGAAATATTCCATATAAATGGTAGATTTATTATACTTATGCATTAGCTGAATCGAACATATTTTCATAAATGTACCTATCGTTTTGTAAGATTTTTTTAACCGCTACTATAATTTATTTATTGGTTGGTAATTTATGTTTTTTGTATACTTTTTGAAAAGTGAAAATTGATTGATTTTTATTGAAGAAAGAATATTTTTGGGACTCTTTATACCGCCTCCCCCTTTCAAGCTTAATTTAACTGCTCTACCTGAAGGTTGTCTAGAAGAGATCACTTCTAGCATTATAACCGCCTTAATTGTGTAGTCTTACATGTTTTTTCCTGTACTTTGTTTGTTTTGTGCAATGTGATTATATATTAACAATTTCAATCATCACACTTATCACCCTAACACAAATAAATTGCTCACTAAGATTTACTTATTGACTTTCTAATTTTAGTTTATTAAAATTTTACTTTGTTAAAATAAAACCCTTCATTGTGTCATATAATGTAACCATATCTTGCTAAAGGAGAGCGGCTCCCTGATGGCACTAGTGACTGTTTTATTTTTCACGTATAGCTCAAGCTTTAATGATATTGATGCGTGACGTCAAACACAGCCGTGAAAGCGTAATAAGAGATCCACTTTACTGAGACGGATAGACGGATAACAAGCTGAACCTATAAGTTAGGTGAGGTTCCATTTGCTCCTTTTAAGGTACGGAACCCAAAACAATCATCCCTGTTTCGATCGTAATCAAACTAAAACTTAACCACTACAATTTTACCTGCTCGTGCTTTGCGATCATTTGAAGGTCGTTTCATTAATAAGTTTAGCTTCTGTGACCAAACCTCCGCACCGTAAAACGGGCATGTTTTAAACTTGACGACGCGTGACGCGGATCTCGTTAAACTAAACATATTCAAACAGACGACGTAGATGCAGTACGCCCACTGCCCATTGATGCGAGTTTATTTCGTTTTAGATGTATGTACTGTCATTGCTTGACATCTGTCTTTTACACAAAAATTGATACAATTTGGTATATTATAATTACATAACTCTATAAGTTATATGACATTTGTCAACTTTTACCTGGTGAGTAGTCAAAGTTATACCTATTATACATAGTAACCGGTAATCCCTAAGCGTGACGGAGAAGACATTAAGGAGTCGGTGCTACTAGGGAATTAAAATTGGAGTATATTTGTTGGCACCAACTCTAAAAAATAACTGATTAGGTAAACTTATGTAATGTGTTTTTTTTTTTTTTTAATCAATTTTTCTTATTATTAAATCACATCTTGTATTCAGATACAGCAGCATCAGGAATTCGAGACCATAATGTGTTTGCGCATACTGTTTCTACTCAGATTGTGATATTTGTTTGACATTGCTACGCACGTCCTTATAACTGCAGTCGTAAAACCCCGAAAGTTTCCCGAGTCGTAAAAAATTGTAGCAGGCAACCTTTGAAGGTAATTTTGCAATGAACTCGAATTGTTCTTGTATTTTTGCAAGAGGGATACTTTTTTAAAATTACCTATTCACGTAGTTCCGCCAGCGAATGTTATTCGTAATTGTGTAAGGTGTTGTTATTCAGTAACCCTACTCGTATACAAAAATTGTTTCAAATTCAACTTAACGTTCACAAATGCGTATACAACTCACTCGTAATAACCATTAAAATTCCATCGCACCTTTGTCTATGATGTAACTATGATATTATTCTAAGCCGCCCCGAGATCCCAAATTACTAAAACAAGGGCTGTACGTGAGCACAGCCACGTATCCGTAATTAATCTGGAAGACGGAGGTGTACCTACGTGACATTTATCAAAATCTGTATCCGACATGTCTGTTTCAGACAGCCTTTACTCGCTCTGTGTGCGGGCAGCGTGTCCGAGACAGGGACCCCAAATAAAGCTTAGAAAATCGGGATTTAAGTATTTTGATCGTTACCCATAAAACGAAATCATCTGATGTCTATCTGTCAAATGACTCGGACCTCCTATTGAAAAATTGTTAAATTTAATTGTAATTAGTTCTTAAGGCAACTCGAGTATGTGCGACAACACGGACATTTATGATTGTATTTTAAAGTGCACCATCTATATCGCATATTTTGTTTTCGCTGTATGTACTTTTTTATTGTTAATTGAGAAAGATAAAAAAGGAAGACCTTACTGTAAAAATTGCAAAAAAAAAAGAATTGTCATGCAATCTGAATTCACCTGGTTACTCTGATATTTGAGTGTCGTATTGTCCTGACAAATAATGCGGACATTGTAAGTATCATGCATGTAGCACACCTCCTGCCTTACGTAGCCCGCTATTCGTACCACCCATGTATCACCTTATTCTTTACCGCTTCACGCAATTTCTGTTCAGACCTTTTCGTAGCAACTTTTTTCTTGCAGAATTCTTTAGCTAAGACAAGCCGTGTCGTCAAAGATCACATAAATCACGTACGTCCTTCTTTGTGTTTCGTGTTCTGCGAGTATATTAAAAGTTTATGATTGTACTTTTTAAATACGTGCCAGTCTTGAACTGAAAGTAATGGAACTTAATATACTTTGCCGACAAGAAGGTAGCATTTAAATATGATGATGACATACATTGCGCTTGGCTTTTAAATTAATCGTAAAAAAGTAAATACATTACAATATAATTTTATGAATTCAGTTATGTGAATGCTCAACAATAAAATTCAGCAGAAACGTAGTTTAAAATTGAAAATTTCACAAAATAATTTTATTGACGCTCCAACACAGTTACTTGAAGCGGTTTCGCTGCGACCAATTCGATATAATCCTAAACAAATATTTACCTTTATTTCGGATAAATATCCGACACTGCTGCCTTTACTGTTTGTTGATGCGTTTACATATTCAATGAATAATTTTGTTTTGTTTTTTAAAACAACATTAATTTAAACGCTTTGCTGATATATATAACTTAATAGGTACATAATTTGCCCCATAAACTAAAATAAGGTAAATTCATCATTCTAAAGCCATTAAAAATGCTAATAAACTACAGTACATTTCAATTTTTCATTGGTCTACGCGTTTCGTACTTTTATTAGTCAAGCAACGTAGGCTTTTTTTAGCAAACAACTTTAGTGTGGTAGTAACATTTTATTTGCTGCCAGTCAATAGATAACAGTGATGACTAACTCTCAGGCTTATGAAAGAATCCTTTTTTTATGTTTTTAGATTTAAAAAATAATTGCTTTTACAATCACACCAAATATTATCTAGCCCCAAACTAAGCAAAGCTTGTAATATGGCGACTGGATAACGGATACACACACTTAAATACTTTTATAAACATCCATGACTTGGATACAAATGCTCGTGCTCATCACAAACATTTGCCTCCTGTGGGATTCGAACCCGCAGTCGCTAGCTTTGTAGTCCGGAGCGTGAACCACTACACCAGACGGTCGATATAAATATATTGTACTGAAATGGCCACAACTACGATTAAAATATTTTACTTACCTAATAATTAATATCTGTCTTCTCCCTCGTCCGTCAAGAACAAAAAAATATTTTTTCACTGGAATGGACTAAATTTTTTTGTCGCAAAGATATCATAAGAGGGTCCGATATCGCTTCACGTGCGTGAGCAATAAAGGACCGCGAGTCGTGATTTTTCCCTTTACCTTTTCGGGGTTTACCTACAGATGTACTACAAAGATTGATACAAACATACCTACCATTCCCTTTTATTTATCTTACTACTATAAAATTTAATGCGGTTTAGACGGATGGATTGGATGTCTGTTATTCAATCACGCCAAAACGGCTCAATAGATCTGGATGAAATTTGGGACAAAGATAGATTATAGGCTGAAATAGTTATTTTTAATCCCGGAAAAATGTACGGTTTCTGTGAGATAGATTTGTTTGTTTTCCACAGAGCAAGGTATCGACATGTTTTTTTTGCATAGTGGTTGTTTACGGGTCAGATAATGACATAGGTTACTTTTTATTCCGAAAAAATGCACGGTCTAATAATTGTATTCTAAATATTTTTAATTCACCTCCGGACAAAGCACAGGATAGCAAGCCGTATTACACGCGGGCGCTGCCGTGCGTTTAGCTAGTAAAATAAATAAAAACATACGTGTCGGATTGTTAGTGGATGGAGTCTCGCCTCTAGCTGTAGGTATGAATCCCAGCACATGCATCTCGATTTTCTGAAAAGAGGACGGATTTATGTACTTGCTCGGTGGTAAGGAAAAATATCGTAAGGAAACCTGTACGTCTAGATATAACACTGGATCAAAAGAATCTGGGTTCCCTATTTCCGGAGGTCTAATGGCAATCACTCCGAATATAATACCATGCCTCATTACAAAGTGCTAGAAGGAAGCAGAATCGCTGATTTAACACAAACAAAAATATTTTTTCACTTCACGTATTGACACAAAAATTCAAAAGAAAAATAAATAATTTGTAAACAGTAAATTTTTTTAAACATAATAAATTATGATATTGCTGTAATCTACTTGTACAGAGTTTGTGATTGCTTTAATAATTCTAAGTAACTCAGATTTTACTAGTTACGACATATGAGTAGTTGGGAACTCCATAAGAGAAAGTTTATGTATAAAACAAAATGAATTTGACATGATTCTCCATGTTTGTATAGACAACAGCTCGTCAACCCACCACAAAACGTCAAATGTTCTTGATTGGTATTAATCTCATCAGACTTGAAAGTTGAAAGTTGAAAATCGGTTCAATGACCTTTAACCTTTTAGGTAAGTTGATGTGCCATTGACTGTACTAAACATTGTACGTACGAAAATAATATTTCATGTGCATTCACTGGATAGTTCCCATAACATAGCACGTGTGAACGGGGAAGCGTTGAACCAGAAGGGGTAATTAAAATGTTTCTTATAACTCCGTGCTTAATTAAGGTGATAAAATCTTATTTTACCGCTAGACACGCCGATTTATAATGCAGTACCAGTTACGTAGTTCTTATTATAATAATAGGAAGGTAAGAACCGGCCTCCGTGCCGTGATTTCCCATAGGCATAGGAGAGATATAATAATATTAATAATTCTCTTTATGAGGTTTTCTTATTTGCTTTGATTTTAAGCAATGATAATATTGTAAATGATATCTATGTCTCTGATATATTGCTGAATTAGCTATTACACAGGCTGTCCTTTAAAGAGCGTGCCAAAAGAAAACTGTAGATAGAGCATAAAAAGCTGTATCTCCTGTCCAAAATAGTCCTAGTAAAAGACAGACAGACAGAGCAAATTGTGATTTTCTGAAAATAATTGCTTAGGAAAACCACTTGAAATCGCAATTTGTGCAAAAATGGTTTCACTTTTACGAAATCTAATTTCGGATAGAAGATCGAGCCTTTTTTCTCTATGGTTTTCGTTTGGTACGCTCTTTACGGGACACCTTGTATAGATAACCGCTAGCTGTTTAACAAAACAGTTGAGCTGAACGACGTTTAGCGGGTACCATACGCTACGGGTATACTACACAGCTTTCACAGAAGGCAATTTTAAATAAAGTTACTTGTGTTCCTATAACAGTAATTTTACTTCTTTCTACTGTTTTATATGCAAAAGTTTAGATCGATGGAAGTTTGTTACTTAATCACGTCAAAACGGCTTAACGGATCTAAATGAAATTTGGCACAGAAATAGACAATAGCCTGGAATAGCAGATAGGTTACTTTTTATTCCGGAAAAATGTACGATTCCCAAGGGATGCAAGATAACTGTCATTAAAAATGGCGCTCCTTACCGTTATATCGCCGTTTAGCTGGCTAACATTTATGAATGTGAAAATAAAAATTCACACTAGCTATTGCCCGCGACTTTATTCGTGTGGTTTTAGTTTAGACTAACTATGGATTTGCTAAAACCATGCGAACAAAGTCGCGAGCAAAAGCTAGAAAAAAAGTTTTATAATCAGGTAAACTGAAAATATGGCTCACACCTCCAACACGAGCGTTTTACATTGAATACCTAGGTAAAAATGAAAACAAACAAAGTGGTTTTTGGGAATGTAAATTTTGTTATCATCATAATTATAACCCACGGAGCAAATACGCAATCAATTAGTTACCAAAATTCTTCATTCCTATATTTTATACTTATCATAATGTAACACAAATATATTTATCAGCTAAAATTTTCCTTAGAAGAAAATCGTTTTACCTTATTTATTTAAATTAAAGTACATGTAAATTTATAGGTATTAATTTGTACCTATTATTCTTTTACCTATTGTGAATTTTTTTAACAAGCTTTACTTCTAAGAAGTTTAACTTGTAAATTAATGTGAACATAGTTGAAGGATTAGTAATACAAAATCAGTATCTAATAGAAGTGATTAAAGAAACAGAAAACAGATTAAATTCGATTTCAGGGTAGGTATCTCTTAAATCCAAATACACATAAAAAATTACAATGAAAATCTTTGAGTTCAAAAGTCATTTTCTCCATAATCGTCGTGACTTTTCCGTGTCATTGTGACGTAGCACATGGTTATGTAGGTACAGATGTTGCGACGTTACGTTTTAATCTTCAAGATAGAAACAGAAGCCCCATACCCAACTACGCACATGCACATAGACAGAAATAAAGTTATCACAATGCTTTTCTTACTCAGTGCATTAATTCCACTGGATTCAAAAATCAAAATTCCAGAAAACGTATTTTGAAAAATAGCAGGTTTCGGATTGTGCCTAATTTTTAACTGACACCTTAATAATCAACTGATTTTCTAATGTCTAAATTAAATTTGGATTAAAACAAAAAAATGCTACTACGCACAGTCAACAACAGTATTTTTTTTCTTGTTAGACACAGTGAAATTTATTTTTTTCGCAAAAAACCCATTCCTCATACAAACTGCCAACCAGTTGATATCAGTTTATATGAAGAAGTGTTTTTTTTTAGATTTTGATTTTGGTTCTGCACTGGTTGTGATATTAACCAAAACTAACGAACGACTTGAGATGTTTTTACTTGTGGATCGATTTATAGTGTTTAATCAAAAAAAAAAAAAAAACTATCAAATGCTACTATGCTAATAGAACCACCATCTCACAATCGTGCTATTCAGGTTTTAATTCTTCCTGTTTAAATGATAGTGCACGAACGTGCTTTTGCTTATATTATTTTGAGGGCCTATGTTTCTTTGGTTGCTACTATACATTTAAGCAGTTAAAGTTCTGACATTAAAATCATTTAATTAGTATGAAAAACAATATTTATGCCAACTTTTGATCACAGAACCCGCTTTGGGATACTTTTTTATAAAGCAAATTGTACTCTTCGACAAATATACCCAATCGTGAAACATCATTTGCGTTTTTGTAATGTAGTGACAGTAGCTGTTTTTAAGCAGAAGAGTGCTATTTGTCGCTCAAAAAAACAACAAAAATTCACCGTATATTGAACTCAACATGTAGTACTTAAAGTTAAAAATAAGTCAAAATAATTTGGGGAAGCTTGATGAGCTGTTAACTGCACATGGAAGGAGAGAAGACTAAATACTCGTACTTATAACGTCACACGCGTTGTTTAGTTGCGCGATCCGCAATTATTTTGCGATCGCGTGTTTTGATACTATTAAAGCGATACAACGACGTGTCTGCGGCCGAGTAGATAAGTGTTTTGTAATAATGCTGCTGGCGCTCATCTCAATCTGCTTCGTTACATCAGAATATTTACAATTAAGGTGAATCTCCAAAAGACGCTTACCTACGACTGACTTTTTAATCGGCCTATAGTTTGATCTCTTGGTTTCTTTGAATAGACAAGTAAAAGCATACTGAAAACAAATGTAATCGGTGGAAATTCATTAATTCAAATACCAAAATTATGTGATGCGCAAAGTCGTAGAGTGCGATATCATCATCATCATTTCAGCCATAGGACGTCCACTGCTGAACATAGGCCTCCTTGTGAGTGGACGTCCTACGCTGCGCTTGCCGGTACGCGGCCTCCATTCTAGAACCTTTCTGCCCCATCGGCCATCAGTTCTACGTGCTATGTGCCCCGCCCACTGCCACTTCAGCTTGCTAATCCGTTGGGCTATGTCAGCGACTTTTGTTCGTTTACGGATCTCTTCATTTCTGATTCGATCTCGCAAGGGAACATCAAGCATAGCCCTTTCCATAGCACGCTGTGGGACATTGAGCTTTCTTATGAGGCCCATAGTGAGAGGCCACGTTTCAGTTCCATATGTCATCACTGGTAACACACACTGGTTGTAGTCTTTCGTCTTGAGGCTCTGAGGTATTTTGGAGCCGCCGAGTTGGATTCGACGTTTGACCTCCTTCTCAAAATTGGATTTACTCAACTGGATAACTTGTCCTAAGTAGACATATTTGTCAACAATTTCGAGAGTAGAGCTTCCAACGGATACTGGGTAGGGCGCAACATGGGCATTCGACATGAGCTTGGTTTTGTCCATGCCTACTTGTTGGGAGACTCGAGTAAGGTCATCGAGCATTGTGCTGAGGTCTTCAAGCGATTCTGCCATGACCACAATATCGTCGGCAAACCGAAGGTGAGTGATGTACTCGCCGTTGATGTTGATGCCAAATCCTTTCCATTCCAGGAGCTTGAAAGCGTCTTCCAATGCAGCGGTGAACAGTTTCGGAGATATAACATCTCCCTGTCTTACGCCTCGCTGCAGAGGAATCGCTTTCGTGCTCTGCTCCTGTACTCGGACCGACATGGTGGCGTTTTTGTATAAACACTTCAACACCTCGATGTACCGATAGTCAATATGGCACCGCTGGAGAGACTGTAGCACTGCCCAGGTCTCAGGCCTCAGGTCTCAAGCCCAGAGTGCGATATATAATAAGAATATTTAAATTATCTAGGCATGATGTTATACCCTTCTGTATTTTTTTGAATCAATGTAAGAATATATACCTACCAAATTACCAATAGCTTTGCGATAAGGGATAATATCAGCCGTTTTTATTTTGATATAGGTACTGGACGTGTAGCAATGATTTTAATGGCTAGTAACCCTGTCTAAAGAATACAGAAGTAAAGTAGTAAGCGCTCCAATGTTATACCCAATATCGGATCATAGGCAAGCATACCACGACTAGACCTAAATAAATAAATAATAAATAAATATTGGACAACCACATACATTGCTCTGATCCTAAGGTAAGTAGCTAAAGCTTTTGTGTTACAGAATTAAGAAACAACCACTACGTACTACAACTCCCAGACCCGGGACAGTATAGAAAAAATCGTTTTCTACAGACCTTTCTAGTAAAGTGTAATGTTTACATATTTTAGTTTGTCGTTTATTGCTCTAACCTAAAATATAACACTAGTTTTGAAACAATTTAACATCAAAAATGACAATATTTTACTTTTGTTACGCTCTAAGTTTTTTCTCCGATTTGTAAACCATTTTTTTTATAATGCAATTTGCGTAATGCAAAGACAACCCTGTTTACAAGTCTTCAACACATTCTGGTTAATACCGTAAATAGGAACGTTATCATAAACATGTCTAATCTGATCAAAGTTATACACTCCGATACTAATAGCCTGCCATGTGAGTTATTTTCTTGCGAAATCTACAAAACATATTTTAACCAGAAAAAAATATCAAAAGTTGAGTAAACAATTTATTGAAACACCTTTAACGTGTAACAAAAAATTTAAGCTTTATGACAAACTAGGGTAAATGTGAAAAAAAAATTAAACCTTCCATTTAAATTCGATCGGTGACCAGGCAGTTTTTATGAGTTTGCTTTATTTAGTTTTTAAAATGAATAGAATTAGGCGTTACTTTGCAGAAATCCATAACTAAATAATAATGAAAATGTACCTAAATACATTTCTCGGGTTTGGATCTGAAGCAGTGCATACAACTCTTAGGAAAATAATTTCAGGTTTTGTCTCTGTCTGAGTAATATAATTGACAACAATATTGACTTCGTAAGACACATCAGTATTAGTAATTTATGCAAAAGAAAAAGAAACAAAAAATCTCAGCGTCACGACGCTTAAGACGTAGTGTAAAAAATACCTACCTATCTTAGTATTTAGTCATAATAACTTTGACGGCGCTATGTAAAACCAGCCCTATGGTACATAAAGGCTGTTTCATTGTAATTTCGGGAGTGTTAATGTCTCGATTTTCGTATAGCATTAAAACACAATGACGTCATTGTCGTCATGCCTGACAAAACGCTATCGCCATTACTATTCACCTAACTGGCAGGCTAATTAGAATAATAGGAGTGGTAAAAAGCTCACATTAAATGTTATTATCTCATTTTCATTGTGTAGGTACTTATAATACCTGTAGGTTAGCGATTCACTAGACGTCGTTTATATTATGTCTCACAACTCTCTGTAATAAATACAATTCAATCAGATATTTTTTTTATTAGGTAGCAAAAAAATTACCGGTCCCTAGGAAATTTAAAAAACCTGTTTTTTTTTCTGTTTGTTAAAAAAAAACACAATACATACCTGTCTAAATTAGTGTGATTATAGTGCAAACTCTAAAAACAACAAAATAATAATTGGGCAAGTCTGAGTTGAGCTCACGCTTAGGATGTCGAACTGAATGAAACAAAACACGGTAGTTCGGAATCCTTGGTTTATACTTGGCAATGTTTTATTTACAAAAAGTATATTCAAGCCTCGTGAATCAGAAAATAAAGAAAAGGTTTTTTGATGGCGGGCATAGGGATTCCGGATATTTCTCTCTCCACCTTAAAGCCATGGATTGTGATAGATCCTGTTAGTTAAGGTAATTTTCAGCAAAGAAGCTTCATCGGCTTTTTTGCGTCCTAGGAAAAGTGTGTCATCGGAACATTAAGTGGCTTGGATGTTATTCCGCCTTAGAGGCTTAACTACTGAGAGACTATTTTGTATTATCAATGTACTAGTACCATATACAAATATTTCGTTAAAGAGCTAACTAGCGACTTATCCCAATGAACTAGTGCGTGTATAAAACACGTAGATGTTCACCAAGAGATGGGCATCTCTTGGTGAACATCTACGTGTTTCTGTAATAAAATTAGTTAGCTATGTTAGTTAGTTACGGGGTTAGCCACTTCTATGCCTGGGTAAATACTTATACTTCAGAAGAAAAATATTATAATCATTAAATATAGTAATTTCTCTTTCTTCTTTTTAACCGCTTGACCGATTTAATTCGTTTATACATCGATTGATAAGCCAACTTGATAGCTATAAACTGAACATAGGATTTTTTAATCAAACGATTGCGTCTATGCGAAAGGTTATAATTCCCTAATGTTCGCTGCCTAAATTGACGTAACAGCCACGTTATATTGCACGCTGTTATGAACCGTATTTATTGCGTTTTCGTGCGATATTCGTACTAACAAAGGTCGATTTGCTAATAACTACTCGCCTTGAGCTATGTCACATGTTTTTACAATAGGACTAAATTAGTTATCTGTAGTGGTTTCAATAGCAGTTAAAATCTACCTATAGCGACAAAGTTCGTAAATTCTGGCAGTCGTTGAACAAACCATTAAAAATAAAAAATAAAATGATGTTGCGAAAAGGCTGTGTCCAGTTAAGTGTGAAAGTAAAATGAGTTTACATCATGCACTTTCTAACATAAACCTACGTATGATATAGGTACCCAATGAAGCTGATTTAGTTACGGGCCTTTAATAGTCTCGCGTTCTTACACACCGTCGTTTCTTTTATCCGACTGAGATGACACTTGATAAATTGTTATGCACACGCTGGAAACGGTTTCTGAGATTCTTAAACATTAAAATTCTTATTATCATCATATTAGCCATAGAGATTAGATTAAAATTCTAATAATTACTCATTATGATCCTACAAATTCGTAAACGATTCCTGCAATTTTGTATGCAAATTCTAATGCTTCAAAAACACGTTTTTAAATTCGAATATAGTACACTATGTAAGTAGCACATCACAACGATATTGATTACATCATTTTGTTTCATGTAACATTTTTCATCAGATAAAACTACATGATAATAAATCGATGATATTAATTAGATAAGTAGTGTCATGGAAGAGATAAGATTATTTTGTGTAAGTACACAGTAATCAGCGGAATCTTTTGTTAGTTTAGTGTTAATCACAAATAGACATTTGACCAGTGAGTGAGAGGCCGACCTAATTTACATCATGACTTTTGCAAATTGAATATCAGACAATTGTAAAGATACATCATTTAATAAAACGGCAAAGAAATAAGCCTTTTAACTTGTTTAGTTTAAAAGTAATGCCAGTGGGCTGCGAACGTAAACTAATAATTTAGGTATAGAAGCAGCCGGCTATAAAATCCTGAACCTTATTTTTCACCACTTGTAAAATCTACCTTCAAGTGATGTTTTTTTTTTTAAAGTATTATTATTGTTATATACTATTATTATTTTCGTAAATTTTTAACACTAGGTGTACGTGTAGGAGAAAAAATAAAAAATAAAAATTTACGACTCATATAATCATCATATCAGCCTATTGCAATTCTCTGCTGGACATTAACCTCCAAAGAGTGCCAAAAAGGACGATCTCTCGTTTTTTCCATTAATCCACTGCCAGCCATCTTCAGGAAGTCGTCGGTCCATTGGGCTGGGGGGCGTCCTACACAACGTTTGCCAAGGCGACCACACTGTACGGGCGTGACTAATATACACCCACGATGCCCATGATAAATTACAGCTTTCTAGTCTCTGAGCTAGTGGAAGACAAAGATCCTTAAGGACGGAAATGTCGAAACTATAAGGGATTCGTGTTGACTACGGAACTCTAAAAAGACTGCTGCTTGAAATTGACTTTAATAAGTGTGATAGAGTCAAAATCGTAAGTCGTAATCGTCAAAAAAGTAAGAGGGCAAAATAGTAATTTGGCAGAGCTTCGTAGTATCTTAGATTTTTTAAAATGTAAATAAGGTAGGCAGTCTAGACGAGCCGCCTTACAAGTGTCGTCACCTATTAAAGTTAACGAGCTCAAATTGACAGCCTAGGCCTTGGTAATTAGTTAAGGAGAATACGAAAATCATAATTGTAATAATAACATTTAGTTTGAAAACTAAGTTTAAAGCCAAAGCTTCAGTTGTTAACAGTATCTGTTTTCTAACCGAAGCGCTGTTCCCAGAATGCACGGTATAAGATTTGGAACTACTCGTACCAAGTTTCAATAAGTTTTCTAAGTTAGTACAATATAAATGAATAGGTAGTGTTATACAATAGTCCGTTGTGGGATAAGTGAAGTATCTCATTAGAGTAAACCCTGTTACAGAGTAGAGCATAGATAGGAAAATTGTTTTATCTAAAGTACCTACTTATACTTTTGGTTATAATGTAAGTTTATGGCTTGGGTTCCTCTGTCATTGGGACGAAATAAATTTGTTTTACCTAGTATGTGGATATTAAAAATACTTAATAACAAAGAAAAACAAATGATGCATTTTTGTACACTTGTTTAAAGCTCCCAATTTATCGATTCCATTAATATTACCTAAAAATCCCTTTTTTTGCATGTTCCGACACGCACTCTCATTCTGATTTATATTTTTTTTCCCGTGACAAACCACTTCAGGGCTGCATCATCCTTCCCTTTAATAACCCAGGCATAGAAGTGGCTAACCCCGTAACTAACTAACATAGCTAACTAATTTTATTACAGAAACACGTAGATGTTCACCAAGAGATGCCCATCTCTTGGTGAACATCTACGTGTTTCTGGGATTTTGTGAAAAAGGGATTTTTAGGTAATATTAATGGAATCGATAAATTGGGAGCTTTAAACAAGTGTACAAAAATGCATCATTTGTTTTTCTTTGTTATTAAGTATTTTTAATATCCACATACTAGGTAAAACAAATTTATTTCGTCCCAATGACAGAGGAACCCAAGCCATAAACTTACATTATAACCAAAAGTATAAGTAGGTACTTTAGATAAAACAATTTTCCTATCTATGCTCTACTCTGTAACAGGGTTTACTCTAATGAGATACTTCACTTATCCCACAACGGACTATTGTATAACACTACCTATTCATTTATATTGTACTAACTTAGAAAACTTATTGAAACTTGGTACGAGTAGTTCCAAATCTTATACCGTGCATTCTGGGAACAGCGCTTCGGTTAGAAAACAGATACTGTTAACAACTGAAGCTTTGGCTTTAAACTTAGTTTTCAAACTAAATGTTATTATTACAATTATGATTTTCGTATTCTCCTTAACTAATTACCAAGGCCTAGGCTGTCAATTTGAGCTCGTTAACTTTAATAGGTGACGACACTTGTAAGGCGGCTCGTCTAGACTGCCTACCTTATTTACATTTTAAAAAATCTAAGATACTACGAAGCTCTGCCAAATTACTATTTTGCCCTCTTACTTTTTTGACGATTACGACTTACGATTTTGACTCTATCACACTTATTAAAGTCAATTTCAAGCAGCAGTCTTTTTAGAGTTCCGTAGTCAACACGAATCCCTTATAGTTTCGACATTTCCGTCCTTAAGGATCTTTGTCTTCCACTAGCTCAGAGACTAGAAAGCTGTAATTTATCATGGGCATCGTGGGTGTATATTAGTCACGCCCGTACAGTGTGGTCGCCTTGGCAAACGTTGTGTAGGACGCCCCCCAGCCCAATGGACCGACGACTTCCTGAAGATGGCTGGCAGTGGATTAATGGAAAAAACGAGAGATCGTCCTTTTTGGCACTCTTTGGAGGTTAATGTCCAGCAGAGAATTGCAATAGGCTGATATGATGATTATATGAGTCGTAAATTTTTATTTTTTATTTTTTCTCCTACACGTACACCTAGTGTTAAAAATTTACGAAAATAATAATAGTATATAACAATAATAATACTTTAAAAAAAAAAACATCACTTGAAGGTAGATTTTACAAGTGGTGAAAAATAAGGTTCAGGATTTTATAGCCGGCTGCTTCTTTATCTAAATTATTAGTTTACGTTCGCAGCCCACTGGCATTACTTTTAAACTAAACAAGTTAAAAGGCTTATTTCTTTGCCGTTTTATTAAATGATGTATCTTTACAATTGTCTGATATTCAATTTGCAAAAGTCATGATGTAAATTAGGTCGGCCTCTCACTCACTGGTCAAATGTCTATTTGTGATTAACACTAAACTAACAAAAGATTCCGCTGATTACTGTGTACTTACACAAAATAATCTTATCTCTTCCATGACACTACTTATCTAATTAATATCATCGATTTATTATCATGTAGTTTTATCTGATGAAAAATGTTACATGAAACAAAATGATGTAATCAATATCGTTGTGATGTGCTACTTACATAGTGTACTATATTCGAATTTAAAAACGTGTTTTTGAAGCATTAGAATTTGCATACAAAATTGCAGGAATCGTTTACGAATTTGTAGGATCATAATGAGTAATTATTAGAATTTTAATCTAATCTCTATGGCTAATATGATGTTAATAAGAATTTTAATGTTTAAGAATCTCAGAAACCGTTTCCAGCGTGTGCATAACAATTTATCAAGTGTCATCTCAGTCGGATAAAAGAAACGACGGTGTGTAAGAACGCGAGACTATTAAAGGCCCGTAACTAAATCAGCTTCATTGGGTACCTATATCATACGTAGGTTTATGTTAGAAAGTGCATGATGTAAACTCATTTTACTTTCACACTTAACTGGACACAGCCTTTTCGCAACATCATTTTATTTTTTATTTTTAATGGTTTGTTCAACGACTGCCAGAATTTACGAACTTTGTCGCTATAGGTAGATTTTAACTGCTATTGAAACCACTACAGATAACTAATTTAGTCCTATTGTAAAAACATGTGACATAGCTCAAGGCGAGTAGTTATTAGCAAATCGACCTTTGTTAGTACGAATATCGCACGAAAACGCAATAAATACGGTTCATAACAGCGTGCAATATAACGTGGCTGTTACGTCAATTTAGGCAGCGAACATTAGGGAATTATAACCTTTCGCATAGACGCAATCGTTTGATTAAAAAATCCTATGTTCAGTTTATAGCTATCAAGTTGGCTTATCAATCGATGTATAAACGAATTAAATCGGTCAAGCGGTTAAAAAGAAGAAAGAGAAATTACTATATTTAATGATTATAATATTTTTCTTCTGAAGTATAAGTATTTGAAAAAAAAATGCTATGCTCAAAATGTTGTGTAGGTTTAGACAATTTTTAGCATATTTTAAAAGTATTTTTCCGACAATTTTGGCTTAAGTAGTAGGTTTTTGAAACCACTTGCTAATTTACATTTGGCAACTACACTCGCCCAGAGAGCCATTTCACAAAATCGCGCCTTAACTAGGAAGCGCGCGCTAGTGCATCGTAAAATTAGGATTTAGGGTGAGTTTTCATAATGTTTTTGGGTCTAATTACCTAATATTTCAAATGAATAAAGATAAAAGGCTATGACATAAACTTTTGAAGGTAAATATGCTTAATTTATAACAAAAATTCGTACTAAACTATCGCTATTATTCGGAAAAAAATACAAATTGTTTAATTTATTGTTTAAGAGACCGGATCGAGGCCATCATTGCCGCCAGCAATGATAATTTCATAAATGAAAAATGGTGTCATTGTAAAACATTAAACGTCTCAACAAAAGATTGGGCTATGATTTAAAAGTTCCCTAAAGTCGCACTAGGCGCTGGAAATATTCGTTTTCTCGCTGAAAATGTGTAGCACCTACAAAAAAATTAAAAAACGTTTTTTTAGTTTAACTGGTTTTTATAATATTCCTTAGGTTTTTGGATTAAATATTTGATTAGCCTAACCTAACCCAGATAATTTAGCTCACCGCAACAATTTTTGTTAGCTTATGCAGTGAATTTAACGATTACATTGCAAGCTTTGTTCGATCCAATTAGGGTTATTGATTACACATCAGATCTCATAAGTATTTCCGAACTCTGCTACATTTTGCGCTTGTTCAGTTATTCAGAATACTTAAGCAATTTTAGCGCACCATAACAAACGTCAAATAAACATTATTTATAATAAACAAATCAAAACTGACTATTTATAAATCAACAAATAATAAAACTAGAAGTAACAAATAATATTTTTAAACAAAATACAAGTGAACAAAATGCAAGTATGATTTTGATCTAGTTGGTGTAAACCAATATTATTTTTACTCAAATGTTACATTTACTTAAACTTTTGAAGTTTTTTTATTTTTATCAAAGCGAATAAATAAACAAAGCAGAAACAAATAAAAGTTAAAAGTAAAATATTGTGTAAAAATTACCTATTCAACCAAACTCGATTAAATTAATATAGGACTACGTATTCCGGATGTATTCCATTAAAAAATAATCACCCAAATCGGTTTACTAACGCCAGAGATACAACATGTACAAAAAATACATGTCGAATAGAGAATATAAATTTTAGAAATCGGTTAAAATACGAAGAACGTAATATTAAATCATCAAAATTGCGTGTCCTATAAAATAAAGAAAAAAGTTGTATATGTAAAACACTGCTTAATATGTAAAAGATTGTAAGTCACTTGATGTTTAGAAAAGTGGTTATATACCTACCTTCTAATTCATAAAATTGAAATAGTATAATGAACCTGGTTTTAAATAATGATCTATCTTGTTCCTTATTAGCGTTACCAACTTTTTAGTAGTTTATCTTTTAAAACGAAACATGTTTTGCATACAAATAAGGAGGTTTTCAAAGACATCATGTTCTTTGAAATTTTTGTCCTGCCACTTTGTTTATTTGCTATGTTAAAATTGAAATACAATAAGGGACGGTCTCAAGTTCAACCAATCTTTCCGGTTATATAGTATAGTTATAGCAACCTTGTATCAGACTGAAGGAAAACAATGTAAATAGAGTCAATAAACATGTTAATATAAAAATGTCTTTATCTTAGGTAAATGGGGAGCCATTTACCGTGTACTGGCTACAAAGCCAACAATTGGGGGGGAGGGGGTATATATACAAACACAAACTACCCATAGCAATGAAACGACACACCATATTACCTAACATATTGCGACATTTAACGATCTATTTGTCCTATCCTTGCAGTGATAAAACCTTTTCTCGTGTTTGTATGGTGTCCCGAAACATAATATTGCATTCACCAAAATTCGTTTTATTCAATAGGTAAATAGGCATTTAAAATTCCGTTATAATTTGTGATAATTTTGGTGGTGTAATAGTCAAAATGCCGAGTCATCGATCAAAGGGTTAAAGTTCCAGTAACATTGACTTATATAATAATTATAACGTAATATATGTAATGTATTTTTCATTACTTATACTCGGAAAGTAGGTCTGAAGTTGCCTCAGGAGCGGGTTGAAAGTTATACTTTTCAGCCCTAGAGAGAATCGTTTTCAACTGACAGCTGTCAAATTATAAAAAGAAAAACTAGTTCTACTTTACATTTTTAATGAACCATGTTGCAATTTTCTATACAGCCACTCAATAACAGCGCGATGTAAAATTGAATTAAGTAACATAAAGTTAAGTAATAATTAAAGTTTTTTTAATGAAATTATCATAAGTTTATTTTCAACTATTTCTTTAAAATTATAGATTTGGGCAAAATATTTACCATTTTTTAAATGTTGAAAATTAAAAATAATGGCTGAATAGCAAGCAGGACACAAAAACAAAATAGGTGGGAAAGCAGCAATCCGATCTTCGTTTGTTTTTTCGAGTGATTGCATATTTTTAGTACGGTTTTGTTAAAATTCACTCATTTCTTATTTAGCTTATTCGTAATGAAAAGCACAGTGTTTACCTCGGGTTAAAGACTTATTTAGTCCCTTGAACTATTGGCAAACCCCGTCTCGGGATTATATAAGTTACTTTCACCCCTAGGTTAACAATGTACTATTACATGTTGTTGTTTGGCTATAATGGGGTATTAACAGTGTGGCCATTCGGTAACGACAGTCGAATAAATATATTTTTATTAGATATTTTTTATTTAAAATAAAACAAAATGGTATTTTTCAAATCGATTTTAAATAACCAACTAAAATCATACTATAACTTTTTGAGATCCTGTTTAGAGTGTAAATTTAATATTTTACTGCCTAACCGACAGCACTGAAGATGAAGAGCACCTAATTATAAGTAGATATATTAGGTGCTCTACATCTTGGATGCTGTCTGTCTCACGAACAGGTTGAGACCTCATTTGATTGATGCCAGCTGCTCTATTGTGCTAATCAATTTCAATTAGAGAAGTCATTGCGGCGGATCCATTAGCATCATATAGTAGGATGAAAACTAAATTAGTTATGATAGCTTTTAGACTCTCTGATTAAAGGTCTGATTTATCAATTTGCACGAAAAAGGTTACCATCGATAATAACTCGTTAGTTGTGTATGTATTATACATAGTATTTTCATTTTCTTTACTGATGTTACAAGTAAGAAGTTAGTTCAACTTTTATGGCTATTTTCGTAATGTGTGTGTGTAAGTTATGAGACTCAATGAAAAAACTGGCCAAGATCGAGTCGGACTCGAG
Organism: Anania hortulata; assembly: GCA_963576865.1. Classification (NCBI taxonomy): domain Eukaryota; kingdom Metazoa; phylum Arthropoda; class Insecta; order Lepidoptera; family Crambidae; genus Anania; species Anania hortulata. Next base: position 13,176,281 of record OY756392.1, on the reverse strand, counting down.
CACTGAGGGTTTCGCACTAACGTGTAAGTAGGTATGTAAATAGTTCGTCAATAACGGAAATCGAGTCTCGAATATCTTTACTACTTTTTCAGTTTGTTTAAACATTTTTTTTAAGATGTGTTACAACTTCAAATGTACTGTTTTTTGACTTTTTCCTTTTTATGATATAACGTAGGACATTGTTTCTTGCCAAATTTCATGATTCTAGGTCAACGGGAACTACCCAATAGGTTTTGATTCCCTTGCGGGTGTCAAAGTATGCTGCACACCCGTTTTTTTTATTGCGTTGACTTAAAGTTAATTTTTTTCACAGCTACATGGGATTGCAGAACTGACCCACGGTTCAGAATTGTTCAATAGCAAATTATCGAACGAAAAACCACGTAACATACGGAATATGATTTAACATTAGTGTCACGAGGTTCATCGGTTGACAATAAATCGAAGGGTTTTAAATAGGGGGCCTGAGTAGGTTGATATTAATTTGTATTGACGACAAATATCTGCTTCTTATTTATTTAACTTATTTTCACGTCTGTCTAGACCGGATCATTAGGCGCAATTGTTAGCGTCAGCTTAATTTTTCGTCTTGTTATTCCGTGTCAATAGAACCAGTAATAACTTACAAGACGATAATAGTTATTCCATGTCAATAGAACCAGTAATAGCTTACAAGACGATAATAATATTATCTGGTACTTAAGTATTGCTTGAAGTATACTATTCGATCAATTTGGAGTAGGTACTAACTTATTACAAGTAATCTTAGAGCCTAAGCAAGTAATAGACATAGTCCTCAAATGTAGCTAAAGTGGCAGTGGGCCGGTCACATCTGTCGCAGAACCGGTGAAAGGTGAAGTAAACGGCTTCTCGAGTTTCTACTAACCGCGCCTTGGCAAACGTAGTGTAGGACGCTCCCTAGCTCGAAGAACTGACGAACGAAGATAGCTTTCAGTGGCTGGATGAAAAAAGCGGGAGATCGTGCTCGTTGACACTCTTTGGCTTATGTCCAGCAGTGGACTGTAATAGGCTGACATGATGATGATAATGAACGTATTACAACTAAATATTATGCTCCTTAAATTCAAAGCAAAATAGGTAAGTATCCGATACACCTATTGTAGAAGTATAAACACGTCGCAAACCACTTACAGCGCACCTTTACGTGTGCTTAGGTAATTCAGGGGATTTGTAATTGTTTTTTTCACTGTCCGCACAATACAAATATTTTCTTATTTATTCAGTTTTTTCCAAACGTATCTTTATATATTGGAGTGTAGCTACTGAAGTCACAAGTCATGCGCGATTACGTTATTGCCTTTATAGTAAACTGTAACGATAACGAAGCATGCGAATTTTAGGTGATTTTTAAGTTTATTTTTATATGTAAACCTTTTTTAAAGGTTTTTAAGAGTAATATACCTACCTAATCTGAGGTCGATCGACGAGTGAAAGTGTGTTGAATTTCCATTTTACAGCTGAAAGAGATCTTCCCTAAAATCCCATGGATCCCATAATCCATAATATAAACTATCTTTCTTTTTTTTAACTTTATTTTGTTTATTAGTTAGTCGTTGACCTGTTTAACGTGTGATGACAGTTCCAAAGTGGCCTAAATGTGTGAAAAGATTAGGTTACATTTAAATTAATCATACCATGAGCCAAATGGCCGTCGAGTGGTGCTGCGCCTAATCCAGTGGCTACTATAAATTATAATTGAAGAGCGATTATGCAAATTCGCCAACCAGCAGGCATTGTTTGTTTACATTTCATGTACTTTGATTTGGCAACTAATATTCATGGCAACACCATCGATTAAACATAATTTAATTTGCACACGCGTAATATTTAATACAAACTATCTTCCATTGACATAAAGATGATAATCGCGTGCATTTTGCTTACAAATATAACTGGAACCGTGCATAGTATAGATGTTGATACGGTTTGCAAATTATAGTGCTGAATATGAACCTTGTTGTGTCGTAACAAAGTTCATGATGTGGGTCAGTTACCACTATTAGACGTTAGTAATGTTATTGCTTATTGTTATCGGCAGAAGTCCATTCGGATGCTCCGTGCGAGGTCCTAATTTATCGGGCTTCCGCGCTAACCTTTGTTTGCGTTTTCATTAGACCAGCAAATTTATTAGAGAAAACTTCGCTTATAAGGTCTTGACGAAGGTTAAGGACGCGGACGTTCCGCTATTATTTTCGCATATTGATCCCTTTTTGGTAGACTCAACAAAGGTGACGAGGTGTACCACAAATGACTACACTGACAATAAATGACGGTGTAGTACAACTTAATTAAAGTTTGAGGATAACTTGTTTGTTCAAACTTTGAACATTAGTCCGCATATAATGCAGAGTAGTTATTAATCTCTTAAAAACCTAGTTACTTTTCAATATATTTTTAAATATCGACAACACCAGTGAAGCTACTGGTCCATGAAACATACTGACATACTAACATACTGACCTCCCAAAGTCACCAAAGGACGAAATCTCGAACGAAACAAGCCTGCTTAAATAGGACTGGCGAAATACCTACTTTTGTATTTCGCCAGTCCTACATTATATATTTTGTGGTCCTACTATGGCTCAAACTTGGTACCTAATCGATTAAAAAAACCATTTTTAACTCTTGTTTTATCAAAAGGCCATGTGAATAAAGAAGCATGTTGGGCATTGAAAGTACGAAATGATCAGATCCCAAACCTGAATAGCCGACGTTGGTCACTACCAAGTATTTTAAGTTGCATTAGGCCAGGCATGTAAGCAGACTAAAGTCAGGCTGTAGCCTCAGAGATTCGCAAATTTTCACCGACTGGCTGCCTTTGGCCGGATAACGTTACTAAGGTATGCCCGAGAAAATATGGCTTGTCGATTTGGACAAGTTCACCCAGGACGAGAAGACGTTAGCCCTGAACAAACATTGCTTTAGGGACTTGGAGTAAATAATAAAAAAACGTAGTACACAGCAAATTATTGTTTAGAATCGCACATGTTACGGACAAACCAATCTATTTTGATGTAATAGTTATAAGTTTAATGTTTTGTAAATAAAGCTTAATTTTCTATTAGGGCCTAGCTATAAGGCATATGTAATTAGCGCAGGGATTGTTTTATTTTAATAAAGTTTGTTTAGATATATCCCACTTGCAACTAGGTAGGCAGGTAGGGCTAATAAAGGTAACTAGGTTTGTATGGTATTTGGTAAACGGGTGTGAAAGAGACCCTGTAAGGTTGTCTCACCCTACCAGGGAATCGACGGAACTGGAGGGTGGGACCGGTAGAACCTGCAGACTATCTCTGTCGCCCATCTCGCACATTCGGAGGGTAGGTAGGACACCCACAGAGGTAGAATGTTGTGAGTGGGAAATATCACATTTTCTGTAGGTAGGTTTAGAAATGTGTAGACAGAGATAGAACATAAACAATAGGTCGTCTCCCTCAGTATCTCGATGTTAGGAGGGTGGACATAAGTGTTACACTAACGAATTTGGTAGACAGAGACAGAAGTTTGTATGTCCTTGTCTTATGAACTAACCCGCGATAGTCACTAGTAAGCATAGGCTAAGATTGTATGTATATAGGGGCCGTGGGTCGCAAAATTTGTACTGCGCTCACGGTCAAGATCATCACTCGGAATAAAGGAACAAAGGAAGAAAGAAGTGTTTCATTTCAACTATACAGTCCACACGAAGGAGCAAGATCTCTCAAGATTGTATCACGGCGGACCCAAACCCGCTGTGAATCACATCGTTGGTCCTTCGAGCCGGATCGAAAAGAAGATAGTGTAACCAGCAACGCGGGATCTACGCCAAGCACTACCAGTGTTTGGGCCATCGCAACGTGGGATCGAGGCCGCGTACTGGGCCTATTTACTCTTGTGAAAGAGAGATCACATTACGCGGGTGTACCGCGGCTCCGGCATTCACCACCTAACGGTGCCAAACGGTGTCTGTCGCGAGTTAACGCCGTTCCCAGGCGGTGCAGTTTCGGGCGAGCTGCCACATATCGCGCAAGCGATTGTGAACAAGTCCGACCTCGCCAGTACGGTGTGCGTAAGCGTGGGGGCCGGACTGTAGGCACTGCTGAGGGTCCTGGACATTCCAGCCAGCGACTGAGCACCCCGCGGCTACGTACATTCTCTGCTGGGTGGTTCCATCCTTTCCAATCCTGCACGACCATCCATCCTCAGACAGGCTCCCCTTGGTAGTGTACCTGTTTGAGATTGTTAGGAGTAGGGGCAGCAAGTAAGAAGATGCCGACAACGCGAAGCCAAGCGGGAAAGAAAGAGATGGAAGACTCAAGACGACGTAATTTCGAAGAGCCACCCGCATCACCGTCTGTGCAAGCAACTGCAAGCATGCCACACACCGAAGCGAGTCTAGTAGCCGCAGAAAGCGGTCGTACTGAGCCTACTGTAGCGCCGCCAGAGAAGCGCCTAGAGGCCGACGCGCCTAGGATAAGGCCACCGTCGTCGAGAGGTTCAAGCGTCGCCGCACGATTGAAGCAAGCCGAGTTACTAGCAGCCGAGAAGCTCGCTGAATTACAAAGACGAGAATTTTCAATAGAGAGAAATCTCATACAAAAGAGATTAGAATTTGAAGTAGCTACAATAATGGAGTCCGAGGATGAAGACCGTGAGAGCGTACCCGCCGGTGAAGTTCAAGCAAGGGTAGACGATTGGTTGGACAGATCGCATTCCCGGCGTCACGACGACAATATGCCCACAACAGAGGTGTCTTTAGACGTTCCTACCCTGCAAGACGAGAGGAATGAAAGAGACAGACATATGTTTACGCGTCACAAGGAAAAGGAGGCGCGCAATATAGAAATGGATAAAAACAGACATTTAAATTCGCCGAGTATACAATCAGTAAACAATAACATTGAAAATAATCCGCGCCCAGTCGATAATGTATGTGGAGCAAGGCCCCAAGATAGTATGGATGGGGTTGAACGACTTGCTAATACATTAGACAGGATTATGTCAAGACGACCGTCTACACGCCAGGTCATCGAGTTACCGATTTTCAACGGAAACCCAGCTGATTGGTTACCATTTAAGGCTGCGATACGAGAGTCTACAACGGCATACAACTTCAGCAAAGCCGAGAACCTGGCTAGATTGAGAAATTGTTTAAAGGGAGAAGCTAAGGAAGCGGTAGCGGCCCTATTAAGCAGTGCCACGGATCCAGAAAGGATAATAAAAACACTAGAACAGTGCTATGGCAGACCGGAGGCGATTATAGATCGAGCATTAAGCGATTTGAAGAGCCTACCGCGAGTTGGAACTACTGCCAGTGAGCTTAATATCTTCGCCATTAAGGTTCAGAATATTGTATGTACGTTGGATTCTATGGACAACAGAAGCTACCTGAGAAATCCGATGCTAACACGAGACGTAATTGAGAAGCTTAGCCCACATCTGAAATCAAGATGGTGTGACTACGCAGCAAAGTACACAAGTTACTCGGAACCAGAAATCGTCACTCTGTCGCAATTTTTAATGGAGGAAGCCAACAAAGCGATACGATTTGCATACGTGCCGCAACCGAGCAGCTCCGCAGCCAAGAAAGAGACAGTGCTAGCTAAACAGAAGGCGAACGCACGAAATAAGAACACAGGGGTGTACGTCACAGCCGATGAGAAGGCAATGACGTCACAAGGGAAACCGTGTTTGTGCTGCGGCGGGGACCATGAAATATTTAAGTGCGGGAAGTTTACAACTATGACGGTACCGCAGCGATGGGAATGGTTGAAGCAAGAGAAAATATGCTTTCTTTGTTTGAAAAGTAAACACAGGCGATTTATATGTAAAGCACAAATGTGTAATGAGAAGGGTTGCAACCGACGTCATCACAGACTGTTACACACAGAGAGTGTCAACAGCGAGAGTCAACAAAACCATGAAGTAGTCGCCTCAGTTAACCACACTGCTGGGGCGGCCAAGGTACTGTTGAAAGTATGTCCGATCGTTATTGAGGGGCCACGGGGTAGAGTAAACACACACGCTCTACTTGACGAAGGATCGACCGTGACATTGATAGATCAGGACTTAGCAGATTACGTCGGCGTAGCTGGGCCAGTTCGAGACTTACACATAAGTAGTGTGAATACACAGAGCGTACCACACGCAAGCAGAGAAGTAGAGATTCAAATCATCGCAAGTAACAAGGAGAAATACAGGGTGAAAGCGAGAACCATGGAGAATCTCCGCTTGAATAGTCAAACTGTGGACGAGAGATGTCTAAAATACAAGCACATGCGTAACCTGAACGAGAACCACGTGTGTTATGTGAACGCCAAACCGCGTGTCCTTATAGGCGCGGACAACTGGCAGCTAATAGTAAGCAGGAAGCTGTTGACAGGCAAACGCCACGAGCCAGCGGCGTCACTTACCAGACTGGGGTGGGTGATACATGGCTTAGCGCCGTCCCGTGTCATAAGGGAGAGAGATACGGTGCTATTCGTTGATGGCCATGGAGGCGCTCGGTCTACGCAACCTGATGAAGAACTACATGATATGGTGAAGTCGTATTTTGAGATCGATTCACTAGGTATACAGAAAAAGGAACGCGAAAATCCTGACGACGTTCGCGCCTTAGAAGCCTTTGAATCAACGGTGAGATGTGTCAATCAGCGATATGAAGTAGGATTGCCATGGCGCAAGGTTAACACAGTTATGCCGCCGAGCTACGATGCAGCGAAGCGGAGGCTCCTGACAATCGAAAGAAAGATGGACGCATCAAAGGAATTCAAAGCCAAATATACTGCCCAGATCGACAGTATGCTACAAAAGAGCTACGCTGAAGAAAGTGAAGAAGTCGATACGCAAAGCTCGCGACTCTGGTACTTGCCACATTTTGCGGTGGTAAATGTAAACAAGCCTCAAAAGCTAAGACTAGTATTTGATGCCGCAGCCAAGAGCAACGGGGTATGCTTGAACGATGCATTGCTAGAAGGCCCTGATTTGCTACGAGACTTAGCTGGAATGTTGTTTCGGTTTAGAGAGAAGGCTATAGCTGTAACAGCGGACATCAGAGAGATGTTTTTACAAGTTAAGATAGCCAGAGAGGATCAGCCGGCTCAGATGTTTTTGTGGAGAGGCGATGATAGAGCAGCGCCACCGAAGAGGTATAGGATGACATCGATGATCTTCGGTGCTAAGAGCTCACCCTTCCTAGCGCATAGCGTCAGAGACCACAACGCACGGAGACACGCGATAGAGTTCCCGAGAGCGCACGAAGCCATAACCAAGAACCATTATATGGACGACTGGGTGGACTGTTTCGATACACAAGACGAAGCTAATGACGTCATCAAAGACGTCATCCATGTGCACGCGCAGGCAGGATTCACGCTCGCAGCCTTTAACTCGAACGGGCTTGAAGTCATACGTGAGCTGCCAGTAGAGAGCCGTGCGACAGTGCCGAAACAGCTCTGCTCTAGTGGGGACCAACAAGGGCGTACACTGGGCCTTGTGTGGGACGCGAACTCCGACGAGCTGGGCTTCAACACCGTCCTAGTTAGAGTACCGCAGGAGGTGAAGAAGTTAGAGCGGACGCCGACGAAGAGGGAAGCACTGAGCGCAGTTATGTCAATATTTGACCCACTCGGACTGCTCAGCTACTACACGATTAGAGCAAAGATTCTAATTCAAGAAGTATGGCGCCTACAAACCGGCTGGGACGAAGCTCTACCGGAAGAAATAGCAAGGGAATTCGGCATATGGCTACGCGGCGTAGAGACACTTGCCAGTCTGCGTCTACCCCGTCTCTACTCACTGACGGGGGGAGTGACAGGAAAGCAGCTGCATGTGTTCTGCGACGCTAGCGAGTCAGCTTATGCAACGGCCGTTTACTGGCTGATAGAGTTTAACGACGGGTCGAGACGAGTCGTATTGACAGCAGCGAAGGCACGGGTAGCACCTATGAAGACTCAGACGATACCGCGTTTAGAGTTGCAAGCGTGTCTTATCGGAGCAAGGCTTGCGTCGACAGTATTGAGAGAGCACAGATGGCAACCAGATAGAGTTACATACTGGACAGACTCTAGAACCGTTCTATATTGGATTGGGAACGATAGAGTGCGTTACACGCCATACGTAGCGCATAGATTGAGTGAAATAAGCGAGTTAACCAATCCCGATCAATGGCGGTGGGTGCCGACGCAAGATAATGTAGCAGACGACGCAACGAGAGTCGACAATTCAAATAAATGTCAAGATGATAGGTGGTTCACCGGACCATCGTTTCTGTATGAGATTGAAGATTTATGGCCGTCTCCGGTATGCACAGAGAGCAACGAGGAGACTATATACAGCGTCACGACAGACGAGAAATGGAGCGTGCCAGACGCCGGGCGTTTCTCTAATCACGAACGCCTAGTGAGAGCGATGGCATATGTGTTATTGTTCGTAGATAGATGTCGTGAGCGCGCAACTACGATGACCAAGGATCACATAGATAGAGCAGAAAGATGGTTGATTAGGCGAGCGCAGGCTGACTCATTCAGAGAAGACATAGAGCGCCTAAGAAAATGCCAGAACATAAAAGCAGGAAGTCGCATCAAGTCACTAGATCCCTTTGTTGATGGTGATGGCGTGTTGCGGGCGAGAGGACGTACGAGGGCAGCGGGTGTGTCTGCCCCCGATACTACGCCCGTAATATTGGACGGCAGCCACCCGTATGCGCGGTTGTTGTGTCAACGGGAACACCGTCGCGCCCATCACTCCCACAACGAACGCGTCGTCAATGATGTGCGACAGAAATACTGGATTCTGCGATTGCGACCTACAGTACGCGCCGTGGCCAACAAGTGTGCTTTCTGTCGAATGAGAAAGGCGAAACCTGTAAGACCAGTATTAGGAGACCTGCCGCGCGCACGAGTAGAGACCTTCACCAGACCATTCTCTAACTGTGGTTTAGATTATTTTGGTCCCATGATCGTAACAGTGGGCCGTCGTCATGAGAAGAGGTGGGGAGCGCTGTTTACTTGCCTCACCACAAGAGCCGTTCACATAGAGCTAGTAGCGAGTTTGTCAACTGACTCGGCTATCATGGCATTACGGCGTATGGGAGCACGACGGGGGTGGCCACAAGTAATGTATTCGGACAACGCGACGAACTTCAAGGGAGCCGACAGCGAGCTACGAGCGGCCATGGTAGAGTGGGAGCCAGCTCTACGAGACTTCGCACTCACCCAACGAATCGATTGGCGCTACATCGCACCGGGAGCGCCACACCAGGGGGGAGCGTGGGAGCGACTCATACGCTCTGTCAAGAACGCTCTACGTGTAACACTCAACGAGAAGTCACCGAAGGAAGAGGTTCTACAGACGCTATTGGTAGAGGTCGAGCACACTATGAACGCACGACCACTTACGCACGTGCCAGTCAGCGCTGACGATCCTGAGGCGCTGACTCCGAACCACTTTCTGCTGGGTGGATCGCACGGCCTACCCATCACTGGGCCGAGCGAACCGGCATCAAGGAAGACCTGGAGGGCTGCGCAAGCATTAGCCGACGAATACTGGCGTCGTTGGCTTAAAGAATATCTACCAAGCCTGGTGCCGAGAAGAGGAGCTCGTGACGTCACTGAAGTCGCTATCAAACCAGGCGACTTAGTCATCGTGGCGGACCACACACTACCACGCAATGTGTGGCCCCGTGGAGTTGTTACGCAAATACATCCTGGACCAGACGGAGCAGTGAGGAACGTCGAGGTACGCACCAAGGGCGGCGTGTTTCGTCGACCGACGTCGAGATTGGTTGTCCTGCCGATGGAGTAGAAGGTTCGCACTTCGCAGCGCTTCACCGGGGGGAGAACTGTTACGGACAAACCAATCTATTTTGATGTAATAGTTATAAGTTTAATGTTTTGTAAATAAAGCTTAATTTTCTATTAGGGCCTAGCTATAAGGCATATGTAATTAGCGCAGGGATTGTTTTATTTTAATAAAGTTTGTTTAGATATATCCCACTTGCAACTAGGTAGGCAGGTAGGGCTAATAAAGGTAACTAGGTTTGTATGGTATTTGGTAAACGGGTGTGAAAGAGACCCTGTAAGGTTGTCTCACCCTACCAGGGAATCGACGGAACTGGAGGGTGGGACCGGTAGAACCTGCAGACTATCTCTGTCGCCCATCTCGCACATTCGGAGGGTAGGTAGGACACCCACAGAGGTAGAATGTTGTGAGTGGGAAATATCACATTTTCTGTAGGTAGGTTTAGAAATGTGTAGACAGAGATAGAACATAAACAATAGGTCGTCTCCCTCAGTATCTCGATGTTAGGAGGGTGGACATAAGTGTTACACTAACGAATTTGGTAGACAGAGACAGAAGTTTGTATGTCCTTGTCTTATGAACTAACCCGCGATAGTCACTAGTAAGCATAGGCTAAGATTGTATGTATATAGGGGCCGTGGGTCGCAAAATTTGTACTGCGCTCACGGTCAAGATCATCACTCGGAATAAAGGAACAAAGGAAGAAAGAAGTGTTTCATTTCAACTATACAGTCCACACGAAGGAGCAAGATCTCTCAAGATTGTATCACGGCGGACCCAAACCCGCTGTGAATCACAGCACATTTGCACTTGTTTTTAATTTATAGCCTCGTAAGGTATAACCATTAACCATTCCGCGTTGTGCGGACTTAACTCAAGGTACCAACCATTATTTGATTCAAAGGAAACACATTTGTTTGGTTTCTATTTAATTAATATTTCGTTCTTGGTATTGCGAGTTACACTACAATCACGTAAGACCTACAACGTAATGTTTCATTCATTGGATGTCACGCGTTCAAAATTGTTCATTACCATATAGATTTATGGTAGTCAGTCAGTTGAACTGTTTGCTTACTAGAATTATATAAATAACTTAATAGTGTTATTTAAACAAAATATTTGAAGATTCCATCGGTCTAATACCCAGCTATAAGCCTTGATGTTATTGTTCTCAGACTTTTATTTGTATAAAACCTTTTTTTTTTGTCAAAGCAGAACTTCTTTACTCCAACACTTCTAAACTTTTTGTTTCGTAAATAGCGCTTCAAAATGCCAACAAAAATCTCGATCACTAAACGCCTACCTACTTGAAACGGCAAAGTATCAGCTGTGCGTGTCGCGCGCCAGTCAGGCCCACCGGCACGCAAAGGTCGCGATCTGCAATTAATCGCACTACATGCCTGCGCCCTACCCGCCCTTTATAGCTCTCCACCTTACCCGGTGCTCTAGTGTTAAGGTCAATAACGCCATCGTTCACCCTCCCGTCATAACTGCAGAAGGTTAGGGACCTATTTGATGTTTGTAGGTAGGTAAGTTACTACATAAATAGCTTTTACAAAAAGTGAATGGACTATGTTGGCAAGTAAAAACTAAACCTCTTTTTGTATAGAGTGTATACAGAAATATGTATAGTATGTTATATCAAGTCTTATCTACATGGCCTAGGTTGTTATTGTGTTATGGATATTGTATTTTAGAATATTCCAGTAAAAAGTGCCTTTGTCCGCCTAGCTATTTATTAAAAAAATGATAAATTTTACCATACTTAAGAAATCTACTAGTGACAATCGGAGGTAGCAGCCGTAGATACCTACTTATTTTATTTTTCAGTTGCCAATGTAATTTTATCTGTCACCAATTTAAAATCAATATCTTTTAAAAATATATATTAAGTACCGACTTGAAGGAAACCAAAGTTCGACTGTATAGGTACCTAAACTAATATTTTATTGATTACCCCATCAATTCACCCCGTGTCGTGGGTATCATTTGTCAAGTATTCAAGATACGGCTCCAAAATTACCATTTGGCTCTTAAGTTTGTGCCACACCGTATAATATTTTCCCAACTTTGTGGAAAATGTCCTTTTCGGTTTTCGGTAGATAAGTAAGTATATTTCATCAGTTTTTTTTTAAAAAGCTTTTATTATTTAAGATAACTTTAATATCTCAATATTTGGAGTTGATCTACCTACTTAAACTATAACTATTAAAGGAACTAATTTTGACAGTTATTTAGTTTGACAGTCGAATCAAATATTTGTCTCCGAAACATGGTAGTGATTTTACACTTACATTTAGTGACTGACAAGTTCTGTCAACTATCGACCATACTTAAACCGTACACAGATTACCAAAATCATTCCGAAAATTTTGTAAACCAAAAGCTCCATGGTTCTTGTTTTCCATGGTGAAATATGTTCACAATGGAGTCCAAGTAAATGTCAATCCTTGATTTTTTTGCTCGCTAGTTACACACAAAATATATTTGCTAATGACTAGAATTAGTCGCCAACAATAGTTACTTATTGTGTTTAATTAAATGATATTTTTTGTGTTTGACAACTTAGTTTAACCTTGAACAAGTGGCAGCAGTGACAGAACTACTGATCAAATAATCACTACACAACACACTGCGACATCTAATAAGATAAATGAGCTGTGTGTTTCCCCATTAAGAGGCCGTCCTAGAAATCGTCGTATCTCCGTACATTTTGTTCTCTGATTGTAAAGACGTGAATGTTAATTGAAACAAAACAACACGTGATTTTAAAAGACTAGTTCTTATTCTTGCATGTAGCGCGAATAGATTTTTCATATCATTTCAAAAATAAAGGTAAATCACCAAAAGAACTACCCTTATTTTAGAAAAATGACATTCGAGTTACGTTTGAACATCAGTTTACAAAAGACTACAAGTTATACTGACAATTCGATTTTAACATTTGATTGAAGATATGGTCTACTTGCACATAGGTTAAATACTTTATTTTTACTTTCTTAAAAAATATAGCAGAAAAAAAATGCTGAAATAACAAAATATTTTAGAAATTTCCATTCAAATATCATTTCTTTTTCTATCGTTATGAACAATTATTATAAGATTTTAATACTACACAAAAATCTTTAGGTATACTTTTAAAATAATTTAATTTTTATTTTATGTAAAAAACAAAATAATATAGTAGTAAACCTAAGTCAAAATTAACTACAAAATCAAGCGCGCAAAACTGATCACTTTTCAAATCTAGGTAGGACGTCCACTACCTAATAAATGATCAATATTGTCTTTTAAAGGATCAACATTGTTGACGCTTTATCCCGCATCATAGACGCACACAAGCATTGAACTGTATTTCAATTTTGCACTGATAAAAGGTGCACGGCCTCTTAAGGAACGTCAGAGAAAGTGATACAAGCAACACCATTATCATCAATCTACCAAAATGGGGAACCACACTGCACATTTAGCCCGATAAGTGTTGCATTGTGTTTGGTCATTTGACCACTGATTCAGTGGTTCTGTCAATGATCGAATAACCTCTACGTTATAGGCTCTGTTAAGTTGTCAAACGTGTGTCAAAGTTGCGTTCAAACACAATAATTATATCTCTTTTTAAACGATGTCTTTGTGTATTGTTAGTCATTAGCCAATACATTTTGTGTTTTTAACGAGCCCAAAAATAACTCATTGATGTCAATGTTAACCAATGTCCACGTTAATGTTAACGTGGACATTGGTTAACAAGACCCTAACGTGGTGGTTGCTTGGTCAAGACAAGACAAGGTCAAACACGGTGGTTTGCTTTGCCTGTGCTTCCCCATTGTCTAATTTTCTAAACCGATATTTAACTACAATACCAAGATACAACAATGGAAAAAATAAGATATTTAGTGGTAGTAGATTAGTAATGTACAACGGAATCGTCACATAAAGTCTAACTAAAACCGTAAATCATCCATCTGATTTATGATTTTAGACGTTTAGTGGCGTGCACTATCTAATCATACGGCCTCTCATTAATACCACAGAATACTAATTTTATATTAAAAATGCGAATGTCTGTGAGTATGGATGTTTGTTACTCTTTCACGCGAAAAACAGTAAATGGAGTATGATGAAATTTGGTATACTGATAGACCATGCCCAGGAATTCACATAATATACTTTTTATCCTGGTAAGGTCAACGCAGACGAAGTCGCGGGCAAAAGCTAGTACTTAAATAATATTGGGTATCAGAAGTTAAGCTTCATACAATGCACGCTATAGCAACGCACACATTGCTCCGGATACGAAATCTCGAACTACTGTCTGTCAAAGTGTTCCGAGATTTCGTGTCCATGAGCGATGTCTTATTGCTCTGATACCCATTACTTACTCAATTCTAATAAGCTCTTTCACAATAACTCGCTAAAACAATAAGCGCTAAACATGTTGTTTAATTCCGTTCTGTCTTGTCAATTATTTGACATTGACAAAAACAGATTAGTTTTTAAGGTATCATTTGTATCTATTCGTTGTGCAAGTACGCCTTAATTTAAGTAGGTATAATATAATTACGTATATAATTTAGGTAGGTATCTAATCTAAGTAGGTATTGTTACCTACATACCACTTCCTATTACACAGGACCTCCGAGTTTAAAAACTGCAGATGCCTCTATAATATAATAGCTACTTATTCAAGGCACACCCACAGCCCGAATTTTCGTCAAAGATTTTTCACAAAAAAGATAGGTATCTATTCCGATCGCCGAAGCAAATCGAGCCGTAAGCTTTTGATTGAATGCCTCATAAAGTTGAAGCGGGGTTAGTCGGGGAAAGTGGCAGTTGGACCTGCGTACCTACCTAAGGTTTCTTCAGAAGTGATATTTTGAATCAAGGGTCTGCGAGTGAAAATACTTCTAAACTTGGGTACTAAGTATATTGGGTCTCATTGTGATTTAAACTGCTAAGATAAACAGAGGGCCAATTCCCGTAATTTGACAATAGTCGCAATCCGGTGTCGATCCGCTCCCAGTAACATTACGATCCCAAACGGTATTCTCGTAAACTCAAAAAATGCTATTATAGTTCGTAATGCGACTGAAAATGAAAGGAACCAAAATTGGATATTTTTTTGCTCTGTTTTTAGTCTTATTGGGATAGTTTTAATAATTTTACGTCAAATTGAAAGTTTACGAGAATACCGTTTGTGATAGTAATGTTACTGGGACCGGATCGACACCGGTTGCGACAATCGTCAAATTACGGGAATTGGGCCTCAGATGTTTTGCCTACTTTTAGTGTTAAATTGGAACTCAAATACGTGCGTTAAATAGAAGTTATGACCAACTGTAGTTAGTCGAGTTGAGTTCTAGTTCCTCTCGTAAAAAATAAACGGCTGTTCTTTAAATAAGTTATAAAATTGTATAAAAATGTATTGAACACTGTTTGTGTTTTCTTGATTCCACTATTGGTCCCATATTAGTAAAAGATGTTTACCTAGATTAATTTATTTTATGATTATTTTGAAGAATTAATAAACCTAACATCATTTATATTATTAAATTGTTTAATACAAAACCAAAGCTAGCAGATTATTTTTTCAAGACCAAACAGGATTGCTAAACTTAAATATAAGAAAATGACCACGCCCCCAAATCCAAATAATAATATTAAAACTAAAAGCACAGTTTAGATTGATAAAAGTCTGCACTTATAACTTTTTTCATTACACCCGCCGGAATTATTTGGTTTAGTTTAGTCAAACTTTAGCTAAATGAGGATACTTGAAAGTATTTTTCGCATTATCATACCCTTAAAAATGAATTCGAGTCTTTTTCGATAGAACTTTAATATGGTAAAACGGCTAAGTTTGACATTACGACATAGTTATTTGCACGGCCTGAATAACTGACTGAAATAAATCTTAAGGGACTGCTATTGCAGCTAAATGAACAACAAAATAAAAGAATCAAAATTTCAAGTTGTTGTTATAATTTGACAAATAGAATAAGATTAACTATATAGGAAATTAATCCTCAATATATTACTTTTTAATCTTAATATTATCGTAACAAATATTCATCGAAAAGATCTTATTCGTTTCTACAATTAAGTTATTTAACTGCAACATTAAGACCTGTAATTAAACGTAATGTAGCTTTTAATTGCTAAGGTTCTAAACGAACTCCGGTTACTTTTCGCTTTGCAAAATTTAGTAGGAACCCAGCCTAAATTTACGAGGGTAACAAAATTAGACGAGTAAGGCTGTGTGTACACTAGACATAACATTACTTATTTAATATTATTTTCTTAATTTACATACCTAAAACATTACGCATAATATTTCATTCTTGGCTTTGCTACTGAATTAGTTGGCAGGACTTGTTTTATTTAGGAGGAACTTAAATAGTATTTTGCGCTGATAGCGTCTCTATAAAGAAAAAAAACTTTCAACATCAAAGATAATAAAATTAATTGTGTTACTTTAACGAGCTTTCATTATTCCATTGAATTTATCAATCGGCATTCTTATTATATTGTAAGCCTAAAATTGGTGTCAGATTCACAATATGCATATTTTTCTTTAACTTCTTATTTTTACAAAGAATAAAAGTCGTAAGAATAAATATAGCCCGCAAAGCTTCGTAAGTATGTCAAGATTTATTATATGACAGTCAGGGTTTAAAATAAACATTTGAAAAACACAGTCGTTGCACAGCATAACAAATCAATATTATCTAGTTGAATACTTAGCTTAATTTTAAGGGAGCTCCCTTTTTAGGAATCCGATCAAGTGACCGAAACAGTAAACAGTTTATTGTTCAGTTTACAACTCGAAATAAAACGGACTTCAAACGTGCAAATGAGCGAGAAGTTTGTAGTGTGTCCGTTATATTGTTGCCAATGTCTTTTTAGTGTCTAGGGAAGTATAGTAAAAAAAAAAAATTTAACAAAAAATGCATGTATTTTAAATAGACTTTATTTCAAGCCTGGGTAATATTGATGACAGGCTTGATTTTTCGGCTTCAGCTGTGTGGGTTTAGTTTGACATAAGCTTGTAACACATTTTTTTCATTCCTCAAATTGTAAATTGAATATCAAGAACTATTATTTGCCTGCCCAATGTTTTTGTCTAAAAAACGAACAACAATACATTAGTCAGTTGACCTAAAGCCCAATTCCCGTAATTTGACAATAACCGCGATCCGCTTCCAGTAACATTACGGTCACAAACAGTATTCTCGTAAACTTTTAATTTGACGTAAAATTATCAAAACTATCGCAATACGACTAAAAATAGAGCAAAAAAATATCGAATTTTGTTTTTTTCCATTTTTAGTCACATTTCTAACTATTATATTTTTTGAGTTTACGAGAATAACGTTTGTGATCATAATGTTACTGGGAGCGGATCGACACCGGATTGCGGCTATTGTCAAATTACGGGAGTTATTAAAATACGAAAAACACACTTAGTTTATTTACTCAGTACTTTTAAAGTCCAAAAAACTTAAGGATGTCCTAAGCAAGTGCATCATTCACATTGTAACGCTGCGTGCGTTTCTATTCCCCTAGAATGGTAAACAGAGACGACTCGTGTTGTTTAAATATATTCTTGGCTCGCCCCACGGTTATTGAATCCAATCGTTTGTTTATTTTTAGAACGTAAACAGATGGTTTTGATGGCTCCCTTTAATTATGTTTATTGTTCTAATACCTAGAGGACAAATATAAATAAAAATAATGTAAAGTCGCAAGGTATCCGTTATCACATTTCTTAAGTTTTCGTTTTATAGAAATGAACAGAACCACAGATTAAAAAGGGAGATCAGTTGTTTAGTGCGAATTTTTTTTTGTTGGCCTTTTCTTCTCGCACTTAACGACAGAACATCGTTATTTGTATTGTTGTACAAACGTAAAATGAAAATGATAAGGTTTTTTTTCATAAAATTTATAGATACATATATTGAATTGAATAGAATTGATATTTTAGTAAAAACACAAATCTTCTCATTTCACTTTATGCTTCAGTAGATACCGAGTCTTACTGTGTTTATATATTTTTTTTAAATTGTCTTGTACTTGAGCTGGTTTTTCTTGCAGACTTTGTAACGAAATGCTCAGCCCTGAGACCACGGTCGGGGCAAGTATTAGGCATGCGGCCAACAGATGGCGCAATTGTTCCGGTCGCACTTTGTCTGCTTATCTCGGACATTGCCTGGGCTGGAAATAATATTAAACATAGTACTTACGTTTTACAGTAAATGAATCTTTAGTTTTTCGTCTTTATTTAGTCGCTGCCATCTTTAATGTGTATAAATATTATTCAAAAGCCACTTCTTTTATTCCAAACGTATTAGGCTTTGAGTAGACCTAATGTACAGAATAAAACCTTTAAATGCAATAATTTAACATTATGCAGCAGCGATGCGATAAATTTTTTCAGTTTATAAGATTTTATGTCAAGTAGGTACAGAAAAAAAGGATAGCTACATCTGATCAGGATTCTTAATTTAAAAACAAAAGTTTTTATGCAGTGATAAAAATGATCATGCAACAGGGTTGATCATATTAATTTGATAAATTATTTTTTCCTACATTTACCTGCGTTGTAGATCGCGTAATAACGGTTGACCAGTCAATTGTGGTCAATTAATTATCACTTAAATCAAATACTCTAAATATTATTTTACCTTGAATTGTAACGAGTAAATATTGATTGCAATAAATGCAAATTCAACATTATTATGAGATTAACCTTAAGAATTTTCTGTTGTATGCTGAATGCTGATACCTTTTGGACGCCCACTCTTTTTAAGGTGTCCGCTGAAAATCAGCGTCGCGGCACTCTGTGCCTCGGCATATGCTGAGCGGAGGCCTATTTGGTACTATGACTGTTATGAAAATGAAAAACTGTGAATTGTATTCTTTTTTAATTGTGCCAAATAAACCTTATTCATTCATTCATTCATTCATTGGCTAGGTTACTTCCACGTTGTTACTTGTAATTGTTACTGAATTTTTCTTTTTCATGATTACATCTATCATCATTTGCCTGCCCAGTTTCCATATTATCTGAGGACGGTGCAGTATGTTTTTTCTCTTTTATGCAATCCGATTCCTCATAAACTCTCGACTCCCGTCTCATTTCTCAGTCATATTACGCCTCACGTCTTACGTAGCCCTTCACCTCTTCACCCATAAACACTTTTCGTCACTCTCCTCGTTAAGTGCCTACCCTTCTCATCACCATGTCCATTCCAATGAAGATGAAGAAGAAAATGTAAAAGAAAATTGTTTGTCTTGACAATCAAAAACAAAAAAACAACGATTTTCTTTCACATTTTCTGTTACAGGTGCCATTTTCATACTTAATTCCTTCAGTATTCATCAGCGATCGGAAACCGGTTATTTTACTATGGAACCTTAACCAGAATAATAAAGGTTTTCGCTAAATTAACTATCACATACTCCAAATACTGACTTAAAAGCTATGTCAAATTTAGTTTTATGGTCAAATCATTACAACTACTATCAAATAGTAGAAATGGGTCTTATACATTCTGAAATAAATATTAACCGGTTTCGGTCCTTGGTATTCATTACTTAATCTCGCCTCCAGTAGTCATTACTTAGGCCAATACTCGTTACTCCACCTTAACATTTTATCCATAACTAAATATTCGGAACTATTTATTTTTGGATAAAATGTTAAGGTAGAATATTATTCTATTTGTAGTGATGATTTTGTAGGATGTTTGTGAAAGTAACTATGTTATTCTTTACCGTACCCACCTAAGCTGCTTAAATGATACACATGATTTAAAATACTTATGAACCTTAATATTTTACAACGGACGTTGTTTTAAACGTAGGCATTAAAGTAAGTGGTTATTTAATAACGAAACCCTATAATACCTTAACCCTCGCTTACGTAAGCGGATGTCGCGATGGTGCTTCATAACACCTCCCCTCTTTGCTTATGTCAATGCGAAACTCCAATAAAGATCGCCTACGTCGTGTCTTCAATAAATATCTTTACATATTCGTAGTTTTAGGTTAAAAAAAAAATTGGTACCGACTGATTGCAATAAAGTTCTATGAATTATTGCATTATCCTCGACTTAAATAATACCTTACTATAAACACGGTTAATTTATGTTAGTTTTGGAGTCGAAAAGTTGACATTCTTCTGCTCAAATAAGTACCACAATTTTTTGTATGGTCCTAACATGGAAAATCACAAAATAAAATTTTCTCTGAATACTTTTTTTGAGATGTTTCCGTGTCAGATTTTGTCGTATAACATATAATGTATCGCCGTTTAATTACCTACTAAAATAAAAATATTGACACTTTATTTGAGAGAAATACGTTTCTTTATATTATGTAGTTTATAAATTTGTAAACATAGATGCGTATTATCACTAAGATTACGATAAAACCACATTGGCTGATGTCATTTTAGCTAATCTGTATAATCTAATAATATGAAACTGAGTGAAAACTACTAATACCTTTATGACGACATAATCGGATCAACAACACATTCCGTAAAATACTTGTCGTTCTATGCCAGAAACCTAATGAAACAAATCAATTTATTGCAGATAAACCGAATGGTACAAGCTTTAAATAAAGTCACAAAAATATTTTTGGATACGTTATTGCGCAATTTTACGAAGATCTGAAGACGAATACCTAATAGTCGGGGACGAAGACAGACGAGGGTAATAGACGAAGATTATTATGACAGTTGGATTGGGGTCCTAAATAAAGATGAGTCGACACCAACTCCGCGTGCCGGAGTTGCGTGTAAGTGGTGCGCCAGAGCAGGAAGACCAGGAGGACTTGCCTGCTGCGCTGCCGCCGTTCGCACTCACACTAGCGTCCATACCGAGGCGACGACACTCGTGGATATGTGGGTAAGTGTCTTACAATGAAAAACAACATCTAACGTGAATCAAGGACCAACTAAGAAACAAGAACAAAGTGAGGTAATGATTGTAACTCATCATGTTCATGAACGATACTCATGTGCCGACAGGCCCTGATAGGGACGAGGTACGCTAGGCTAGGTATTAGGAGCAGCAGGTGGTGCAGTGGGGTGGGAAATAGTGTTGCCAAACTATCGATAGTTTGTTTGAAGAGCAATACTATCGGTAGTGTCGATAGTAATCAATAATATTACTCTCATTTAATCAATACTATCAATAGGCCTATTGATAGTTTAGCTATTTTCAATATTATCATTAGACCTATCTTACTATCGAGCGGCAACACTAGTTACCACTTTTCCACTTACTAATACCTAATATCTTTATAATACCTAGCGTGTAGCGTATGTCGTCCCAACCAAAGCCTCACGCACTTGTCAGGCTACAGTGAACAACACAAGCAATCTTGAAATAAAAATATATTGTATTGCTAAAAACATTTTGATGCAATGGTGTTAGTATTTTTGATGCCCTCATGTATAACTATATTGTCATGCAAATCTTTGACATTACATAAATGGCGACAAGGGCACAGCCATATTAAACAAGCACATTTCCTTAGTTTTGAAAGCTGATATTTGTACGTTTTCCTTCTGAATTTTGAAAATGCATACTGCGGCAGCTTCAAAGCTTTTCTTTAGGCATTGCCTGAGGTAAGTGGGGCAAACAGAGATGCTGCAAGAGAGGCTTATATTTGAACTTTTAAAAGGTTTTCTTTACGTTTGAAATGGACTGAAGCTGTGCGAAATTGAATTTGAACCGTATAAAAGATATTACTAAAATTGTTGCCAAAAGGGTTGAACGTTTTGGATACAAACACTACATTGTGGCACTGATAAAAAAAAAGGAAAGCTTAGGTGAACATATTTTGGACATAAAACTATTAAAAAATATTAAAATTTGTTCGACATGAGAATTTATAGAATTATGAGTATTTGTATAAAGGATCATTCGTAGCAGTAGATTTGATGGTGCATCCACATCACAGTTACTTACTGTGGGACAAGTTTGTGCAAATTTTCACCAAAGCTTAAGGAAAATCTCAATTTAAATTCTTCAATGTAACTTTGGAGCTAAAGTGGAGTGGGTACGTGGCACGTGTGTAGGATGCATTTGGATTAGTTCAAATCGTCACACATATCGTGCTTACGGACTATCCTCGAAGAGGTAGACACAAGACAAGTTAGTTCGACGATTTCGTTATGCTGACGATGAATTGAGAGTTATTCTGGGTAGAAGAGTTGGTGAAAAACCTTTGCCCAGCAGTGGAATTATATGTGTTAGTAAAAAAAACGCAGTGGGCATGGGCCTAAGGGTTACTTGTAGAGGTTCTGCAATAACTAAATAACTAAAATATTTAACCTAAACTTGGATTATAACATAATCCTATCTCTGTTATCTTTAAACAAAGATGCATAGTGAAATTTAAAACCTGTGCTATGGTCAATCTCGATTTAAGAAGGTTCTGTAAATGAGCCTAGGTCATTGTGGGATGTATCCCATAATGACAACACAACGACAATGACAGAAATGCAGAAATAATATAAAGTAAGAGACTAAAATAACGCAAACAAATTTTCAAAGACTGAATTGAATTCCTTTTGAATGGATGAACGTGATCCTCCGTACAAAGTATGAGTAAGGCCATGTATTTGTGAGGGTATTTTCAGCAGTGAGCGGTGTGTCTAAGACAAATATCAGTTAATATTCATGACCGGATTGTCTGACAGTGGCTGTCCTGAACATTAGCACAATAATAGGCGACCATAACCGACCGTCCCGGTTTTAGTGCGGTATCATAACTGTCGATAGAGTTTGAATAAGGCTTTGAACATTAAGAACATCGATAGTAACCTTAGCTTAAAAAAATCGAGACAGTTAAACTTAAATTACCTCCGTAGCCGAGAGGCGAGTATACCGGACTTGGTGTCGCTATCTTTGAGGTCTCGGTTCGATTCACGGTCAGTCAATGTGAAAAATAACTTTTCTATATTGTCTCGGGTCTGGGTGTTGTGGTACCGTCGTTGTTTCTGATTTCTGTAACACAAGTGCTTAAGCTACTTATCACAGGATCAGAGCAATGTATGTGATGTTATCCAATGTTTATGTTTAGTGTTTGTTTTTGTTTATTTTTGTAACCATTGATTCTAATTACAAAACGACAGCCGGAGGATCGAAAAAAAATCGAAATTACTTAATACCTAATTTAATTGAAAAATAAAATTAAAATATAACTAGTTCCTAATACTAATTGACCCGATCGATGTTAGATACGAAGTGAGGATGATGGCGGTGGCATGATGTCCGGCGGCTTGGTCACGATAGCGGCGCACGAGGCTGTTTCAGCGTTTCCGTGATATAATAAATATCTTGTGTGCTCTAGTTAGGCGCCCCGGGTTCAGCGGTATTCGTATTGGTAGAGTACGTAACTCTCTGTTGATCTGGTCGTAGGCAGCGTTCTATCTGTCACCGATTGTAAATATAGGCTTACTCTCAGCCCCAATGTAGACATGAACTCAGACTGCATTCTCCTGTCTGCACCATTCTGACAATACGCTGTAGCGTTCAAAGTGCCACACAAAAGAGAGAGCTTGTTCATGTTAACATTAGGCACGTACGCTGAGTGGCTGACTATTCTGCACGTCATCATTATCATGTCAGCCTATTACAATTTACTGATGGATGTAAGCTTCCCCAAAAGAGCGCCAAAGAGTACGATTTCCCGTTTTTTTCATCTAGCTACTGCCGACACATGACATACTCACATATAAATAGGAAAGTGCTTCATTATACTGTTACTGAGTACGTAGCCAATAAGCAGTGTATAGTGGCGTAGTGCAGTTTACTGCATTTTCAGTCGCATTACGAACTTTTTGACAGTTTGACTTGATATTAAATTTTACTAGAAATATTTGCAAAAATCTGGCGTGGTCCTGTGAGCTGGACTGAAGACAGTTAAGCACTGGGGTGCAAAGAACTAAAAAGATCAAAAATTAAAAAATAAATCTAATAAATAAATTGAAGCAATTTTTTCGTAGGGCAAGTATCCCGCCAAGCATTTTTAGCGTGAGGCAACTATCCGCCACAGTAGGCAACTATCCCTTGTTCGAGGGGTCAAATAAAACAAGATTTCCATATAGACAATATTAATTGTGTTTACAAAAAATGGTGTAGAATAAAAGATTAAAGACCAATGCTTTAATAAATACCGAGTATATTGTAAGTACACACATAATTTATATCTTATTGAGCATTTTCAAAAAGTGGGACATTTTTAACGTGATCCGGCTTTTACCCTATTAATAGCCGGACACCGGGAGTCAACGGAACGGTGATGGTGTGAACGAAACGGTCGGTGTATGTATGGAAAAAGTGGTAAAGTGCGTCGCCCACTCAAAATCAGCAGCCACCAATACGTTTGGTCACGTTTGGTGTAAATATAGCAATAGTCTTGTTGAAGTAACAATTAATATACGAGAATGGTATGACAGTTTATCGATATGATGTAAATATCCATCCGCGACACTAATTTCGGCTAACCTCGACTATTGTCCCGAGATTACTGTCTCAACTGTTTTTGCGTTGTAATTATGGATGATCCCCTTAGAAGTTTTATGATTTAATGTCGGATACAATTTCAAGTTTCGTTCTTACCCGTTTCTAGTAAATTATACTTAGCTAAAGTTTACGAACACAATTAAAACTCATTTTGGGTTTTGATATAATTTCCACTTTATTTCACTTTATCTCAGGACAATATAGTGTGATTTTAACACACATTTACTAGCGTCACTTGTAATGTAATTCGTCTTGTTTTTTTCGATTTGTTTTTTTTAAAAGTAGGTACATAGTGTTCGTATGATAGTACAATTTGATATAGTTGAGCTGATTAGATGATAAAGTCATTAGGTAAAAAGGAAGACTCTTCTATGGCTACACTAAAACCTATGTGTTTGGCCTCATTTAGTTAGTCTTTACCAAGGATACGGAATTAAGATTGCACAGTAAATGATCAGCAGTAAACTTTATTACAGCTCAAATGATGATGATGAATATTAAAAATTTTTTTTTAAAGGACAGACACTGCCCCCCCCTCCCTCCCCCACTTGGCTTTATAGCCACTTGTATTATTGGTCGCACGAAAATATGTTACTTGATTAAAAATCACTCTTGCGTCGTACGTAACAGAACAGAACAATTTAAGTCAACGTGATCAAAAGGAAATGGATCAATCTGTGAAATGGGAAATAGCTGTTTGATGCCAATTACTGGTGATGTGACGTTTTTGCGCCATAACCGTGTTATTTCAAATCTCACACAAAGAATGGAACTGACAACTTCCAGGAAAACAGGACGTCTTTACGTGGAAGACGTATTCTTTCATTCAAATCACGCCTGAAAGCGCTGTGTCATTATTATTATTCGAATAAATGTTACAGTTTCACACTTTGCAGTTTCACACTTTGTACTCAATATCGTTAAACTTTGTACCCGTATAACAAGTGGTTTTTCCATTTCCCTAGTCTCACCAGTTAATACTAAACTTTTTTAAGGGTTAGTGACCTGACCAAAAATTCTTGCATGAACAACACGTACCTACAAGTTATAAAGACAAACTTGTAAAAAGAGTAAAAAAATCATTGTCAACGACACAGCTCTTTGTTTTGCAAAGCAATGGGCACATCGCTCGCAGAGCTGACAAGCGTTGTGGAAGCGACCACAAAACAGAAGACAAGTGTACGTAGGCTTCCTTTCCGGTGGTCCGACGACCTAGTCGAGGTTGCGGGAAGCCGCTCGCTGTGACGTTCAATAGAAAAATCCTATGTCCAGCTGTGGACTTCCAAAGGCGATGATGATGACGATGATAATGTTAAAGGACAAACACACATAGTGAGTCAACATTGTAACTGTAAAATTTGTTTTAGTTTATAACTACAAAATTCCCGTGAAGCCCACATCGACTTTGGTTTGTTTCAGGAACGACTTAATCGCTTTTCTCTCAGGAACAAGACAGGAAAATACAAAATATTTAATGAAGAATGACAAGCAAAACTATTGTCAGATGGCACCAGCATGTTGGTCTTGTCAAGCTTTGTCAACTAATAATAATGTCAAAGTTCGTTTTTTTTCTGTGCTCGCTAGTATGACACATGTTTGACAACTTATTATAGCCTTTATCGTAGTGATTATTTGATCAGAAGCATCAGTGTCGGCATTGATCAAATAATCACTACGATCAAGACCAAACATAATACGACACCTATCAGGCTAAATGTGCGACGCGACGCCTACCAGTGTGGTTCCCCGTTGATGAAATGTAAAAAGTAGCGTATGTTACTTGGGAACCACTCTAAAATGACTTGATCCGCACCCCTCCTCACTTTCATTTGACAGAGTGCCATTTCAGATCGTTCCATTCCACCTGTCTCCTTTAAAGTATAAATTAATCCGATCTAGTTTTATCTCAAAATTATAATTTCAGTTTATTTAAGTATCTGTATCGCAATACCCAACCTCTTTAATTGTACCAAATTTCGGTTTAAGGAGAAATACGCACAATAATCTTGCTTTTCAAAGACTTACGTTTTAAAGAGGTGCTAGTACCTGTCAAATTAGGATAAAATTGTTTTATCGTTTTACCGCTTCAACAGAAGCGCACTATATATGTATAACTATTTAAGAATGTTTTTGTTTTATAAATATTCTGAAATTCAGATACCTAAGATTCGGTAATCAAATTTCAATCTTCGTTACCTTTGAGGGTTTATTGTTTATTTATGTTTAAATAAAAACTGTAAATATTGCAGTTGCAGTGTGCTAAGATTTTATTAACACTTTTACAAAGTAGGGTTCCGCAGTTTCCTTTCACAATATGCGGTATTTGCTACCTGTTTTACTTAGTTCACAACATCATCTAAGTCATTTTCTTTTCATGTAAGTACTTTTTACAAGTTAACTTGGTAACTTGTAAAGCCTACCTAGCTATGATAGTTTTTCTTTTTACTTCGTTATTTAAAAGTACTACTGTCTTGAAAATTTTCACATTTTCTAAAGCAATCATTTCGCTGGCAGAGACCTTTTTTTGAATATATTATTTTCAATTGCTAGCCACAAACTAAGCAAATCTTGTACTCAATGGCGGCTAGATAAGGGATAAACATACTTTAATACTTTTATAAACTGCTCATGACAATATCATTTGCCGCTTGCGGGATTCGAACCCGCAACCGCTGGCTTTGTAGGCCGAAGCCAGATGTAGAACCACTACATCAGACGGTCGTCAATATTAATATAAAATCAATCGTTTATTTAATATACTTTGTAATCTAGATTATTATTAGCACTAGGGCTGCTTATTTCAATTATGTTCAACTCGATAAGCTAAATAAAATTTGTCACGACACATTTTGGCACAAGGGTAAACTGTGTTGAGTCTTTTTACTTGTTTTATTCGGTTGGATGTTTATAAAATCGAATTTTAGCGCAACGTCAAGTCGCCGTATAAACCTAACGTGATATTTCACCAAACACGATTTTCCTATGTTGTCAGCTATCTATAAAGTCTTTCATCGATGCGCAAGCCAGCTTATTGCGTTAACCTGACACTATCGCCAACGTGGAGGTTTTTAGAGCATACATTTTATTGGAAATTAAGTATGTTTGTAATTTTTTGTATTGTGTAGTGTATGTATTTGAAAAACCGGTTATGTGTGTGTACACGTGCAACAAAGAGTTCGGATGTAATCTAAATTAATGGTGCACAAAATATAGGACCCACAAATACTTACAATTAGATGTTAAAAAAAATGGTTAATTTTCATTCATTTGTCATAGGATTTTTATCAAAATTCGTTCTATTAATAAATTGATTATAACTCATAATACCATCTAACGAGGATGTTAGTTAAAAGCAGTTCATATTTTATGGGGAGAAGCGCGCACTCTGACATTGCTCCAAGTTATTTACATTTCACTGTAAACTACTTTAATTGTATAGGTGTTTTTTTTTCGATTCAGCTTTATTTGCTAAAAATATATAAACTGTAACTGGTAGTGAGTGGCGTTTCTTGGAAGAGTGACCCCATAAATTGCTTAGCCTCCGTATGTGAGATTAATGTCAGGGCGCAGATTACTTAAGCATCTGCCGTCGTATGCTTGATCTCACAATCCGACCCGGAGATAAATGATGCGGGAAAGCCTGGCTAATCGGGAGCATGGGCCAGGAACATTCGGGTGTACCAGATTTATCTAGTTCCTAGACAGTTGTAAATGCTTGTAAACCTGGATAAAACTTAGTTAAAGATTTAAAATTACACATAATACAAACGCAAAGATATATTTAATGCCATCACTCTGTCACGGTACAGTATACGCATTTGATGCACATTATTTTTTCAACAGGAAAATTATTGCCGTTTTGGTCTGCAACATTTTTAAAAAATATTATAAGATTCACTGACAATTTTTTTATCCGAAAGAAGAAAAAAATATCTAAATTTTTAACAAATTGCCGAATCAAAAGACCTCTTCGAGTTCGTAGTTTAGTTTGTCCTCATCTCCAGTAATACTAACTTGCAACTAAAAGTTCCGAAGCAGCTCCAAGCTGGTCTTTTATTTCGTCCTTAAAATTACTGCGGACGGATAAGGTGGACAAAGTAAATCGAGCTCTCCGTCTTGCCTTCTATTTACGAGAGAATCGCGACTTATTAACGACGTTGACTTTTTCTAAAAGGCTAGGAAGTTTAGTGGACTTTTTAACTCGTTTAGATTAAATTGCCCTAGAATAAAAATGATGTAATTTAAATGACTCCAGTTCTTAAGCATGAATTATAAGCAGTGTTGTTTTTACGCCATAAGTAAACGTTGAAGTTATACTACTTTAACTACCGCACTCAAAGACGTTAATTAACAGTCTCAGTCAGTCAGTATCACAGATTTTTCTTAAGTAACTAAGACGTACGTGACGTATCTAGGTGCAACAGTAAGAGCTAATGGTAAAAACTGAAACAATCGCGCATCGCTAACACAATTATCTCAATCAGTGTTTTCCCATAACATTAATACTATATTTTTTTATAATTGGTAAAACCAAAACAACCTTGTTTCGGTATGATTTTGTATTATTTTGATAGAAAAACTAGTCCTTTACTTAGTTTACTTGATGTCACATAATGTGGTCGGAAATATTTTAGTTATAGCTTCAGTATTATGTATTACTCATTGTATTAAACTTCTGCCTCTTCCACCCAACAAAGCTTCTCAATTTAATCTACTTTGCGCAGCGTATTTGCGCTTACTTTCTATACTATAGCACTTAATTCACTTACCTACCTGAAACTCACACCCTGTTTTACGACTTTCCAGGGTCGTTAATGCTACAATACAGATAAGTATTGTATAACCTTTCCTGAGAAACGTTGTGTTGTGTATTTACTTTTCCAATTCAGCTTTATTTTGCCTATCTGAAATATTCGACAAAAACAAGTTGGCTTGTATACTTGTTACTGATTTGTACATTTAATATAAATAAATAAAATATAAATATTGGACAACATCACATACATTGTTTTGATCCTATGATATGTAGCTTAAGCACTTGTATTACAAAAATCAGAAACAACGACGGTACCAATTTAGCAAATTAATATTAATGAAAAATTGTTACAGAAAAATCATTTCAATTTTTTTTGCACCTCACATCGTTTGTCATAAGTTTGAAAATCAGTTGAAGGTTCATAAAAACTAAGTAAAAAATAACAAAAAAAATTGGCAAATAACCCAACGCGCCCGTGCCAATTACTTTTGGAAGTCATCAAGATAACATTTTTACGAATAGTTTAATAGCACCTACTAAACTCTTTTTTATGTGTCCCTTGTGTCATGATGATTAAACGAGTACCTACCAGAAAGTATCAAGAAAGATATGCTTTATAGCGCTATAAAACAGAATCATTTTATTAGACAAGGTATTCATTAAGAGAAATGCCTGCTGATTGCTACTCATCTACCGACGTCATATTAAGCTGGCGTAGAAAATCAGAAGAAAATCTACATGTTGCCCCGTTCCTAACCAAGCATTTAAAACAGTACCTAAGCTCATTTATTTTGACGTCAACTTCAACAAGAAAAAAAGCAAAACAAGGTTGTAGTAATTCTGTTTTTTAAAGCTTATGGCTCATGGTTAGGTTCCTAGATCGATAAAATTTGAGAATACATAGTAACGATGAGTTTTATTAGAGCATATTAATCTTTGCTGCTTTAAAACAAGCTCGACTAGACAAATCATAAGCAAACGCCAGGCTGATCCACCTAAAGCTGATCTTTGCAACATACTTTTGTATTGCTTTATTTGGCAAACGTTACAAATGCGCAGGTAAAGCGTTAAGTGCCATAATTTATAAATATGCTAACTAATTGTGAAAGGGCGAACTGTTTCGAGATGAGGCTTAGGACATGGCGACATATTTGAAACGCTGCCACAAGCTATTCTGGTCGGCCAAGGCGCGTAAACACACCGCTAGATATACTACCGTTTATTATAACCAAGTATCATTATGCGTATAAACAAGCGTACGTACAGCAAGAATACTTAGCTCCTACTATTAAGAACTATGTGAAGTTACTCGTAGTTTATAAATACAATTTTATAGTGTATCAAAAGTTTTTGTGCATTCGTTTTAAGACCTTCTACTCATAATCTTGTTGTGTACTTAAACCACTGCAATATTTTTACTAGTTACATGTAATATATTTTTAATTAAAATATCAAAATCCAACCTTCTTCAAGTTTGTATCTCAAAGCTCGCCTCATCCGGCGAAAATTTCAGATTTTGCAAGTGAATTTAAAATGACTAACCAATCGACAAACCGAATACATAATGGCGGACTTTAATGTAGAAAGGACATGTTTTTTTAACCATACATTTTTGCCCAAATGTTGTACCTAAAGTACAATTATTACACCTTGAAGAAAAAAATATGGCTCATTCATTAAAAAAAAAAAATCAGATTTTTTAAAACATTTGTACCACCTAAAATTATCAATTAAAGATACATAAGACATGCAACGCTTAATTAGGCATGGCAATGTTTATCAGGGTGATCAGCACAAGTCAGCTCAGCTCAGCTCAGTCTCATATTAATATTATTTTACAGAAAATAACATTGTTTGATAAAAAATCTAGCTGTCACGTTGACATTGAGTAATGAACAGATAACACCTTTATAAGACATGGCGGCAAGCATGGATATGCGTTTTTAGGCTATTACAAATCTATTTTTTATTCAGTCTTCTTTTGATATTCAAAGATTCTAATTATACAAATATTTTTGTTTTAATTCAAGGATTTTTTCCCTATATTTTGTACCTCGGTACATGCTTTGGGCAAAAACCGAACGTGTCCTTTCAGACTGAAGTGGCTCGGGAGTTCGGCTGAAACTGCCAATTTTCAATTTGGCGGCCGGCTTCAACCGGTTAGATGCTGAAATATAGTGGATGCGAACAAGGCAGAACTGCATTTGAAATAGGAATCTATTCCACACTCGGCGTAGGCGTTGAAAAGCATTGCCGTTGCATTTAAGAGTTGACGATAGATTTCTTACCCAAGATAAATTATTAGTATTCTTCCGTGTCTTAAAATAAGGCGTTAGTTGACTTCAGACATTGTTTTGTAGGTTTTAAAAGTGTAGTTCTTACAGTGTTTTAATTAGATTACACTCTCTAGCTAACAGATAGTTATGACAAACCGTTACAAATAACATTCAGATGGGTTTCAATTTAGACTAGTACGAGATCAAAAAATTTAATGCAAAATATTCGTGGTATAAGCATCAAGCTTCACATTAATTTCACCCGCCAACTCAAAATCTAATAAGATCGGTGGATATTAAGATGAGATCACACGTGCGGCATATCTAACTTAATAAATGTTGCTATCTTTTAAATCCAAGACGATAGAGGTTTAAAGGTTTATTTAATACTCTTGTTTTTTGTTGCACCGATATAAAGTTGTTTTTATTTAGAATCAATACAAATGATGCAGTTATAAACCTTATTACCTAAATCACCTAAAAATTACTCTTGGGTGCCAAAAATATTGTTAATTTGCTTAAGTACAAGCAATACAGCCGATTGGTGATAATAATCTTAAAACAGAAAACATTTATCATGTCACTGAAAATGACGCTTTATTATTTTACTGCTACAACCTAAATTGAAGTTTACCATAAACGCTATAGTACCTATTCTGTAATTTTTACGTCAGGCTTCATAAAAAAACAAAACAAGATCGAAGTAGTATTGATTGAAGTGCTCATGGTTAGCCCAATAGAACAGGAATGACACAGTATATTCAGTGGTTAGTCCCCATATCTAATGCTCTCCTTCTATCAATACGCACGAATTTAATGACATCATAAAAGTGAACGAACCTAATAAATTACAGAAATGTTTACTTTTACGGTTTTAAAACTTTGAGTGACTTTAAAATATAAATAGAAGTGTCAAAAGGCAACACATTTTAAAAGGAACAATAGGTATTTATTTGATACATTTTGTTTCTATGAAACACTTCCTCTGATACTTTTATCTACAACATTATGTACATGTTTTTACTAGAATATACGGCATTTTAAACAAAATAGCTAGTATTTTATCAGCTCGACAGACTACACTTACTATCAAACAGAAAAAATATTACAGTTTCAATTCGCCAGTTTATGGAATAATATGCAATTGGAGCAGCGTGTCTTCACCGACTTTTAGGTATTTCATCGCACTTCATTTAAAATTGAGAAATGTTTACCCTGTTTAAAGAAGAAGAGTCCGCTGAATTCTTGTATGTTGAGTCATATTGAGTTCCAGTATACAGTGAGTTACGGCTGACTATATTTTGTGAAATAACTATAATGTCCAGGAAAAAACGTGTCACCGTCGTTCTCTTGTGTAGCCCGAGCGCTATCACGTTGACGTTTTACGCGCCAAGTCGTACGCGCAGTTCTCACCACGCGCCGGCCGATATAAACGTCGATAGAATTAAAATATATCGCGAAAGTCGCGCTTATGTACTTAGCGGGGGAAGTACTCTAAATTAAACGCTTTCAGACGCGATCTTCGAAGTTTGACGTGTCTAGTGACGACGTAAATAGGCCGCATAAACCGATTTATCCCAATTAAAATACTTGTGACTGTGCATGTGATTTGTATGTGTTAGATATGTCAGTGATGTGGCAAATGATTTGGGAAATTTACAAGCTGCAAAATTGAAGGTGGTTTGACATTATTATGTATGTAACCCATTTAAGAAAGAATGTTGGAAAAAAAAATGACTGAAATTTTAATTAGCATTGCAAGGACTGTTAAGTGCTTTGCCTAATTATCACTTAGTTATCATTTCAATTACACTTAATTAAAAACGGTTCATTAAAATAATTATCATAAAATGTTACATTTCAACGTAAACGAATAACACGTGGATAAGATTGTAATAACAATATTTTACTTCTTAAATCCATGTGTACTTTTGTTGTCAGTTGCCTGGATTACACAGTATTTATGCTGCTATCTACCTGTCTATCAGAAGTACAGGTTTCGCACTTTATTTTATCTTTAAAAACCAAAATATTTTATAGCTAAGGATTTAACGTTTAACATTCGATAATTTACGTAGATAAATAATATTGCGTTATAGTGTACATTATTATGGCTACAGATTGATCTATACCTATTTGATTGCAAGCTGAACTTTCATTCAGGGGCTCTTAGTAAGCCCCCTTTTGACTTGTAGCATTATACAAAAGTAATATAAATAAACTATTTTAATTTCTTATAATAGTATTACTTAGAATTTGGTTCAAATATATTTTGCTGAAGTTAGCATTGTCTACAATCTGTAACAATTATTCGGTCTATTTACTTTTCTTGAACTGTTCATTAATTATTGCATACTTGACTCACATAGTCATACTTATGTATGAGCCCACTCTAGTTCTGTATTCTAATTTATGTAAATCGTATATCGGTCCACAAGATCAAGCGTAGTTTTCCTATATCTCATGTTTTTACGTAAGTTAAAGGACAACATTAAATGTTTTGTTAGGAACAGAAAATTAATGATTTGAGGTTTATAGGTTTACTGTAAGCAATATAAACATGTACCTATATAAAACACTTTCCTTCACACGATAAATAGAATTTAGAGAAAAAAAATCCTATTTTCATAAAACTTAAATACATGTTCGGAGTAACACAGCCTGCTCCAAATATTCGCTATAAAATCTTCTCTATAACTTTACAACTTACAAAATAATTACATAGGGATGAAAAAACTGCCCTTGGGTACACATTTTATGCTAATTAAAACTTATATATATTTTTAAATAATATCTGTTAGTTACGTGTTTTGCAATATTAACGTCGAGAGTCGAGACTATAATGAACTGTATGTTTATAAATGATAAAACCTATTGTTTTGTCAATTTATTAATCAAAATTTAACTGATTTACCTATTAATTAATATATTTAGTTTATTAATAAATATATTATCTTGATAATTAGTTGGATACCGAGCGATCGCATAAGACCGTGTCATAATAAAAAATTCTATTGTCTCGTTTTTCTTTCTTTCAAGGATTTATTCATTGATAAAAGGTTTCCGAGATTCCAAATAAACATGCAAGTCTTAAAGAGGAAGATATGTTTCAAAATAATATTTACATTCAATAATATTTTTGCTATAATTTGATGTAAAAACATGAAAATTGTACGATTTTTTTTGACTTGAAAGTTTGATGTAAAGATTTGAACATTTTACGATTTTTTCTGACTTGAAAGTAATCGCTTCTACTTCATAGTAATAATCTTATTAATAAGGGCCGATTTTTAATAGCCAGATAACTTTTATCCGACGAATAAAACTGACGCTTTGACACATTTTCTATTCACAAACTGTCAACATGTCAAACTTATTCTTTAAATAAAAGTTATCTGGCTGTTGAAAAATCGGCCCCAAAAAATACACCGTCATCATTTTTAATTAAAGTAATTTGCCAAAATTTCAAGTTTACAAAAATTATCTATGTCGAAATAGGATATTCTATCTACCCATAGAAATGAATAGCCTTTACTATGAAACCAATATCAAAATCTGAAGTAAAATTTTCACCTCTTAATACAAAATAGTTATTTACCCAACGATAAAATGTATGGAGCATCAGTTCTTTTTTTGGGTCCTTAGTGACAGTTTTATACCTTAATGGGCAAAATATCCTGTTAAAGCGATTCCTTACCTGTCAACCTGTATACAGGGGTCCCCCCGTAAATCAAGGTTAACCTTGTTACCGAATATTCTTTACATCATAGTAAACAACTTCTGTTCAATAAATTTTGCAAATTTGCATCATAATTTATCGACTTTCCATACAAAATTACCAAACAACTTATTGAATTTGTAATAATATGTAATATAAAATATATTTTTATAAGTCATAAAACAAAAGTTGTTAACTATGATGTATGGAATAAGTGGCTACAAAGTGATTCTTGAGTTACGGGACAACCTGTACTTTAAGATAGTTGATAATTATTAATGGATTAAAATTTTGGTTCGGAAATACACAAGTAACTAAGACGTCACTGTCGTCACAAGTGCTCATCCTATGTCGTTAATCAGTCACTTTAATACTCTTATTACGATAAGCGTTTTATCTTCAATTGCTAAAAATTATATTACCTTGAAGCTAAATTTGTATCAAAACAAAGACATAAATTATAATAGCAATCTGAAAATAGAAGCAAATTGAAACTCGTAGCTGAAATTGCTCTCAATGAATGATGATATGTTGATTGTTTACTCATGTAGAAATAGAAACCTATATAAAATTGACAAATAATAAGTATGATTGATTACACATAGTAATATGGCAAAAATATTTATTTTTATTTAGTGAATGTTTCAATCAATCACTACAACTGCAATCCATAAGTTATGCTAATTTTGTCCGCGATGGTAAATTTAATGAAAAAAATATGATCATTCTCATACTACACTTAACAGAACTCGCCAGGAAAGCTCAGACACATTTTTTTATAGAAATGCTAAAGCAAATGATGCAACAAATGTCCTTAATAACATTCCTCTTGGTAAATCTAATAAATGCTACCCAAGAGCCAAACCTTCCAGCTGACTAAAAATTGCAACATGAAATGCCAATGGGCTGTCAAACAAAACTGTGAAAGTAAAAACATCCTTAGATACAAACAAAATAGATATCTTGCTAATTTCTGAAACACACTTTATTTCTAAAATCTTTTTTAAAATACCTAAATATGACTTCTACCACACATGCACCCTGATGGTAGCGCCCACGGGGGTTCAGGCATACTAGTCCGTAATAGTATTAAACACTATGCATCAAATCACTATTGCATTAAGAAAGACAAGCTACCAATATTATAATGGAGGACAACAATAAATTGTGCCATAAAACAGGTCCATCGCCTTGTTGATCATCAAGCTCCTCGCACGAAAAGAAACAATTCTGTTCTGCTGTATTTCTGGTCATCTCTCAGGTATTTGATCGGGTATGGCATGACAGTTTTTTTTTTCAATGTTTCTTAAGATTATTATTTGAGCTTCTTCTCCTTTATGAATTTATATGTATAGGACCGCCATTTCTCTGTAAAACTGGACGAAGACAAAACGGGCTTACATGCCTTTGGAGCGGACGTCCCACATGGCAGCGTCATGGGTCCCTTGCTTTATCTACTCTACACTTCCGACTTACTATCTAATGATGCTGTTCTTCTGGGCACGTTTGCCGATGACAAAGCTATCCTGACTAGCCATGAGAATGCAGTTGAGGCCTCTGCCATACTGTAACGAAGTCTTGACGATGTATCAGATAAACTTTAAAACTGGCACATTAAAAACGAAACAGAATCTATACACCTTCCTTTTAGCGTTAGACATGACACTTGTCCAGTGGTCAAGCTTAATGATGCTGAGGTGCTTCAAGAAGATAACGTTAGATACTTTGGTCTGTATCTAGACAGACGTTTTACGTGGAAACATCATATCTTCACAAAAAATAAAGCACGAAGTGATCTGAGTTGATGTCGAAATCAACTCAGATCACTTCACTGGTTAATGGAACGTCGCCAATTTGGACATAGACGCTTCCAATCCAAAATACTACGTCAAATTACTAATGATCCGTGCTATTTCACAAATGAACGACTTCAAAAAGAACTAATGTAGCAGGAAATAGAAGAATCGGTCAAAAAATACACAAACAAGCTTGAATTAAACCCAAATGAACTGGCCTTGGGTCTCATTGCTGCTGACGATTGCATTAAAAGACTCAAGAGACGGACACCACTCAGTCTAATCAGAAAAGATGACCTACAACAAAAATCATGTATGGTTTCACTGGATCCTCCATATCCATAACCAAAAAAAAAAATATCTCAGACTGAAAAATAAAATACTGGAAAAAAAATGTGTATGATACACATATATTTTTTACGATCAATAACAGTTAGTATTCTGTTCACTAGACTAAAGTATTTAAAAAATAAAATACAAAAAGTAAAAATGTGTAATATCTCTTCATTTTAGAGGTTAAAAATCAAAATACTAGCAGTTGCTTGGGACTCGTTCTTGTGAAACCTTCCCAGGTGTCTAAATAATAGTTTAGAAACTCCGGCCTAAACATCAATGAGTTTTTATTACGATAATTACATACATTTTAATTTTATGTAGGTTTCCACCGAAGCGAAGAGAAGAAACTGTCTTTATAAAAATCAGTAGTGCAACAGACCTGTTCTGCTGCGGAAGTTCCGCACGCCTTTTGACATCCGTTTCAGAAGGCATACTAAGCAAATGTTTAGTTTGTTCGGATGTATAAACCTAATATATTTAATTTACTACCTACTTGTGAGGATAGACCTTTGACTATCCATGAGCAAATGGAAACAGCCGTGTTTTTTACACGACTATCATAAATCACTTAGATTTAAATTGGTCAAATTAAATCAAGTCAATGAAATGTGGCGGTCAAATAGTTCTTTTAGGTCTTAAATTCTTTGGTCAGTGAGGCACTTGTTTACAATTACAATTTAGACTTAAAAACATTGATTTTGTGATTTTTTATGTCATGAGAATTTTTTTTGTATATTTAAACACACCTGTTTTCGTTCCTGCTCCCGTTATGTTAGGACACTACTGTTGCATCATTAATAAAAATGCGGACAAGCTGACAGAGCTGACTGTCGTGTGAAAACACAGCTCGTCTCACCTCTGTTTTGGTGAAAATGTCTTATACATTAAATTGTGTAGTATACACAAAGCTACGATGCATAGTATGCATATGATTTTTATATAAAAAGATAGTAATAAGTTCTCTTGTTTGCCTGCATTTAGTCTCATTACAAAGGAGGTCGTTACACTATAGTGCTCAGGTGAATTTAGTGCACTCTCTGAAAATTTATATGAAAGCGCTAGTGCATTTGGGTTTAAATACCTGTATTGCCGGAATTTATTTTGGTCATTCTCACTTATAAGAGATATTTATAAACTAACAAAGGCACGAAGAGCATAAATTCTAATCTTTTAATTAACTACCACAATAATAATTTTGAAGCTGAAACTGGATTTCTGGATGGGTCGATCTCTCAATATTATCTAGTTGGATTTATTAGCCCTGTTAATAATAATATATCGATTATATCCAAGTCAGTCAAAATATCTACGTTTCGACGTTACATAGGTTTTGTACACCTAGAGGCCATGTTTAAAACAAAATATTTAATTGTATTTCATCTTGTGTGTTTCCAACAAAACTATAATTTCTATCATTGTTTTGAAATATATGAAAAAAGTTTAGAACTTTACTATGCATACATTTGATATTACTTATATAAATATTTTTTTACAGAAATCATCGATAATTAATTAATGTAAAAAGCCGGAAACAATACACGTCCAATGACATTTCTAGAGATATCCTATACGATACGCGATAGCCCATCATTGTGTATTCGATTTACAGATTGTTGAAAAAAATCTGCATAGCAATAAAAAATAATAGGTACTTACCCAGATTTCAGCAGTTTAACCTTACTTGCCAACTTCTCTGTCAGCCCACTCTCACCCGCTGCAGTGGCCTTCTCCACATTTTGCAATATCTTACAGTCCTGTCCTTACCCACTTCTTTTATTGATATTATAATTTACTGCAATGAATATATAAATAAAAGATTACTGAACTATCTCTTAGAATAGGTACTGGGAAATTTACGCAAAGAAACCGGACTGCTTATTTACAAAATCGTTACAAAAAGGTTATTTGCCATCAGTATTTATTTATAGCTTTATAGTTCTCGAGAAACGAGCAAAGATACAATGCTTAAAGAGTACGTGTGAAAAATTTCTAGCACTCAACACTAAAAACACATACACATTACACAGTCTGCCGAAAACAGGCAACAAAATGCAAACAAACTCTTCTTCCATAACTATGCTTCGATGCCATGTGAAATGCATGCAATCTATACATTTTATTTT
This sequence comes from Anania hortulata, assembly GCA_963576865.1. Classification (NCBI taxonomy): domain Eukaryota; kingdom Metazoa; phylum Arthropoda; class Insecta; order Lepidoptera; family Crambidae; genus Anania; species Anania hortulata. The sequence goes on along the minus strand of OY756392.1, from coordinate 13,136,929 downwards.
TGAATTAGGCATGTTACTTATTTAAACATTATTAATATACAGTTTTATTCGTAACTAGTTGTTATCCGCGTGGACAATAATTTTCTGCGCAACTTTTTTCATTTTTAGTTCAAAAGAACCTTCTCCTGACAATAATTAACACAAAAAAGAATTTGCGAAATTGTTACATCCATTCACGCGTGATGCGATGACCAAGGGAAATAGAGATTTATTTTGATATATACAGATAGGAATTGTTAAAAGGCGAAGCAAAGGACGCAGTAATATAAAAATATAGGTTATGTCTTTTAACATACTTTTAGTAGGTATTTAACCATAACCATCAATATGCTATTTTAAAATAAAAGAATTTTATATTATAATTTCAAATAGGTGGTTTGGTCTTCTTCAGCTATGTCACGCGTGTATGTCGGAAGCGATGTCTCATCGACAAAAAATTTGGACGAGTTTACTACAAATTCTTATGTATCAAAGAAATATTACTGTTCATCTATATTTAACGCGTGGAATGCAAAATATTAAATTTCTTTGGTAATTTTAGTTTTTACAATATTCCTAAGGATGTTGTGTCTAGCTGTGATACTTACTAGTTTAACCGAAGATTACGACTTATTATAATATTTAAGATAATTCTAGAAATTATAACAGAAAAAATATAAATAAATAAAATAAAAAGGATTTATTTTGAACAATTATACAGTTCATTTTGGGGTTATTAGTTTCTTATATAAGAAAGTAGAATGAGATATAGAAGTAGGTATATTCTTTGCATTTTTGATATTTTTACCCACAAATAGTCATTTCTAACAGTGGTAGGGTTAAAAAAAAATTGGGACGTGTGAAAGAGCTTATTTAGGCCTAATTGCAGAAATAAATTGGTTTTATCGGTTTCATTGGTTTTTTTATGAATGAGTATTGTATTATTACTTATATCCTAATTATAATATGTATAAGACTTAATAAAATTTAGGTATATTGTCACTCATTCATCTACAAACTTTCTTAAAAACACGTGGAAGAGTGCGTTAAATATGCTTATAGATTTATATTTTAATTATTTCACTGATAATGACAAATAAAAACAAATATTATTCGGGAGAGTAACGTCAAAACGACAAACAAAAACTTACGTGAAAATTAAAATGTAGCTCTAAAATTTTCGACTGGTGAGAGAACTTCTCATTGAATATTTGGGGATTTTGTACCGTGTGTTCCAAGAGCCATTATGATAGCCGCTAGCCCTACTATTGTGTCTAGAACTAGAGTGAATAATTATCTCCCATCTTTGAGCAAACTAAGCACAATCAATTAAAATCACTCATTTTTACTATTACAATTTATGACTTCTGTACGAACTAAGGTCAACATCATTCTTCCAATTCACTTGGGTTCGGCACAGTATGTCTTTCTCTTCCATGCAAACCGGTCACTCGTCATCGAGTCATTCACTCTCATGTCATTCATATCGCTCCTCACATAATCTTTCTAGGTCGTCCTCTACCTCTTCACCAATTAATACTCATACCCATCACTCTCCTCGTTACGTGCTCCATTTCCATTCTCATCACTAGTCAATACCAAGACAAACGGTTTCCTTTCATCTTTACTGCTACAAGTGACACTTTCATGCTTCGTCTAACATATTCATTCCTTTTCTTGTCCATTTTCGTCACCCCCACACCTCCACCTTGACAACCTGAACAAACTAAATTAAAATAGAATAATTTAAATTTTGTACTCATGGGAAAGTCCGTTCAAAAAGTATGAATAAGTTATTTGAGGTAAAGGTACATACATTTAACCCCATGCTCTGATGTACGAATCAGTTTTTAATTTAGTAACTTTCAGACTCCTCAACTTATTCCTTTGCCAGGTTTTTCATTTAAGTTTTCTTGACTTACGACAAAAGGGTTACCGCTCAAAGACGTTTGTATAGTCATGTTAGAACAATGCTTTGAGGAGCCGGGCCATTTCCAAATGATGTTTCTCAGATAGGTACGGAATAATGCGATTTGGGAATACCCTTGTTTGGTTTACTGGAATCTTGTTAGACAAAACAAAGAATGTATTCGGAATGAGCATAGCTAAATATTAATGTGTAAATAAAAGTATCTTGACTGTTATAGTATTTATAATAACATGTAATAAATCTAAAGCTTTAAGACATACAGACACTAAGATACATTTCATAGTCAATATCTGGTCAAACCTTCTGATACTTTTCAGTTTTGTAAAACATCTTAAATTGCCAAAAACTGACGAGTGTAAATGTACTGTAAAGTCACTTAGTTTTTCCTTGGACTGGAAAAATGTGAAAATGTGACATTTAAAAAGCGACATCTATCATTGAACCTACCTACTACGCTCTGACTTAAACCATCGTGATGTTGCCAATCGCCGAAGCGGAGGATGGCGCCACCGCGCGCGTGTCAATTGCTCGGCACCGCCGCACGAGGGACCGCGTCGTCACGGCCGAGATGCGGGCCGTCCGGCGGCGGCGTGGGTGGACCGTCGTAGGATCTGAAACTAGGTAAGACGGATACGTTGCCACAGATGTCGCTGTTCTGAAATTCAGAGTTAATCAATAGTAAAAATTCTGAAATTGTATTTAGAAATTTTATTACGCGACCGCGTGAAAATAAAAACATGTGGTTACATGCTATATAGCTATACAGCTGAGAAATAAGGTTTTAGTTGTAGTTTCATTTCGTCGACAGAATGACTAACTAGACTCAGAATTCCATAAATAAAATTATATACACATCATGCAGCATGGTATCAGTCAAACTAAAGCCAAGAGCTACTCGTATTATGTATGTGCTTATTATGTTTCATCATCATCATAACCATTTCAGCCATAGGACGTCCACTACTGAACAAAGGCCTCTACCAATGACTGATCATTGGGGGGGATTGCCAATACTCGCCACGCTCGGTAGGCGGGTTGGCGAGCGCAGTTTATTTAACAGATTCCGTACGCTGACGCTATTGCCCGTCTCATGCTACAGGAATTAGTCGACTCTTACGACACGCCTCCTGTTGGCGTGCCGTGCGGGGACAGCCGTAAAGAATATTATGTTTATTCCCTTCAAATCTAAATTTCAAAATTGGTCGTTTAACTTTCATGAAAAAGGTAGGCAAGTAAACAATCTTTCAAAACATTTGAATGTAGCTCGCAAATTGGTTAATGAATAATTCATAAAGGGAAAAATATTTCTACTATCTATGCTTTGTGTTGATACCGCATAATAGAGCCTTATGATTTTTGTGGGTGAATATTTGTTCGAAGATGTTCATAATTGCATCAAAGATATTTCATAAGTTTTATTTAGTATCGGAAAAGGTATTCGGCACGTTGTCTGGAGTCTACCTGGTCGTGGAAGTAATTGCCAATTAGTCGGGACCGAAGCCAAGTAATACAGGATTGCAATTCGAGGTAAAAGCTTTTATATTTTTTAGTAAGTACGGATGGCGCTTTACAAGATCTATATTATTTGGCCGTCAGAGTACACCACAATCATTCGCCCAACTTCATTAAAACTGTCTAAGGTAATTGATAAAGAGTTAAAATAATCGTTAATTGCAAATCAGACTTGAATAAAAATGAAATTTTAACGTTTAAATTTTGCTTTGTTTCCGCCATTGACATAATAATTTAACTGAGATTTTGTAATTCATTGAAACCTGTGACACTTTAATCATAATAATTTAATTATACAGTGTGCTATTTTAAACAACCTTTAAGAAGGCGGTTTTGTTAATGACTACAAACCTCTTTTTCTACCGGGTTATGGAAATCTCGTTTTTTTTTTCTCCATACAAACTAATGATCTACTTTTTATGATTCCAATGTTGAACCCCTAGAAAAAGTTGTTTGTAATAATGAATACGTTCGTCCCCTTAAATTTGGCTTCGGTTCAAAACAACATCTTATATATTTTTGTCGTTGATTACTTTTAACTTAGCAAATTAAATAATTTAATGTTTTACTAAACCTAACATAGAAATTTAATGATATTAACAACTATTTACAATAAATAGGTACTCATACATTATCGACATACTGCAGTTACATTATAAAGTGAATAAATCAATGTGTCCTTACACCTATACAGTGTGTCCTTTAATTAACGAATCAGCAGTAAGGGGAAGAAGATAAAACTGTTTTGAACATGTTACTTACTTTTTTTTTACTTCATGTGAGTACTTACTTTTGTCTACTTTAATTAATTTGAAATCCATATTACAGTGTTAATAATGTCCTGTTTTTTATGGGTGCTAAACTACGGCTTGTAGAATTTTGATATACGTAAAGTACTGCTACGTAATATATACGCTTTTTAGTCACTTAAAAACTAGTAAAGTTCACGCATTTTTTTTACAAAACCGTAATTAGTTTCAGCAAGAAAGCGTATCTTATTAAAGAAATCCTGTTTTATGATTATTTTATGTATATTTGTAACCTCAAGGGCTTAAAACGCTATTTCTCGAAAATGAACGAAGCCACAAGTCTGCTAGACTGCTGTTTGTAGCTTACCAAAATATACAGAAGTAATTTCTTCGCTGGAATATCTGAATCGTTAATTTTAAATTGCTAGTGAGTTTTGAAACTGGCAGTGGAGAGAAGAGAAATAAAAGTTGTAATTTGTCTTTACAAACGTAATTCAATAAACTGGTGGACTCAGGCCACCTCAAAGGGGCAGTGGAAATTGTGTCGGTTTTTCACTCATAATGAATTTCTTATGGATGTTAACTTTTTGGTTAACCCAAAGCGTATTAAAGTTCAGAACGCTTTATTAACTATTAACCGCTTTGTTGTTTAAAAATCAACATTAAATAATATAATATATGCGCCACCCAACACAACAACATGGGATGACGACTAACTTTTTTTTCTTGGTCTATCAGGTAGATATTAAAAAAGTATTTGATACGTGTTTTTTTCTTTTTTTACATAATCAAAATATTACAGAGATATATTGATTTGAAATGTCCCATGACGTCACGTCTTGGTACAATTTTTTGATGGAATAATTGGGCTGCGCTTGTTATTCCTGTCCGTTCCCGGATGTTGAATAGTCACTATTTCTTTCGGCGACCAACATGCCTCTTCCCGGGGACTTTGCTCTTCATAATCACCTGCAGAAGTCTAAAATCACTTATTCAATTTAGGACAGAAAATTGCCACTTATGATCGTCAATAATAACATTATTGGCCCATATGGGACAGAACATGTATCCTTTTTTTTATAAACCCCTATCAAAAAATCGGAAGACTTCTGATCAGCCATGTCATGTCAAAGGAATTATGTTTTGTAACAGAATTATTCGGTAGGCTAGCCTTAAATAAATATATATTAATATAGGTGTATAATTTGTATTTTAATTGAATATTCCATCAAGTAGTTAGCTTATAAAAATAGATAACTCAATAAAGAAGATGCTAAAATTTTTCAATGTAATATGATTTATCAAGTTCAATTCCGTGAGCGAAGTTCCTCTATTCGCTTATCTGACGAAGGAACTAAGTGAAACTTAGCTTAACGAATTTGACCCGTGGGATGGCCTTAATGTTACTGAAGTTTAGTTAAGGGACGCGATATTGATATCTAAGTTAAAGAGCATTTAACATTAGTTAAAGGTAGATAGATGGGGCAGTTGTTGATTGGTCAACAACTTTAGAATAATTACTGTGTGGGTCTATCAAGTTTCTTAACTTTACTGGAATATGAAAGTGTGAATAATGGGAAAACAAAGGCAAAGCTAATCTCACATGGGGAATCGTGTTTCGTCTTGTCAAACAATCTCAACGTAAATGTCAATGTTTCGCGCCAACAATCAGAAGAAGAAAAAAAAGAAAGTTTTTTTTTGTTAAGACACACGTAAATGTATTTGCACTGCTTATGCACAGGAATTGTTTTGCACAGATCCCTGTTCAATGATATGACTGATAAATGTATTTATATTGGATGTGCTTGACGCAGATTGAAACATTTTAACGTAGTGATTACAATATGTTCAGTGGCCAGAATACCAAACCCAATAATCACATATGATCAGACCAAACACAAGACGATATCTATCGGGATAAATATGCAGTGTACTGCCCCAATGTAATGTTTTCAAAATACGTTAAAACTCGTATTTCTAATTATACTGATACTCGTCAAGAGGAATGAAACGTGCCCAAACTAAAAGGATTAAATTGTTAATTTGTTTGTTAAAAGTGTGCCAAATAGAAACCGTATTTTAATGTAATTTTATTCCTTAACCTGTCAAGCATGTGTGAACGAGACACAATAGAAATTACATTGTTATGCGACCGCCGGCGTTCTTATAATCCTCAACGGGTTAAAAGTGTTTTTATCTAGTTGGCTACTGAATTAGGAAAAACTCGTAATCCGAGGGCACTTAACTCATACAACAAAATCAACAACGATACCAGTACCACTTACCTGAAACCTACATTATTTATTTTAGAAACAAAAGAACGCTTCTTCAAAAACATTTTATTAAATTAATTGGTGCGATGTTTCTGTTAGGTTTCAGAGTTTCTCTAAATAATATACTAGACTAGAGATATAAGCTGAAAGATGAGGTTTTTTTATTTTGTTGCCCGCTACTCGTAATTCTAGCGGCGGGACTCAGGGTTCAAACGAATAAGCTCGATTTCTGAAAGCGATGCTAGAATTTTGACCCCACATTGTGGAAAAGTAACTGAACAAACTATGTACAATCACTCAATCAGTCTCACAATGGACTGTAATTTAGTGCAATTGATTCGAAGACAAGATAAAGGTAAAGGTGCGATCTAGTAACGATAATCTGATTTTAACGTTTACTTTTCGACTGTCACTATTTTTAGAAAATAGTTTTTTAATTGATAATAAAAGTTAGTAGTTTCTTTTTAGAGATAGTATTGTCTCATTCAAAATCTTTTCTAAAGCTTCTAAAGCGTTTATGATTTTTTAGGAATCACTCATTCTATGACTGAGATAAAAGATCCTCTCTGTCAACCTATTCTGACTGGCTATTTGTTTTTTAATATTTTTGACTTTAGGGTTTTTTTCCTAGTCGTTGCTACCTGAATAGCTATGTTAGCGGTAATGTTTCATTGCGTGCTGTTATGAACCGTGTTTTAATAAAATTTTGTGCGATATTCCATACTACCAACCCGTGTTAATTCTCTAAGCTAATTTAGAGGCAGTACTTACCTTAAGTGGGTAAAAACACTTTATTTAAACCGAAAAAAGAACTGCAATAAAGTGTTTTATTTCATATGGATATTTCAATGACCTTAGTAGCTGAGTTTTATCTTCTTCTTCAATATCTTAAAAACAAAGTCGGGTTAATAACATCCTTTATAACACAAGGACAGGCCAACCGTTTTTTTTATAATCTGTACCTATTTGGGATTTGCCTCCTTCGCGACAGGCAATAACTAGTAAAACATCGATTTCATTCAACTTACAAAATGTATAAGAAAATCATTTTCTTATACATTTTGTAAGTTTTGGAATTAATTTAAAAGCTACGAGAACACAATTGCTAGAAACACCTGTAAGTAATTTATAAAATACTAGTTGTTTCCCGCGACTTCGAACACGTGGTCTTTGCAAAACGATAGGTAGTTTGTCTAAACTCGGCAACAGTTAGTGTTACATTTTTTTTTCACTTTCAAAAATTTTGCCAACCGAACAGTTATCTTGCATCCCTCGGACGGAAACCGTACATTTTTTCGTGAAAAAGTAACCTATAGGCTATAATCTATTTCTTCTAATTTCAGGCGATAATCTATTTCTGTGCTGAACTTTATCCAGATCCGTTTAGCCGTTCGGGCGTGATTGAGTAGCCAACATCCATTCATACAAACTTTCACTTTTATAATATTAGTAAGATAATTCTCCCGATATTGCGAAAATTAATTTACGAGTTTTCATTACAACACAGGTATAATTTATATGATCGGACTAACTTACCTAGTGACGTCCGATCCTCAATTATGTGAAGTAATCTCGTCCTCATTGTGTACAATGTAGTACGCACTTTTTCTACTGCACTGATTACAATCTTCAAAGTTAGGCGCGTGCATGAACGCGTCAATAAACTAAAAAATAAATAACCGGAACGTGCCCGCACCGTCACCTATCAATGTCATCTGTCACCTGTCAATGTCATTATTTCAAAGGATAAAACTGGACACAACTTTCAAAAAGAAGGGAAACTAAGTAGTATGTAGGTATTTATAGCATATAATCTTTTTTGTACTTTAAGGATTGATAAATACATACTAACTGGGTCGGGCTGGGGATAGGATGAGGACGAGATTACTTCACATAATTGAGGATCGGACGTCACTAGGTAAGTTAGTCCGATCATATAAATTATGTTCCATAATCTCGTCCTCATTGTGTACAATGTAGATGTTCAAAGAGGAAAGTTGTGTCGACAAAGCAATATAAACATTTATTATGATCATTTATATGATTTGCTAAAGTCTTCGCACATGATAAAACTTTATTTTATTAACTATCTATTGGTAGATGCTTAATTCAAGTTTTATCTAACAAGGATATAGTTGTTTGATTAATTCATTGGAATTAATCAACCAACCCTGTATATCGATACAACCCTGTATATCGATACAACCCTGTATATCGATACAATCCTGTATGATGATACACCTTGTGTGATGATACACCCTGTATGATGATACACCCTGTATGATAATACAACCCTGTATGATGATATAACCCCGTATGCTAATACAACCATGTATATTGATACAGTCCCATCCCATTTGATGACACAAACCTGTACCTATTTTATACCATACAGGTGGGCCAAAAAATGTGTAGGAATTCTATAAAATCGAAAATAGCCAATTTTACTTTAATTGCAATACTCTTTTATTTTTGTTAAAACTGTAAGTCTTTATGAATTTATAGATTTGCTGGGACTGAGACTGATAATCCACCTGTTGTACACTTTTAAGTTTGTGCAATAAAGTTTTAAATAAATACCCCGCGCTATTAAGTAGGTATATTCTTTACGAATAAACTAGAGATCACGCAAACGAAATCGCGGGGCAACAGCTAGTTTAATAAGTTGTCATGGAAATGGAGCCAATGCTTTGAACTATTAATATCCGTCTCATTTATCCAGTAGTATGTAGTACATACTTAGTATATGGTTACCCAACAAGGTAAATTTATCGATGTGCAAGTAGGTAGTTAAGCTAGTATTTCTTCTGAAAAGACTTATTTTATTTTATATAATAAGAAAATCTAGTAACCTTTTAAGTTATCATTGTCTGTAATACAATTTTTTATGCAAATAAATTAGTCTTAGGTATTCTTAATAACTCCTGTTCAAGGTGTAGTTCTAAAGTAAAGGAAACTAAAATAAATAATATGGATGTTTACTATCGCAAATTTTTCATTAATTATATGTTATAAATAAGGAAATTATATACAAATACTACTAGTATTGTTCCAGTAGGGATCCTATTTTGTTGACAATAGTTTCAACATTATTTTACTGAGAAAGATTGATTTTTACTCATCTTCTTAGAAAACCGTTATATGTGTTACACTTGTATGGCTGGAAATCAGTATGAGACTTCCTGCACTTTATGTGTGGATCCCTGGTAGGGGATATTAATAAGTTAATGAAACAGTCTGAATACTTATTTATAAAAAGATTCAATGACTGGTCAATTCTTGTAAGCTAATAAAAAATAATAATTAAATAAGTAATAATTTACCAATACATCACATCGGATAAGATAGAAAGTTTACTCCGGCTCAAAATACTTGTAGCAGCCTTACAGCCTTAGTCCAATAACAAGGTAAGGCAACATTTATTGCCTGCATTGCCTTAATTATTGCCACTGATCAATGCCTCTATCGTCTCATCCATTTTTTTTTTTTTTTTTTTTTTTTTTTCAATTAAGTTAAGTTAGAAATTTTCTGTCATTATTTATCATCTCCATTTTTGCTTTACATGGTAATTTAATATCTAGTAAAATTATTTATACATAGACTTACATAGGTACTAGACAATCTTCAATTATAATTGTAAGATTCATGCCTTAATTTAAATAATAATTTTAAGTCAGTAGTATATTTTTTATGAAGTTTATAGTTTCATGGATACAATTTTAATTTTTTAATTATGTTTTAATAAATCATATTTTATTATAATCATCTATTTAAATATGAACCTTTGTTATCCACCTGGGATAATTCAGTTTATTTACTATCTTTAGTATCTTGATAATTTAATGATTGGATGATTATTTATCTTTGTCTTCAATTATTGGTATCAAACATTTTCACAAATAATAAAATGTCTAGAAATATATGGTTTATAACAAAAATATATTAAAAATATATTTAGGTCAGATTTGAAAATTCAAGTTATCATTGGAACTTTGTGTCTAGTTTTGAATTTCTCTTACTTTTCCAAAGGTAGCAGGTACCTACTTAAAAATTAAAATAATTGGTTTTCGACCTTATGACAAGTACATAAGGATCAATTATGGTGCGACATTTTTGCCTGTAAATAAAGCTGCATAAATCTTTCCATGGGTTTTTACTGACTGAAAATATTGGAATATAACATACAGTTACAGTTAAAAAAGTTTTTAATTATGGTAATTTTTATCTTGTTGATAACAAGGAGAATTATTTTTCCATTTCTGTAACAGTGATCTTCACTCACATTATTTGTAAGTAACACTCATCTTGAGTGTGTCTTTATTTCACTTGATGAAGACTAGAAATAATCTAACTAGCCATGGCGATCAGCTAGAATAATAACCTTAAGTCAGTAACAGTGTTAAATTTTAATTGCTTTCATAGATTATTATAGAATCTTGAGAATTAAGCTTGATACTATGAGAATTTAAGGTTTACCCGGTTGTAACCAGATCTAATATTATAAGTTACACAAATGGGATACCATATCAGTTGTATAGGAACATACAAACATGCACCAGCCAACATCAATTTGTCATGGTCTCCAAACAGGGAGTCAACTTCCCTGTATTATGAGGTACAAGACAATGTATCTCGCCAGGGTCATTCGACCAGAGTATCGAACCTGGGACCTTTTACGTTAAGGCACTTCACGAATCAAGTGGACTAATGATCTTTAAGTCACAGATATCAATTAGCAATGTCAAGTAATGTTTATTTATTTATTTAAGCTTTTTAGTAAAATATAAGAGAAAAAAAAAAAAAAACTTAATATGGTCATAACTACATGAACTATTGGAGTAAACAGGTTGTTTTCTATGGTATGCTTTATAAAGTCAAAGGTTGGGCCAACATCAAGAAGTATCTCAATTACTTGTAGTAAAAAACTTGTGGAAATCCACACCGAGATAAACCATAATTTGTAAAAGCGCTATTTATCATTGACTTGTATGTATATAAATGGGGCAGAATAAGACAAGCAGATCTGAGACCAACAGATTGTCTTGGTACCATTAATGGTTGCCAAAGGCCCAATTTGATAGTAACAACTGATGAAATTATTAAAAACTTAAAATCTTTATAAACAGACTGAAATTGTCTAGGTAAGTATATGACTTGTTTACACAAGACTCAGAATTCCTTAAGCCTTCAATATCAGCAGGCAAAGGAGCTTCTTTCATAGCCTCCTTAGAGTCAAAGTGTTAAGTTGAAAAAATTACTAAGACGGAGGGCATTACCTCATGGTCTCGGTACCCATATTCTCCCTCCTCTCTTTTTTTCTTCAGTGGCATTCGAAGATATGTATCGTCTTGATACTTTTGTGTTCGACTATATTTTCAACTTCAATTAATGAAGTCGGTCTCTGGTCAACCTTATAAGATTTGCAGACCCGCAATATTATAACAAAAATTTTAAGCCACAGGCTAACCCCTCGTGAAAGCAAGTGGAAGTGTTATAATTCTGCTGCGAGACAGAAAAGAGGAATAATTGTTCTCTCGGTACATATGATGCGCTAGAAGAATTTTATAATATTAATAACTTACCTTATGCTATTACAGATCCTTTGTAGTATATTTCTGGTGCAACATTGTATCGGTCTCATGGTCAACTCTTCATGAAGACTAGAGCCATAATGTTACGTCTCAGGAGGAATCCCTCGAGGAGACGCTTCAGACTGAACAAAAAACCCACTGGCCACTCCATCGTAAAGGCCAGTGCTTCTGTACAGAGCAGTTTCTGTGGAGTCATTCGGAGACATGACAGACAACTAGAATGAACATATTGATCACCAACGGCCAACCTCCCGTGAAGGCTCCGATGTCATTCATTCTGAGACATGAGAGACAACTAGAATGAACTTAATGATCACCACGGCCAACCTCCCGTGAAAGCTCCGATGTCATTCATTCTGTCTCGTTTGCGGGCTGAAGAATAACGCAACTCTGTCACACACACTCCTTGTTTTCATGATTAATTTCTGGCTGATTATGTTGTTGGAGTGGAGGCCACGTCTCGGCGAACGTAGTGTAGGACGCTTCTCAACTCGATGGGCCGACGAACTCGGGAATATGGCTAGATACATTTGTATCAAAGCAGGAGATCGTACTCCTTGGCGCTCTTTGCGTCCTTCCCGTACGTCCAGCAGTGGGCTGTAATAGGCTGAGATGATGGTGATGGTGATGATATTATAAATATAATAACACTAAAATTAGTGTGCTGTGGTGGTGATAGAAATCGTAGTAATCGTAATAATTGAGCCGAGGTATCGGTCCAACAATTTCACAAATTCAACTGACAAGTTTTGTTTTCCAGCCACCATACTTTTACACAAACATCACCGTATTTTCTTCTTGGTTTTTTGCATTTGTATGTAAGCTGTAAATCACTAATTAGTTTAAAAACTAATTTATTCTAAATATTTATGTCTTCAGTGCTGTGTACAAAAAAGTACAATGACATTGACAGGTGACAGATGACATTGATAGGTGACGGTGCGGGCACGTTCCGGTTATTTATTTTTTAGTTTATTGACGCGTTCATGCACGCGCCTAACTTTGAAGATTGTAATCAGTGCAGTAGAAAAAGTGCGTACTACATTGTACACAATGAGGACGAGATTATGGAACATAACTGCGAATTGTACTGAGCTAATTTTTTTGCCTACCAAGTTGGCACACTTGGGATTTGTCTGAACCAAATTGGAGCTTGCTCTCATAAACGTTAAGGATAATCCGTAAGATGAACAAACAAAAAACTGTAATAGATGTATTTTGCCATGGAAACCGTTTCTCATAATATCGCCTTAGTAAACTGTTTACGAAAACTGCGAAACAGCTAAAACATCGGGACTTAGAGATCGTGAAGATTCAATATGGCGGCTTTAACTATCATAATTATTTTTACAGTTGGTGTCGATATATCGCTACATCATATTATATTATATCGTATTTTGGTGCTCATGCTAGGGAGGCAGGAATATATTGTTTATAAATAATTAAATTATTAATTACATAAAGTACTACATTAAAAACTCTTCTTTACAAAAAACAATGTGTGTTTATTGTAAAATCAGTAAACCTTTAAACATTTACTGTCTAATTAATCTGCGTTTAAAATGCCGCGTTTGTGTTACAAAAATATTATTATGGAGTTCATCACCGTCGCGACCATAAATTACATGCAAAACATGTTATTTTTCAGTTTTCGTGCTTTAATAAACCTTGACGAATTACCGTGACTGTAGTTAATATTACATCTATTTGCATTATTAGTTTCGTCAAAACGAATACGAAAATTTCTAAGTATTTATTGCAAAACGAAACGCGAGAATGACGCAAGAGAACCCACATAATCTGCAGTATCCGATAGATTCGGGAAACTTATCTTGAAAACGAGTATTGAAATTTCCTGAGGCGTACAAGCTAGTCAGAATGCTATAAGTTTATCTTAGTCATAGAATATTTATGTGGATATATGAAGTGAGAATTTTCCCTGAAGTACTTAACTACAGTCGGATTAAAAAAGATCTTAAACATGTTAGCACATACGTTTTTTCTTGGGTACAAAAAGAGCACCAAAATTTGAAGACTTCCGTAGCCAAGAGGCCAGTATACCGGTCTTGGTGCCGCTATATCCGAGGTCCCGAGTTTGATTCCCGGTCGATCAATGTAGATAAAAAACTTTTCTATATTGTCTTGGGTCTGGGTGTTGTAGTACCGTCGTTGTTTTCTCATTCTGTAACACAATGTATGTGATGTTTTCAAATATATTTGTTAAACGAATTTAGCCAAAAAGATGATACAGTTACATACAAATAGTAATACTTTTTTGATTGCATTTTAAGACGATAGGTTCATACCTAAAAGTAATGCTGCAATAATTCAAAATATTCTATACAAGCTATTTTGCTGCTCAAATGTAACAGCTTTTTCGTAAGTATTTTTAATGTTGTTGGTAGCTACTAAACCACGTTAAAGGAAACCACGTAACATTGATGCAATGTGCTCACATTATCGATAAAAAGTGGTATCGTAAAGCAAAGAGAACGGGATTTCTTGAAGTATTTTAACTGTCTATGTAATAATTTTCCCAATATAATAATTTGGCAACATCACATGTCATACGTCTACATCATTTTTATTTTTTTATTTTATTTAATTAAGGACAGCCAACAAAGCATACACATAGACAATACAAAATACAATTCAAATTTTACATTTTATAGTGTTGCCTTAATTAAAGGCCACCACGGCATGCATAAAAATTTAAAATGTGGAAACTGACGTATACACTTAACAGTTTAAGTAAATGGAAAAATGACAAATTACAGTCTTTTTTTTATATTAATGAAGACAAGTTCATGCAATATATATTTGAATTTACGTTGTGAATAAGACATGTCATCATACCAGCGTCTTCGCCGAACTGTGAAACTGTTCTATCCTACTGCGGTCGTATTTATATTTTACATCTTTGTAGGTAGTCTATTATTTAATAATATTTGTGTACCTCATTTATTTCGTGTATTTCTATGTTGTGTGTGATGAAAATATAGTTTTGTCTCATTCTTACAACTGATCTAGTTTTGTATAAAAGTAGGTAATTCTCTAAATAAAAATTCATTACTGTTTGAAACTCCTTCCACTCAACATCGCCACATACCACGGAGAACCCTCTCAACAAATAAAACCTTTGTTTTTGCATTAAAATTTTAGAAAAATATTTGAGTTTTTTTGTTGTAATTTCTGTGATATACCATCATATTACTACACTGTTATTTTAATATCTTAATGAAGAACTACCACGAAAACCAAAAACATTTTTAGGTGTAAAATAAGTAGAAAAAAAGCGTTCATGGTTCAGGGACTCGTTCGTTAAATACAAATACAAATACAAATATCTTTATTGTTAACTACAAGTTGTTTTTACAATGTGTGGGTTTCTTCTTTTAAGTTTGTAAAAACCTGTATGTAAATGCGTCATATTTTTAAGCATGAGTGTACCTGAAGCGTATTCTCGGTGCGTCATAATAACGGCACGCGGGTTCTTCAGGTGACGGCTGATAAGCGTCCCGGGAGTTGGCAAACTGCCCTCACGGATATAGACGGGGACACAGTAGTATCGCATGCTTGGCTTTGGTAGAGACTGCTTCATAAGAGGAGCGGTAACCAAAAAACATGGATCAAATAAACGCTGCCGTAGCCGTAAGAATATTATTTAACAATCTTGTAAAGAAGATGATAACCTTAAAATATTATACTTTTTTTGCATAAGGATTCCAATTCGCACATAAAATCACCTGTGAAATTGTAATTATTCGATTGTTCGGATGTCATTTGATGTAGGTGTACTCTATCTCTATCACTGTACTGTGATGTCACTCAGGTAGAGTTGAGAACTAAAGTTTGCAGATTCTTGGTGTGACTTTTCAAATTATCACATGATTTCGTTGTCTCCTGTGGCGAAAACCATTAGGCATCCATTTAGTGACGATCTAGGTTCATTTGGTACATCCGACTACACACAAAAAATTGTGTTAAAAGTTTGACCGCTTCTCAAGTCTGTGCACATAATAGGATATCATACTTATATGAATTATCTGAAGTTATGTATTAGTTGATACATAATATTGTCTATTATATTTCAACATAAGTCGTGTTTGTCTGTAGTTCGTCTGTTGTAGGATAAACTCTATACATCGATATTTGACGAGAAAAGTATTTTATACTACATAATTATATTACTTATGATACTTACTTAATGCTTCCCAATTAAAGCCAAGATATGACCCAAGTTTTATGTAAGAATAAATTCAGAACAAATACAATTACAGATGCAAAATTTTGTAAAATGAATAAAAGACAAATGTTATAAAAGCGTAAAGTTTTATAATGATGGTTATATTTACAATCATCAAAATTTTAAATCCAATGCAATTAAGGTGGACAACGTTAATTAATGTCTGCTTATTTGTGGCAAAATGTGCTACCAGTTTAAAACAAGTAGATACACACATACACATAGTAGGTAGATAACACTCATAGAAGGTAGGTATTTAGGTATATGCTGAGTTTCCGAACAGTTTTTCTGGAAACAGACTTTTAACATTTTCTATACAAACATGATTCAATGAATGCTAATGAAGTTTGTCATTTAGTTATTTTGAGACAATGGCTCAGTGCCATGAACCCGAGATACAAAGTCTTCCTATTACTTTTTGCCAAATAGGTTGTAATAAAATGAAATAACATCCTGTGCGATCAACTAAAATGAAACATAATTATTTGTAATGTAAGCGAAAAGGTGGTTTCCATTAAATTCTTCCATATTGATTTAGCTTTGTTCTCCGTTTTTACACTCTACAATGGTGGGTCAGTGTTCCCGGTTATGTGTCCGACAAAGGGAACAAATCTCTTAATAAAAACCAAGTACCGGCAAAAGTAACACAACGTGATGGTTTAAAAGATTACACAGACAATGTTTGCTAGTAAATTTCAATATAATTTGAGCTCCACACCTGCTGTGGTCTTCATGCACAGCCTTGAACTAGCTGTAAACTCAGGTTGACCGCTGTAAGAGACAAACAGAGACAACCTACGAGAATGTAAATGAGGCTAACTAATGACAATAGTAAGAAATACGATTTTGAATGCAGTGACTCTTTACAAACCACGGGCCACATTTTAAATGGACAGCGACGTCACACATGCGAAGACCTGTTAGGCGCAGGACATACACAAACGACGCGGCGGGCGGGTGTGGCGCGGTTGTGGCGCTTTTGTGGTGTGGTTATGGTGCGGATGAAACCTGGGTGCAGCACGCCCATGCCGTGCCCGCACCGCGCCGCTTATATATATCTCGCACCCAGTCGCTCCTTTACGTTTTGTATAAAATTTGCATCAAGCATATACTCTACAAATCCACACTTACATTTAGTATGGACTGACAGCTCCTAACCTAAACTAACTCTCGTCCATACTAACAGTCCAGTCACAGAATAGATAATGGCAGATTTTTTTGGAACAAAACAAATGAATTTAAGAACTCTATAGGGTATTTGCTTCATGGAAATACAAAAAGGGCGGCATCACGCCCGCGTCACGCCCGTGCCACGCCAACGCCTGGCCTCTTGTGTTCAGTGCCTTACGCTCCACCACTATAATTCAGTTCGTATGGTGTAATACTGATTTCAACAAAAAAATGTTTGTACTTAGGAATATTCGCCAGACAACACACTATCTGTCACGTTCTCAAAGTAAGGAATAAACATTATTTTGTTACTTTTATCACACCTAGATCCGAGCCAATTTATAGTGAACTAACTCAAATTAGAAATCGAACACGGAATCTTTTGGGTACACTGCAAATCACCGTGCCACTCCGCAAATCGGGTCGTCAGTAAAGTATCGTCGACTTGATTAGTATAATATAAATACAATTCAAAAACAACTTGGAACCAATTTAGGTAATCAGTAGCAAATATTGTTTGCGTAAACTTAAAATGTAAATATTTTACAAACACTATTTTCTACTGATTATAGCTTTATTGTCTTTGTGTACGTACTTATATTCTTATTTGTATGTCAAGTTAAGTGGAGTTAATTCTATAGTGGTTTGAAGGAAGTCCACGTTATCTTTATAGCGTTAACCTAGAAAGTAAATCTATAAATAAAATTGAGGTAGATATGAACACACCTATTTGTTGAGCAACAAAACAAGCTTCTGATTGAAAATGTTCATTTATATATTTAATGCGATTTGATTTGAATTTTTAGTTAAAAACTAGAGTTTTTTTGAGATTGACTTATTAAAAACTAATACTATTAATTATCATCTAGTTACAATAGCTCGCTCTATAAATTACGGTGCTTACTTCAGTGCAAAAGTAAAATGATATTTAAAATAAACTATAATTTTTTTTCGTGCTAATCCATTAAATGTACGATGTATTCTACGTAGAGATATCCGAGAAAAAATTGAATTTATTTTAAAGAAACGTTTATCACGCAAATTTTAAATACAAATTTTCCGAATCGGAAAATTTGGTGACGTAGTTGGCTTTAAAGTATGGAATTTGGAAAAGGCATTGAACTACATTGATGTTTATTTTGGTCGTGTTTGGATTTCAACGTTTAAATGTGCACCAAAACGAAGAGAAGTAAATGACAGGCAGACACTACCAGACCGGTGGAATGCTGTCGAGTGCAATACGTTAACTGTGATTTTGCATTTGACCGACTATATTTATGTAGTCAAATGTTTGAGCACAAATAAATCTGTCGAAAATGAAATTATTTAAAAATGTCTTATGTCTGTGTGTCTAGACAAGGCTTATTACTCAGTTGCTGACTGTTTTCAAGGAATCCTGGACGTGACTTTTGTTACTTGTAAATCGGAAACTATAAGTTTCCGATTTTCAATTAAAAGATTCTTGCTGTGGGACATTTGTAATGATTTGAAATTTAATACAATGTAACTTTATGTATTTGATATTAATGTATTATTATTACCTAGAATTGTATTTTACCGAAATATTTTTATGTCTGAGGGCGGGACATAGAGGAACTATAATAAATATGTGCATGCAACCAACTCCGTATGACCTACATATGGACCACAAATAAATAATTTTAATTTGCAAAAAGAATTGAATTTGAAAATATTTTTGCGAAAAACTACTTATCTTTTTCGTAGTAGAGATATATTCTCTACTTCACAGTTCGATTTTTGACCATGTCGATATGTTAAACTCTCTACTATATATTTTTATGGAGGGTGTCTGAAAATAATGTCAAGCTAAATTCAGAGATACCCCACCCTGAAAAACTACAAAAAAATGCAGTATTTAAAAGGGATGATTTGGGTGCCCAATCATCCCTTTTAAATACTGCAATTTTTTGTAGTTTTCAAGTTTTGAATTGATTTAGTATTTTGTTTGAAACCTTGGCTTAGCTTGGCTCGCTGAATGAATGTATTATGCCTTACAGTCGCAAAACAATAATTGTGTGACGATCTAATACCATTGCGCAATTAAAACCCTATATCGTGCATAAGGAAGACAAAAAAATCAGACGAAAACTGATTTAAAAAAAGTAAAGCGACATCAAAAAACTAAAACGCTAAAAATAATATAAACACATAAGTACCTAATCAGTTACTTTTGAAGTTGTTGGAAATGAAAACATTCAAACTCTCATCGGATGGCACGGTCGTTTTCACCGACTCCAAAAGTAACTGATTAGGTACTTATGTGTTTATATTTTTTTTAGCTTTTTAGTTTTTTGAAGTCGTTTTACTTTTTTTTAATAAAATTTACTTATTTTATTTTTTACATCCTCAAAAAAACGAATCATATGAGTGCAAACAAAAGTTAACTGCGGAACACCGATTTCATCCCTTATTTTTTCCACCTTATAGGTGAAATTTTTCCAAAATGTTTTCAGTATACCATCTTTGAAGTATACTCGTAAGCTATTCAATAAGGAAAGAATCATTAAAATCGGTTCACAAATACCGAAGACATTGGGCAACATAGATACAAAAATCAGTTGGCGTGGTATGAAGTTCATGCAATGTTTGATGATTTTTTTATAGATAGATGGTATCATCATAACTTGATCAAATTTATATGGGACCATTCCGAAAGTATTCCCTTTCGAACAAAAACATTACTATCGTAATCGGTTAACCTGGTAACGAACATAAAATGATCGCTGAACATACATATTTTTTTTTAAAAAAAGATCCCGACGAATTGAGAACCTCCTCCTTTTTTGAAGTCGGTTAAAAACAAAACAGTGTAGTGAAAAGGGTCACTTGCGTAACTCAAATCTACCTCCGATGTGCGGAAATTGAACTGAGTCTCTTAAGGATTGAAGCATTTTGTTACATTTATTAGAGCTAATCTTACTAAGCTGTTATTATTAAGTGAAAATGATTATCTAAAACGTATTTATGAAACATTTTAGACTTGATATCGACTTAAGTACATTCCCATACATTATTTCCATTTTTTATCGACTGTTCCTTTTAGTATTCCCGATTTAGGGTGAAAAAAACAAACTGAAATATTCAAAATGGTCGTGCTCGAGATTTTTATATAATACTTTATATAATACAAAAATTTTGTTATTTTATAGTTTATATCTCACTGTGATTAATAACATTACTTTGAGAATAAAACAAAAAATAATTTGAAATTATACCTTAACCTCAAATTTTTAAATTACTTTTATAATATATCAGTATTACATAAAAGGTAGAAATAACTATTGTTGTAACTTGTAACTCAATTCTTGTATGGTAAAAGATTAATTTAATTACTAACACATATCGTTCCGGCACTTGTTTTACTAACAAAGATTCATGTATTTCTCAAACTAATGAATTGTAAATTATTTTGAGTAAATGAATATCTTAAACCGTAAACCGTAAAATATTGTATTGTTACAAATTTAAAACGGATTACCAATTTCATCTTTCATCATTTTTTTATTATATGCTCATTTGGATTAAATTCAACTCAACATTTTCAACAAACCGCCTAATTGACTTAGGCGGTTAAACTTTTACGTTTGAGCTCAACAGGGTACAAAATTAACTTACTCCACAGTTACAGAGCGATAAACAACTCGGCCACATGTACGTTAAAACATTAACTTGATTATTTTTAACATTCTTACACATCATCTCATACACATTTTCGTAACAGCATTTAAATATGACTTATAAATTAATATTGATACTGCACTCCATTTTCCCGTCCGTCCGGTCTGTCACTAGTCCATTTATAATTTATAAACTGTTGGTCGCAAGTTCGCAACTGTTTAAAAATAAATAAATAATATTAGGGAAAATAATTTATGTAGTTTTGAAAATTGGTATAAATAAACCTTGCGATGTCTAGATGAATATACTAAAGGTCCTCAAGAGTTGAAGCTGAAACCTGAGCTGAATCCTGCTGTGAGTCCAAACGTATTAATCGTAGAGTAAAAATGAATTTAACTAAATATGTAATAATTTTTTTGTATTATCTTTTGTTAGAAGTAATCATAATGTCATTTGTTATGAGCAAAAATTTAAACTGAGAAAAAGGTCATTTATTTTTAAGAGTCATCTATGTGAGGTCAACTATGTGATGGTGCAAAAAAAAATGTTAAGTTATAAATAATGTCAAATATTTTATTTTATAATTGCGTACTTAGAGATAGATCTGTTATGAAAGTGTAATGTTGGAGTATAATCTTTAACAAAGCATTCATTATTTAGCTTTGTAAATTATTTTTAAACCGAAGGTGTTTGTGCCAGATAGTAAACCAATCTTCTCGTCTACGATATGAAAGTGGATTTAGAAAAATCCTATCAATTCGATTGGGATTCGCTTTTCCACTTTTTAGCCAGTGCAAAAATGCTGGAAAAGGGTATTTGGGCATTTAACCCTCAAATCATAATCCTTCAAGTATATTTTTCCATATTACTTTGAACAGGTAAAATCTTCTAGAAGTTGAAGATTTTTATAGTTTGTGGTTTTATATAGGTACACATATGTATATAAAACCCACATAAACCCACATATGACACGCTAAGTGGTAAAACCCGTAACAATTTGTTATAGTGAGTTTGATTTTACTGAGTTTAAAATTGCACTTTAAGTCGCGTAAAGTTGTAAAATACTTGTAAATACGTCTTAACTCTTAACAATTCCTCATGAGCTATTCAACCTAACTAGCAGCTAATTCACACTGAGTGTGTAATAAGCTTCTAGAAATAGGTCAAACGTCCCTAATTCTGCTAATGAGGTAGTTTAACTTTGCAATGTTTTGCGCTTCAGGAAACTTTAATTTATGTTTTGCCTTGTTCTGAATTATGCATTTTAAAAGTTCATTAAAATAACCAAATAAATTTAGCATCATTTTCAATTATTTTAACAGATTTAACTATCATTTTTACATGTATTTATGTAATTTTTTTCTGTATTAGAACGGATATTGATGACCTCATAAGTAGATTTTGTATTATCGATACTAGATAACAGTTTAACAAAAATACCAGCATACATTTAGACATTTATGATTCAAGTACAAATGCTCAAGTTCGCTACACAAACATTTGCCTTTAACGAATTTAAAAAATATACTTTTAAATATACATTGCCCTTAAGTAGCTTTGCCAATATACCAAAAGCATTCCGACATTGTCGCCTCTAGAGAGGAAAAAAGAGAAGAGCTTTTAAATTATATCTTTGGCATCCAGTGGCGAAATGTTGACAAACACCCTTTGAAGCACTCAGATATTAAGATACTTCTTCCTTTTTAAGGGAATTTTCTATGTAAGTAATATGTTAATTTCATGTTCATCAAATTCATAATCTCATCTTGGTTCTTTTTCGTATTTAAAATCTATCTCGTAAAAAGGCCATCAGATACTTATAGTGCCAAAAAAAACTACGTTGTTTAGTATTTAAAGCACTTATAATTTATACCATGGCAGGTAATAACAACATTACTATAATATTTTTAATTTGTTGTTTGGTACATACCTACTGTAACTGTAAATTTAGATTCAAATAACATGCTGTGATATAAAGGTGTGTAAAAAAAGGTCCCGACGAATTGAGAACCTCCTCCTTTTTTGAAGTCGGTTAAAAACAAAACAGTGTAGTGAAAAGGGTCACTTGCGTAACTCAAATTCTACCTCCGATGTGCGGAAATTGAACTGAGTCTCTTAAGGATTGAAGCATTTTGTTACATTTATTAGAGCTAATCTTACTAAGCTGTTATTATTAAGTGAAAATGATTATCTAAAACGTATTTAAGAAACATTTTAGACTTGATATCGACTTAAGTACATTCAGTCAATCAGATACTTATAGTGCCAAAAAAAACGACGTTGTTTAGTATTTAAAGCACTTATAATTTATACCATGGCAGGTAATAACAACATTACTATAATATTTTTAATTTGTTGTTTGGTACATACCTACTGTACCTGTAAATTTAGATTCAAATAACATGCTGTGATATAAAGGTGTGTAAAAAAGCATCAAGAATTTCAACGGTCAGCTTAAAACGATTTACAGATTTTATGTCTCTTAGTTGTGGAAAGCCGTGTTGTTTTTATTATGTCAAGTTTTGTTCTTATAATTATTTTTGTATTTTTAAAATATACTCAAGTTTAAAAACCGTTCTTTCGTTTCGTTCGCTTCCAACCGGCCAATCTGGAAGTCAATGGGGGAGGCCTATGTTCAGCAGTGGACGTCCTATGGCTGAAATGATGATGATGATGATGAAAAACCGTTACATAAATATTTATTACTTAAGTTAACCTTGTGAGTTTCGTTTGAAGACTTCAAAGTGCTTTGCGGATGTTTTTAACATCACATCAACCCTTCGCCTTCCACTTGTCCCGTCACAAGAATGTCGCACAATTTCAACTTTCCATATTACTTTGTAAAAAAATCCTATTTGTTCCGGGTTTTATAAATCCTGCAAGGAACATATTAAGTTTAGCGGAATGCTCCAAGATATAAATCTCAATCTTTTCCTATTTCAGGTAAGTGCCGGTTAGGTGCAGTTAATCTTCAGCACCTCGCATTAATTATTTCCTCGTGACGGGGTAAGTAGGTTCCGCCTACCTAAAAGGTAAGTTTGCAATTTTCTTGTTATTTTTAGGGTACCTCAAAAAAAAGAACATTTAAAGGTTCATTTGTTTGCTCGTATGTCCGTCTGACTCGAGACCGTTTTTTCTTAGGTACGAGTCTATGATACCTTGGAGGTTTTACTTGAATTCAACGAAATTGAAAGATACGGTTATTTGGGTCTCATAAAAACCAAGCTCACTCAAACCCAAACTCACTCATCAAAACGTGTTACTATGTAGCTAAGTTCCATTTGACCTAGAGTCTTGAAAATTTGCAAGAAAAAAATACAACTAAAGGGGAAAATCCTAAAATCGTTAATTTAAACTTGTATCACATTAAAAAATGTGATTTCAATTTATTAATTTTAAACCATTTTTGTTATGGGGTCTGAAGTAAATACAGAAATACATACAAGCTTCAAACTTAGTATGATTTAGAGTCAGGCTCGCTAGGAACCTAAACTATCTGAAGGAAAATAAGGTGGTATATGGAACCCTCGGTGCCTGAAACCGAATTGCACTTGACCGGTTTTTAAAATACCACGATAATTTTTAAAAGAGTACAGAATGCCGGCAAAGGATTTTAAGCCATTTTAGCGTTTAATTTTTCAGGTTTTTAATCATTTTTAATGTGATGGTTTGTTAATTATTTAGTAAACTTTTGATAATATAACACTTGAAAAAAAATCGACTGCCTCAGGTGGGACTCGAACCCACGTCTCATCGCATGCCGGGCGAGTGCTTTTCCAACTAAGCTACCGAGGACGTTGGCTAACCCGTCGAAATTTGTCAAGTGTTTCTCGCTGTTGAAGCCAGCGTTTTATCTGATCAATGTTGCGGCTATACGTATAATTAGTATACTACCGTCTAACACCCGATAGAAATATTGTTGCAAATATTTAACTATCAGTTAAGATCAGAACAGCTTAAACGATTTAAATTTTGTTTTTAGCAATTACATGCTTTGTTATATCTATGATAATATAACACTTGAAAAAAAAATCGACTACCTCAGATGTTATTTTCATAGATATAACAAAGCATGTAATTGCTAAAAACAAAATTTAAATTAGTAAACCTTGTATTACTAATAGACTTGTAACTGAGTCTATGACATCCATAACTTAGGTACAAATGTTTCTACTCGTCACACAAACACCACTTGTCCCTTGCGAGATTTGACCCCACGACTGCTGAAAGTCAGTATAACTGGTATAACCATAGGTATTATGATTAGTTCTCGTTCTTATAATGTCTTTTTTATTCTTTTATAAGTACCTATGCAATAAAGCGTACTGTATTCTACCATAATTGAAATTTATGCAAGGACATTTAATAAATACAGCCTTATCCAAGCTTAATGCAGGCCCGCGGTGAAGGCTCAAAATTTAAAACCTCATTGAAATTGCCCGGGAACTTAATTTAACTTATTCCTTTTGTCGTTTTCTCGTTAACTGCCTACGGTATCTGAAACGATTATATTTTCTTTTTACCATTTCCTTTTTACTGCTACACAATACACTGGTTTTTCACTGTGAGATATAATGTATATTATAGTCCGAGAGGTTATGATGTAATATATTATATTAAATCTCAGTGTAAACACTTCATTCAGAACTACGGTGAGCTATATAAATGTATACCTCAAGATGTTATTAAAATTGTATAGTGAAAAACCACTTTTATTTTAGTTTTGTTTGGGGCTAGATAGTATGAGTGATTGTTAAAAGTGCGTAAACAAGGTATTAATGAAATAACGCAAAACCTTTTAAGGGGTTATTCCAATGCGTTATTTGATTATTAATTGCAATTGTTTCTATCATTTAAATTAGGTAGCAAAATAAACCATTTTTATTTAATTTGTGTTACTCGTATGTTTTTAAGAGCTAATTGAGAGCTACGAGACTAAGGCTCGTGATATTACTATCATTTTATAGTATTTAAGTGTTTAACTTGTAAAAATAAGAATCGAATTAGAACTCGAGTTGGAGGATTCGGTCAGATGCATACAACAGACAATATTATTATTTTATTCGATTACCAATTTTTGTTTGCTTATTTGTAATAAAAAAGACCTTGTATATTAATTAAATTAAAATAACAGGAAATTTGTTTTGGGATCTAAAGTTTAGTTTTGATACCATTCATTTAAGTATGTGTTTTACGATTCGAAATATTATCATCTATTTTGAGTACTGTATATTTTGAAAAGGTACCTATTTGAGTAGGTATGTGATTACTTATTTGAACTTAGCATATCTTTCTACTATTCTCGAGTGGCATAGGGTAAAAGCCGGATAGTTGCCCCACTTTTTGAAAATGCTCAATAAGATATAAATTATGTGTGTACTCTCAATATACTCGGTATTTATTAAAACATTGGTCTTTATTCTTTTTTTCTACACCATTTTTGGTAAACACAATTAATATTGTCTATATGGAAATCTTGTTTTATTTGACCCCTCAAAAAAGGGATAGTCGCCTACTGTGGCGGATAGTTGTCTCATGCTAAAAATGCTTCGCGGGTTGCCCTACGATAAAATTGCTTCAATTGATTTATTAGATTTCTTTTTTAATTTTTGTTCTTTAGTACTTTAAACCCCAGTGCTTAACTATCTTCAGTCCAGCTGATGAGACGCAGGACCACGCTAGATTTTTGCAAATATTTGCTGGTCATTTTTCTCACCTGCAACATGAAATCTTCAAGAAATAATAGTTGCCCTTAAGGCAACTATCCGCAAAAGTATATGGGGCGACTATCCTTTTCAATACGGATACTTGCCCTTTTAAATTAAAAAAATAAATAAATGCTTTTTATCAATAAAATGTAATGGACCGTATAGTTTAAACTCCAGTGTATACGAAGAAACAACAAGTTGATTGAATCCATACCCATGTAAAAAAATATTACATAGAAATGACTCACAAACATAATTTTGACGCTCGTGTTGGTCATGCCATGGAAGATTTTTGCTTACACACACAAAACGCATGGACTTTTTCTTATGGCTTGTTTGGCATTAAGACTTACGGGAGGACCGCTTTTGATCAATAGAGAGCCCTAACACTGGAGGCATCTCTAACATAGTGTATTCAAAACCGGGACATGTATCCCACCGAGGCAACTATCCTGGTTTTACCCTAAGCTATTTTTATACTGGAAATAAGAACAGTTCCCACGGGACGAGGGATAATTTCTGTGACTAATTAAAAGCGCGGGTGGAACCGCGAGCGCAGACTAGTCCAACATAAAACTTTGTTCTTAGACTAATAACAGTCGTGACTGTCGTGACGGTTTCTACTATCTACTCTGTTAATACCTTGGATTACTTTATTTTAATGCTGAACAACTGCCGTGACTTTAGAATCGTCACATTGCATTTGTTTTTACTATTACAAGACATCAAAGTAGCTATGATTGTGCCACAAATGTATCTATTTAATTCTTGAATATTATTTGAACATTGCCTTAATAGACATCTTTCAAATATAATTAATAATTACTAATTTGATCTATTGCAATGCAATGTTTACAAAGCAAATTATTTGTTCTGCGTATGGAATGCTGTAATTTTCTGCTGACTGCTAAAAGAAGGGCAATGATTTTGGAATGTGTGTACCGTGGAAGGAGTCACCCACTTTGATCAATTTTAATATGCATTTTACTCCTCAAATATAACAGCAAAAAATATGAAAAAAAATAATAATATCGGTTTTGCTTATACTATCTTCAAAAAATATGTGAGTTATCAAAGCTACTCGTAAACTATGGTTGGGTAACCCACTTTGATATTTAACCCACACGTAAAGTAACCCATTTTGATTCCCCTCGTTTTTTTAACGGAAATCGAAAGTATCCCTGTAAGAAACACAACGAAAAGTGGGTTAAGGATTTATCAAGGTTTTTATATATTTGGGGTGACTTTGACACAGAAAAACTAGGGAATTTTATGAAATAATAAACTTTATTTAAAAACTTTGAAGTTTTCAGAATATTACTCTTTAGATGCCAAGAAGCCAAGTAAATTCCACAGCGACTGACTAAACGCGAGCATTGACAACCAATGCTGCCAACCAAAAAAAATATATATAATAAAGGTTGCGTTCAGAAACCGTACAATTTGAGTTTTACTACGAAATGAAGTTATTATAAAAGTAACCCCAGGATTCAAAGTAAACTCAGTATATAAAATGCTCAGGCACCAGTATATAATTTGCACATTATAAATTATTTCTATGATATATTTCATTAAATGAAATCGGATTACAGTTTTTTTACAACTAATGCCGCCCTTTGTTCCCTGCACAAAAACAGTTTACTTTTCATTACCATGACAAAGCACATTGGAAGCTGTAAAATGCTCAGGCCATTACTTGAGAATAATGTAGTTCATCTACTTTATGCATCGCTTAGTGCCTCTGCGAGCGATAAAGAGATCTTAATGCTAAGAACAACTTAAAATGTATGTTTGCTCTTTGCTTATAACGGCTTGACCCGTTTTTCAGAATATCGTTTTCAGATTAGATTAAGTTATCAAGACGAGGATGATTTTCATTTTGCTAGATACCTAACATTATCTTTCTTTTCGTGTCGACCTTAAGCCACTTTGAAATATGTAAGCCCAGATGCCTAATTCCCGTAATATAAACATAAAATCAAGCTCTGATTCCGCCCCAATAACATTTCTATCAAAAACGGTATTCTCTTAAACTTATGATGTGACGTAAAATTGACAAAAGTTTGTAATGTGACTCAAATTGAAATTGATACAATCAAACAAAAAAAAAATCTCAATTTAGTTTGTTTCAGTCATATTACGAACTATAATTATTTTTTTTTTAGTTTACGAGAAAACTGTTTTTGATTTTTAATGGAACTGGATTGTGACTTTAAAATTCCAGGAATTGGGCTTCTGATTTTTGCAAAGGTAACACAATCCTTTCGATGGCCGCCCCTGTATGAACATCGGCTCAAAAGCAAGACAATTCAGAGATAGTATATGATTGTCTATTGTCATGTTTCATCGCTAGAATAAATGACTAGCTTTTACGTAAAAGTTCAACGCGTCTTCCAGATTATAAACAGCATTACCTACTTTACACTTCTTGATATTTTCAATTTAGGTGTCTGTCGTGTCAGAAGATAATATAAATAGCACAAAGCAGACAAGGTTAAAAAAAACTCTACCTAGAAGAGCGCGAGTCTTAGGTTTATTAATAATAAATAATAATTGAAAAATGCACCGTGATTTATCCGTTTCTTCTGTGCTGCAAATGCGTTAAAAAATAATACACATACATTTCCTTTCATCAAAACCGATCCATCTGTTATTTTTAAATGCGTTAAAAACAAAACATTATACCGAGTACAAAAGGTGAGATCGTAATTAAAAGAGGGTAAAATCAGCGGGTATCCCACAAATGGTTGGCGGTGAGGTTTATTGTAACAAATTCCAGACAGTAACCGAATTTAAAAAGTGTTAGGCAATGTAAAAATCGCATTTCGCTCTAACTTGTGTTTAAATGCGGAAAATTCCGAGCTCCTAATGAATGTGATTGATATGGTAATAAGTGCCGAGGCTTTCAATATTGAAGAATTGGTATCTAGATCTATCTACATTAACGCAGACGCCTTAATAAGCTGTTCATATCAACGTGTCCGGTTTAACTGTATCTTTTTTATTTAAACTATTGTACTGGAAAATTATTAGCATAAGACTTTTAATTTGGATAAATAATGATTATGTAGGTAAAAGTATACCCGTTAGTAATTATTATGTAATACCTGCAAGTCATCAAAAGTATTTTAAAGTGGCAACGTTTTTTAGTAGGTAGGTACACGGTTGTTCTTCATCACTGTATGACTCATCTGAATTTGAAAAAGACAGTAAGCGTGCTTTAACTAAAGAGGATATGACATACTGTGTTAGAACATTTAAAACATTTAGCAAATCGAAAAGAATATTATGCCACTATCCAACATAGTAGATAGGTAGAAAAGTATGCAAATGTGGTTACTGCTTAATCACTATTCAAAATATTAATCTGACTGTTGTTATAAAAGGGTAAAATCCAACGAAGTTTGCTGTTAATAAATCTAAGAGCTTGCCTTTTTTGTCAAATTAAAAACAATTTTTGGTAATTTTCGGTTGTTGAACCCTACATTACATTATGCTCAGAAATAAAAATTCACCTTTATTTTACCTAAAGTTAAATAGCACTCAAAGACGATAAACAGAAACTTAATTTGCACTAATTTAATTACGCTGCAGTTTATTTTGCACTAAGAATTATTTTGCACTTTTTTTTACCTCACCTGCTCTAAAAAACGTTTATTTACCATTTGAAGTTAAGAAATTATTTTAAAATATCAACATTGTAAACAGGTATCTACAGAAACTTATTTCATTTTATTTTTATCACACAATGATCTAAAAAAGGTATTTCTTTGGCATATGGTAAAAAGGCATTGAAATGAAAAGATATATTTCATTGATATGCACGGACAATGTCCAACAAAATGGTTTATTTTTCTTTGTTGACAATAGAGAAAAGACCTGCAAAGAGGTTAAGCCTGAATATTGTCTACCTTCTGATCAAACCGGATAAGAGCGGATCAAGCTAAACTTGGCCAAGTCACCGAGTATGCGCCGAGTCACTAGGTATGAGCCGAGTATGATAAGAATTTGCCAAACAAATTAGCTCCTAAAACAGTTCAAAAATAAATCTCTACGTTAGACTAAAAACGTTTACAAACTTAGAGCCATCTTATAATAGGCCTTAGTTTCAACTTTAACAATCACGACTTCGTTGTAAATATTTTACTTAAGTAGGTACATAGTGTGTATTTCTCTTACTTAGCAAAGTATGAAATAACAAGAAGTCAGTAGGACGACAAGGCGTTCGTTTTTCATTTATTTTTCTTGTCAAAATAATCGTTTAGTGTAGTAGAGTTACCAGTTTTTTTATAAAAATCATGGTCTCGCATAAAAGTAAAGTTAGTACCATTATTTTGATAAAACTAATAAATTTTTCATTCAATAGGCCTTTCAAGTAAGGAACTCGGTAGAATAAATACACTTATTATTCCAAGGAGAATATAAACAATTTTACTTATGGTGATTTTATTTATAAAGGGCTCTACAAAGGAGGTGCGTAGCAATGTCCCATACTGCCGTATGTACTTATTTTTATTCAGGTCCCGAGACTCATAATGCTTGAAGGTGTTATGTGATTTCCAATTTAAACGACTGCAAAAATATGTGTCCACTTTATAACAATTCAACAGCCTTATTTTCTTGAAACAAGAATCCTTTCAGAAGTACATACAAATTTTTGAAGTCAACTATCCCTGCTGTATTTGTACTTAATTGCACTGTTATTAAAAAATATTAGTAATTAATCCCCTGTTTTGCATAATGCCTACGATATAATTATTTTTAATTTTTATCTATTTTGGAATTTGGAAGCCTCCTTCCGGCCAATCGTCTACGTTTAACTGTAGATAATCAACAGGAGATTGGTCGTTATGTACATATTAAGAGGAAACCATATAAACTGCAAAATAGTAACAAATAATAAACTTCACGAGACATCAACCACTTAATAAAGGCTCTTATTGACTATTAACGACGACAACAGTTAACCGAACGATCCCGACCATAGGACTATACGACTTAAATAATCACACATGAGAACTATAAAGTTTCGGCAGTATAACATAAGCGCTTCATAATTTATACTGTTTTAATAATTGGTTGATTACCAATGGGCTAGTTTCCTAGGTCAAAAAAAGATTATTCTATTTAGTCCGTCAGATAGATTATCAAAAAATATTGGACCCATATTTTGTCTTTTGTCAATCAAATAAAAAATTACGAAGATAAAGCGCATCAAAGTGAGCACGTGACGTCACGTCTTGCTAAAAAGTGGCAAGGCGTGACGTTACACAGAACTTTAACGGGCTATATCCATTTTTTGTTTGATTAAGAAAAGAAAAAATACGTGTCCAATATTTTCTGTTAATCCAACTGACCTACTAATAAAATTTTTTTAGGAAACTAGCCTATTATGACTGATTTCTAACTATTTTGTTGATTTCTTTTGGGATGCGTGTAGTGCTAGCATTATAGTCTTTGTCAAGGGCTAAGATTACACACCAACTAAGAAAAATTCTAATGATCTATTAATTGCTACAAAAAAAAACATAGCTAAGCACTATTCCAATTAATTAACCCGTCAGCTCTTTAAAACGAGACACAATACAGGGTTATTTGTAAAACATCAAAAACCTCCTAGGGGCTGATTCTGGTGGTCAAATCTAACAACTTTTTCTATAGGACCAACATTAAAATCTAAAAAAAAAATTTCACTGCTCCATACAAACTGATGTCAGCTGGTGGCGGCTTAGTATAGGGAAGTCAATTTTTTTTCAATGTTGGTCCTATAGAAAAAGTTCTTATATTTGAGCACCAGAATCAGCCCCTAGGAGGTTGTTGATGTTTTACAAATAACCCTGTATATAGAAATTTGTCTTAAAAGCAGCCAATAAGCAGAACTATTTATAAAAGAACTAGACGATCCGTTGAAGAAGTACAATGCCGAAACAAAATGACACTCCTCTATTTCATCAATACATGAGTATTATATAAGTATTACAAAATTTAAGTATTCAATCAAGACAATTAAAATAATCAATTGCGATGTGAAACTTAGTAGATGATCACAGCACTTGCAATTGGAATTGCATACACTTTATTGTGTATTATAATATTATAGGTAATGTTGTAAACAGAGATTTCTATAGAGCTTAACGGAATAATGGGTGCACCTTAGTAAACGCAATCGTAAACTAAATCCAACGATTTGGTTCACGATAAAACAACCTAATTTACCGAATTACTCATGTATTATTTTTTTCTATTTAACACAAAAACTTTAGACTGGTTTTACTAATGTTAGTGAATAATTATAACATTTAACATTTTAATTTTGGAGTGCTTACAGTTTTTCTAATCTGTAAATATGTAGTCAAAAATTATAAACTCCACACTGCTATTACAAAAGTTGTAATTAATACTTCGATCAATACAACGGTAGGTGATTTGATTTCCAGTAAGAAGGTGGGATAGTTTATTATATTACATTAAAGTTTCATTAAATACAATGGTATTATTAACATTTAAAATATTCAAAAATAAAATAATTGTATTTTTTATTTTGAATGTCTGTTTCCTACATTTGTATTTGTGTTTTCTAAAAAATGAGTCCATTTTAATTAAAAGGCTTTATGTGGTAATTCTGCGTATTTATTTTTAATGAGATGGAATGGCTGTATGGCGGGTCCTCATTTTTTACACGTATACATACTTGTACGTTTGTAAAAAATGAAACAATATATTTAATTGTTCAGAATTGTGATTCTGTTTTCTTCTCACTCTGGCACAGTAATGGGAAATGCTCTATTTGAGATGGCATAATGATTATTTGGCAAATAAAAAGGTTTAATTCCGCGAGGCTGAAACTGTAGACAGAAACTATGGGAGAGTCGGTGAAATCGTACCAGCGTTTTAATCGTACCACCTCTAGATTACCTACAAACCAACATATATTTTTAACGCTGGTAACACTAAACTATGCTTCAGTGAAAACATCAACACTCTGCCATTTTGTAATGGCGTCGGTTGAGAACAGTGCTAGTAAAAAAAAAAAGTTTTTGTCAAATTTGATCTAAATTTTCGTGCTGATTCGTAAGGCAGGTACTTACAGAAAAAGTGACTTTTTTGTAATAGTATCGATAGTAATTTAAGTGCCAAACTAACTAGTTTTTTTAGATTGTTTTCGCGGAGTCTTTAAATTTGAAGGTTATGTAGCTATCAGTTGTTTTGTTTTTAAATACATGGTTGGCTGAATTGTACCACAGTTTACATATTGTACCGGTACAATTTATCCGACAGTTACAAAACAACATATTTTCATTTGATTTAATTTCTTACTTAGATGACGGATTCGGGTGATAAATATTATCAATAAGGTATATTATTCGTCTTAATTATAGTTCCTAAATTGCAATAATACAAAAAATGCCTTAATTATAAAAGAAAAGTAATTAGATGTTTTTTTATGTCTTAATAATATTCTTATTATTGTATTTTAGACATTTATTTGTTAAAAACATATTACAATATGTCGTTTACTATTATTTTAATATAGTTTATATGTTGCTATCATACAAACAATATAAAAAAGCCAGATGTAACAGAAGTATAATATGTATTTTGTAATAATTTTCTCAGTCTTTAATTAGATACGTATTTTAGTTTTTTTATCTCTATTTATTTAAGACATAATTAAATAATTAGATATTAAGTCTGTTAGATTAAAAATTTATGGTAAATGACACCAAAAAAAAAATTCTTTTAAATAAATATTGTTTTTATGACTGGTACGATAAAAACACCCATAGTACGATTTAAAATACCTGTTGTACGATTTAAGCAACTAGTTGGCTAAATTGTACCGTTAGCAGACCTCCGAAAAAACACATATTTGACAACCTGCAATTTAAGACAGCAATTATTTTACAGGAGATAGCCAAGATGTTGACCTATAATTGTGATAGTCATTCATGTGTGTAAGTGTTTATGTAAATGAAATATTGATGTTAAAGTAAAATGTGGTACAATATAACCGATTTTCCCCTAAATATGTAGGTAAAATGTTTAGATAAACAAAAAAACATGTCCTTAAAAAATAATGGTTGGTAAAAGAAAATCTTTTTATTTTTTGTTAGCATATGTCATAATTCTTGTCTGAACCAAAAAAGGGTGTGTTGCGTGCTGCTGTTTAATGGTCGGGATATTCCCATGAACATCCCAAAAATAAAAATATACTGAAAAGTTGTAAGATGAAACTTTTAAAAGATTGTTTTGATATAAAAAACAGACTAAGCAAGATAGATGCCAACCCGTCAAAACAGCTCGGCAATGTTAGCTCGTATGTTTTATAATTTTGTGAAAAGATTTTGACGCGTTCCGTCGTTAAAGTAAACATCGTATCTAACTTGTTTATTATAACGTTATAAGTCATGCAAATTATTTTATACGTTACATTTACAAAGGCATTTTTTTTCGTTAGAGGCACCTACGAAGAATATTTCAAAATTATTTCGCAAGAGTTTTTTGCTGTTGTTAATCCAAAGGAAATCTATCCAATATTTCAAAAGTCTAAAAAATAATAATTTATTTGTAGCATACAATATTTGCTATAAATAAATATAATGAGTTAATTTTATTTATACGCATAGTTGCGTACATCATCAAAATAATATGCCTTTAAAACATTACACATTTTTTTACATGTTAAATACTTTAAAAAAATACTATTGTTGATTTCTTTTAGCAAAACATATTTTCTATAAAAAATGGATATGGAAAGGATAAATATGTAATTAACTATATAAATACTGTCCATAACTCTTAACATCAGTTAGTAGAGCTAGATACATTTTGGACAAGATAGTTTGATTTAACTAAGGTAAATATCCTTAGGCTATTCCTTACAAACACAGGGGTGGAGAGGAGAGGCCCGTCTAACAACCCTTGAAAATAGCCCTTAACAAACACTAACAATATATCCTCGCACATGTACGTAACTATGACTGTAGGCTTTGAGTTAGAAGATGCCTAAAATAACATAATATTATTTTGATAACATTATTTTTTGTAAGTACATAATATTGTTTGCAAAATCAATATGCCCGTTATTTCATTTCGTTGTGTTTAGTTTCTTTCTAATAAAGGATAAACCGTATCGTGTAATGCTAATAATATTATCGTAGGTATCTAATCAAAATTGTTAAATAGGTGAGACTAAAAGTTAAAATGATACTAACTACTTAGTTATAAAAGTTAGTTCAAATTATGATATGCCCCAGCTGATACATTGGTTTTGTTACAGTATCTGCGTAAATACTGAATAATAATAATAATAATAATAAGCAAAAACGCATTTCTTTTTATCATTATCATTACAATATCTAACGTAACTAGAGTAATATCGATTCTGCCGGTATATACTGAAATTAAACCGGTGCACTCCAGAACAAAGCCTATCGCACCCGTATGAACGTGCCATAACTTGCAGTAGGAGATTACACTTCGCCCCCCGTCGCAAAAAAGAATGCATGTACCATTAAAATCGGACAGTAAATGTATTGGAATTAATGCATGCAACTTAATTAAAGCGAATTTGGGGGATTTAAAATCGTTATCGTATGGCAGAGTGCATGGTGGTAGGTCGGCAGATAAGCGCAGCCCGGGTACGGCGATCCGGCGGCGTCGGCGGCAGTCACAATCGGTTGGCACGCGCGGCCACACGCTAGCGCGGCCCACAGCCGCCCGCCGCCGCCGCCGCTTCCGCGACCGCTCGCGCGACAAGCACACAGGTAAACAATACCTCCATCTCACACTATCATCACCTCATCACAATGCATGCAGTGACCTTTATAAGTATCTCGAACAACAACAGAAGTACTTAATATAAATTTAGTTTAAGTGTTACCCATCAATTTTGGAGTGAGAACAAAAATGCAAAGTGTTTGTTGTCAATTTATTTTTGTAGTGCGAAACGACTTCATGTCACAACCATTGATGTAACGGATGACTAAAAGTGTGTGCCGCATTGCCAATACAACGTTAAAACAATAACTTCTTTGCGTACTTAATTAACAGGTTTACATGGAACCTCATTACTGATATAAATTACAATGTTACACAATATCGTCTTGTTACTCAATCCGCTTGCCTAAATTTGCTTAGGTGTAATTTCAGCTGGAATGTCTAAGCAATTGGACTAACAATAATACGAGTTATATGAGTGCTCTCATCTGAACCACAGAATACATAATAGTACACGTCTGATCGAAGCTAAATAAATAAATTAGAACAATGCAAAGGACTTTCAAAATGTGGGTTAAGAGATTGACATAAAATTGAGAAACTTGGGACTATCACTACAGACGTTTGATGTTTCATGTAACATTACGATAACCCTCTTATCTATTGAAGACCTTGAAATCAGAACGAGTTAATCCATCTTCTTAACATGATGACTAAAAACTGTAAATGAGATTTACAGAATCCAAAATAAAAACAGACTTGCATTATCGGATTAAAGATCTCACAGTCATAATGACAATACGTCTGAATTTTGGTAAAAGTGTCAAAACTCGCACTTTGGCATTAGGCATAATAAAAGTTGACGCTAGGATTTTTTTGGCGAAATAACCTAAGAAAATATCTACACAGATAAGTTACAGAAACCAATTTGATTAATGGAGGGTCTATTGGCATCCGTCCCGATCATTGGCTTCAAATTTCTTTAGGCAATTCGAACGCGATACAGTTCTGGAAGCTATCAATGTGAGAAAAAAACATATTTTGTCTACATGGAGCTCGAATACCTATTTTAATGCTCTGTAAACAAAATAAGTAGTATTATAAGATGATTACGGACAGCTGCTTCTGTAATTTGTATTAGCCGTCAGACAGAAACAAAGAAACTGGATACTGAAATTTGTCACAAAACTTGACAGCAAAAACCGTAAATATTTTACATCTGGTTACAGGCGACGCGCATTGAAAACAAGTGACACTCTCCCAGGATTGCCTTATTGATTTCAGTGATAACTGGAAAATATTTTAGCACTAGATTTAGAAACGGAATATCCTTGTTATGATTGAGTTAAGTTAGAGATTTAGCGTCCCTAAGCACTTCATAAGTAACGCAGTTGTACTCGTACTTATCGTTTCCCAGAAATATGTACCTACTTACAAGCAAACAAATTGAGAAATTAGACATGTCTTGTTTTATAAGTTCACTAGTGGTTCCCCGCCACTTCGTCCGCAAAAATGACGAATTCTCCATGCAAACTTCCACGTTCCATTTTACACACTTTAGGGTTGAACTTTAAAAAAATATTCTGAGTAGGCACTCACGAACGCATTCAAGGAACCTCTGTGCAAAATTTCAATTTTTTTAGGACCAGCGCGGCTCTGCTACCCTTAGTTTCGCCAGTCAGTCAGCTTTGTCTTATATATACAATGTATAAATAAATACGTTACAATTTTTATGTATTTTTATATAACGGATGTAACATGCTCACGACTTTGGAACACAGTTCTAACTAACGAAGAATAAGTTCTGCCACACGTCGATTTATGGCCAATAATCCTCATTGTCATGAATTTTGTAGCACAAGTTAACAGCTCATATCATAAAATAATGTAGGTACGATAGTTCCGTACACAATGTCTTCATGAATATACATTAAAAAGAAAGATCAACATTTTGACCCTCAATTTACATCAGTAATATCATGGCAATTTCCATTTTTATTACATAGGCCAACAGAAATATCTAACGTGTTTTTGTATTTTGAGTCTAACCTATTAAATGGCCAAAAAAACAAGAAATCTTATTTTTTATTACAATGATATAATATAGTATCGTTTTAATGTTATGTTAAATCTTGTCCAAAGTACTACGCCAATGTAAAGAAAATATATGATTAGTCTACATCAAAAGGTTTCAAACAAACAAAGATTCGTAAAGTAGAAAATACTTAAGAAAAAAGTTGGTACTTACCGAAGTTTCGTAAAAACAAATAGTATTAAGTTATCTTTAGATCTACATTACAGATGCTATGATTTGCAATTTCTTTTTCTTGCAAATAACATTGTTTTTTGTAACTTGCTTCGTGAGTTATTTAACCTTCATGTACAAATGTATAGCTCTTTAATTATTTATATATTAGCGGGAATTGTTTCTCTTACCTTCGTGTGTAATGTAAAGCTGGCTGTCTTCTGAGATAAAGAAAATAAAATATAGTTTGATGTAGCAACCGTAGAAACACCTACGACGTATTTGACATAAATAGTACAATTTAAAAATGATTTATTACAAAAGTATAAAAAGCTTAGGAATTTTAATTATACCTCTCTTTATTTACCTATATTTACTAAGCTTTGGGCTAAGAGCTTAACTTTTTTATGATTATCTACGGCGTTTTATCATAAAGTGTAATTTATTAAAATCTAAATTGGTAGAGAAAACATAAGCTTAACAGGAAAACTGGTTTGGATAGGTATAAACGTTAAACTGTCAAACTTTAAGTCTTTGACTATGTAATACTAATATCTTCTAGCAGGAAACATTATTTATTCATCGAACTATGGTTTAGATACTAATAGGTACCATTAAAATCAAGTCATTATCATCATTTCGGCCATAGGACGTCCACTGCTGAACACAGGCCTCCCCCAATGACTTTCATCAGGGGGGGGAATTCCAATACTCGCCACGCTTGGCAGGCGGGTTGGCGAGCGCAGTTTTTTATAACATTTCGCACGTAGACGCTGCTGCCCGTCTCGTGCTACAGGAATTAGTCGCACCTTACGACACGCCTCCTGTTGGCTGTAGGGAAATGTATTCTTTAAGGCCGTCCTCACACTGCACACACACAAACATGTGCCTGGCCGTTTTTCCCTTGTTAAAACTTAAAACCAAGTAAGTTACTTTAATCATGCTTATTTTATAAAAACAGTTACTTAAATATATTGCATAGTCTATAAACATAGAGTTGCAATGACTCTTGTATTATTTTATAGACAAAACCAACTATTACTAAGAATGACACCGATTATTATGCTAATGTTCTTAATATTACCAATTCCAAAACTTTAGCTATCGCAACACGCTTAATTATCCCCAGTCAATGGCAGTTAACATACAAAAAATATGCAAAGTTTATTACTCACCGAAAACATTCCAAAGCCTAACAAAAACATTTCGAATTGGAACAAGAGAGGCAATCGTTGTTATTATACAAAGAATCGTTTTAATGAATTTGTGTTTAAAAGAGGTTTTGTCGTTCTTCAATTTAAAGTAATCCTTTGAAATGTCGGTCCGTCTGTCTGCATCACTCAAATCGGATGCCCAACAAATTAATGTCCGTTACCGCTAATTTATTCACTGAAAGGTATGCAAATTTTTTACTTTCTCGACTTCAAATACTAAATCCAAAGCGGTCCCTGACACATTTTATCAAATATTCAAGGTTAGCTTTGCCCGTAGGTAAGTACCTACCTACCTTTGAAACAATATGTGATATTTTCTATAAACGTCAGCATC
Organism: Anania hortulata; assembly: GCA_963576865.1. NCBI lineage: Eukaryota > Metazoa > Arthropoda > Insecta > Lepidoptera > Crambidae > Anania > Anania hortulata. The sequence continues at coordinate 13,096,619 of OY756392.1, read as the reverse complement.
GATATTTACATGTTGAGCAGAGTCATACTTTCTTGTCGCAAACTTGGTTTAAAAATAAAATAAGCTAATTATTTAGTCTTTTGTCGTTTTTATCTTTTTGTTGAACTTTGGCAGCTTTTATCTAACTATTAAAATATTATTGGGATCTCAAATTGCTTTAATTAAATAAAGGACATATTAGACATTTATAAGACAAACAAATCATTAAAAAAATGTTTAATCCAGTAAGGCTCAAATATCCGAATTTGTATTCTCAAAATAGCTCTACCTTTATACACAACATGTTTGGCTAACCCTCTTCCGAACACCCTGTATATTGGATAATTCCTATTAAACTACAAATCGACTTTTTCAACGAAGTAAATGTGCGATTTATGCAAGAGACGTTAAATTGAATACATTTTAGTTTCAAGTTTCCCAATCATCTAAATATATTGGTTGAATCATTCTATGTTTATTTTCAGTAAACCGACAACATATACATGCCGTTTTTGCTCGGAACACCTGTCTTTTTATTTTACAGTAACACTTGTTTATACAAAAAGTTTCACTTCGTAACACTTTTTATGACCTAATTACGTTTACTACAGTCGGAGGATCGAAAAAAAACCAAATTTACTTATAAAATATTTAATTAGAAATTAATTAAATTTACATTAATTACTTAGGAACAAAGATGAAACCTAATCGAAGTGTGATTATGGAATGGTACAATAATGATTTACAGATTTTATGAAGATGTCGATTGACGTCACTTTTACTGGCTTGCAATTGTACTTCGGACCATTACACAAATGTAGGGCAGCAACTCAGCGATCTTCGTATTGGGCGACTGCGTAATTCCTCCCCTCTCGGAACGGCAATTATTTTAGCACGTTGAGTGAAAATGTTGCCGGGATCGCATCATGATGTTGCTGATTCTCGGGAGTTGGTGGTTGTTCTTTCTTCTTTACATTCTGGCTACATTTCCATGTGTTGTAGCGCCGGTGTACAATAAAGATTACGAGCACACCTGTAGCAAGCAGCATCACATAAAATGGTATAGTTGTATGGTATAATACGTCAAGTGGGGCGCTGGCGTTATCGATTGGGGCTTCCATCATGATCTTGTCCTGGATGCTGTGTAGTTCTTGTAGATTAATAGAGTTTAATTTAATGTGGGATAACATTTTAGCTTTTCCTTCTTCATCAGATGGGATTTCTATCAGTTTGAGGGGTTGTCCTCTAAGTTCATCGTTGTCATTGGTGATGGTGAATTCTGTAGTTTTCAGGTTGCAGCCAACGGGAATGGTTACGAGGTAGCTTCCATTAAGGGTGGTGTAATCTCGTCGTCCACAAAGAAGTTGGACTTTGCTTGCATGTGGAAAGGATAGGACGTAATGTTGGTCGTCCAATTTTTCCATGGCTTCTTTCTTCAGGGTGATTGTGGAAAATTCGCAGGTGTTCTTCAGAACTTGGTTGATGATAAGTTCGTGGATGCAATCAGGCTTGGTGCGTAGGTGGTGTTGAATAGTGTTTTCGCACAGAAACCAGTTATTAAGCTTCGGACATTCTGTCTCTATGTACATGAATAAAATCTCGTTTGTTGCTAGGAAAGGATAAGTTGGGATGAGAGCCTGATTATTTTTATTAGGGACTATGGCTAAATGGTAAAGATTATAGATTTCTTTGGATATTACAGGAAATTTAAATATGAAAACTATCTGATTGTCGGTGTAGTATGAGCCTGGTTTAATGATGTCGTAGTATTGCCTTAATTCGAGATTTACTATTTGATCATCACCATAAATATTCCTAAGTTTACCTATCATAAAACTTAAAGTGTCTACATCTATCATGGAGTGGTGTGTGCTAGATGCACGAATAAAAGCTAAGCTATTCTCTAGTCTAATTAACTCCTGAGCAAGGTTGTCTACGTTTTCACCTGCAATAATTAAGAGTTGAGCAAGTCTGACGTATTTAATCAAACTATTTTCATTATAGACGTTGCTTTTTAATACTAACTCGATTGTTGAATTGATTTTATTCTGATTATTTAAAAGCTGTGTCAAAATTTTATTATTTTCAGATATCCATTCTTTGCTAATACTGATGTGATTATTAAATTCAGAGACGATTTCATCTTGTTTATTCTTTAAAAGATTAATTGCTTTATTGTATTTTACGGCATCCGTATGGTCCAGATTACCAGTTATACTTTTAATAACGGAGCCGAGGCCATCTACAATACCTCTTTTAACTCGATTGGGCTCTAACGATTTAAGTTGAATCAATACCTTGCCAAGTTTGTCAGTTAAATAGTCAATCTGAGTCTCATAAAGAAGGTATGTGTCGTTAATTAATCGTGTCTTGTAACTCGTTAACTGATGTTGTAGGGAGTCGATTTTGTCTTTGATGTCGTCCAGTTGAACATATTGTATGAATGTATGATGGTGAGTAGTCAATCTCATTGGTCCAAGTTTGTGCGGTAGTAGTCCTGGTCCGTCAGCCAAACTTTCAAGTCTTATCTCTTGAGGCCGGGTGATCCGAAGGATCATTGTTAGAAGTATCCTGTAACAAATTTACCGCTTTAGGGATACGTTTCAAACGGGATTTGGCTATGGGGCCGCGTTTTTTGGAGGTGTAGATATGTATGGGCAAATCTGCCAGTACAGTATCTTGAGTATAGCGAGGGGCTATCTTTTGTCGCCCAGCTAAGGGATTTTTAATAAAAATTTGCTGTTCGGGGGCATATTGTATTTCAGGTTCCCGATTTTTGTTTCTATTTTCTGTTAGGGCTGTTCTGTCCTCTAATGATTTGCTGTTAACTAAATCGTATACTATGTCCATTCTATCTCTGTGATTCTGAAGGTATTGCTGTAATAGGTGCTGAGTTATGTCGATGTTTAAACAGTCTCTAGCGTCGAAGTGTCCAGTTAGTAAGTCGAACGGTCTACACTTTGTAAAGCTATGTATTGAGGAATTGTAAGCTATAAGTGCATATGGCATAAGGTTCACTACTGGCTCGTCTTTATGCTGTAGCTTCAGTAGTCTTAGGTGTTCTAGAAGAGTCAGATGAAATCTTTCGATGTTTCCATTATCATTGGGAGAGTGAGCTAAGATCCTGTGATGATTTATCTTGTGCAATCTAGTGAATTCTAAGAATAGTTGGTTTGTGAATTCGGTACCATTGTCGGTTATAATAGTCATAGGAAGTCCATGATGAGTACAGAATTGTAGTAAGGCTTGAAGAATACTGAGAGCTGTACCATCACGCAAATGGTACGCTTGGCCATATTTTGTGAATACATCTATAAAGGTAACATATTTCTCGCTTTGCACTGTAAATAGATCCATATGAATTATTTCAAAGGGTTTGGTGGCAGGAGGTACAACATTAAATTGGGGTCTAACAGGATTTCGGTCATACTTACCCTGACCACAGATGGTGCATTCGTTAATGAATTTAGTTATTTGGTCTTTCATCTTAGGCCAGTAATATTTTCGGGATAAAGCTAAATAGCATTCATTAATGCCACGATGGTTAGTTTTACCATCATGGTAATGACGAATGATTTCTTGTTGGCGAAGATATTCTTTTACATTCTCTAATTCGGATTTAGTTAATACTAGATTCATTGATGAGCCCTTGAATTTATCCTGCAATATTGGGATGATGGAGTACATCGCAAGAGGAGGATTAATGAGAAGACCAGTTTTTACTTTAGGGTTAACATATTCCTTTATAGCATTGACTACATCTTCTTCCAGTTTCGCCTCTGATAGTTGTATTCCTACGCGTGTGTGGGTGATAAATGGTTTGGTCATAATGGGTTTTCGTTTGACGTTATTAACTACAGTGAAGCATATTTGTCTGTTAAATTTGTTCAGGGGTTCGTCAGTTATCGGGATTTCTAATATCGGGTTTTCATCACTAGTATGTACAGTCTCAGTAGATGAGTTAGGTTTAGATAGAGCCGTTTCAGTCGGGTTACCTAATAGAGAATTTAGTTCATCTATTTCATCCATTAACGATCTGGTGTCGCCTAGATGAATCTCTATTCGCGATAGAGCATCGGCATTGGTGTTAATTTTGCCTTTTTTGTATTGCACTGTAAAGTCATATTCGCTCAGTCTTAGTCGCCATCTAGTTAGACGTGAATTTGGCTCCTTTAAATTCATCATCCACTCAAGAGGTTTGTGGTCGGTCAGTATCCTAAATTTTCTTCCGAAAAGGTATGGTCTAAAATATTTGGTAGCCCACACTATGGCCAGGAGTTCTTTTTCAATTGTGCTATAATTAATTTCGCTATCATTTAGGGTTCGAGAAGCATAGCACACAGGCTTATCACAACCTATAGGACCTTGAGATAATATGGCTCCAATGGCCATATTTGAAGCATCTGTCGTCAGATTGAACTCCTTAGTAAAATCAGGGTATTGAAGAATGGGATCATTGGTGAGTAAGGTCTTGCACCTTTCGAAACAATTTACATAATCGGGGGTAAGAGTGATCTTTCTACCCTTTTTTAGGCATTGGGTTAGCGGCTTGGTGGTACGTGCGAAGTCGGGAATAAATTTTCTGTAGTAACCAAGAAGTCCTAGAAATTGCTTAATTTCTTTGGTGGTTTTAGGGATTGGATACTTCTGAATAGCAGAAATCTTGTCAGGGTTCGGTTTGACGCCGTCCTTACTGATTACATGACCAAGGTAAGCTGTTTCGAGCTTCAAAAATTCAGACTTATCCATCTGAATTTTAAAGTTCGATTCTCGGAGTCTTTGGAACACCTTTTCCAGGTTCACCATATGCTCCTGGAGCGATGTGCTGAACACTATGATATCGTCGAGATACACGAGACATATGTCGTTTTGGAGACCCCGGAGGACATTATCCATTACACGTTGGAACGTGGATGGAGAATTTTTGAGACCCATGGGCATTCGAAGGAATTCGAAGTGTCCATGTTCGACATTGAAAGCTGTTTTAGGAATATCCTGGGGATCCATTTCCACCTGGTAAAAGCCACTGGCCAGGTCAAGTGTGGTGAAATACTGACACTTCCCTAACTTATCCAGAACGTCATTGATATTAGGAATGGGGTATTTGTCGTCAATTGTCTTTTCATTCAGTCTGCGGAAGTCAACCACAAGTCGCCATTTCTGTTTACCAGAAGCATCCATCTTCTTGGGCACAACCCAGATAGGTGAGCTCCAGGCTGAGTCAGAGGGTCTGATGATACCCTGCTCCAACATTTTTCCTATCTGACTCTTGACTTCATCTCGTTGGATAAACGGGTATCGATAATTTTTTGCGTGCACAGGGACTTCGTCGGTGGTCCTGATTCGGTGTTTAATTTTATTTGTGAACGTTAGTTGTTCGCCATCTATATAAAAAACGTCCGCATAGCGCGAGCAAAGAGTGGTAAGATTGACCTTTTCCTCTTCGTTCAGGTGCTCAGTACGTAAGCGCGGGATAACATCATCGGCGCGCGTCAGTGGTTGTAAAGTGCGCGCGCACTCGGTATTAAATAATTCGGCGTGCGCTGGGCTGTCAAGTGAGAAAATAATGTCGTTCGCGGTGGTGTTTTCTATCTCTAAGTAACCACGGTTATTAGTAACGGTTGTAAGACATTCATGAATAATGCAGTTACAAATTATTTGTTCTGGGATATAAGCGTCGCCATCTATTAAATCTAAGGGGAGTCTAATAATTTTCGAAGACATAGCTGGAATAATATTTTCGTAAAGGTTCACATTCCGTGAATTGTACATTTGAATAGGGTTCGAAGAAAAACGAGTTACTAGTTGACTTTCCTTTAAATCTATTCGCGCCTCCCATTTACTTAGTAAGTCTAGTCCGATAAGACCATCAAAGTAATTATGAAACCTATACACAAATAACTTCATGCTATCATTATCGCAGAACTCGGGAAAACATGGTAGTGTAATTGAATGGTCATTTCTACTGGTCGCGTGTATGTTTGTCACTTCAAACGGATCGTAGTTGAGAGGATAATTGGCAAAGTATTGTTCTACAGCCTCGGGACTGATAAAGGATTGGTTTGCTCCTGTATCTATCAATAATTTAAGAGGAGGATGGGCTATCTGGATGTATGGTAACTGCCTCTGTGTTTGAAGGTTAAGTTCTATCTTTGTTTTTTTAATTTTGACACTTCCTGAAAATCCTGCTCAGCATTGCTAGAACTTGGCTGTGGTTGATTTCCATCAGTCACCTGGTTTTCGTCAGTCGCGTTATAATAAGTTAATTCGGAAGTGAAGTCGGGTGAATCACTTGTATAGTTATAATCGGTATAATAATTATTGTAAACTGGGTCATAGTAGTCGTAGTTATTGTAATAAGAGTAGCCGTCGTCATTTATCATGCATTCATTAAGGTTCATTTCTCGACTTTTGAAATAGTTAGACGGAGGTGGGTTCCCTGATTTAGTCCAGTCATGTCCAGTCATAATCTGGGAATGCGGCAAAGTTCTTGGGGTAAATCTTTGAATACCACTCATTGGTTGAGGCGTTTGAAAATGTGGAGGATTGTTCCTGGGTTGAATATGAAACATATTACTACGAGGATTATAATTAGGGGGTGGTGCGCTAAACATCCTCTGAGTGTTAGTAGGCATACGCATACCGTGTTGTGGTTGGACTGGGAATTTGAAGGGCTGAGGCAGAGGCCTCATAGGTTGCTGTCCTACGGGAGCAGGCCAGTTAGGCATTGACATTAGTATATTATTCCGCTGTGGCGGGACCAATGAAGGCTGGGGTTGCAATGTAGCTTTAGGGTTGGTATAGGTCTTAGTTGTTTCACTGCTACGTTGCTGTAAATAAATTATATTAAGCTCTTCCTGGACATATTCCAGAGCCTTTTCTATAGTAGGGGGACGCATACAGCGTATACGGGACCCTAGGGGTTCTTTGAGCCCGCGAACATATGCCTGCATGGTAACTTTTTTGTACAGTTCCCGTTTCGCCTGTATAGTCGTTGGTACAGATTCATGTAAAGTCACATATGTCATTATAGTACTAAACAAAGTCTGGCAATGGTCATAGAACTCTTGGGGTGTCTTATTTCCCTGCGTAGCGATAGATAGGTCATTGTACAAGGCCGTCTCGTCGCGTTGATCTGAGAAATTATTTATTAAGGCAGTTCGAATGCCTAGCCAGCTATCGGGTATCCCGTTGGAATTAATTGTACATGCAGCGGGTCCTGTTATCTTATTGAGTATCCCGTTAATTAAACAAAGATTAGAAAATTCGCTTCCCTGGACGTTGCTCAAATATTTTACAGCCAATTGATCACAAATATTAATGAACCTTGTTAGAATATTAGGGTTCCCGTCGAAGTCCGGAACAAGGCGGAGGGCCTTAAAAATGGTGTCTGGTTCGTGAGACATTTCGTCAAATAAAATACCTAAGCTCTGATTCAAATCTAAATCTATATCAATATCCCTACAATTATCTATTTGCTGTCGGCGAGCCTGACTCGATTCAGACTCCCGGGAACTATTGGCTCTAGGGTGATAAATCTTGAAGTTTAAGGTAAAACACACTAAAGGATAAACTAAGGATAAAAACTATGATAAAAGGAAGCAACACGAGATCAATTCAAGTGTACTCACATAAATTTCATATCTGGTTTTCTTCGTGAATCGAGTTCTGGATTCTCCTCCTGGTCTGCAGCAGGTCCGTAGATTTTGGATACTCGGCGACGGGGCTTGATAGCCACCCGGGTGACTCGCGACGCGAATTAGTAACGAAGCCTAGCTACCTATTCCCGATCTCGCGAACCGGCCCGCGAGTATCCTACCGACTGCGCCAATTACGTTTACTACAGTCGGAGGATCGAAAAAAAACCAAATTTACTTATAAAATATTTAATTAGAAATTAATTAAATTTACATTAATTACTTAGGAACAAAGATGAAACCTAATCGAAGTGTGATTATGGAATGGTACAATAATGATTTACAGATTTTATGAAGATGTCGATTGACGTCACTTTTACTGGCTTGCAATTGTACTTCGGACCATTACACAAATGTAGGGCAGCAACTCAGCGATCTTCGTATTGGGCGACTGCGTAATTACCTCATAGTACTATTAAAAACAAAATAAAATCTATCATTTTAACGTGATACATTTTAATTAAAATAACAACGCTTAAATCTTTTTATTTGACAGATTATAAAACCACGTTTCTATAATTCTGAAATATATGTACAGCCTTATTGATAAATATATTGACAAGATCTAAACCATGACTAAAGATAAGCCAACCAATGCATGACGTATGTCACTATTATCAAGACATTAAAAGACAACATTTTAAATTGTCCAATCCTTAGACTAAAGACCTTGGTGTAAAGTTATTTCGAGGATAAAACGAGGTTATTAATAAGACGGTTGGTATCCATATTAAAATGGACTAGCTGTTGCCCACGACTTCGTTTGCGTGGTCTTTCGTTTATTTATAAAGAATTTTCTGCGCAGCTTTCTTATTTTTTTCTTGCAAAAGAACCTTCTGACAATAACTAACACAACAAAAAAAGAATTAGTGAAATTGTTCCATCCGTTCACGTGTGATGCGATGATCATATTAAAACAACGGTTGGCAGTGGGCGGGGCACATAGCACGTAGAACTGACGGCCGATGGGGCAGAAAGGTTCTGGAATGGAGGCCACGTACCGGCAAGCGCAGCGTAGGACGTCCACCTACAAGGTGTACAGACGACCTGGTAAAGGTTGCAGGAAGCCGCTAGATGCGGGCCGCTTCCAACCGGCCAATATGGAAGTCACTGGGGGAGGCATATGTTCAGCAGTGAACGTCCTATGGCTGAAATGGTGATGATGATATTAAAACAATTCTATTCACATTGAAGGAAAAAATTTGAAGGGTTTGGATTTATATTTAACTAGCTTCTGCACGGTCTAGGCTTGGACTGCATAGGCTATAGAATTAAGCCAAAGTGGAATAAATAATCATCCCACGGAACCCAGACACGAGATTAAAATTATGCTATGTGTTAAGTTAGATCAATACTTAAGTACATGTGAGCCTTTCAGATAATTCATTGCATATCATATTATGTTAATACATGCAACGAAAACATTTAAACTCTAATCAGCATGCATCGACTCCAATAGTAACTGATTAGGTACTTAAGTGTTGAAAATATTTTTAGCTTTTCAGTGTTTAAAAGTCGTTTTTTTTAATTAAATTTTCTTATTTCGTCTATTTTTAGTGATAAATCCTAATTTAACTGCTGAACACAAATTTCATCCTCTTTTTTTCCACCCTTAGTGGTATTTTTTTTCCAAAAATGTTTACTATAGTATCATTAAAGTATCTTTCTTTAGCTATTCAATAAAAAATCGGTTTACATTTGTCGAAGATATTGGGTAACATAGATACAAGAATCAAGAACCAAAACATTTTCTTTAATAAATTTTGTTATTTTCTAAAAAAAAAAAATGAAAAACATAAGTAATAATTATCTTACCATTGTGCATTGGTAACAATGAAATCATTTTTCTTTCACTAATCTTCATTCGTTTCATTTATTCATAACATTCGCTTTTAGTTAGATTCAATTTTCTAGTGCTACGCAGTAAATTTAGTAGCAAGCGATATAATATTTCTATTTGATTGTTGATAAATCAAATTATGCTCTTGAAACTTACTGAAATAATTTTTCAATAATTAATTCTCCAAGAATTACAATGTTCAAATACATATTTTAACAAAAAGTTGATACAATATTTCTCCTAATAAAAGCTAGGTACATTTTACCATTAATAATATTATAGTAAAACCTAGAATCTTGATGAGTAGAAAAGGGTATCCAGAATAGTAATTTAAAAAGTAACATCATTGGTTATTTACGCAGTTGAAGAGGATCCTAACATTAAAGACTATATTTATATTATAGACTTTTTTACGTTTCATGCCAACCTCTTTGATAAATCTTTATTGACTGATTGTTGGTGAACAGATCGCCAGCCCTAACCGCTATAAGCTTTCGATTTCATTCTTGTGACCCAAGATGGTATTTTCTTTAAAACTGTAGAACGGTTTTAGGGTTACGTAACCGAAAACTTCCAACGGTTTTCCAAATTGCATATTAAATCATAATCTAATGAATTCACAAAAAATCACGGCAAACGTGATTAAAAGCATGTATCTGGATTTTTTGGAATGTGTACGGATTTGTACCACCTGCTCGGCGGTGAGGAAAAACATCGTAAGGAAAATCTGGACATGCAGTTTATTGGATGTGTAGCCATGGTCCAAACAAAAGGAAGATAAGTAATAAATCAGATTTTATTTAAATATTACTACCACTTAAATATAAATAAATAAATATTGGACAACATCACATATAAATGTCCATAATTAGGCACTTAAGCCGAACACGATGCATCAAAGTTTAATTGTATGCAAGTTAGTATAACGACTCCTATGGTACTATTTGCGGTTTCATACTTAATTGCATTTATTATTAAACCGAGCATTTCATCATTTTGAGTGGTGTTTACATTTATCACGCAAAGTTCTGGATATGCTGAAATCGGCATTTTAGGTCGCTTTTCATTATGAAATGATTAAATTAACAAATATAAAAATTGATTTACCTGGAAAATGTCTAACACATCTTGTGTTTGAACTTAGGGGTTAAGCTTGCTGCATCTTAAACAAAATCAACTCCTCTCTATTTGTGATCTCTATCTCTCTCCTCTTTATTTGTGATCAAGCTCATTTTTAATGAAAATTTGTTCATTTTGGTTTTAAAAGTTTTTATATAGTTACTTACTAGAAAGCTTATAACAGAATTTGAGCTGTGAACCTCTGTATTTATTCCCTGGCAAACATACAAAGCACGTATGAGTTAAGTTCAGCTTTCAAATCGGTTTTCGTGACTACAGTATTTATCTTACTCATAATATGTGAAAGTCGCCTAGGCAAGCTATTCAAATCAAAAAGATAAAGCGATTGCTGTTCGAGACGGGACAAGGTGATCTATAATCACAAAATCACGGTTAATCAACATTACATTGTTGTCAGAGTTTACCTAAATACATAATTACATAGGTATAAAAGCAACTTATATAGCATTAGATGAACTAAGTAAGTAACACAAAGTCCGTTGCTTTTTCTTTTGCTTTGCTTCAGTTTTTTAATTATTTAATTATGATTATGATGATGCTTAGTTCAATAATTTTTGTACCTACGTAAAGTTATATACGTGTAATTGAAATAAACTGTTGAAATAAATGTGTAATTGAATTGAAATTTGGGAGAGGTCTTTGCCCAGCTGTAGGATAGAATACATATAATAAAACTGTAAAAAGTCAATTCCTGTACATTCACTATTAAAAAAATATATAAAAGTAGTCCCTCTATGATCTCTATGAGATGTAGAGTCCAAAAAATGCGTTTTTTTAATTCTTGTAGCTAATTAAAAAATAAAATAATAAGTTATAAACGTGTAACGGACGATTGTAATAATAGTATACCGGACTTGGTGTCGCTATCTCTGAGGTCCCGGGTTAGATTCCCGATGTAGAAAAATAACTTTTCTTTATTGTCTCGGGTCTAGGTGTAGTGGTACCGTCGTTGTTTCTGATTTCTGAAACACAAGTGCTTAAGCTACCTAACACAGGATCAGAGCAATGGTATGTGATGTTGTCCAATATTGATTTAATTTATATTTAATTGAAATAAACAGTAAAATAACCTATAATCAGAATCGATCATATGTTTTTAATATAACATGCACCCTGTAAATAACTTGCTTAAAAATAACTTAAATAGAGAATAAAATGGCCGTTGATGACAGTCAAGTGTACAGTAGTAGTTCGTGCTTCCGACTACAAAGTCAGGCGGTTGCGGGTTCGAATCCCACAAGGGGCAAATGTTTGTGTGATGAGCACGAGCAGTTATACCTAAGTCAAGGATTTTTATAAACGTACTTAAGTAAGTTTATCCGTTATTTAGTCGACATACTACAAGCTTTGCTTAGTTTGGGGCCAATTATCTGGCCAATATAATTGATGTTTGTCGAAAAAAAAAAACTATTTTCTAAGAAATCAGAAACTATTAATTTATCGATTATATGAATATGTATATTTGCCTACATTATAGACCCACCTTTTTTGTACTCCATATTGACTTCAATGTCAATCAGCTGAGTCTGTAACATTACCTACTGTTATTTGTGCTATAACTAAAATGTTTAACAGAATGATATTCGAAATGAGGAAGTAAATAGGTTGAATAGGTCGGTGATCAATTAAAACTGGTTATTTTTTACGATATTAAGTGCAAATTACCTTAAATAGACCAAATATTGAAATTATTAGGGTTCTTAACAACATGTATATTTTTATAACACTCGTAATTTCTATTAGCGACAAAACAGCTGAGGAAAAGATGCTCACTCGTGCGCGTAAATGGTACGTCGTTTTGGTTAGAATTCACAAGATTCCCTGAGAAGGTAGCCCAGCGAAACATCTCTGACGAATGAGTTCGGTCAACCGCGAATGGATGGATCGAATGAATGAATGGACCAACATGACCAGAATTAGGCAAGAAAACGTGAAGTTCATGCTTATTCAATCAACAAAAGCAACGCTAATATTTGCCTGCTCCAGTCTGCCCCAAATATAATAATAAGACGCTGAGCTAACAAATTTCAATTTATAATATTTCTTTGACTCCAAACTTATTATTATAAAAATATTTAATGTATTCAAAAAATTACGTCAGGTTGTTCAGAAAAATAAACTTAAATCCATTAAAATAAGTATTTTCGTTCATGAAAAGTTATCTTCTGAAAGTATTATGTAAGTATGTGTCGTGTAATTACGTCATTTCTATTCATCCATAGATACTTTGTTAACAGTTAAAATGTCAAACGTATGCATAAATGTAAATCGAGTACTCGATGGTAATGTATATCTGAGTAGTACGTACGTACGTACGTAGAATTGAATTAAAAAGCAATATGTTACCAATTTGATAGCGATAGTGGGCAGAAATAGTCGAGTACTTATATTAATTGGATGCAACCGAAGGGTGAGCCTATCGGGCGCCGTGAATCGACAGTAAATACATTAGCCGATCACTCGTTAGGTCAGGAAGTGAATCGGATTTAGGCCGCCCTGCGCCTGGGCTGGTCATTACACAAAAAGCTATTTAGGTCATATTTCAATTTTGAATGAGAAAGTATATTAGTTCAAATTGCTAAATCTAATGTTACTGTTTACCGTATGCATACTTTTGTTACGAAAAATCTAAACATATGATTCAGCATACGAATCTGATGGTAAATGGACCTATAAGTTGAGAATTTGAAACTTTTTTTTTTCAGCTAAAGTATTATCTCGAAGTTACCAACTTGAAGTTAGCACACCCAGACACGACATAATTAAGAAATAAACTTTTCTGAATTGACACGAACCGGAAACTGAACCCTGGACTTTTTGCGTCCAAGGCGAATCAACGCCAATCCATTACCCGTCATACTTGTATGATGCATCTGATATTTGGTATCACAGCTTAACATTCAGAAAATTTAAAGCAACTACGAAATTTATGGCACTTGTCTGTAATTTGGTCAGTGTATATGATTCACGTACACTGAGAACACTTCAAGTCGACAGTGATGAAAACGTACTTCCAGAAGGTATACTAGAAAGATATAGTAGTGTTAAGCATTGCTATTGAGTAAACATGAGAGTTGAGGAGAAAAAGTCAGTCGTCGTTTGTATATTAGTCACTCTTCTACGCGCTTTCGCAAATCACAATTTATTGATTTCCGGACCTGTCGCATTTTTATTTCCTGTTAATCTCGTGGATAAACCCTATTTACAGGTTTATTTGATTTAAATTTGTTATCAAAAAGAGAAGTAGGTTAAAAATATTTTAAATTTTATTTTATTTTTGTTTTCTGAACCTTTTTACATTTGTAAAAATATCTGTAAAATCAGTGGCAATGATTCAATTTGAAGTGCATGCATCTCAAAACGCTAATCAATTATGTGATACTCAAGTCTCTTCTACAAGTACATACGTTAGAACTACATTATTATTGGTGCTTGGTTGACATTTATACTTTTTCGTATATACAATCTATTTTCCTTTGACATGCGACTACAAATAGATGTAACAGAACCCCGTCGTGGAGTTCGCACTTTTTGCGCTTTATAAACACGCCACAAAGAAGACTGTTCGAAAATACACCAGATTGTTAGATTTCATATTATAAACTTATTTTATCTTTCATGCTAGATAACTTCCATTAGGTAAACAAAAACTTATTTCTACGTAATAATACCCATTTTCACTATAAACTTTATTCTTTTTTCTTAACAGATTTAATAAAACGAAACAGTAGTAGAATACTATAGTAAAAAAACATTTTGTTTGTATGTATGTGTTTGTGAGTAGATTAAAAGCGTAAAAATAAATATACGCCAGAGGTACCAGAAAATAAATTTTGCAAGAGTCGTCTCTCAGCACCCGATCCAAAAGATTTTAGAAAAGTTCAATACTAAATCTGCTTAAACCGGAAATAAAACCTAGGGCCTACTGCGTTCTAAGCGAACCACCGCGCTACTGTACTAATGCGATTGACGATCTGAGACGATTTAAAGGAAAACCGACGCATTTGACGTATAAACGTCAAGTAATATGGTTTTTCTATGTTTTTGGGTGCATCCAAAAATTTTTTGACCGGTAATTTATTGTGTCATTGTGTTTTTTGGTCGCACAAGTACTTAGTTAAATTTATATTTCTTGTGTAGGAGGACTAGATTTAAGAAAAAAATATGAACGAAACAAAGTATAACATAATACTATTTATGACGACAATATTTCTTCAAAACATTTTTTTTTTATTAACCTTTTAAAGGAGCAAACCGAACATTTTAAATGAGTACACAAGACTAAAACAAGAAAAAGACGATGTAACATTTTGTTATCTGTTTAATGTTCGTTTATTTCTTGGAGGGTGCATCAGGTAGGGGAGGGGTAACGACGTAATCTATTGTTGGGATAAAGGAGGAACAGAAAGCTCCCGATATAAAGAAAGCTTTTGGTTTTTTGTAGCTATTCTTAACCGTATTAGTCACTGCATGCAACTTTGTTACTTTATCAGATGTAACTTTCGAATTTAATTAAAATGGAAAGTACATTTGATAACTTGGTTTTTCCCTAGAACTAAGCTGTATGTATACTCATCGGTAGGTACCAATAAGTATATATGGACGTAAACCCTCCAAAGAGCACCAAAGAGCACTATCTCCCGCTTTTTTCATCCAGCCACAGCTAACTATCTTCCTAAGATCGTCGGTCACTGAAAATCATTATTATGATATATAATAATTTTGATTTGAATATTTGATGTGGCGTATATCATATTGTTGTCTCTCTTTAATACTCGTATATTCATGAGAAGAACAACGTATTGAAGTATGTCCCTTTTTAACCTAACACCCTGAATAATGATAATGATTTTTTACAAAATTTAACTTTCTATTCAAAACATTAGCCTCCTCTGATGTTAATCTTTATACGAGTATGAATAACCTATACTGCAAAGTAAACCTATCTAAAATCTAGCAACCAATTTATTTTCATGACGTATGTTTGCGACAAACAAAAAACGAATTCATAAATACGCGCTAAAACGTAATGACCTGTTTATCGAAACCAAATTTATGAAACTCCACACTTTTGTTATTTAGAACGTTCGCGTTTATATCAAAGAAAACCTCGGTTCATAGAACAAATTATAATTGATAACGATATTAAATTTAAATATAGGTACTTATATTATACTACATGTTTACAGACTAGGAGAGTTTTTATCATCCCGCTCAAGACGTGAAGATACATAGGGAGATAAAGAAAAAAATGGGGTGGATACAGAAAGGTCATATGTAACTGTAGACAAAATATATCATTTTATAAAGTCGAATTAGTATTCGAGACAGTGCTCTTGCATCGCTCATTTGTCAGTGTGCTAGTAAAATAAACATTACGGTTATCTACCCACGAATCAAAGGTCAAAGTTCCAGCGATAAAGGCCTCTGACATTTTGATTGATGCTTTAAATTAAGGAGCCTTGCAGTATAGCCTAAAGTATATCAGCCAAGTCACATGTTTTTCTAATTTTAGAACGTCAAAATAGGGCCATTTTAAATGTATTTCCTGTAGATTATTAGCTTTGTATACAGTGAAATCAAAAGTAATAAATATAAATATATACATAAAGTAATCTTAGAAATATTTTTTTATTCTCAAAAGTTTCACATGCTTTGCGCTAGTTTAATTCTCTAGCCTTTATGAGGATAAACGAGGATTACGTCAGGGTACTAAAGAAATAGAAATACTCTCGGTTGAGGCTTGTTTAACCAATGAATATTCTGTCTCATTACTATCGAGTTTTAATTGGAACGGATTGGATTAACCCATTGAATTGATTATAGCCTGTAATATATTAGGTACGCAAATCGGTGCCTGTGAAAATCGTAAGTGTCTGTAAACATCTGAGTTAAGTCCAATTTTACAGAGTGAAATTAAGATAAGATAACTAAGATATTGAAACAACATAGTGACAGGGGCGAAAACTATGACATGCCACAACTTACAAAAGCTAAAAAGATATTAATATTTTACTCGCGAGCCACATTACAGGTTGTTTAGTTTCTAATAACAATATTATAATTTCTATGATCTGGCTGTTGTCTGACTATATCTGGACTCTCTTGAAGCCGATCAAATTGATTCATGTCCGTCTAAGCTGTAACCTGTAATTTAGTTAGCACCTAGGCCAGTTATTTATGGGAGTCCCTGCATTTCACGATATGGATTAATTGATTTACTTACTTGGTGGCCTTTAGCCATGATGATTTATATTTAAGTAGTGACCTTTCCGTTACAATCGCGTCAAGAAAATACTAGGTTATTTTCATAACATAGCGACAACATAAACTCAGTAATAAAAGAAGACTTAAGACAGAATAGTTTCAGGAATACGACAAAACTAATCAAATGCACATCGGAAAATACGCAATAAGGGTTTCTGTACTTTTATGTTGTATTTCTCTTTAAACTGTTGATTAACAATATTAAATAAATTATTAACACATAACTAACCAGACTTTAACACAGGACCATAGTACATGGCACTTTAAGGAAGTGTTTTATACCCAGCAGTGGAATCGAAAGCAAAAGCTGATAAATGACAAGTAAACATGGTAAATGGATATGATTTTTAAAACCCTTTAAACTATTGGAATTTGGACCGCATTCTATTAAACGTAGTGAATTCCTCTTGTAACCCATAAAACTTTGAATTACCAGCCAAGATTTTTCATGTGTCCGTCCTTCACAGGTTCAGCTGTCAGTCATTATGTCAGGGAATTGTTATATAATGTTATAATCTACGTCTGTTTTACGGTCTCCACTAGGGCGTTAGATGATTTTACGTTTATTGACTAAATTAGGTACTTATATTATGAAAACTCACATTCATTCGACATTTTCGTTAATATATTCGGTAAGTGTTGTCAAATTAGTATTCATGTGCGCAATATGCATGAATTGACGTAAATACATAATGGGTTAGCCCACTGACGGTTTGACAGAATCGTTTTCAGCGCTCGGAGTTAACGAATACAATATATCAATACGCAACACAAATCATATTGTTCGCGTGCCTTTTATTTTGTTGGTTTGTATTTATTTTTTTATTGCCAAATATTAATAATAAGTTTTTAAGTAAACACAGCAATAAAAGACGAACGCAACAAGGATTCCGAACCGTTCGAGGTCCTTAACCAGTACCAGTTAGGTACTACTTCACATTACTTTAGAGCTTTAAATAAAATGTGACAATCAGCCTTAATTTTTAACTTTTCTTTATTTATTTATGTTTGGTTATCCGCCGTAATAACACTTATAATATTTATATGTAATCTATAAAAAAAATACCGGCTACATAAAAGGGTCAAAAGCTACATCCCCTTTAAAATACAATGGAGAGACAGACAGACAACGTAGGCTTATTAATATACTACACGCAAAGAAATTATGAAAGCGAATACAATGGTATGGCTCGTGGTTAGGTCCAGAGCCTAGGTCTAACCATGTAGTACCGTATTACAACACCTTTTTTTGTTTATATTTTAAGGTATAAATAACACTGCTTACTAAGAGTTCATGGTTAGACCCCAGTATAAAGGATTCCTCTTGATATTGTCTTTCGCTTATAATATAGTTCAGTGAAATCTTCGAAAAGACTACTTAAATTTTTTGCTAACTCAGTGGCAAAAGGCGAGGATGAAACGCACGACCGACACGAACCGACGAGTAGTCACGATTTTTACAATAGGCTATCGCGCATTTTCACTACTACGCGACTATTATACCGGGATTATAAACTCAACTCACTGCATTTTTGATTGTTTTTGGAAAAAGATGTAAATCACAACCTTTTCCCAGAGGCGTAGAATAAAATTCTGTTATAGTGTACTTTCAATTTATCGTTGTTTATTATTCGATTTTTCTTTCGTAAAAATAGCTTACCAATAATGGCAGAGCTTTACCTCATTTTCCGGCTAATTAAGAGTTGTAAGTCTTTTCTCAGAATAATATCAAACGTTAGAAGCTTTCACAACTAATACCAAAGTTTTCGAATCCAGTTAATGCTGGGGAGCTTACTTGAGTAATTATAGAGGTGCTTACAACATCTGACCCTGAAACTACTATCTACCTGATGGTGAATGCTCGTGTGCTAAGCTACTAGTCAATTTACTAAGTTACTAGCCAATGTTATATTTTCAGCTAAAATATTGTGATAGCTTTCGACGACCTCCGTAGCCGAAAGGCGAGCATACTGGACTTGGTGTCGCTATCTCTGAAGTCCAAGATTCGATTCCCGATCGGTCAATGTAGAAAAATTACATTTCTATATTGTCTCGGGTCTGGGTGTTGTGGTACCGCCGTTGTTTATGATTTCTATAACACAAGTGCTTTGGCTACTTACCATAGGATCAGAGCAATGTATGTGATGTTATGCAATATTTACTTTATATTTGATCTAGGATTTGATGGTCTAGGATTGTTTAACAATTTAATACAATAAAATTGATATTTATATATGCTCAAACTCTTTATAGCACACCATACAACAAGTTACAGTTGATGCTTTCAGAAATGTGTAAAATTATATTTTAAATAATGTAAAACCTTTTTAAAACCACATTAATTATACATTTTCGAACCAAGTGTGGCCTCGGGTACATTAGCCTGTAATTTGATGCGCAGCTCACAAATATTGGTCCCTAAAGGATTCTGGATAAAATAATAATGTTATTCCATCCATTGCAACCCAATTAGGTGGGATAATTACATAATATATCATATTTTTCAATCAACTATAATATTTTTTGCAGTCGGACCCATCAAATTCATGTTTTACTTGCTGCGACCCCAGCTGTAATATTCGCCGACTGTAATGTTTTATTTATTATATTATATGTGTCATTTTTTAATGATTTCACGACCTTATCTATCACACTTAAAACTGGCAGGCTCAAGATTGATAATAACAATAAATATTTAATTATACACTTTACTTTGTTTTTAGGGTTCCGTGTCTTAAGAGGAAAACACGGAACCCTTATAGGATCACTTTGTTTTCTGTCTGTCCGTCTGTGTGTCAATACCCTTTATCTCGGGAACGCGTGGGGGTACCAAGTTGAAATTAAAACCATTTAAAACCAATTAAACTCATGTCGATAGTCTCTCGAAGCTGTAAAAAAAATCAAACTTTTAAGTTAACGTGAACAAAAGATACGGCCGTTTATGCTGCAAAAACGTATATTTCAACACTCTCAAGGGCATCAAAATTTATAGGGTATTTTCGTTGACCAAGAATTATGAAATTCGGCAAGTAATATCATCTTATACTACAAGTAATGGGAAGAAACTGAAAACTATACATTTATAATATATTTTTTAATTAATTGTAATTAAACTGCGAGGCTTGATTCCTGAACTATTAATAATATGTACCTACAAATTTGTACAGAACCCCTGGTGGACGAGTCCGACTCGCACTTGTCCGGGTTTTCTACAATTTCATAAGATTTTTACGTTTTAAAAGTTTATTTCCTAATACCTTTTATATATTAACTAGCTGTCTTGGCGAACTTCGTACCGCCCCGCGCCCTATTATGTTTTTCTTTTTTCGTAATGTTTCCGATGTTTTAATAGCAATTCTGCTATTCAAGACGAATACAAATTCAACAAAGCAAAAAACATAAAAATCTGTCCAGTGGTTCTCGACTCATAAATGGTGTAACTAACCCGACTTTGTTTTATTTATATAGATTTAAGGAATTTGTAGAATTTGGATTTTGTAATTCTAAAAAGGCAAGTCTAAACACTACGTAAATGCTAAAGGGTCGACTTCAATCTTATTTTCTTAAGCCTAACAAAAGAATTAACATGTAACAATTTTTTTAGCAAGTATAGCTTAACTAGATCTACTACTTTCATATCGGCAAAAATAACGTTATTAATCACGGCCATAAGCCATAAAACTAATAAGCTAACATTTATCGAAACAAAGTCACGTGCGTGTAGAAGGTCGCTTTACCCGTATTGCCCAAAATTACAGAGAAACTAACTTCTTTACAGCGAAACTTTCATCCTACGAAATCGTGTTCAACACGCCATATTTTGCCTTGAATTATTTTATCGATAAGCAGAATATCGATATATGCTCAAAAGCCGAACGATGTAGAATAAAAAGTGCCAATTTAAATTGGTCCACTGCGAGCAGGATAAAATGAACTCTCAAATTTACAGGAGTTTTTAATAGGACGCTTTTTCATTCAAGGTCCTCCGTACAAGCACATTTCCATAATAACTTTCCGCAGCCGAAATAACGATTATTTCAGAACCAAAAATGTTTAACTCAAAAACCTGTGTGACGTGTAATTTAAACTGTAGGGGTGTAGGTCATAGTTCGTAATTTAATCTATCATGTTGTTATACTCGAATAATAGAATCCTTTAATATGTCAGCACAAAAACGAGATTTCGTTTAGCTAATCTACTCGTATTTAATCAGATGCACCACTTAGAATAAAGTACAATTCGTTTCTGTTTGAAATAGATAAAGAGTAACAGTGGTCACGCACATTCAGTTTATTAGTCTAGTACGAGAGTTTCATTTGAAGAAACTGGTCAAGTGCGATACGTACTCGCGCAAAAAAGGTTCTGTACCACCATACATACATAGGTACTTTCATTATTAATTGTTGTCTCACTTTAAAAGCTACACTATAAGAACAACTTTGATGCTTTGTATAAGTATAACCGTTTTTCGATAAAGTAAAAAAAGGTACGTTGAAAAAAAACACGTCTCTTTTGTCAATAACTAAACATTTTGTTTTTTATATTTTATAACACCGTATATTACCCCTATAACCCTGTAAAGGTTACAGAACTTTAAAAAATGCTTTGAGGTTAGATGCTGACGTGATTTTTGTAAACACCCTTGTAAGTTTTCTATTTACTTAAACATATACAAAATGTTTGCTAATTTACATATCCAATTATATTAGTAGCGCACACACAAACTACTGCAGCAATTCAATTCACCAACCGAGAATTTACAGGGATATCGTTACCTAGAACTGGATTTTACAACCGGAGATACCTACGGTTGTAAAATCCAAAGACTCTCTTCAACTTCGTGTTGCAATTAGTTCTGTCTTCGGTCCAATGACCGAAAAAAGTTAAACTATTTCTAGTCTCGGGTTGCTAGCAATCTAGCAACCCGAGACTAGAACTAGTTTAACCCGAGACTAGTTTAACTTTAACTTTAACTTAACTACCAATATACAATAGTAAAAAGCTCTATCTACGAGTATAAATGAATAAAAGGATTGGTTACTTAAATTATGTTTCCAGACGATTTCTTTATATGGACAGTGTCAATATAATATTGACTCTGTATGTGTGTCAGGGTATCCCTAAAATAATCCTTTATTTGTCCAACCTTGTTACCACATATTCTATACATTTTGTTCTATGACTTAAAATTAAGTTTTTCTTTTTTCTTTTTAGAGAATGTGTTATTATATGTTTTTTTCATACTCTATGCTGGGTTAGTTTGTAAAAAAGCAAATCCAACAAAACAGCCGAAAAATCTAAATTGGCAATTTTGTATGGTAATACACTTTAGGTGGTACGAAGTTCACCGGGTCATATAGTCTGAAATAAAAGATCGATTCTAATATTATTAGCATTTACGAAATGTTTGCGGTACTATAAAATATCCATCAGAGCTTTTTCATAACATTTGAGGTTAATATTAGTAATATCAATATTAAGTTTCCAACATGCATGCAAACCATGTAACGGCTTGCATAAATTACCCGATCCAAATGTCCCTTGGCCCGTATTTCGCGACCCTAGGCTTAGATAGCATCGGCTAGGACGGAAGCCGGCTTTACGTGCATTTCTGTATCACTGTGCACTACTGCACGGCTTTACATTTTCTACCTAATGGTCTACAAAAGGTCACGTTCCACAAATAGGCACAGTTTACAAACCAGTGCGGATTGGCACGGCGGCACATTGTCAAATTCAGGTAGAAAATATTTTAACACGTTCATACACGTCAATAGATGTAGTAATGATGCGTTTTATTTAGACAACAACTAATGTTGTACTTACCTTGTCACGTGATTAAGCAAACTTTGCCGCTTACAATCATTCATTCAAAATGATTAAGTTGGAAAAAAGAAATGTATGTGGACATTTAGGTATTATTGTTCAAGCTATTTTTATCTTAACGATAGCTAAATATTTTAATATATTTATCGATTGTTGACAGTACCTATACTTTTACGTAAACCAAAACATTGACAACAGCAAAACTATTTAATGTCTTCGGTAGCTCAGTTGGATAAGCAGTCTACCGGATAGCGAAAAGAAGTGGATTCGATTCCCACCTGAGGTAGTAAGTAAGCTTTATTAAAACTATTGTAGAAAATTGTAAATGTACGCACGAATTTGCCCAGTTTCAAATCAAACTATATCAATACACAAAATTAGATATACTCATTTTTCACCGCACGTTCAAACCCTCCACCTCTATAATAATAATACCTCGCCCGGTAAAATGTTTTTCGCCGACACAGTCTATTCAGAGAATCGCATTGAAGATTAATGAACAATATCGCAAATGTTCAGAGAGTATTATGTGGTATTATTGTGTAATACGATGTGAGGTCGTATCTTTTGGACTTGTCATTCATCGCTCTTGATACAATGATATTTTTTACGACATTAATCTTCGTTTTTGTTTGATAAGGTTTTGCTATAAATGAAGTAAAGTATGTCTAATACGTCCGACTGCAGGGCACAAGCCTCACCTCAACTATGAGGTGATGTGAGCCATACTCCCACTCCACTAGCCATACTCCCACTCCACTGGCCATACTCCTTCTTTCGGGCCCAATGCATGCAAGTGATTAAACCTTACTGTCAGATGTAATGAAGCTGCCTTAAGCCCTTTGGCTAGGCTTTATCAGTAGTATCAAGCGATATTACCTGAAACCAACTTTTGACGTGCCTTCCGAACTACGTAGATGCTTGTGAGAAATGTCACTAAATATGATCGGAATAGTCACCCATCCACTTACAACCGCGAAGTAGGTGGCTGAACTTTGGTAGGTATTCACTGCCAAAGTGCTGCCGCCAGTGAGCACCTCGATTTCACTATTACGGATTTTTTATTTATTTAATATAGGTACCTCGTCCCGTTCATGCTTGATACTAATGCGGAGTGAGTGACATTCGCTGGAGTAATAATTATTAAGGACGGTATTAGTTATTTGTAAGTAGGTAGGAGAGAGATTATCTTCCCCACTGCACCACCTGGGTAGGACAAAATTGGAACGGCAGCATTTCTAGTGTAGTCTAGTGTATACATAATATAATATAATTAATAATCAACGTAATCATTTAAAAAAATCCATTAAATCAAATCATTTTTATCACGAAAATTTAAAAGGTCGTGCACCTTTTTTTAGAGCAAAATTGAAATACAGTTCTATGCTTGTCTATAGTGCGTCTGTGATGCGTCAACAATGTTAATTCTTTACAAGATAATATTGATAATTTATTAGGTAGTGGATGTCCTACCTAGGTTTGAAAAACGATCGATTTTGCGGGCTTGATTTTATAGTTAATATTGACTTAGGTTTACTACTTTTTTTTTGTTTTATACATAAAAAAAAACATGTTATTTTAAAAGTATACCTGAAGATTATTGTATAGTGTTTAAATCTTATAATAGTTGTTTATAACAATAGAAAAATAAATGATATTTGAATGGAAATTTCTAAAATTGTATACGGTTACTCGTATTTCAGCATTTTTATTCTGCCATATTTTGTAAGAAAGTAAAAAAAAGTACTCAACCTATGTGCAAATAGACCATATCTTCAATTAAATGGTAAAATCGAATTGTCAGGATAACTTGTAGTCTCTTGTTGTCAAACCGATGTTCAGACGTAACTTAAACGTAATTTTTCTGAAATAAGGGTAGTTCTTTTGGTGATTTACCTTTATTTTTGAAATGATATGAAAAATCCATTGGCGCTATATGCAAGAATAAGAACTAATCTTTTAAAATCAGGTGCTATTTTGTTTTAATTATCATTCACGTCTTTACAATCATTTTTAGGACGGCCTCTTAAAGATAAACCAATTAAACATGATACCAATGTATAATCTTTAAAAGTAGCTGGAAAAGAAATCGGATGTCTTCTGTTATTGTTTAATCTAAGATCTCAATTTATTACCTAAATAAAGAATTCTAGTCGTTGAAGTACAAAGATCTTACGGGAGTAACATTTTTGTGTTAGTTTTATTGCCATCTAGAGATGTATCTAACCAAATTACTCGTAAAGATACAAAATGAGTTTATCTTTTTTTATGCGAGCTGATATAAAATCTTACACAATGTGACCTTAAAAAAGAGTAGTGTTTTTGAATTATTCAATTACATAAATCTTTTTAGGTACTTAGATCTCCAAGAATTCCTCGTTCTTTCATGTATGCAGTATAAAGAGTCCTGTCATGTTTTGAGATCATCAAAAGCACAATTAACTTTTAGATTCCTACTTAATTTCATAAAGATCAAATGTTTATCAACAAAATATATCTTTACATATTGATATATTTGGTGACAAATTATATTTTTCTATTGATCATAATAAGAACTGATTTAGCAGTTGGCCCTTCAAACAGTCTTTGAATTAGTTCTAAATACACGTCGTGGATTAATTCCATATTGTTCCCCTTTGATGCCAAGAACATCAATTAGTTTATTTAAATCGAGACTCGTTCGAAAACTCTGGAATTGAGTACCTAATTTTCGAGGTATTAAGTTAAGGGTACTCATACTATTATATTATTATTCAACTGTCAGTAATTTGTGTGCCAATCGATGGTTAAATTAAGAACGTAAAGTAAATTATTGTTATCGCTTATGGCTTAAATTAAGCTCTAAAGTCTAAATTGTTCCAGTTTAGCGAACCAACTACCAAACGGTTTTCCTCAAAGTAAAATAAAGTGTTCATAAACTTTGAAAGACTTAAGTACTTGCTTAAAATCTTTTTAAGGCAACATTATCTTAATGTTACTTATTTATTTTGTTTTATACGGTAAACTTTACGATGCTTCGTCTAGAATAGTTAAGATTATTTACTTTAAACTAAACAAGAAGTAAAACATTACTCGTATTCGAATACCTTGGTAAACAGAGTAACTATTATTAATAAACATAACCCAACACAATCATATACGTTAACATACTAATATTGACCGACGTAGTTAGGCACTAGCTACGAGCAGGGTGATTCGTAGTATACGGCACTCCGTAGCAAGCTTCTTTATTCGCCAAGACGATTACACGGTCAGCGTAGTTTGTCTACGCGGTACTCGTGGGAGTTCGTAGTCGTAGCTACAAAGCACAACCTTGCTGTAAACATTACGTTCACAAGGGCATTATGGTAGAGATAACACAAGGTACAAACGCGTAGGTATAGTTAGGTATGGTTATTTAGGTCAAATAAGAAATCGATAAATAAAACACAGTTTAAGTTAACACTATTTAATTAAAATGTTAATTTTGTAATTGGGTCCAGCTGAAAATAAATATTTTAAAGTGACAATGAATTTCAAAGTGTGATACAAATAGAGGCATTTCCCATACATTCGGATATTTTGGGTAAATTTTTTGTTAAATATTAATCTTATTACGCAATAAATAAAAACCTTCCTCATCTTCAAGAAAAGACCGATTCCCTACTAATAGTAGTATTCAGTAGGATATGTCATTAATAAATATTGTGATCCGGGTGTGACTATTTTATTGATTTATCAATTAGTACAACATTGTTGTAAAATCGAGTGAGTTGTTAAGAACGTGTGATTTATCAGCATTAAATCATAGTACAACGAAAACGGTAACTTATTGCTGCGCTGGTTTTTGGATATACGTAGGTCACCCTATAAGTTTTGCGTAACTTAAAAAAACAACATGTTATAACCAAAATATTATGTTTATTGCTTTTCAAAATACTCTCCTTTACATTTTAATTTTTTTTTCATGCGATCGAACTATTTTTTAAAACAGGAGGACCACAAATCTGACGGCATGTTTTCTACGTGCTGATTGAACGCTATCACTGCCTCTTCAGAGTTGGTAAAAATGAAACCTCTCATCAAATCTTTGATTTTGGGGAAAATACAGAAATCACAGGGTGCTAGGTCGGGGCTATGCGCAGGATGGGTGACGAGTTGTACTTTTTCGGAAGCTAAAAATGACTTTGTTTTGTTGGCCGTGTGTGAAGAAGCGTTGTCATGATGTAGGAGAACGCGGCTTTTGCGTCGTCTTTCGCGAACTTTTTCTAATACCCTGGGTAAACAAATGGTATTAACACTCATTAACACTCTTTTGATCTTCAAGTGGAATTGTACAGATGGGACCCGTAGCTGAGACAAAAAACGCGATCATTTTTTTACCAACGTTTCTCGCCTGCCTCACTTTTGTTGGCCTGTTCTCATTTTCAAACACCCATTCACAAGATTGCTGTTTTTTTTCGGGTTCAAAACAATAAATCCACGTTTCGTCTCCTGTGACAATGTCATAATCAGCATTAGAATGTCCGTAGTCGTACTTCAGTAGCATCTGTGAGCACCATTCCACGCGAGCCCGCTTCTGCTCCGCTGTCAGTTCATGAGGGATCCAACGACAGCAAAGTTTCCGAACTTTCCATTCTTCGTGTAAAATTTTCTGAATTTGGCTCACACCAATCCCCAATAGTCCTCGAATTGTCTCATAGGTAATCCGCGGGTTTTCTTCAATTAGCCGCTTAACAGTAGCCACATTATTTTCGTTGACGGCAGTTGAAGGCCGCCCTTCACGAAATTCGTCATGTAAATTAAGTCGACCTTTCTTAAATTCAGCAAACCATCGCCTCACGGTGCACAAACAAGGTGCTTCTGTCCCAAAAGCATTTTGAAGACAAGCGGCAGTCTTGCGGAGAGAAAGAACTTTTAAAATCATAAAAAATCATCGCTCTAAAATCTTTTCGACTTAATTCCATTTTCGTTGCCTACGTAGAAGTTTGATGTGTGATTAAAAACAATTGACAAATCATTTCCCGCCAATTGTTTTTTTTTATTACTAAGAAGGTTACAAGGTTTAAAAAAAATTATCATTCGAAATTCAAATAGTTCCGATTAGCTAGAAGTGCAAAACTTTTAGTGTGCCCCATATAGACCTTTTTTACAGTGTTTTTTCATGTAAGAACTTCTAATACTTTTTTAGGTTAAACAGAGTGTGTTAAGATATTATACCAAACTTTGTGATTAGATTTAACATAGAGTTGTTAAAAATACGAAGAATTTCCATGTTTACTTTATACCATACCGTATACAAGACAAGACAAAGCAATCTTTTTGAATGGCAGACAGTTTTTTAGAATATAATGTGTATCGCGTTTACTAAAATTCGATGCAATAGTTTAAGAGGCCGTGCATCTTTTTTCAGTGCAAAATTGAAATACAATTCTATGCTTATGTGCGTCTATGATGCGGGATAAAGCGTCAACAATGTTGATCCTTTACAAGATTATATTGATAATTTATTAGGTAGTGCACATCCTACCTAGGTTTGAAAAACAATCGGTTTTGTTTGCGCGCTTGATTTTATAGTTAATTTTGAGCTAGGTTAACTACTTAATGTTTTGTTTATGACATAAAATAAAAAATATGTTATTTTAAAAGTATACCTGAAGATTATTGTGTAGTATTTAAATTTCATAATATATGTTCATAACGATAAAAAAATAAATGATATTTGAATGGAAATTTCAAAAATTTTATGTTATTTCAGCATTTTTTTTTCTGCTATATTTTGTAAGAAAGTAAAAAAAAGTATTGAACCTATATGCAAGTAGACTATATTTTCAATCAAATGTTAAAATCGAATTGTCAGGATAACTTATAGTCTTTTGTAAACTAATGATCAAACGTAACTCGAACGTAATTTTTCCGAAATATGGGTAGTTCTTTTGGTGATTTACCTTTATTTTTGAAATGATATGAAAAATCCATTCGCGCTACATGCAAGAATAAGAACTAATCTTTAAAAATCACGTGTTATTTTGTTTCAATTCTTATTCACGTCTTTACAATCAGAGAACAAAATGTACGGAAAAACGACGATTTCTAGGACGGCCTCTTAAGGGCCCTAAAATAATGTTGAAATGTATTTACCTAATAATACCTTTATAATACGTTTGAAATAGAAATTAGATGATACATTTGTATCATCTAATTTCTAGATTTCTAATTATAATTTATTTCTAATAGATATGTTGTAATATTTTTCAGTATTTTAACAATGGTATGTTAGGTAAATAAAGTCACGCTATTCCGATTACTCGTTCCGGAACGACAAACTTCTGAATATCGAAAAGTAAAAATCAGCTTTACTTCAGCGTCATGTATTTTATCAGCGAAATGTAAAGAGTGTGTTAACTGTACGACATTAAATGAATTGCCTATACTGTTTGGACTGTGAAATGCTGTCACGTTTTTCCGTACAGAGCTTTGTAGCACCGGTAGCCCCGGGCGAATCTAACTGCTTTGATGGATAAGGGATTAGCCTAATGGTACACTATATTTCAGCTATAAACGGTTTTGGACGGTTTTTGCCTACGCAATATAGTGTGTTTTGATATTTATTTTTTCTCAATCAGTCGGTTATTACTTTGGAACTGGTGTAAAGTCATTAATAAAATGAAACGTTATTTTGTGACCGTTAAGATATAATTTTGATTATTTAATAAAGTATCATACCTTAATTACCTGCCTACCTTCGTTATTTGATATCTGGCGCGAAAAATATTTCATAATTTAATCGTTAGACCCTAGAAATCCTCCTTTGCTCATCTCTTAAATATTATATGAGGAAACGTAAACATTGATCTCTCCTGCGAAAGGAAAATGGGAAGACGTCTATCATAATAAGCACGTAAATTCATGGTGATTACCGGAATCCATTTCCATGATAATATGTTCATCATTTGACATACCTTAAATTGTGTGTTTTTTATCTACGACAGTATTATTAGCTGTCGACAATTTCAAAACTAAAATAAAGAAACTTTTTGATATTCAATGGGCGTCTCATTAATAATAAATATTATTAATATTTTAAAAAACGGACCTTAGAAAAATAACGAAAAAGAAATCAGAAATGTAGGTATACTTCGCATCTAAATTATATAAAACCAAAAAAACCTACAGTAAAATACATTCTAAAAATGAATTCATTTTTAAAATCAAACACATAGGGTGTTTCACACTTTTTCACCTCATAAATATTTCCATTAATGTACTCGTAGATTTGTTTTTAAAATTGACTCGAATCAAGAATCGAACAAGAACCCTTTGCGATTTAGGGGAATTACCACGCCATGTGCCACGCACACGCACAGAGGTATATTTTTAGAGTTAAATACAAAAGTATCGTTCTAGAAACATACGGAAAATGTTCACTACCATCACGTTTAATACATAAACTCGACGTCACAGACGCCTGTTTCGTTTATTGTTACAAGTGAATAAGCTTGATTTTATCTTTGTTTGCCAAATAATTCTGTCTTGTGTGGGCTTTCACGTCGATGCAGTCCTAATAAAATGAGTCAGGTCTAGGGGTACTATCGTTAAGATTTTCCCAGGAAAATCTGGTATCTTGATACCATGTATTCCTGAGCTTTCCTTATTTTCCATGAGCTAATAAAAATATATAATAGTTATATAAAAAAGTAACCGATGAACCTTAAAACGAATAATAAAGTTTTCATCTTTCAACATTTAATGCTAATTTGGCCATGGTTTTAATTACATAATGTTGTGTTCCGATGGCAGACGAAATACCAGAGCCTTAATTTCTAATATCGGTCTAGTATCCCAGAATATTTTGCCCAATATTTACCGTAAAAAAGGGGTAAAAATCACTGCACTTGAGTTACAAATGGCAACCCTACTATCAAGGAGCTTTGCCAATCATTATTCATAACGCAACATGTTTATCGCCCCTCCATCTCAGAGTCATCGCTTCGTGATTCTCGGTCTACTGACGCATACGGCTATTTTCAGGCGCGACAATTCAGCTTTCAAAATGGGCGCCATTTGTCGCTAAAGTGGGCTCTATATCTGAAAGACGTGACGTGACGATTTCCCGACCAACTAGCACTAATCGCGCGAAATATGGACGAGGAAATGATATTATTGATTAAATAAATCATAGCGCATAAATTGTTGTTTTGATTAGCTGAGTAATATTTATAGCACACTCAATCAGAAACAACCAAATTAATTAACAAAGTTAGTTAATTTGCCAAGACAGATGTATAATAAATTTGGGCAAGTCACCGCATGTATGCGCACGCAGCCGAGCTGCGCCCACGCAAAGCTCGCGAAGGAAACAAAGCGACACGCCGACCCCACCTCTCAGTCCACGCGCAAGCTTCCACGCGAAAACATCTACTGGAATAGATCCAAACATATTTTTGAAGTGAATACGCAAATTTTAAAGGATTACTATTTCACCGTTTGAATTCTAAGGTATTTACGCTATTACATTATATTTTTGAAAAAATCCCAAATAACTATTTTCTGATCAATAGAACTTACATTAGCAAACATTTCAATAAATTTTACTTATCTTCTGTTTATTATAACAAAAGATTCAAAATAAAATTTTTAATAGACAATGTCTTATTGACCATTTAATCTTTCCAAGCTCTAAGCAATATAGTTTTATATGTATAAGAGTACCAAATCATATGCCCTAGAAATAATCTTGTAAGAAAACCTTAACCGAATCATTCAGTTTTGTAAAACTTTTAGCTTAGGCTCCTGGTACCCAAATACCCTTTAAAAATTATTGCAGTTTTCCACCCCACCTTGCAACATGTCTTTGTAGTTAGAAACCGATATTGCGATAATAATTAAATAGCCTCTATTAATAGACCATTAACGAAAGCAATTACTAGGTGCATTATTCGTATTACACAATTTCTATGTCTATCATATCGTGTATCCTGCATATTGTAATTTAACAAAAATTCTAGCTTAATATTGGTCATGTCAATTGCTTCAGTAAATGGCAGGATTATTCAAAGTTACTATTCAATTAAAACAAGGCTTTCTGCTATTTATATTTTATGAGTAGATCTGCTTTCCTCGTACTATTTGCTAAAGAAACCTGAAGCCCCAGGCAATAGCTAATATAGGTCAAGTATACCTACTGCTAGACAGTAGGCAGGTATTAGGAACGTTTTTAATAGCCCGTGAATCGTATTGTCTTCTTAGAATTTGACTTAAGGAAAAACAAGAGTTTAATTATCATGTAGGTTACTATTTTCAAATAACCTAGAAAGTATTTTGTTAATAAGGGAATTATTGTAAAGCCACCGTAGCTGTTTAAAATATTTTAACAAGTTTATTTAACAATCTATTCAGGGCAGAACAAACACTGCATAGTACATCTACGAGAACTAGCTTTTATATAGAAAATAGCAAATTATTATCTTCTTTTATTGGTCATTACAGCTAAAATTAGTAAAAATGTACAAAAGATTTGATTCATATTATTGTATCTTTCGATTCTTATGATAAAATACTGGGTGTATTATTTCGTTTGTGTCGGTTATACATGACGTGGCAAGCTACTTTTAAAAATTATTCAAATGCAGTTAAATATAATTAATTACATGATTGAATAAGCTATTTTCAATATTTAATATGGTTCGCGTGATGTAAGTAAGGTTCATTGGTTAGATTATTTAGACGTAATATATTTCAATTAAATCTAATGTCAAAATAAAATTGTGATTGTGTGGTGAGGAGAAATTCTTGGCATCTCACGGATATTCGCAATGTAACTCACACGTCCTAGGTCCCAACATACCTTCAATGCGTCCGTCCTAATAAATTGAGTTCACCGGGTGCATTTTATTTTTAACGCTGGGATTTTTATGAGTTCTACTGTTTGCGCCTAACAATATTGCAGACGCAGCTCGGAGACTGTTCGATTTTCTAAGAGCGTAAATATAAATGCGACCCAAACATTCGTTTGGCCTACCGCCAACTATCCATTCCTATCAAATCGAGTTCCTGAATTGCAAATGCATCATGTCGAATAACTTTCTATTTGCATTTCATTCTTTTTGGGTCTTAAGTCTCTTACAAAGATACATAGATACGACTTACACATTTTTCATGACGCTTATACATTTTTAGGTATCAACTAAGTCTCTAACATGTCTGAGAAAACGACTCTCGTTGCTGGCCAGCAGCTTGTCAAGAAGACAATGGATGAATTAATTCAGCAGAAACAGACCACAGAAAAAGTTACCATTCAAGCGAGACAAGAGTTCCGCGAGAGCTACCAAGAAAGCTACGAGGAGGAGTTTGAGGAGCAGACATTCATTGATGAACATGGAAACGCGTCGACAACCAGGATGGAATCTAGTAGTGAGAGCTCAGAACATTCAAAGAGCGCTGATGTCAAGGTCAAAGCAACAGGGTTAAACTCAGCCCAAATGCAAGCCCTTACAGATTGTGCAAACCAAGCAGGACAACTAGCACTGGATTCAAAAGCAGCTAACTGAATGTAATAAGACATATACTTAAATATTAACACAGTTATTGAGACACAATTATTGTTGTTCGAGATACTTATGGTTAAATATTAAAACATATTCCAATTTTCATTCTCACTTGTATACATCAAAACTTTTAAAATTAAGTACTCATGATTACATTTTTGTTTCAGATGTTCTAATAGAAACGTGTGTGGTGGCCTCTAAGAGTGATAAAGACTGTGTCCAGTGTTCCTTATTTTATGTTATTATAAGCTAAAATTTATAAAAATGCAATAAATATATTAAAAGGCAATGGTGTATTGAATAGTGTGGTGCGTCCGTTAGTGCTAAGTTAAACGCAATAATTAAAATGGAGGAAGAAGATGATGAGCGAAAGAACCGGAGGCCGAATCTGGCAGCCCTTGCTACGCTGAACTCGCGCGTCGTACAACACTCCTCATTAGAGGAAAGCAGTGTACGTCAACAAGCTTCGTCCGAGTCAGGCGAAGCGAACACCTACTCTAGTATATCAACAGCTCAGTACAGTGATAGGAGTTTCGTGTCAAAAACGAGCACGTTTTCGCGTAGTGGCACATCCAGTTCGAGTCAAGAAGAAGAGATGGCCCAAACTAAGGTCATGAGCGGCCAGTATCTGGCTGCCACGCGAGTCGAAACTGCTCGATCAATGGAAAGTCTCCGTCCAAGTAAAGACACGTCTCCTGCCCGGCCCGCAAGCTCTTGCACGTCAGTGCGAACTCATACGAGGTCGTTCTTGACGGCGAGCGAGCGAGACGTACGGGAGACGCGTGGTTTGCCTGCTCGGCGAGCGCTATCTGGTGAGGATATGGGTAATGCTGAAAAAAGGCGTGGTTTATTTGCGAGCACTGAGAGACGTGCACTGCAGCAGCTAAGTCTTCCACCGCCGGAACGCCGGCTGACCATCCTCAGCCCACACAGTCCTATGGCGATGACGGAGTTGCAGTGGCCCGCTCCTTCTGGCATCAGAGGTCGGCGAAAGAAAGGAATGGTGTTGCCCAAACTCATTCTGCCACGCAGCGACTCCGACGGCTCGGATGTATTTTTCGAAAGGTGCCAATTTTTATATTACTTCTATCTTAACTCATTTTAATCAAAGTAATATGGTAACAAAATCTACAAAAGACAGGGTTTAAACATTTTAGTAATTTGGATTGAGGACCAAGATATAAACTGATAATTTTGAATAAAAGTCAATACTAAGTGCTACTTTTATATTAAAACAAGCATAACTATTCTATATTTTTACGAGTTTCGTATTATCTAGAAAAACTATAGCTTTCTTTAAGATTGTAAAGGTCTTTGATCATAATACACCGTAAAGAAAAAGAAATATTACAACATTGTGTTGTAGATCTTGAAAAAAGAATCCCTAAGTAAATAATGCTAAAAATTGAATTAATGGTAGTTGTGAATCTGCCAAGATAAATGCGTTAACACAAGCCACCGTGCGTCAGGAGCAAACTCTTTACAGCAGTTTCTTTGAACGAAAATACTTTATGCCGCAAAATGCTTTCTTCATAATGAATAAATGATTAGTGCAAGTAGTCTTTTTACAAAGAAAAGAAAGAAAGTATTAAAAAATAATAGTTTTCCTTTCATAGTTTGATGTGGTAAACATAATTTTCAATTAGTCAGCAGTTGCTTCGGTCAATTTTGCATTAAAAACGTTTTCTTTTACAGATCAAATCAGAAAGAGTGTCTACGATCAAAAAGGTTAATTTTCTTTTTCTTCTTTAGAATATTATATTTCTATCCAAATCCAAATTTGCATCTTTGCTCTGAATAGAAACTAATAGGTTTAATTTGAAGCGTCCCTGATGATCCCATTTAATGTAATTTTCGCAAATTAGCCCAATTTCGGCAACAAGGTTGGTAACTTTCGTCTGAAATTCAAATCATTTTAGGAAATACGCCTTAGTCAAGTCGCTGTCTAGGTAATTATCGTAGTTACCTACCTAATCAAATTCTGTTGCATTTAAAATCATATAATCATTGATAATAAAACTACTATAAATGTAAACTTACCTATACTAGCACTTTTTGATTATTAGTTATTATTGTTTAAAAGTGTCTTTATATCCCTAATAAAAGTATTAAGTAAAAAGTAAATTCGAATTACTTGCTTTATTTCGTTCTGAGGTAGTTAATAACAGTACATCAGCAAGCTTAAGGAAACGCAAATTACTTTTCAGATTAATATCTAAATTAATTTTGATTTCGGAAAATAAAAAAGCTGGCTTGTCTCACGTTGATTTTAATATAGCCATTCAACGAGGAAATGCTGCCCGCATCCTCGCCTCGTTGCCTAACGCTTTTATTTTTAAATAGGTAGTACTTTAGTTTCAGGTTCGTTAATTTATCACATTTGTTTTTCTTTATTTACTTCTGCTTTATTATATTTGAGGCAGACTAATTAAGATCATGACAGAGGTAATACTTAAATTTCTTTAATCTTGATAACACCTATATACTGTTAGGAAATAGGTACAATTAAAATTTGTTCCTGTAAAAGTTTTATCTACCTAAATAAATATTTGCTATAAACAATAAATGTACTAAGGATGTGTCATTTTGTAGATGCACTAATTACCTTAGAAATTCACTGTACAGGTTTCCTGTCTGTAATTTGGAAGTCCTCCAATCTGATCGACGTTTTTTACTTCAATTATTCGAAAACTTCAACAAAAATAGGGTTCATTTGCTGGGTATCTTTAGTAACCATCTATAAATACGTTTAACAAAGGAGCTCGATAAATAACACTATAAATTCGGTCAGCGTGAGCATACTGAAATATAATTCAGGTCTACTTATGTTTTACTCAGCTTTAAAAAAAGAGAGAACCTTGTAAATTATATAAAATACATGCTGACAAAATAAGAACATGAATAAGAATGTGTTCTTATCATTTAGTCAGCATCAAAAGTCAATGACCACATTCAGGTTTTCAAAATCGCTATTACACCATTATTATTATACCTAAGACCCGATTTTTCAATAGACAATAACTTTTATTTGAAGAATAAGTTTGACATGTTGACAGATTTTGTATAGAAAATGTGTCAAAGCGTCTCTTTTATTCGTCGGATAAAAGTTATCTCGAAAAATCGACCCTAAAACGCTTACCATGACAAGCGGCAAAATAGGGAATATGCATGAAATAAATATATTGCTTTTACTATATTTATAAGAAAATATATGAAATTATAGTGCTAATAGTAAAAACACAATTGATTTTAGGTAAAAAATAACCGTAATATAGTAATTAGAAATTAAGGTATACCTATCTCTTTCTAAAACAACTTATAGTATGGAAAATGTATGGCGCGCGTGAAATTTGACGTCACGTGATATCGGATCTCCTTGTCTAACACGCGACTTTAATGGGCTGTAAGCACAGAATACCTAATAGTACTACCGTACAGAAGACTCACTTCCTAACAAAAGTCGGGTTTAGGTATAAAAATATACCTAGACTCGCCAGAGCTACCCACCTGCAAGCAAAATTGAAACTTATAACCGCACGCGAACCGTGAATTTTCATTGCGCGCCCCAGTTTTATGACCGAGCTGCGAACGACGGCACGGAGTTGTCGCTTGAGAAGTTTTTGTACCTAGTTAATTTATTAGTTTTACGATTAAAATAAGTAGATTAAGCATTACAAACGTTGATTCTGTAAACATATAAATTCCATCTGAATGTCGTGTGTTTGGTTCCTACGGGTGTAGGTATTCCTTTGTAAACATTATCCTATCTTATTCTTAATATTGTTTCTGGGCTAATATAACTAATTAAGGTTTTTTTTTAACTAATATTACTTATTATGGACACGGAATTAAAGAAGAATAAATATTTCAAAATGGTGTGAAATTTAACAAAATGTTAGCTCTGATTCACTAATTGTTTTATTCAGAGAACCGGTAAACTAACATCTTTTATACGCATTATTATATTGACGTTTAGGCTAAGTAGAAGACATTGCGGGTCAATTTGCAAAAGAAAAAAAATATTATCAAGTATGCGCTCGTGCGACGTGACCGCGACTGTCGTGCGAGCCGAGCGACAGCCCACTGGCATACGCCGCTTCAGGCGGCGCGCTGGCCGAATATACCTAAACTACGGAGTGACACCCCCCTGCTGTAAGTCCGGTATTTATCAATATTTTTCTAAAATTCTTTACTAATTATAATTTAGTACTATTTATTTTAGGACCAAATAAAAAAACATGCATATTCCCCATTGGATGATTATCACATATTATTATGGTAAATTTTCGCTTTATTTTGAAAATATGAATGTGGCCATCGACTTTTGATGCTGACCGTACATGTTCTCATTTTGTCAGCATTTATTTTAAATAATTTACGATAATTATTTTACTATAATACGTAATTACCTTTCTTAAAATATAATTTCACAAATCGGTCATTTCAATCGTTTTGTCTCTGTGAAAAATATTGTTCCGTGCGAAATAGTAACTTTGACTACTCGCAAATTGCTGTCATGATACTCGTCAAAGTGACATTAATTAATGACGTTCTCAAATCATGAATAATTTTATAATGTATCAAGTTTGCAGCCACAAGATTGGTTGTCAAGTTGGTTGAACTCAGCTTAACTTAAAACATTCGTACTCAAGCAACGCCTAAATGTCGCACCACGAACCGCGGCAATGGCAAACCGACAAAGCTGTGAGAATATAATTAAGATCGTTCTAGTTCGTCAGAATTTCTCCGTCAGGCCATGGAAACCATGTTGAGGGTGGTTAGAGTTTGACAGATTTATATGTACGTCAAATATATCAATGTTTAACCCACAGCACAGAGATGACATGCTACGCTCCGCTGTTTAACCTATTACTTACTGCTTTTAGTTGTACCTTTATAGACAATTGTAAGAGTGTTGAATGTTCATAGAACATTTGTTTGATTTTGTGTTAATTTATTTTTATTTTTAAAAGCGTTAATTAACGCTAATAGGTTTATGAACAGATTACATGACTTCTAAGTAGGCACTAAATTGATTACTGCCCTGCAATTTTAGTGTTTCATATGAAAAAATTAATTAAAATGGTGCCATGACATGCAACTCTTAACTGCTGATCGGCTATTTAGTAGTTTTTGTGATTTCTATGTTGGTTTCTTTGGAGAAGTTATTTTATATGAGTAGATTAGCCTAGCTATCCAGCGTGGTAATGTTGACAGCCTTTTGGGCACCTTTCCTTTGAACGGTGATCTCAGTCAGATATTTTATTTATAGGATCTTTACTATGAATAAAATATGTGACTTTGTATAGTGTTTAGTTTTAGATATTAGGTATTTTATTTTTATTGGATTATTTATACCATGTTTGATGCAAATAAAGTATTATATCACTAAAGACATCACGAACACGTCCCATAATTGAATTCCATAAATCCCACGTAGCATGATGCACCATGTTTGAAAGCCACAGGATTAAGTGGGAGCAGGTGGCTCAACCTACTAGCTATAGTCGCAAAGGTCGTACCGCAAACCTCAAGAATGGAAACCCGACTAAGCAGATTGTGAAACACATGAAATAAACGGTTTGAACCATTTACACTTAAGTACTTTGTTTTTTTTTTAATTATTGGCTTGTCTGTTTTAAAATGTTTAAATGAAAAACCCTTTTTTACAGTTTAGCTGAAAGTATTTGGTTTAATATTTAAACATTTTCATTTTAAGATTGCCTTTTTACCATTTCAGTTGGAAAATAAGTTTGAAAACTTTATTCAGATAAGTTTCATAGTAGTTTTATATTTTCAGCGTAGACAACCCGTAAAGTCAAGCAATACCCTTTTACTCGAACCCATCTGTCCTTAAAAGGTTTTGTTATAAAGAAAACGGGAAACATGTAATATGTACCAAAATGAGGATGTCTATAAATATTGTTATCGCCCAATTGACACGAACATTTTTGATAATATGTAGTAACGACACTTACGATATCATTACTACACAGATATGTTATCAGTGTCGTTGATAATAAAATACGCGTCATCCGAAAGTACCTGATAATGCATGCTGAAATTGAAAGGATTATCTAATCTGACAAAACATGAAGAGTGCTTACAAGTTGTGTAATATTACTTCAATGCCTAAAATACCTGCTATGTAGAATGTAGACAGCCTTTACCTCTATTACTAAATGGAATCTTCTTCTGGACCATGGCTAGTAGGACCGTAGCACTGAATATGTTTAAGACATTAATACACTTTGAATCTAAGGGCGACACCAAGGGGGGACAGGGAGGGGCATTTGCTCCCCTCTAGACATTAAAAAAAACCGTAGAGGTAAGAGCACTACAAGTGGGCTTCATGGGCTCAAGCAAAACTGTACCTAAAATTTATAATTTCTACACGCCTCATTTTTAACAACTTACTCCCTTCTGGGCCGTCGGCTGGCGACGACCTTGTTTGAACCGTAAGCTAAATTGGCTTGGATTCTACATGCCTTTGATCTATAGGTAATATGTAGTTCAAAAGCTGCTGAGTTTGACTCATAGTGATCGGTAAGTTTAATTGGAGACAAAACTCCTATACTTGTTTTCTGTACCTACGTCAACTAAACTTAGTTTAGTTTACGTAGGTACAAATACAGGTGCTTTTGCTATTTGGTGATGTTTCAAATTGATAAAACATCAGTGATAGCCTCTGACAAGATAGATAGATACTATTTATTGCACAAAATACAAATAATACTTGATTTTTACTGAAGACGCATAATTTAGGCGGTTTTATCGCTAAAAGCGATTTTACACCCTTCAGGTAGATATTTTAGACTAGGTATAAACTACAGAGGTTCCGTAGCCGAGAGGCGAGCATAACAAACTTGTCGTGCTATCTCTGTCGTGCCGGGTTCGATTCCCGGTCTAGCGGGTATCGGGTGTGGGTGTTGTGGTACCGTAGTTGTTTTTTATTTCTGTAACACAAGTGTTTAAGCTACTTATCATAGGATCAGAAAAATAAATGTGATGTTGTCCAATATTTATTATTTATTTAATACTATTAAACAATTCAATTTTATATGTCATTTTCGTGTCCGGGACTCTGGAATGCTCAGAAATTGCTGCAAAATTTTTACGTAGGAGTCTTCTCCAACTATTTTAACTATGAGAGCTATGTAGGTCCTAGAGTAATATTTTAAAAAGAAGATGTCATAATACCTATAGGCATTTCACTCAATAATCGCGTTGTAATGTTAGCATTGTAGGTAGTCCGCACAAGCGTCTATAAAGCAAGTCCAACAGGATCAACTCGTCAGAACCGCCTTTGTCGTGTCCCGACGCCACAACCGCGCCGGCATTTTAGAGCTCAACTAAATCTGTCGGCATAGTTCACGCTTAGCTCTTTTAGGTGTAGAATGATTGCAACTAGTTTCGTGCTTTTAATTTACGCCTAGATATGTAAAATCTATATACTTTTAATATTACAAAACTAAAGAGTCCGTTTGTTTGTTTAATTGAACGCGCTAATCTCGGGAACTACTAGTTCGAATTAAAAAAAATCTGTTTTTGATAGTCCATTTATCAAGGAAGGATTTAGGTTATATTTCATTACGCTATGACTAATAGGAGCGGAGTATCAATGAAAAATGTTGCAAAAACAGGAAAAAATCCTTTTGAGAGCTTCCGTTGCGTGCGCTGCGTAAACGGTTAAAATTACGGAAAAATTAAGTTTATCAGAATTGTTCCCCGTTAAAGGTTCTAAAAAAAGTCCGTGACAGCATATATCTATCTTTTCGGGTTAACTCACTGTAACTTTTATAAATAGTAATCAAATTTGTTCTAAAATAATGCATTGGTGCTAGCGTCGCTTTTTCTTTTACTTTTAGAGCGAAGCATTGATATGGTTTACTGTATTATTTTGAGTTGAAAAGTGACATGGGTCGTTGATGAGGACTTTAAGTGACAGATAAAACTCCACGCGGGCGCAGCCGCGGGCGGAAGCTAGTTATTTTCCTAGCTAGTTAAAGAGTATTCCTTCCTTTCTATTTAAATTGAAATCTTATTTCCTACGATTGTCATTTACTTACTATACTTACATACTTTGATTATTCAACTTATTCCGTCCAGGCGGTGATAGAAAAATCACAATAAAATAACTTTTCGTATCGTATAATAACATTTGGGCATTTTCTTGTCTAGTGGTTCGCGCTCCAGACAAAGCCAGGCAATTGCGGGTTTGAATCCCGCAAGGGGTAAATGTTTGTTCAAAATGTATTTTAAGTATGTTTATCCGTTATCTATTCGCCTCAGTACAAGTTTTGTTTAGTTTAGGGCTAGATAATTGTATATTGTTGAAAGAATGTAGTAGATATCCAGGTAGATAGAAGATACTCTTTATTGCTTTATTGCACATCACACAAAACAAACAGTACAGAGAAATAATAAATTTATAATGGTACAATTTAGGCGGTCTCATCGCTAGGAGCGATTTTGTCCAGACAACCTTTAGGTAGAGAAAAGTTTTTAAAAAAGTTGAGGGGGGAGTAGTAGATAATATTACACAGACCCATTCATTGTAAGAGATTTATGTTAATGATGAAAGCTAAGCAAAATATATTTACTACAAAGCGTTACCCCCTGAGGCAAAACCTCACCTTCTATTCAAATCTTTGTATCAGATTGAAAAATTGAGAAGGGTTTGTCATATGCCAAGGCACAACGACCTCTATCCCAAACTCTCTGCGACTCTGACTCACTTGTGAGTAAACACTGAAAATAGGATTGTATTAACGTGTTTATTTAAAATGTTTTATAGATACAAACAGTTTGTTCCAAATATACTAATAAAAATCTATTAATACATAGTAATGTCTTCTCTTCCAACCGAGAACTCGTATTACGAAACTACAGATAAAATGTCTTGTCCGCGTGTTTTTATTCGTTCCTCATTCACAACCAATGGCCAAGTAAAGAATACTGGCACTACTGTGTTTACTCAGGTGTTCGGTCACCAGTCCGTAAAGCTTGACACAAACCAAGACGGTCAGTCTGCGGACGGTGGTGGTTACAGTGACAATCAGTAACTGCATTTTGACGACTAGTGGTTCACACTCCGGACTTAAAAGCGAGGCGGTTGCGGGTTCGAATTCCGCAAGGGGCAAATTTTTGTTTGATGAGCACGAGCATTTGAAACTTAGTCATGAATGTTTATAAAAATGTTCTAAAGTATGCTTATCTTTTATGTAAGTGGTTATAATAAAAGCTTAGCTTATTTTGGGGCTAGATAATCAGTGTGATTGTTAGGAGAGGTAAATTCATTTATTTCTTAGCGGATGTAATAATTTGTTTGAACTAACGCGATCATGATCAGTGGCATTTTGCGAATATCACGCGCGATCGTCTTTTATTGTTTCATGTCAACATAAACGTGGCTTGCAAATGATTACCTACCTCGTGTGTATTCAGTGGATAACAAAAACAGAAAAAATATTAGTGGAATGCATAAATAGAATGTAGAATGGACTGGAAGCGTAAATGGATTGCGTAGTTTTTGGGGTGAAATACTTTTTCACGCTAGTAGATTGCCACCTCGATTGCGCCAGCAGAAAGGTTTGAGTAAAACTTACCTGCAGCTACAAAATAGTGATGTCGTAATCTCAAAACAATGTGATATTGTCTCTGCATTCGCGTTTAAACTGAATTCCGCGCGCTTGGCACCACGGTCTATTGTTGAAAACGCTCCAATGGAATGTATCCAATAACAGTTTAGTTGGACAATCTCCTCGAAGATGACATTGAGGCTAAAATATCTGACGCGGTGATTTTGAAAGAATGCGGGTCGTCTCGTCCGTAAATAATAATGAAACTACGTTAGTTTTGTTTTGATATGAATCATTCTGGACGACTTTCATAGCCCAACATAGTAAATTTATCACTATGAATCACAGATTTTTTGTTGATAGTAGTTCGTTCAACTACTCAAATTTGCTCTGATCAGTAGTCAGTACGTACACTTGTGTTATAGAAATCAGAAACAACGACGGTACTACACCACCCAGACCAGAGACAATATAGAATAGTTCGTTTTTCTACCAGGAATCAAACCCGGGATCTCAGAGATGGCGACGCCAAGTCCGGCGTATAAGCACGCCTGACATAGGTTTAAATTGTCTTACTTTGTTTTGTTCTTACTAATCATACTTAATATTATAAATGCGTTTGGGTGGATGGATGTTTGTTATTCAATCACGCCAGAACGGCTGAACGGATCTTAATGACATTTGGCACAGAAATAAATATTAGACTGGAATAAAATATAGGATAATTTTATCTCAGAAAAAAATACGGTTTCCGAGGGATGCAAGATAACTGTCATTATAGATGGCGTTCCTTACCGTTAGATGTCACTGTTCAGTAGGCAAAAAAAAAATCTGAAAAAAATATGTTTGGACTAACTGTGGTTGCCTAAAGATCAAGCGAACGAAGACGGAAGCAACAGCTAGTAATAAATAATAATAATTTTCATGGTCTCGAGTCAAGA
The DNA here is from genome assembly GCA_963576865.1 of Anania hortulata. Lineage (NCBI taxonomy): Eukaryota > Metazoa > Arthropoda > Insecta > Lepidoptera > Crambidae > Anania > Anania hortulata. Next base: position 13,052,822 of record OY756392.1, on the reverse strand, counting down.
ATTAACATCCTTATGTTACGAGGTACCACACGTTGAATTTACCCAGCACAACCAGACACAAGCCACTTTTTTAAAAAAAACCGGGAAAAACCGGGAATCGAACCCGCGACCTATTTCATTCAAGGCCAAAACCACGCTACTACGCCTATCGTGTCGTCAAATGTTCATTCATGCCACGCTGATGGTGCACCATTTTACTATAAAAATCCCTTTATCCAGATTGTATTTATTTAGTTGACTGCACCAGGCTCATTAAACTTCCATAATTGATCAGCGTATAAAGCAAGTTAACGACGATAAAAGCTAGTTCAATATGCAAATGTGCAACCGGATACCGGGACCTAAGTCTGTCTATCTCATCGTATAACACTTAGCAAGTATTAACTAAGTAACAAGTAACTTCATACTCAAACATTACAAGAACGGGGTAAGTGTATCATAGTTGCGAAATATCTAAGTATTCGCATTATTACTGAGATACACGTAAAAAATAAGTTGTAAAACTTGAGTGACTGATTCTCTCTCTACCCCTAAGCAAAAAGAGACACAGTAGAAAGTTTACTGTAACGGGGTTCAATGCGTCCGCTCGGCATCCAATAATTCAATAAGTTAAATAAAACAATAGGTATTTAAAAAATAATTTCATACTTATTTTTTTATTCAATATTTTAAGTACAATATTATAGCTACAGATTAGATACCAACATTTTCCTTTTTAAATATTTCCTTTATGAGTAGTAGGATATCAACATCCTACTACTTATAAAGGAAAGCGTTAAAAAGGATAAAGTCGTAACAATAATCTATATTTTAACGCATCACATAAAGAATCAGCCATATTTCAGGATTCACTTGTGCTCGTAAAAGAAGTTAAACTGCTTTACCAAAACATATGAAAAGTATTTAGATAGCACGTATTTTTAGCAAGCCAAAAATATAAAATACTTTTGACGAAAATAAAAAATGACAATGTTTAGAGATAAACATTCCAGGTTTTATTTGTTTATCTCGGATCTAATAAGTCATTAACTTAATGGCTGCTGAAACCAATTGTATCTCGTATTTCTATTCTACGATTTTATTTTGTGCAATAAAGAATAAATAAGAGGTCAATCAACTATTAATAATAGCATAACATATTTTGTTAGCTAGATGTATGTATGATGGTAACCGATTACTTGTCCGTAATTTACTTGACAGAATTTCAGATGGCCGAAAATTATAGACCGACATTTCTTTTACTACGAGTATAAGTATCATTTGACATATTTTTAGTCCATCGAAATATCTCTTGACATAAGTATCATTTTATCGAACTACGTTTCATCGATTTTCAGAATAACTTTTTGCTGTTGGCAGAAGTCTCTTTTGAACCTTTTTCATTACCAGAATACCGCGTAAATGATAAGACTAAATTGGTTAGGTTAGGTTAAAACAGTCACCACACACACCGCGAAGGCGACCGAACGGAGCGAGCGCAGCGAGCATAGGAAGCGTGCCGAGGCAGCGGCCGCCGACCGATAATAGGTCAACAGGATACAGTGGCAAAGGTCATTTCGATGAAATGAAAAAAGGCAAAACGAATTTAGTCGAAAAGTTTTCGGTGAAATAAAATTCGTTAAACAACTTTTCGAACATAAGATAGGTCCCCATGTATGATAGTTTGACTAGGTTATATATTATTGACGTCCCTTATTTTGGTGATATCGGTCTGAAGTTGAACTGAGCTGGTATGATCTGCCGTATCATCATCATCATCATTTCAGCCATAGGACGTCCACTGCTGAACATAGGCCTCCCCCATTGACTTCCAGATTGGATAGTTGGAAGCGGCCTGCATCCAACGTCGTCAACATCATCAATGTCGTCAACATATTTTACCATATGACAGCCATCTTGTTCTAGTGGTTCACCCTCCAGACTACAAAGCCAACAGTCGTGGGTTTTATTTATGTGATGAGCCTGAGAGTCATTGTATACCGACGTTTTAATGTCAATAAATATAATTAAGTAAGTATGACTATTCCTTAATAAGTCGCTCTACAACAAGCTATGCTTAATTTAGAACTACTACAAATAAATGAAATATGGCAAATAAAGAAAATTTTAATTATTGTTGTGATCTAAGTAAGACGCTGGATGCAGGCCGCTTCCAACCGGCCAATCTGAAACGTCCTATAGCTAAAATGATGATGATGATGATTATTGTTGTGATTATTAAAAAAACATTTATTTCATGTTTTATTTTTGCATCTTAATAACTTGGAACCTAAATTAGTACCACCCATCCAAAAAGTATAGGGAACGATTTAAACACCTTGACCTACAGAATTATTGAGCCGCAAAGCTTAAAATAAAATTTAAGTTAATATTTATAAAGTATCAAACAACTCATACTTACACCAAACACTACAAAAAGAGACGTACTTGATTTACCGAAGAACAGGCTTTGTTCTCGGCAAAATCCGTTTCACCAATCCCAAACAGGTATCTTCATATAACCCTACCTGCACAGAGAAATGTACTCGCATTTCAAATGCATGTAACTGCTCTACTAAATCTGTTCACTGAACCTGAGCGTGTTCGATTTGCATTAATCCGTCCGACAATGTTTTGTATTTCGACTTTTGTCGATATTCCTAGGCACTATAACTTCACTAGTTAGATGCATGAACGTTAGTGTCGCCCGTAGGTTGGTGACATAAAGAAGGTGCCAGAAATATTCACAAGCTTTTTTTTCTGGATAATTTATTACATTTCTTTTCTGCTTTTTTAGAATTGTATTTTTATGAATGCAGTAGATAAGATATAAAGTATAAAAATATTGATAGTTTGTTAAGTATCCTAAGTTAGTTTCCATGATGTCGCACGGCCCTACTTAGTCCAAAGGAGTAAGAGTGTATCCTGTCAGATACAACGATCAATTAACAACTTTCAAGTAAATAAATACAGTTTTCATCATACTCTTATTTTTATACAAATAAAGATAATTTAACAAACCCACGAATTTCAAATCCCTCAGTCGTTATTATGTTAAATTTACTAAACTAACAGGTCGGTCTCTTTCTGACAACTCAAATATTTATCCACGAAAAAGATGGAGGCCTTTGGCAAAAGGTTGTTTATAATAACAGCATGCATACGGTTCACCATTCAATGAACTCTGATGCCCGTCTACTGTGTATCGATTCGCCTTCCTGGAACCATTGAAAATATCCACATAAATAAGTAATTGGAAAACAGCTCTACTATATGGACATAAGTCATGCAATACAAGATGAAATTGATGAATTGAATATTTTGAAACAAATATTAGATGCATGCATGTTATTTATAGCGTGAGAACTCTATCACAAAATATTAGGCGTATAACCAAAAAACAAAAGCGTCACAGTGTATTAATTGGTTACAACTTGTTTTTTGACCTGTTTTTATTTTGTTAAATTTTTTTGTAGCTCAAGCTTCAAATAATTCTTTAAAAGTTACCGAAATCAGCCCTGTGTCAAAATCCAAAGAAATGAACACTTATAAATCCCAACATAATTATCTAGAGAAAATATCAACATAACGTTTTTTCATAATAGTAAAATAAAACCATATTTTTGTTAAGAATCTTCAACTTGATCTTTAAACTCATTGTCAAAAAACAAATACAAAAGTTAACAGCAACAAAATAAACTCTTTTAAAGCATTATCACTATGAATGCGTCATAAATAAGTTTTGTTTTATCCTTTATAACCTTAACTCCACAAAAGGGATTTCAGTCCATTTAGCAGATTAATAACGTTTAATAACATTGACAGTTAATTTAAAATTTATGTGTGGTTCATTGTGTGGACGGTATATAATATACCTGCACATTTCAGTTTAGTAAGTAATTATAAATTATTTATTTATAGCAGAACTGAAAATATTCTCATCATCCGCCAGTGCAGTGATGGTCACGATGCGAATCGCATGTAACTAATTAAATTAAGTAGGTAAGAGTTGGACCGTACAGTACTGGTTGCTGATCTAATGTGGTAGGTGATTGATATACACGTAAATTAACAGTTACTACAAGTATCACACTTCATAACACCCAGGCACACACTGAGGCATATGTGAAAAAGGTATAATTTGTTGGAATTTGTTTTTATGTTCTTGGAACGCTGCCTCTGTTGCCACGGAGACGGGCGTTAGTGCTACGACACAGTTTTTAAACTAATGTAGTTACTAACGTAAATATACTGAATGTACCACTGTAAACTGTTCCAAATAAATTTTATGTATTTATTAATTTATTATTCTCAATCATTGTTACGATTGTATTTGAAATTCTCTTTATCTTGCGAGAGCAGACAGGAACTTTATAATTCATTCCTTTTTCATTCTGACCATTAGTCGGTCCCTCAGAATGTTTACGGTCGTAGGTAACGCAGTATATTTTCAATAATATCTGTTTTCAGCTATCGCAACTACAATCTTGGTGTTAATCATTAAAAAAACCGCACAAGTGCGAGTCGATACTCGCTCACCGAGGGTTTCGTACAAATTTGTAGGTACATATTATAAATAGTTCCAGGAATCGAGTCTCGGAGTTTAATTACAAATTAATTGAAGAATTTAATTACAAATGTATAGTTTTTAGACTTTTCCCTATACTTGTAGTATTTTTTTTATTTTTTTTACCCTCAACGCAGATAAATTATGAAAAATTACAATGTACATGCACAGAAAAAAGTCTGTGTGAGACTGATGCCTGAGCTAGGTAATTTAATATCTGTGTTAGTATAAGACGATATCACTTGCCAAATTTCATAGTTCTAGGTCAATGGAAAGTACCCTATAACTTTTGATTCCCTTGAGAGTGTCGAATTATACGTTTTTTGCGGCATAAACGGCCATATCTTTTTTTTGTGTTAACTCAGAAGTTTGATTCTTCATAGCTTCAAGGGACTGTAAAATTGGGTACATGGTTTCAATTCCTCGATACCTCCACGTGTTCCCGTGATAAAGAGTCTTGACAGACATACGGAAGGACAGACAGACGAACAACAAAGTGATCCTATAAGGGTTCCGTTTTTTCCTATTGAGGTACGCTACCCTAACAATAGCCTCAGGTGAGAAACAAACCCGTGTCTCATCGCATGCCGGGTGAATGCTTTCCAACTAAGCTACCGAAGATGTTAGCTAACCCGTCGAAATTTTTCATGTGTTTCTCGCTATCGAAGCCAGCGTTTTATCTAATCAAACCACCTGAGGCGGTCGATTTTTTCAAGTGTAGAGATAATATGTCACTAGCATTTAATTGCTAAAATTAAATTTTAAATCTTGCAGTTTTTAAAATACGTCCCGAATTCGACAAAGAAAAACCTTCGATTTTAACTTCTGAGACTTATGATTACTGATTAGAATGACTGAAAAGACAATGAAATTAAAAGAAACCCTCTATTGACTCTACTAATAAATTGCACAATTTACAACACAACCCTGGGTTTAAATAAGATCTACAAGTATTGTTGATGTGAAGACCTTAAACTAAGCAAGCTTGCCCGGCTTAACGGCTTTATATTTGAGTTGAAGACCCCTGCGTTGTGTGAATTAGGAAACGTCGGTAGGAAATTCTATTCCTTTTATGAATTCTTTTATATTCCTTTACCGGAATATTTCGTGAAATGGCATCCTCTCCTGATCTTTAGCTGCGAATTTTTAAGGCCTCCGATTTAAAATTGTTCGACAGCGAATTTACATTCGATAAATCACATGAGACTTATGTTAAATCATGTAGTGTCACGTAGTTTTCCGGTCAACAATTTGATACCGAATGGTTCTAAAGGCCTACTACGATCATTTTTCATTCTAATTTCCTGCCAGATCCTGTCTTAATTTATAATAGATTAAGATTTAATATTTACTTAGGCTCAGGGCCTAAGTTAGCCCTAAATACACTTGTTTAATATTCAATTTCTGTTAGAGTGAGTACAAAAATGGAGTAACTTTCTGAAGGTATAAGCTAGACACGTCTGTGTTGCCTTTGGAGCCGCAAAAGTCACAGCTCAAACATCTTTTACTACCTATGAGATCAACAACGAAATCGCCAAAAAAAATACTTGTACATGCAAACTGATGTCAGCTGGTTTAGTATGGAAAAGTGCAATTATTGTTTTTGGTGTCCTTTCATATTTGCGCATTTTTTTTCGTTCTTCTACTCTTCAACACAAATAGTGAAAAAGCATTTTGACGTTTTTCAAAATTGTACGGGAAATAATATTTTTGTTATTTCATTTGGGAATTTGATGTAAGCTTGAACGATTTGCAATGATATAGGCTAATATTCTACATGGATTAAGTCGCGGACACAGGTAGCAATTAATAACCACATTTGCATTATACTAAATCGTCGTCTCATCCTATGCGAAGCAATAAAGCTAATAGCTAGGCAGGGACAAAGCATAGATTTCCACACCTTTTTTATGTTTTCTCTAACATTAGCAATAATTAGAAACGAGTGTGCTGCTATTATTACTACATCTACGAGTATGAACTTATAAAACACATACACAGCAAGTTCTTTACTAATCCTTTATGTAGTTGCCTTATTATGTCATTATAGTCAACACAGTCACACTACTTCGCCAATTAAACCATCTTATAACCGTACCAGCATGGTACGAAAGCAGTATTAATTTTGCCAAAAACTGTGCGATTAAAAAAGAGGTACCTAATATTTTTCTTTTTTAAAACATCTACGTATAGGACAAAAAGTTTAAAAAGCTTATTAGATACAAGGTTCCATGCGACTTCCCATAAAATTTTTCACTCTCTTAATAATATTAATTCCAAATTACTAGTCGCTTCTCTATCGTTGGTCTGTTGTGTAGGTAGTATCTAAGATAGTTATCTTAAGGTTAAGTTAAACAGTATTTATACTGCAGTCGACCTATGTCATTGCAAAGTTTGTTTACATAGTCACATGTGGTTGAGACCGAGCGTCGGCGTCGTATGTTTACCTAAACGAAGATATTGCTTAGGTGTCACGTTCTAAGCCCTTTTTATCGACTTGTAGTATGAAAGGTAACGTAAGCGTCGTTTCAGCAAATCAGATGGCCTATTCCGAGCCACCGAGTGACAGTAGCTTTTGATGAGAACGTAGAGAATTTGTACGGCCTTCGGTGTGGCGCCTTACACAAACGAAACCTCTTTTTGATGCAAATTAGCGTTTATGCTCCCATGAAAAGCAATTTAGAATAACTTGGAATATGCTCTCAGTACCTTTTAAGCCTTTTTATACCTACAGGTGGCAGGCCGATTTAACGTTGAAAGAAATAAATGTTGTAATAAGTTACGTTAAATAATAAAATCATAATAGCAGCCAAACATAGTTTACTTGTATCACGATAATTTCGACTGGACAACGATTTTTTTCAAGCAAGTGACGTCTCCCATCAAACTGAAATCCCAACCATATTCTTAACGTTTTATTCTAGACATAAATGTGGTAAAATTATAACTTGCCAAACTTTTAATAATAATCACCAAAAGTACTAAAAAACGCATTATATACCCCCTATGTTCGAGAGCAGTAGAGCAGAACAGTAGAAAGTGAAATTTGATTGAGGCCCTGAAGGTCCAAAGCTAGCTAGAGAGCGAGACAGCCGGGTTCTTCACCGCTTGTAAATGTTTAAAAATCCCTACTCTTGCCAGCCAGCTGTCTTGAACTGAGAGCAATATAGACAAAAAGTAATTTCGTGTGTTAAAATATTCATAGTAAGCCGAACAACATACTCAACTCTTTCTGTAGGAAAGTCCCTTTTGTTATTGACATTAGGTTACGACAGCGAACACCATATTGCTGCTAATACAGCGAATTTATTGACTTACGTTAGAATAGTGCAATCGTTAAGCCGTGTTCCCACGAGGCGGGTTGTAACCCCTACACAAATCAGATGTAAAAAATAATAGAAAGTCGTAAGGTATCTCTTACAATATTCATAGTGATAAAACGTGAACAGATTAAATGAGAGTGAATCAAGTAGCAGGTCGGGCAAAGTGAATTAACAATATGCGCTATACCATTGCTATGGAGTGTGTGGAGCAAGGCAACTTACTTATTGCACCCCTTGAGTGCATTATGTTAATGCAAAACATCACTGTGAATATGTATTAGATGTTTGACCTAAATGAGTTGTGCAATTTCAGCTTGAGATAAAAAAAGGACGTTGAGTCTGTGGCTGTGTTATAAAATTGCTAGAGCAAGAGAGATAAAACAAAAACACCTAAAAATATAAATATTTTTTAGTTCAGCGTTGTATTTTGATGTGTTGCACTTGAGTTGTAAGTACTTCAAACTAGTTATTAACTCAGTGCATACCAAATAAACACACAGCCATTAAGGTCCTATTTTATAAGTTAATTTTGAAGAATAGAAAAAAATTACTAATAAGTAAATTAGAATCACCCCTATAAGGCAGCTTACTAATAAAAAGGGCCTTATATATTGCTGTACGACAATAATAAAAAATGATCTACAACATAAATATTTTACAAATTACTTAATTTTTCTGAATAAAAAAATTACTTTTACTTATCACTTATTGAAGCCTTTTGAACACGTTTTTACTCTTTTATTACTTACACAGTACCTACACTTTCGTGATTAAAATCCAATGATAGAATATTTACCACAGGCTTGCATCCAAAGGAAAAGTCCCTAGGCAAATAGCTGTTTTTGACTGCTTTAAACTTTTATTTTGTAACTTTGCAAATTATGTGTTTATTTTTATTTCATATACTCGTCTGCATTGAATGACAGCAGAGGAGTCGCTTTGAGTCGGAATTTTACCGTTTCCTAAATGAGCCAGCTAAAATAAAAATAAAATCTTCTGGCTTAGTACAGCAATATTGAAAAATAATGTATGCATGAACTTGTATGAGATAGCTGGTTAAGAATGATAGTCGGATATTTACTGACTTTAAATATACAAGTAAAGTAAAAAATAATTAAGTAAAGTAAGACGCCCACCGTAGCCGAAAGGCAAGCATACCGGTGTCGCTACTTCTAAGATCCCGGGTTCAATTCCCGGTCGATCAATGTAGAAAGATAATTTTTCTGTATTTAAACTTTTAATTTTTTATGCTACTCGTATGCTAGTTTATTAATATCGAGTCAAATATTTTCACTTGGAAATTTTTTCAACAGCCTCTGGGCGGGATTTAAACCCACGGCCTTTCGCTATCTGGGCGACTGCTCTTCTAACTGAGCTACAGAGGACATAGTAGTGTTGTTAATGTTTTCTGTATTTTCCGGATCTGGGTGTTGTGGTACTGCCGTTGTTTCTGATTTCTGTATCACAAATGCTTTGGCTCACTTAACATACGAGTAGTACCTATCAGAGCAATATATGTGATGTTGTCCAATATGTATTTATTTATTAACTCTAACTCTATTTTATTAAACTTTAGGTTTAGTTAAATGAATGCATCAAATTAATATAAAAAAAACGCTACTGAAAACCTATTGTATTCGAAGTCACTGTTTAATAAGGTTGCAAACGGAATTAAACATTTCAAATGCAATTACACTTCCCATCCTCGCTAACGAATTAGTTTCATTTCGTTCACCGAAACATAGTTTTGCTAAATTAGTACCGTGCCTTTTATATATATCATAATGTAATTTAAAATGCTAACTAAACTAATTAGTACTTAAAATCCTTAAACTGCTACAAAATACTGCTATTTTGAGCTTTGATGAAACAAAGTGCATAAAAGTTTATTATTTAAAAAAAGCTATTTGATACGGTTCAAACGAGGGTACCATTTATTACTTTCTTCTTTAACTCTTTTACTCTCTGACATAAGTATTAGTAATAACAGTGCATATTTTATAATACTAAATTATTTTTACACTTTATAACGAAACCATTTTGCTAATTAATCTCAATTCCCAGATTTAAGTATTTTTAAACATTTCATCTCGTTAATTACTTGCACTCGACTCAAAGGTAAATTAAATAATATTCATGAGATTCGGATTAATAGGTATTAATGAACATCGACATGCAGTTTTTCTTTGAAAATTACATACGTCAAGCGGTTTTTCTATCCACTAAACAATATTGTTCCATCAGATAGTATATCTAACTGTTTTCTGCCGGAACGTTATCTGGAAGATATCACTTCTAGCGACAAGACAGCTTAAATTGTGCGTTACCTACTTATTGTTTTTGTTCTGCACTTTGTTTTATTTGGTGTGCAATAAAGAGTATTTTTCTATTAATTTATTTTGATTTTTATCAAATTCCTCAAGCACTCTAACTCATGGTTATGTTTATACATTATATTATATTTCAAGATACTCCGAGATATACAGGGTGACCCATAACTCAAGGATAACCTTGTATGTAACCACATATTTTATAACTTGGTGAATAACTTTTGTTCTATGACTTAAACAAATTTTCACGAAAATTTATCGACTTTCTAAACAAAAGCCGCTTGAATTTGTATAAAAGAACTTAAAAACTAGATGCTTATCTTTAAAGTCATAAAACTTATGTTGTTGACGTATAGAATATGTATAGTTATAAGGTTATCTTTGAGTTACAGGACATCCTGTACATAAAAACACTTGCTATTTACTTCTCATCGGTCCTTAAGTTCTCGGGACCGGTCCCTGCGGTATCACTGTACTTTTGTCCGGGATCACACGCCGCCATAAGAGCCTAATTTCCGTAGCCGAGATTAAGGGCATGACGGATCGACCGGGCCCGGACCTTCAAAGGCCTGACAATTCGTCCGTTTTATGTCAAACAATGTTTTGTGTTATGTGATAACAACACAAGATTGCTAAAAGGTACTTTTGAGTGTCACACAATATATAATATTTAAAAAAATGGTTATTATACTAGCAAAACAATAGGCCCTTTTGGTTGTGGTGCCCACATCATGCCTCAAAGAATCGGAGTCTCACCTCTCATCCGTGAGTTGTGGTTTGGTAAGTTCGTATCCACAGCACGAACCTCAAATTTTTTCGGAATCTATGTACTTGCTCTACGGTGAGGAAAAACATCGTGAGAAAAATCTGCACATTTAGATAACACTGCATGTATTGTGTATCCCTAGTCAAAGGCCTGATAGTCTAATGACAGCAATCACCCCATTTTAATAACCAGACTTGGCGAATCTAGGATCATGTTAAAGCGTACCCCGGCTAAGAACGGGAAAAGCGCTAGAAAAACCACAAGCATTTTAAAAGTTATTTTATTAATTGTTATTATCCCCCCTTTTTCCAATAACGTCCAGCTGTCATGCGCCTTACAGTTCGTCACGTAATCGTAGTAACTTAAACAATTTGGAATTAATAAAATTCATACAGTACCTAACATACTGATTTTCCGTAAGTACAAAAAGGAGCGAAATTGTAACAGCTCTTCTTAATAAACTAAAAATTTAATATGAAAAAAAAACACCATTAACAAATATTAACCAATGATCTGATTATAATTTTTTCCGTGAATTTATTAACAAAAGTCTTTGCAATTTTGCTTCTCTGTCACCTTCTAAGTGCAATATAAATCCTTATACTAATCAACCTGTTTAAAAGTGTTGATGTAGGTAGATGATATAATACTTATCTTCATTTATTTGGAAGTTTATGCGGCTGTCACCTCGTTGGGATTTCCGAATACGAAAAAGAAATCGAGTACGTACTTGTGGGGACAGCTTCGAGAACTTTTTAATCTACAACCTGCCAGTGCTCTATCAATAGAAAACAGTTCAATGATAATATTAAAAAGTTTTAGGATTTCTCCATAAGTTAAATATTTTACTGTAAAGTCACTGTTTCCATATTTCTTCTGATCTATTCTGTGCTGCGCTGTTACGCTACTATGTATGTGCTTTTAAAAAAATAAAGTGGATAAGTTGAACTTCAGAAATAACTGACATTGTAATAAGTTGCAGCAAATAGTAAAATATTTTCAATTGAAATATTTAATATTTTAAATAATTTTATTCGAAATGTTTTCTACATTAAAACTGGCAACTTACTAAGGTTTTTCTTTACCTAGGTATTTCTTTATAAACCCTTACTGAGTTTAAACACTTACCCATACATAGGTCACACTATAAGTTTTGCGTAACTTAAAAAAACAACATGTTATAACCAAAATATTATGTTTATTGCTTTTCGAAATACTCTCCTTTACATTTTAAAAATTTTTTCATGCAATCGAACCATTTTTTAAAACAGGAGGACCACAGATCTGAAGGCATATTTTCTACGTGCTGATTGAACGCTATCACTACCTCTTCGGAGTTGGTAAAAGTAAAACCTCTCATCAAATCTTTGATTTTGGGGAAAATACAGAAATTACAGGGTGCTAGGTCGGGGCTATGCGCAGGATGGGTGACGAGTTGTACTTTTTCGAAAGCTAAAAATGACTTTGTTTTGTTGGCCGTGTGTGAAGAAGCGTTGTCATGATGTAGGAGAACGCGGCTTTTAGGTCGTCTTTCGCGAACTTTTTCTAACACCCTGGGTAAACAAATGGTAGAATACCACCGGCATTAACACTCTTTTGATCTTCAAGTTCAATTGTACACATGGGATCCGTAGCTTAGAAAAAAAACGCGATCATTTTTTTACCAACGTTTTTCGCCTGCCTCACTTTTGTTGGCCTGTTCTCATTTTCAAACACCCATTCACAAGATTGCTGTTTTTTTTCGGGTTCAAAACAATAAATCCATGTTATGTCTGTCATAAACAGCATTAGAATATCCGTGGTCGTACTTCAGTAGCATCTGTGAGCACCATTCCACGCGAGCCCGCTTCTGCTCCGCTGTCAGTTCATGAGGGATCCAACGACAACAAAGTTTCCGAACTTTCAATTCTTCGTGTAAAATTTTCTGAATTTGGCTCATACCAATCCCTAATAGTCCTAGAATTGTCTCATAGGTAATCCGCGGGTTTTTTTCAATTAGCCGCTTAACAGTAGCCACATTATTTTCGTTGACGACAGTTGAAGGCCGCCCTTTACGAAATTCGTCATGAAAGAAACTCGACCTCTCTCAAATTCAGCAAACCATCGCCTCACGGTGCTCAAACATGGTGCTTCTCATCCAAAAGCATTTTGAAGACGAGCGGCACAGTCTTGCGGAGAGAGAGAACTTTTAAAATCATAAAAAATCATCGCTCTAAAATCTTTTCGACTTAATTCCATTTTCTTTGCGTACGTAGAATTTTTATGTGTGATAAAAAACAATTGACAAATCATTTCCCGCCAATTGTTTTTTTTTTATTACTAAGAAGGTTGCAACGTTTAAAAAAATATAACATTCGAAATTTAAATAGTTCCGATTAGCTAGAAGTGCAAAACTTTTAGTGTGCCTCATGTATAAAGACATTGAAGAGGTGCACGTCCAGGTGTACGTACCAGTGAGGGCTGCAATTATATTTTATTCATAAATCCTTTTATTTTTAGCCGCTCTAACTACAAAGTAAAAGTTAAAAACGATCTTAAAAACAAAATGTTCACTTGAAATGAAAAACCTTCTTTCATTTGAGATAAAAATGTGTACCGTCACATAATTATTAGCATTTTTCACGTGGTTCTCATCCACGGGGCTGCCATTTTGTCGACACTGCAAATGGCTATTTAACATAATAATTCTTGTTCTTTATTCTTATGGCTTTAGTGACTCTATTCTTGTTCTCTATGTTAATACTGCATCGATTTATTAGCCTCTATTTGGAAATTAAGGAAAACTGCCCTTTTAAAACTAAGGCAAACCAATATAAATGCTGAGGAGTGAGGCTATCTAATCTCTCGTCTCTTTGAATTTTTGGCAATTTTTTGGACTACTATGTATTATTAGACAAAATAAAACCTAACTTACAAAAATGACTGCATAGTCTATGAACCAAAAACTGACCAGTCAGTTTTGAGAATCTCTTTACAAAGACTTAATATGTAACTAGAGGTCAGCTTTAAATTAACTTTATTTAAAGAAAAATGGTCCCTGGACCAACTAGGATACCTACTTATATTGGAAAATATTTACCGCTGTGCAAAGGGTCATGAAAATCTGACCCGGCCGTTAGGTAGGTACAAAATAAGCCCTAAAGAGATGACGGAATGGAATAATAATGTTCTTTATAACAAAAGTAACCTATTTCTTATATATTAGCTATAAAGGAGAATCTATGTTTGCTAGATAGTCCCTGAACCAACAAGGCTTATTTTTTATTTTTAATGGGAAACTTTTACTGAATCTTTAAGAAAGCAAATCAAAATCTGACCTAATCATGTTCAGAATGGGTCTAAATGAAATATTTCTTAAATTTTGAAATAAGTGTTTCGACGATAGCTCCGGAATACCTTATGGTATTTCTGGAACCTTTAGTATACTGCTGTGCGAAGCATCAAATCTAATCTATTTTTCAGCTCTAAAATGGGTCTAAAAATTTGGATTTCCTTTTTCCGAATATCTACTAAGTTCAACACCCAACTCAATTGTTTTAGAGTAATAATCAAACTAAGCAAATTCAATACCTCTTGAATAAACAACATACACTACCTTTCAGCACAAAACGTGAACATTGAACAGTCCATTATTTCATAATGAAACTAGCGAAGCAATTCCAAAGGTTCTCAGAATACTAAAAGGGTGCTTAATTTAATATTTATTTGTATCGAGAAAGCTTTTTTGAATCAAAACGCTGACAAATAAATGATTACTCTGCTTCCACTGTGAAATACTGAATAAAGACAGAACATGACCAAATAAAACTAATATTTTGTTTCACCCAACGACAAAATACTCCATTTTCAGTTTTCTAGTTTCGATACATCTTGTTTTATTTTATAATCGCGTAACATACATATTACGCGATTATTCCGCCAATTATGAATCGATTTTGATGATTCTTTTTTTGTTTGATAGATCATATCTTAGAGGTGGTCCCTTTATAGAAAAAGATTTAGCGCTTTTTGAGAAAACCAACAAATAAGAAAATATGTCTATGTTACTTAAAAGTTTCGACAAATTTAAACCGATTTTCATAATATTTTTTTTATTAAATGTCACATACTTCAAAGACACTATACTATAATTTCACCTCTACGGGTGGAAAATATGGTGATAAAATCGGTGTTCAGCAGTTAGTTTTTGTTTGTACTTTTATGATTAGTTTTGATTAGGATTTATCAGTAAAAATAGATGAAATATGTAATTTTTATAAAATAATATTAACACATAAGTACCTAATCAGTTACTTTTGGAGTCTGTGCCAGCTGATGATAGTTTGAATGTTTTTGTTTGGACCGTCTCCAAAAGTAACTGATTAGGTACTTGTGTTAATACTATATTTAGCTTTTGAAGTTTTTTTTTATATAAAATTTATTACAAGTACGGACAATACCACAAAAGGTTCATCTGTTTACCTATCTTATCTACTTATTACAGCTACCATTATAAATAAATAGAGGTAGTCTGTCAGAACCGACGAATTTATAAGTACTATTATGTATTCCTTGGTCAGAACTTATATTAACATCTACTTCAAAGAGAAGTTTGGACAGTTATTAATTTGACGGACGTCTAGTGGTTTGCACTCAGGACTACAAAACCAAAGAGTCGCAGGTTGGTTCCCGCAATGGGCAAGTTTTTGTTTGATGATCATCAGCATTTGTACCTGAATTAAGTATTTATGTATGTCTATCCGTTATCTAGTCACCATAGCATAAGATAATATGCTTAATTTGGGGTTACATGAGTGGTGCTGTGATTGTGGAATTATTTATTTATATATCTTTGACAGCAAAAGGTTGAATTGTATTGATAAAGCATAACGACCTCTTTTAACTAATCTCGCCGAAGCTCATTTTGTTCTACTTCATTCGTGAATTCCATTGTACTGTAGCGAAGAAAGAGCTTCAACGTTAGTCTGAGTTAATGATCATTTCTAAACTAATGTATTTTTATTCAATGATATATAATTTATACTGTTTTACAACAGAACAGAGTACTGTAGTATTAATAAAAAAGTTTTGGCACACAATTAAATTATATTGTTTGACTGCTCAAGAGTGAATGTAACAGTTGCAATTAATCAATCAAAATCATCGCCCGTGCTACATACATAGGTAACATAGGTGACTACATCAATTCAGTAGAACTACTTACATAATGTTTATATAACTACGAACACAGTAATTAACCTGATTATCTCATGTTGTATATAAACTCTGTTGTGTATACCTAAAGATAAGTAAATAATCATCTTGAAGTCAAGCGAGATTAGTTTTTCATCGGTCGTGTTTCGTTCTTGACTCGTCCGGCTTTAAAATAATTTATAACCTTAGTAGGACGGTAATTGAGTATTTTTAGTGTTTTTTTTTCCACATCTCAATCAATAGACATTTTACTCGATCTATACAGGGTGGTCGGAAAAGTGACGTTCAAAAATTTTTTTTAGGTGTCTCGTATTGAGAGGTATCTGAATCATCCCTATATATGTTATTGAAACTAACTTGATTAAACGGATATAAACCAATAACTTCAATATACTATGCTTTACACAAAAAAACATATTATTGATGTCCTTTAAAAATTTACACTTGGCCTTAATACATGTATATAAAACAAAAAAAACGAAAAGAAAACTTCCTGCTTGTGGGTTTTCGTAGCCGGCTAGCAAAATTACCGAATAACGTCAGTAATTAAACCCATGATTGAGAGACCTTATTTACCTTAAGGTGTGTGACTAGAATGTTACACACCTGCTCAAGGACATAACAGGTAAAGCAAAGCGAATCCATATTCCGTGATTGATCGACTAAATTCGACACATGATGCAATCGGCCGTCCACCCCATCTCGTGCTCGCTTCATTAAACCTAACGGCCCATGCTGTCTCACTTGCTTCTCCGCTTCGATGAAAATTTAGCTTTATCACTCCAATAGTCAGATGTCACAAATCTTTAAAGGCCAAAGATGAAGTGACACCTGTCGCAAATGTCATAAAACGAAAGCCGCCTCCATTCAATTCCGGATACTCTTACTAAAATTGTATAAAGTGCTTTTTGTTCAAATTGTATTCGAAGTCACAACTCGTTAATAATTTCTATTTCATTAAGTCCCCTTGAAAATAGGTCACGGTAAGGCTTTGGGTAAGCAGTAAAAAGTGCGCCATTGTTCTCTCTTTTCACCTGTCCTTCAGCGTTCTGACTTTACAGGCAGACAGGGATGTTGGCAGGGTCTGTACCTAGAAAGTAAAATGTTTTACTAGAAATAGATTCAGGAAGTAAATTACAAATTTTCAGTCATTAAGTACCAATAAGCAAAGCCATGACAAATATTTCGATAAACAATGGCTAACTTTTATGCAGATACTAGCTGTCCCGGCGAACTTCGTACCCCCTTTTATTTTTTTTCCATGTTTTTATAGTTATTCTGCTATTCGGGATGAGTCCCGAATAGCAGTGGGACTAATTTTTATGATCTATAATTTGTTGGATTTGTATGAGTACAAATCCAACAAATCATAGATCATAAAAATCAGTCCCACCGTTCTTGACTTATAAATGGTGTAACTAACCCGACTTTCTTTCTTTAAATATAATAGATATAGATATTGTCTGGTCGCAATGCTATGTATAAAATAAATGTTAAATGTAATCTCTTAAGATTCTTACACAATAAGAATAAGAATGAAAAAAAATATGAAACCACACATAAGTACCTACATATAAATAAATCCGACTTAACACAAAAAACGCTTTTACTTAACACAAAAAGCGCGGAAAAACATTTTTTTTTTTTAAGTCGATACGAGTTTCGTTTATACAGGCATTACAAGAAATGATAAGTCATTTAGCTGACGACAAACTTTAGTCTGACCATGTTTTATGCATTTACGTAAACCCCGCTTCTTACTGAGGAAATAAAAGTCGACCGCGAACACTTTTTCCTACTTTAATTTTATTGCTACGTCAACTATTAGTTATTATTGCCCTGAGGCCTAACCAGGAACGCTAAAACGTACCAAAGCAGTGTTGCTTTTCGTCAAAATCTATACAGAAAAACCGGCCAAGTGCTAGTTGGACTCGCGCACCGAGGGTTTCGTACAAACATGTAGGTATGTAAATATTTTTTACATAAGGGCAATTAAGTCTCAAAGATTTTCACCGCTTTTTCTGAGTTTATTCAAATATTTTTTGTGTGATGTATTTACAAATTTACGGTTTCCGGACTTTTTTCTTTACTTGTGCTCACATGAGATATTTCTTCTTGTCAGATTTAATGATTCTAGGTCAACTGGTAGACTACCCTACAGGTTTGGATTCAGTTGCTGGTGTCAAAATATGCGGTATAAGGCATAACCGAGCGTATCTTTTGAAGTTTGATTTTTCACAGCTTCTAGGGATACCAGACCTGAGTATTTGATATTGATTTCAACTTGATACCAGACAGACATACGGATGGACAACGGAGTGATCCTATATAGGTTCCTTTTTTACTTTTGAGGTACGAAATCCTAACAACGAAACATGGTATTATGTAGGTATAGATAAAGTATATTGATAATACATACTCAAAAATAAAACAAATAAACATGGTTGAAGTTATGAAGTAATGCTGCTAAGAGAACATGGTTAACCCCAGCTCTTTTTTGATAAAATATCCTTGTCCATACGTGTATGCATTTATTTAAATGACAGAATTACCCTAATAAATACAAACACATTTTTAGAAACAGTGCCGGGCTTGAAAATCAATCTGACGAGTGAAATTGGAAAACCTATTCGTAAAGAATTGATACGCGAGGCAGCTTCCAGCCCACACGAAAAATGTCTATTGTGCTTTGGACGCAGAACTGGCACGTCTATAATTCGAATTCAGTTCTACATTACTACGTCGCGTCCACCCACGGAATCTTTGTTTTGTAGACGCATAGATTTTTGCCAAATATGGCGCATAGCTTTGATGTTTTTTGCGTATTTGCCATCTTAAAATAAAGTTAAGCTTATTTAATAGGTTTCGCATTTAATTTGACTCGAATTGTTATTTTGATAATACTTTATTTAGTTAATTGTATAATTTTCCTTAAGTGTTATAGATATTTTATTTATATTTAATTGATTTTAATATTTAATAGCACATTAGTTTACCAGATATGGTAATTTCTTCATCCCTTTTGGACACATAGTAGCGTTTTTATAAATTAGTTGCTTTCGCGCACCCCAGAGTTAGTTTCTATTAACCAATTTATTATCTTCCTGTACATTAAAAAAAAAACTTATTTTTATTTTTTTCGTTCCAGGTAAGTTGCAGTTGGTTTTATCAAAACATTACGGAGTTCGCTAGTTATAGTTTTTGATTGAACCTAGGTAAGTATATTAATAATAAGTAATTATTGATAATAATTTATTCTTGTAATGTCTAAGTTTTTAAAGAAATCTTTGATTTATTCACATACCGTATAATATATAACATCGATAAACCTACGTTACCGATATTTCGCTCAAGTAATTGCGTTTATGTATGTTGGACACGAAATGGAACTCTTTTACTGAGCTCGTACCTTTAACCCAGTTATAGACCATAAAGCAGCACGCCCTGGGTGACCTTACTGCTTTCCACGAATGTGGCTTTTCATCGTAGAAGATTTTTTCTACTTATTTAAAAAAGGTAATTGAGTACTGGCTACATAAATCGCATAGGCACTACAAATAAATCAAAATCCTATCGATGATATTGATACGATTTAGCGAAAAGTTAATACGATACCTTTAATGTCTACTAGGTACATATATATTTAGGTTAAATCAGCAAACCGCTATTTAGATATCTGAATTTTTTACTACGTCCATTTTTAAGAACGCTGTCTGTCAAATTTTATTCATCTGCTACTTTGAGAATAAGAAGTATTTTTATGAAATTACACGAGTGAACTTGTTTATTTTTATCAAAATATTCAAAATACGCCGATACCCATACACAGGGTTATACAACAACTTTTCTGGGAACAAAATCGTAATCAATAAAAAAAAACGCTTTAAACAAACTAATGTTAGCTGGTCGGCAGCTTAGTATGGGAAAGAGTTTTTTTTTGCGATTCCGATGTTGGTCCCATAGAAAAAGTTGTTGTATTTGAGCACCAGAATCAGACCCTAGGGTTGTTGATGTTTTAAAAATAAACCTGTATAATAACAGTCTAAAGTTTTTGAGACTTAAGAACGACGCACTTACAGTAAATAGAAAGACATTTCAATGTTTCAAGAAACAAAAGACTTTAGATTAATGTATTTTGTTCGATTTTTTAAAGCAAGTTCTGTCGCAGGCACATTTATTAACGTGAAACGTCAGGCATAAAAAGGTTTCTGAGATTTCTATCTCCTATAATTTCAAGGCGCGCTTACGTAAGCACCTAAAAGACATGGCAGGAGCTGCGATATCTGGCTTTAGCACAATGGGTTATCGAATGGTTTTGTTACACACAGGAGTAGCATGATATCCACTTACAATGTGTAAATGAGATATCAGGAATTGAAGTAGGTAAATTATTTCCTCCAGTACATTTGACTCGTATTGGAATTGAGTATCATGCGATATGTTGTTTATGTAACGTTTTAGTGAAGTAACCGGTGAAATATATTTGAATTCAAATGTAGTGTTGTGAAAACATTAGATGTTTTCACATAAAAGCTTTTATGATAAATACTAACGTTGTATTGGTCTAGAATCTAGGCCATATAGTTATTTTAAAATTTAATTATCTAGGCCCTAGATAATTAAATTTCAGAATAACTAGGTATATGATAAGCAATAAATCTTCAGATATTATGTGACGACTTTATATTGCTTTTAATCTTGAAGTTTATGATTTGCAAACAAACAATTTATAGCCACCGCATTTATAAATGACGTTCCTCTGAAACTATAACACACTCCTTTTAATGCAAAGAACTGTTCGTTACTATAAAAAACTATGGCAACAGAGAGATGTATTGCACCCTCTAAATTGAAATAACTAAGACATACATACAGTAGTTATCTTGTAAAGTGTTGGGCAGTAAGCTTGCTTGTTAATTATTTTAAACATACACGTTAATAGTTTTATACTATGAATGTTTGTTAATTCGTAATATGAACTTTAAGAAATTAAATACAACAAATAATTTCATCATCAACATCAATAAAACCAATGGCGCGCCATGGAAAGTGTTGTATGATTTACTGACATTATACGAAAAACACTTTACTTACAGTTTACACTAAACCCACTTTTATTTGCCAGCTACGTTGCTACGGGTATCTATAATATTCAAACTTTTCGATCGCGTAAATTTAAAAATAAATCGCACACTAGGCTCCCTCGATCGCCTACGTTATTGGGCTGTAATATTATGTATTAGGCCAGTCTTGCGAGCAGTATTATATCAAGATACATGACTGACTGAGCAATTTTAGTACCTAATCCTATCGTTAAACACTTGAACTACAATTTTACTCATATGTTTCTATGATTGTGTTAGCAGTGCTAATCATAATTATTAATCCTGATAATGCGTATTGGTGTACCTTGAAAAAGGATTAAAGCTATTTATCAAATTGCGAATAAGTATTTAATATTTCAGGAAATCAACAACTGTAGCTAATCATAGCAATGTCTGTTTAAGACTGTGTGTCACCAAATCTATTAAAAATCATACAAAAACATTATGTATTTTGATCTTGTAAGCCGTCAGCCCTGCATCAGTCTGCTTGCCTTTGATGCCTGCAAATCAGTCTCGTTTTAATATTTTTTAAATGATTGGTTTGATCTAAATCTTTGCATCACACTGCATGGAAACGTCATCATCATCTCCAGGGTATAGTGGTTGTAAAGTTAACCAACGATATTTTGTTGACAAGAAGCGAGCGGAAAATCTCAATTTTTTACTAACATTGAACCTTTAATCAAACAGCAAAAAGAATGTCGGGCCTACGTAATATAAGTCCCCTTTTACTGTAATGTGACCAAGTGAAAAAGGTTTTCACGCATTTTAAGTTTCAAATGTCTTTACATTCTGTTCCCGGTTCAATAGTTAGCTTATTTGAATATGAGCGAGTAAAAGAATTGAGATAGATACCTACCACATATAAAAGGGCATAGTTTAATTAGCAACTTTTACAAAAAAAACTATTAAAAATGGCTCTAATTCAATGCGACCTTTTATATAACTGAATAGTGATTTATAAATAGTTTTATTAATAAAGACTATTATCATATATAATTACTAGCTGTTGCCCGCAACTTCGTCTACGTGGTCTTTAGGGGTATGAAAAATAGATGTTGGCCGATTCTCAGACCTACTCAATATGCTCACAAAATTTCATGAGAATCGGTCAAGCCGTTTCGGAGGAGTACGGGAACGAACATTGTGACACGAGAATTTTATATATAAGATGTACCAGTTAACACACTAATGAGATGCTTGCAGCTCAGTGGCGGTAGTGCTTTAGTAGTGATTACGTTAGGCTACCTATGCCACAGTTGTGATTAGATGCGTGACCACTCCAACTATATTTAGTGACATTTATCACTAGCATCTCCGTGCTTCGGAAGGCACATTAAATTTAAGTCCCGGTTAATAGCGCTTGATACTAGTCGTAGAGCCTAGCCAGAGGCCTTAGGGCAGCCTGATAACTTCACTGAAAGTAAGATTCAGTCAATGGCCTTACAACACCTTTCTACCAATCTGCACTGCGTTGTCAAATATGGCCCAAACCACTTCATGGTTAAGGTGAGGTCTATGCTCTGCAGTAGGACGTTTATAAGCATACTTTACTTTATTTTATCCAAAATCAATCTGTCTGTAGATACACAACACATTTCAGCGAGCCATCAACTGTAACTGCGAATAGTTTGGTTAACGTCTTCCCCAACAACAATCTATCAAACAATTTTCTTGTGTGACCTTGCGTAGAATGTCGCTGGCTTGAAAAATGGTAGTTGAACTTTCCTGAGGCTAACAAAATTTGTTTAAAAGTTTAGACTTGTCTCGGAACGTTACACGTACTTTACAGAATAGATTTGTTTGTGAAATTAGTTGATCTTCTCTGGCTGTTGTTTAACAGAAGGTAAATTGAAAGTCACTAAATTGTTGTTAGTTAGAAAAGATTTAGGTGCCCTTTTTTCAAGTAATAATTACCTAATCTATACATTTTTACAAAGGCATATTTCAGATAAACCATATATTTGGAGTGACTCTTTAAAGCAATCCGTGTATGTCTCTATCTGTCAATTAAGAAGGAACAATAGTTAGACAAGACACAAGACTGTTAAATTATGCGTGACAAGTTCCTGAACTCGAACTTTTAATATCCTGATATTAAAAGTTCATTATATCTATCTATTTCCCTAGTTCATCGCATCACGCGTGAACGGATAGAACAATTTTACTAATTCTTTTCTAATTTTCAATTTAATTATTGTCAGGAGAAGAACCTTTCTTATAAAAGAAAACATGTAGAAAATTCTTAATGAATAAACTAAAGACCACGCGAACGAAGTCGCGGCAAATTAGCAAGTCTTTATTAAAAATAATAATTCCCAAAATTAAAAACTTCTAAACATTATTTGTTCTTTGATCAACGAAATAAAGATCAAAAGTAAAAAAGCATGAATATATCAAATGTCTTCGGTGGCAGCCTTAAGTCAAAATTACACTAAATCTACTGCAACTACTACACTGAGCCCCACGAAAAGAATGTTCAACGCATCTCTGGAGAATTGTAAATTTTCCCTAGAATGTAACTTATGTATTCTAGAGAGTGCAAGTTACGACTCGTCTGGCCAAGTGGCGCGATGATTCACTTAAAACGCAAGTGCCTATTGTCTGGGTCCAATTCCCCATTTCTAAGAAAGGATATTTCCTAAATTGGCTCGAGTATGTTGAGAGATGCTCCTAAAAAGCCATTGTAAAGACCCTGTAACACCAAGATACTTAAAAAAAAGACTAGATCTTACACATACAGATAGGTACTAGACCTTTATGTTACCTTACTACTAGACTATGAAAATTGGTATTTTTGTCTTTTTGCTTATTACAATTATTACTATAAATGCCTATATTTAGGTCTATTATCTAAACTGTGTTATCTGGATTTTTGGGCTATTTAGAAAAAAATGGTTTTGTTTTTGTAATGTACTCACTTATTATAATTCTTGTAACGTTATTTTACAACGTTTTTTATCAAGAAGGTGTAACGTTATTTATCGTTTAAAATCATATTTCTATTATAAAGTGTAAAAATTGGAATGCTATTTTTGCAAATCAAATAAAAAGCCATCAAAGTACATGTATTTATAAGTATCCTGGTTAAAACTAACATGGCTAAGCTGAAGAATGCCTTCCTCAAAGGCACTCAGCGATAGGTCCGTCCATAAAAATAAAAAATAACTAACATGGCTTTATCACTATCACATTTTGAATATCAGTGTAGCGAGTATTATTTTGGATAGTATCTTCATGTAGTTTAGTGTGTAAAACCCTGAAATATTATTGCTCATACTAGATTATAAGATAATGCAGGCAGTCAAAACAACGCAGATTATACAGATGCCCTTTCGGCGCAAATAATTGCCGACCCGACGAATAGATAGCACCCAGACATGATAGGCCGTTATTAAATATTCTTATCAGGCAATTTTATCTTGAACTCTTTAAGCACAGATGGCTTAACAAAGGGGCGGCTGATCTAGATACCGTGGCCGTGTGAACCTTATCATAGCCGATCGCTTCCATCGGGGTAATGCGAAACCTTAAAGACGGGTAATCTCTACACTACGTTAGACAAATTTGTTATTTTTATCAATAACAGACAATACATGACATGTGGGTTGTAAAAGTTCCTAGACCCTCTATGCGTAGATATGTATATGTTACAGTCATAGTGATTAAATAGCTATAATACATTATGACTGGTAATTATATATAATAGCAAAATTGACTAGACAATGTAATAAATTAATCACTTTATTTGAACATTATTCATAATAGCGGGTCAAAGTTAGCTAAAGTAATAAATACGGTCTAACCATTGACTTAGAAATTAATATAGACTGGCTATCCCGTACAAATGACAGCTAAATTTTGATTCCCATTTGAAGCGTCTCTAGTGTTTGACCCCAGAACTAATTTTGACGTTATATAGCGGTGGGTAGTATCGGTTTAACTATATATCGATATTAAACATCGGATTTCGCCGAGCGTGGCGAGTATGGCAATCTCCCCCGATGATGAGCCATTGGGGGAGGCCTATGTTCAGCAGTGGACGTCCTATGGCTGAAATGCTGATGATGAATAAATATACAGGATTACATTGCCAAGGGGTGCCAAAACTTTAGGAGTGGCTCAGAATCAGTGGCTTAATCATACCATGGAAGGAAAAATAATATTTTCTTTCATATTTAATTATTCCTAACCTCTTTTAAAAATCGTACTCGTGGATAATTTAACTCATTTATAAAAAATAGCACCGCATGTGCACTGCGTAGGTCCTTGTTGGCTCGCCGTAACGATCTTTTTTTTAATATTTGGCACCCCCTTTGTAACGTAACCCTGTATATTTTCTAAAACAACGACATTGAATATAAATATGCCTTATTTCATAGTGTCTTATTTTACAATGGTTTAAGATTTTTTTCCTAGAAACAATAAACATATTGGGGACGTGAAATCTTATCTAGGTACAATTAAAGCTTTATCAATAATTCTTAACAAACTTTCGTTCATACACACTTAAACTAGGCTTACGACTGGCTGCATTAATTAGTTGTAAAATTTTTGGATTTGGTTCTGAATCGAGTTAAAATATTTAAAAAAACAATCTGAACCAAGTCTAGCGTATATACAGGTGAAATTTTATTAGTGTAAAATACTTAAAGGTTCGTTTACACTTATGTCTACAAACAACTTTGCCCAAGAAACTACCTACCTATCTTAACTTAATTTTTTTAATGTACTTACTCTTAACTAAAACGCGGACGGAAAACGTAAACTAACAATATTATGTTGAGATAGGCAATACGTTTCTTGGGCAAAGTTGTTTGTTATCATGAGTATAAACAAACCCTGAAATATTATACACTAATAAAACATCAGCCTGTATAAGCACCATCTTGTGACATAGTCCGCTTTCCTGCTCTTTCTCGTCCACTTTGCTCGACCGGTGGCATCTGCTTCAGTGAGAACAACTTTTGGTGTTATTGTGTTTAGAGATTATTGAAAACACTCGACCATCGTGGTTTCGGCCATCCTCTTCGCCTACCACCAGCTAACTCAAAGTTGAGCAAGAATAAGCATTCCATAAACTAACTCAATTAAATAAATATTTCCAAAATATACAGGATAGAGACGACTAATCAGGTAATACAATACTGTTCCTTTTTTAGAAGCTGATCACATAATTTCTGTAAATCATCATCTGATCATCAAATCAGTAAATGGTAAAATAACAAAGTTGCGAGAATATTTTGAATCAGTCCATATGATGAGGCTGTTGCGAGAATACTCGAAGTTAGCACATCACTAGTAAGTAGTAAGTAATTAATCAGACAACTCTGTGATAACTGGTGATAACGATATTATTAGATTTGACATTACGCCTAATCAGTGTATGTGACACAGTGCCTAAATTAGATGCTTTGTGCAGGCAGTAATTGACCAGCATCGTCTTAATGGCTTATCATATATTAATTATCATCAAAGAAATGAAGGAAGTGTGTTTACCTGAAACTTATCATTTAAAATAGCTAATCTGGGTAAAAATAATAGGTCCACCTACCACCACTTAATAACCGACTGGTTAAAAGTAACACAAAAAATAACAAAATGTTTAAAATTCTAGACAAATATTTTGGTAGATAGATAGACACTTTATTATATATATTATTTGCAAACCTCATAATAATTACGAAACCGCCTACGCTAAGCGCTTTTATGGGTTTCTGGGAAGCTATTGCCTAAGAAGCCTCACGATTGTTCATCTAAATAAACATGACTGTCAGAATAGGGTCAAGGACTCGAGGAGTTTCTGCTCACTCCAGACTAAGAAAAGACTGAGGATTTGGTTTTTGATAGATTTTAGTGTTTTTTTCCTATTACTTCAGATCAGTCGACTGATCCCATGGAATATGTACTACGTGGGGCTGTTATCTCTTTCACACACATGCACACACATCATGCAAGCAGGCACCTACACAAAATTACACACACACACACTATTATTATTTAGTATTATTACTTTAGTCCACAAAAAACATTAAAGGTTAACATTACGAACAAGACATATTTATGTTTAAACAATAGTATTTCTTCTCTATTAAAAAGTTGTTCTAATTAGCCCATAGCCTCGGAGGAAACAATGTAGCAGCAGCAGCAATGGCAGATTCATTTTAAAAAAAAACATTTCTTTTCTTTTCACTAAACGATAAAAAACATGTGGACGAGGTAAAATGGATGAAGTTGGCAAAAAAAAGGCAATTCACATGTCATTCTGTTGCTTCGTTGATAGGAACTGGATAAGTGTGAATCAGTCTCATCTAAATAATTCCGCGGAGCCACTGTATCATAAAAATTCTGAACAAAAATCTCGACATGGAATCCGTTAAAAAAATAAAGCTACGATTCAAAGAAACAAAGTATTATATCATCATAGACCCTTCAAAATTGTAAATGTAACAAAAACAAACCTTTGCTTTGTTCCATAAAATATTATAAGAGCTCTAGGCAAATTTAAAATTTTTACAAAGTAGAAACTTTACAGAGTAAATGTAGTTTGAAGTGTTGTTTGCTCAATATAAATATTATAACATTAAATATAAATATAAACGGATGATAAATTATTCGGATTTTCGGAGTATCAAAGCTGAGCAGTGATAATAATAATGGAAAAATCTATTTCATCTTTTAATGTTCCACGTCGCTGGAAACTGGCCCACGATACATTTAAATGGTCATAAAAAAATCTTAAAAAACAAACTGATAACGAAATAATGATTAAATAGGGTTATTTTAAAGTTTTTTGTTAGTTTTTAACTTTATATAAAAATGTATTGAAAAATCATTTAAAAGATGTGCTAAAATGCAAAACCTAATTATCGTGCTAGCCAGTCTTACATAATATAATAATTAGGTACATAACCCTGTTGAAAATTTTACTTACTATAATCACTAACATATTCTACACCTACCGAAACTTTAGTCACCTATTAATATTATCTATTCTATGTCTTAGTCTTGTGAATGTCTTAGTATTAACAACGCAAATATTTTGTTACATTTTAGTCTAGTTAACGTTAATTACTCATGCTTTTAATAGATAACAAAATTTAGCGTACACTTATGTATTTATAGCCCCTTCCTCACGATAACAGCTAACTAGCGAAGCTTTTTTGCACCCCAGCTAGAGTATTCGCTTATCTCGCTACCATCTCCGCGGTTAGTCACGCTAGGTGTAGTGCCCTTCGTCAGTTTTATGAAATCTTTATCCACTAGCTACTGAACGTTTTTAATTAAATAAAAGACGAGTTTGCAACTAGTTTTAAC
This sequence comes from Anania hortulata, assembly GCA_963576865.1. Classification (NCBI taxonomy): domain Eukaryota; kingdom Metazoa; phylum Arthropoda; class Insecta; order Lepidoptera; family Crambidae; genus Anania; species Anania hortulata. Next base: position 13,024,242 of record OY756392.1, on the reverse strand, counting down.
TAGGTTTATCTTTTCAATTGGCAAAGTTATTTAAGATCCTAGAGATCCTAGATTAATGGAATTACAGTTTTCGCACTTTAGTCTTACCCATTCACCTAAATAATTTGACCACCTCCGTAGCCGAGCGAGTACGCCGGACTTGGCGTCGCCATCTCTGATGTCCCGGGTTCGATTTTCGGCCGTGTCAGTGTAGAAAACGATATTTTCTATGTTGTCTCAGGTCTGGGTGTTGTGGTACCGTCGTTGTTTCTAATTTCTACAATACAAATGCTTTAGCTATTTACCTTAGGATTAAAGCAATGTATGTGATGTTGTCCAATATGTATTTTAAAAAAACAAATACTTATTACAGCCTTTTTCTAGACAAAAAATAATTTTTGTTTTTTTATTTTTTATATCTTAAAATTGTAAGTGAATGAAGTCTTGTTGTGAATTTTAATCCTTTATACTTCTGCCGGACCAAATATATTCAAAAAGACAATGACTCTTAGTTAAATCTGTTAATAAAACATTACTTGTATAAACCATCGATTAGAAATATAATAGCTGTTAACTTCTGACTTCATGTAAGTGTAATGGAACTACATACCTAATTTAGTAGGTTACCAATCTAAATAACATAAACAAAATGAAAGTTTATTATTATCATTTCAAAAACAAACCTTCTGTTTACTTATCGCTACATAATATGTTTACTCGTCTAAACTTTTCAAAGTTAGGTGTCCTACTCACTCAACCGATTAAATGAGTCGTCGGACAGAGATGGGGAAGTTTTCGCATAAGTACCTACCTAAATGCACCGGATTGAGGCCCAGGATTTGAGTATTGATCGAATTGCCTATCGAGTGTGGACTCGTGCGGTAAATCTGGTAATGTTGGAAAACCTAATGTAAACGTGTAATCTTATATGCGTACTCGTCAAAAATGTCTATGCATACTTTGTGTGTAGCACGTCGTTCCTTTCTCTAAATTTAACACCTCAGCCCAGAAAAAATAAGACACAATAGAAATTTTATCGATACGTGGTCTCATGGACTGCTCGGCAGTATATAAACTACAACACTAATATTACTAGAAGTTTACAATAAATTGTCAGAAATTATGAAAAACACTATAACTAATCGCTAATGTCGTTTTTCACGATTGTACCACTTAAAACATAATTAGAATAATGAATAACTAACTAAGTACTTTTAAACTCTTCATAAAAGCAAAACTTTAAACTTCCTGTAAGGAAGAGGGAACTTTTTCTTACACAAATGTTTCCTCAGAAAATAGCTACTTATAAGAATGTTTATATTTACGTATCTTCTTGCAAATTTCCTTTAATTTTTCACAGCGTCGAAAAACACTTATGTCGCAGGTTCTCAATGTAATGCGTAATAAGTGTTATTTTTTTGTGAAAATACGCTTGCCATAATTATGGGGACAACCAATTATTAAATTAATAAATATAGCTTTTATAATTTGATAGGGTGTGTATTAAAGTTGGGTCACGTTTACATTTAATTTTAATTAGAACTACGAGTAGTTAGCAGTTTTGTAAATCAATTTCTATAGTGACACTGAATCGCAAATCTTTCTTTCTACAAAATTATAAAACCAACTTAAATCTAAAGAAGGATAATAGGTTGGTAGTCATTTTGTAACTGGGCTGAAGGGTTGAATTTTGAAAAATACAAATAATGCAAACCGATGAAAAAAAAACTATGTATATGATAGCAAAGATAAGTTTTTCGAACATAAAGCATGCTGACGTGAGACGCGTAGCGCCATCTACGAAATTGGGAAAATTTGGAACTAACTACGTTCGCAGGTTTCAGTTTCAGCTACAGAGCAGAGCGCGCCGTCCAGTTTTTCTTGGCACGCTTTTCACCCGCACACATTACTTCGATCGAGCTCCACTAGATGGCGTTAAGTGGCCAAAAATATATATTTTAGGCTATGATAAAATTATGCAATTTATTTAATTTGGTTAATATATTAGTAAGTACACAGAAAAAAATATAGTACTTTATAAATTCAGAATGTACTTTTTTAAACTTCATATCAACCCTTAAACACTACACATTGCAGATAACGCCCTCTGTAATTCGTTTCCATTACGTCTTTCTACTATAATAACTTTAACTTTTCACTTCCACTATTTTTACTCTAAACAATTAAAATAATATTATACTAACTAAAACACTTCATCAAAAACTTGCCAGGATTGTGCCTCATTCCTGCTTTATTTAGAATTCAGTGGGCCCTGATAAAATTAAAAAGTACCATAAAATAAAGTTTATGGAAAACATTTATTTACTGCAAATATTTTATGAAGGTTTTTTCTTCCCGAGGTTGTGATATAGCTGGCAATAAAGATGAATACAACAAGATTTGAAGTGGGCGAAGACGCAACCACAGCTAGTTATTAAAAATACTAAGTACAAGGTTATTGACGATGACAGGACACAAAATTTTATCTAATACAACTAATGTCGCAAAAGTGTTTACGTAAATTAACTTAAATCGAAGTGTATTGAGAACAATTCAATAATTAAATCTACACACTACGACATGTTACTGTTAAAATATTGAACAGAGACGTACAATGTACATGCAGTACATGCATTCTAAAAGTAAAGAACTAAGAATACAAAACGATGCCATTGTTTCAAGATAAGAATATTACCAAACTTGGTTCTGGCTACAGTTATCTTTGGGTGTACTCGTATTAAACAAGATACCATTCAGAATGTAAACCTTGCTGCAGTGAAAATACAGTAGGTTTTAGTTGACTGAGTTATTGAGTTTTGAATTTTCGGTCGACGGCCGCTGAGCCCCGCCTCCAAGTTTGACGTCATACGTGTGACGTCAGAGTAGAACCTCACCTGCCCCCACCCCACTCGCCTCCCCAGAGAGCTCGTCTTCCAGGTTAATTTATTTCATCAAAATCAATTTCATAATGCTAATCGGGTAAATCATTTTGTAAATCCATTTTTATGAGGGATGTAGATAAGGTCACGAAATATTGTATTATTCTGTTCAATGTTTTTAGTCGCTTCTCACAAAATAATTTTCAAAATGATATATATATTTTAATCTAACAAGGGATACATTGTATATCTAAACCATAAACACGTATTTATTACGCTTTATAATAAACAATTGGTGTACTTCATACCTACCTACCACAGTTTAAACTATAATTATCAGGTGACACAGAAGATATAAAAATGCACAGTGTTTGTTGATTACTGTAAATTTCATCAAAATTGTTACTTAGGTAAACTGTAGATAATTTTACTAAACTGTTGGATTCCGTGTTGCCACTGCCCTTATCAGTGTGTAGACGCATTCGTTATGAAAATTAAATTCTTATGTAGGTTATGTAGACCGGTAACTGAGTTGATTAAGGTTTATTAGATCATAATTAAAAATGCTTTAGCGGAAAAAGTGTAAGTAGGTAATAATTATGAAAGTAGCATATTTACATATGCAATCTTCATTGATATTTCAACTTAAACCTTGAACGATCATTATTAACATGACTAAGTTATAATCCATAGTGTAAATAACAAAACTCAAACTAGTTTTTAACTTTTGTCTTTTGATTCATTGTTATTTTAATAAAATAAAGCTCAAATTATTACTTTGAAAAACTTTCAATATGAAAAACCAATAATATTATAATAATTGATAAACTCTGCTGCTCTGCAAGGTAATTTGTGTAGAAAGCAATTGAAATTTTAAAAGAAAGCACTGAATTAATTGTTTTACACAATATACCATACATATTACCTTCTACAAAAAAAATATGAAAAATGAATTCAAAGTTATTTCCCAATCTAACAGATGATAAATCCCTCCCTAGGCTAAAACCACATTTTACCTAAACTACAAATACTAGAGGCAGTTCATTGGATCTGATAAATTGGCCTAGAGCTATCCAGAGTAAGCGCAGAATTTTCCCCCAGAGACTGTTAGATCGAAGCATCGTCCCCAAATTGACCTGATAGGGCTAAATATGACTCTGGGGACCTTTTTCTGACGATTTTAGTGTTGATTATTAGTGCCATATGAACGTTTTGTGTCATTATTAATCTAAGCATAGTATTATAGGTACTTTTTAGGCAAGTTTTACCTTTCCAGACAAAATTTGAAACTTGCTATAAACGACCTGCCTATTGAAGTAAAAAAAACCGGAGAAGTGCAAGTTGGACTCGCCCACCGAGGGTTCCGTACAAATTTGTAAGTACATATTATAATAAATAGTTCAGCAATTAATGAATCAGACTTGTTGGTTGGTTTTTGTTTTTCAATATGTTGTTTTTGGATTTCTTTCTGCCGCTTCTTACACATTTTTTTGTGTATAATATATACAAATAGATGTAAATAATAAGACTTTTTTTTTCTAAGCAATACATTATTAAGCACAAAATCGAAGAAAGTATTGCATTTGTATAGGTTGATGTCATTTTAACGGCATGGTCGATAAATTGGTATCGCCTGCTTATAGATGGTGGAAGTAGCTAATACCGAGAGCAATGCAGTTGATGAAATTATTGTCATGGATCTAAAGGCGTTTGGCTGACCTCAACGTCTGATTGCATCGGTGGCTAACTGTTTTAAAGTTATTCCAATTAGTTTCAGTACGGTCCTGTATAAATTTACGGAAGGCATGCGGCGGGTCATTCGGACAGACGGATAGACGGACTGGACAAAATATAAGGGTTCCGTTTATGGCATTGCCCCAAAAACCCTAAAAAAGATTGAAAGTAAAAAATTATAATATATTTAAGGCACTTTTGGCATTTCTTGTTCTCCAAAAAGGTCTTAGTCTGCCTTTCTTGTAAATTAGCTTAGTTAAATGGAATCAGATTCAATATCGGCTACTTCGCTTTTTCAAATTAAAATCTCGAATACGACATATTCCTTAAGGTAGCGGATTTTATCCAATTACTTTAGATTTCTTATATTTAAGTTTTCAGTAAAAAAATACTTCAAAATATTTTATTTAGAAATAGAGATAGGGTAATAATGATTTCATCAAAAAATTGGGATGTTTAAGAGCCTTGTCACACTACAGATTTGCAAGAGCTCTCAGGCTCGTAGAGTGTTCGTAGCGAACACGCCATGAATTCGCAGCGAGCGAACGAGTTAGTGAACATAGTCCGTAAATTATGATCTTTAATCTGTTCTGATCTGTTTTTTCAAACAATAAATCTAATCCTAATCGGTTCACTACTTATTGAACCCACAGTTATTGTGTTAAATATAAATTCAGTCAGAACCAATAAAGACCACTGTAGAACAATGACCAAACCATCGCGCATGCCGAGCGAGCAAAATGAGTACTTAAGAGTTATGAGTAGTACAGCCGACTTAGAACGACTAGTAATTTTGACCGGTATAGTAACGAGTTTTAGTCTGTAACATATTATTATGTATTGAACTATACTTACATAAAGACAGCAATATACTAATTTAAACTTTCATAGAAACACATCAATACTCGTAAGATACAAAGAACAGCTCGTGAACCTACCACAAAACGTCAAATTTTCCCAATTGATATTGATACACGTCAGTTTTAAAGTTGAAAATCGGTTCAATAATCTTTAGCTTTTGTTTTATTTATTGACTGTACATGGTAACTATTTTGTTATTACCATTAAAGACAGCATTTCCAAACGTATATTTTGGAATCAGAGGACCTAAGTACAGTACCTACTTTTTTCTTTATTTTAACAAATCACAGCCCTACATGTAGACCATACAAGTTGTCTATCACAGTAGATAATGATCTCTTCGTCACAGTAACGAGACGCGTGTAGTCAGATAACTACGTCTAGCGTGGTGTGCCTTGTTATGGCGATGGCAACTGATAGAGATATTGCAGTAATGCACAGCTTACTTTTTCGCCTTTCTAGACGCAAAAAATATGTCAAAGACAGACAAATACACAATCCTTGTTTATATGATTTTTGTAGGAGGACTTTAAATTATATTAAAGATCTTAAACAAACAATCATAGTTTAAACTAAATCTGGCCTTAAACGTTATTTTATATCTGACGACCCGATTGAAGAAGTAGCGCTGTGATTTGCCTTGAATCCAAAAAGTTCAAGGTTCAATTTCCGGTTCGGATAAAATCAGAAAACTTTTTTTTTCTAATTGGCTGGTAGAATATTTGTTTGGTGCCTCGTTACACCATGGATAACAACATGATTGATGTGCAGTTGTCTAGCACATATTTATTTAATAGAGAAACACACTGCAAATTTATTGTTGTGTTTGGTCCTGCCGTAGTGATTAAATAATCAGTGGTGCTGCTACTGCTGCCACTGATCAAATAATAATCACTATAATCATCCTTATCACTTCAGCCATAAAACGTCCACTACATAGGCCTCCCCCAGTGACTTTAGATTGGCCAGTTGGAAGCGTGCCGCATCCAGCGGCTTTAAGCAACTTTTACCAGGTTGCCTGTCCACCTTGTGGATGGACGTCTTACGCTGCGCTTGCACGATCAAATAATCTTCACTATAAAGGTTATACTAAGTTGTCAAACGTGTGTCTAACTTGCGTCAAAATAGAAATTACAAAAGAAACGTTTTTTTTTTAATGCTCTCAATCGCACTCTACAAGCAGTGCTTCTGCCAATGTCAAGTCATTCTATATAGTATTCACAATAAATAACAGGTGTTTAGTTTTTATTGCTTCTCTTGGATTCAGTGAAGGTTACTCTTCTCGTAGAAGCAGGTTTCAAGACGTTATCGGGTCTAAAGCAAGTTGTCTTGAGACAAGTTACTTGACACACGATGCGGCGTTGAATACAATAATATTTCAATAGTTTTAGGTGTTTATCACTTCACCAAGCACTCTAAAGCTCTTTAAATGATAAATAAAAACCATTTAAATATGTCGACCATGCTTTTCGTTCGACTACCCCCCACCGAAATGTTATTTACGTTTACATTACTTCATATTGTGTTGAGAATGGTTGTCAAGACCAAACACGCTGCCGCCATCTGTGATTAGCTTTACTTGTGCTTCCCTATTTTTTATCTATCAGTCAACAGCAATGTGTAGGATTTAAGTTTTCGTTTTGCATTAAAAAATTGCCGTTATTTTGTCTTGCAATAATGCTAATTTTGAAGTTGACTTGCACTGTGACCCGTAGCGAGTTAATAAAATATGAATTATAGCCGGTTTATTTTTATCGATAATAGACCGTTTTAAAAAACGTGTGAATATTGTTTTGAAGCAATCTTATGATGTATGACAAATGTCAACTCTATCAACAATATTATATGGGTTCGTAAATACCGGGTACTAGTGATAGAATTAATCCCTACGGTGACGTAATCTAAATTTCACAGAAATGATCGGAATTCTATTTTGAAACATAAACGAGTCTCTAGATACAATTTATTGTTATTTGCGTAGACTAAACAGTAGCCTACACATCAATTTGCTATGGAAAATGACATTTGGGTTTCTCAAATGAAACACCCACTTGCTGGGTTAATTATAGTTAATATAAATTATAGGTAGATAGAAAGATAAACACTGTACTGTACCTGGCCTGTAACTCTACACATCCAACGCCCGTTCGCATAGGCGGAGACAAGGTCGAGCGCAAGGACCAGTTCAAATACCTTGGATCTGTACTTCACTCGTCGGGAGACATCGATTGCGACGTCAAAGCACGCATTGCTGCTGCGTGGGCCAAATGGCGAGAGGTGACTGGTGTCATTTGTGACCCCAGAATGCCGGTTAAGCTTAAAGGACAGATCTGTAAGTCCATCATTAGGCCTGTCCTTTTATATGGCAGCGAAACATGGCCGCTACTTGAGCGACACAAGCAGGAGCTGCGTGTCACGGAGATGAATATGCTGCGATGGATGTGCGGAGTCACGCGAAAGGACCGCGTGAGGAACTCGCGCATCCGCGGTAGCCTTCGTGTCCGTGATCTTGCAGACAAATTGCAGGAGAGTCGCGTGTATGTGCATGTTTTGCGGAAACCGGCATGCTACGTAGGAAACAAATGTCTGGCCATGCCGCCACCGCCAGGTCCTGGCAAAAGGGGTAGACCCAAGAGATGCTGGCTTGACGTTGTGAGGGCTGACATAGAGACGCTCAAGACCGTGCGAAGTGGAGGAGTAAATCAAGGAAAGCGAACCCTGGGCTCCAAAGCAATAGCTTTGGACGCAACCGGGATTGACCATATAGATGAAGAAGAGAAGAGAAAGATAAACACTGTGATGCATAAAAAACACAAAAAGTTTTTACAAACAAGACACGATATGTACAAAAGCAATCTCGTCCAGACAACTTTTGAGTAGAGGTAATTAAGTTTAATGGAATACAGTGCACGAGCAAATATAGAGTAATCTATATATATAAAACAAAATCGGGTTAGTTACACCATTTATAAGTCAAGATCGGCTGGACTGATTTTTATGATCTTTGATTTGTTCAATTCGTCTCCGCCCCGAATAGCATAAGCCCGAATAACTATTAAAAAAAAACTGAAAAGTTAGCAATAAAAAAATAGGAGGCGGTACGAAGTTCGCCAGGACAACTAGTAATATCTATCGACACTTTACTAAATAACCAGCCTTAGGATGTCACGGAGCATTATAAATAAATATGCGCCAGACACTACCAGCCTTGAACTAAGGAGTTAACAACCTTATGTTACTAGGTACCGGCCAATGTTTCACTGCCAGAGACGTTTCCCAGAACACCAAGACACGAGTAAATTTAAATAAGATCGTTTTTTAATTTATCGAACCAGGAATCGAACCCTGGACCCTTTGCACTGAAAGCGAACCCCCGCGCCACAATGCCAAGCAGTTCATCGTCGTAATATCATGTTACCTCAATTTGTTTTCCTTTTGCAAGTTAGATTAACAAAGTACACAGTGCACAAAGCCGCTAAACATGTTCTTTCTTATTAAATTGATTTTTAATACAGAGTTTGGCTGTAGATAGATGGTTAAGGGGATTAGAATTATTATTAGGGCCCTTGCCCTGCAGTGGAAAAATCCAGGCTATTGTAAAAAAAAACATACTTTAATCTTTATATCTAGAAAGACTACTTCATCAGTTTCGAATTTCGTTTTCTTATATCCGCAAAGGCTAGTCTAAGTAAGCTATGGCTAGTGTCCATACTAGTTTTATCTATTTCAATACCGTTATTTCCTAGAATAAACCACTTTGACAAAGTACAAATAAAAATTCTAGACGTAAAAATCAATCTTGCCTGTTTAATAATCATAATGCACTCGCTCGAGAGCGTAGCCTGTTACGCGAGCTACTCGTCCATGCGTAGACGCGAGTACTTCGTAGACGCGAGTAGTTAGTAGACGCTGTAGTCGTGAAGTTCTGCTACGTGCGAGAATTCTTACATTGTACTGGTTACCTCGCTACGAATAAAGTGGTACATAGCTATTGGCATTGCTTTTGATAAGAAATAAAAGATACTTAATATAAAAGATGAACAGCTGTAAATACAAAATAAAGTTTTAATCTCTGATTAGTTTTCTCGAAGTGCATGAATTTTAACCCCACAGCCCAGACAAACGAACCACAATGGAATTTTCTTATTACGCAGACTAATTCATCCGCTTGGGGCTTCACGGGTTGAAATATGCAAGTACTGTTATTAAATTGTTTTTAAATATGTAGATAGACATAATTTGCCGCAAATTCTAGTAAGTAACTTACTTGTATCAAAACCATATGACTTTTTCCACCCTAGCATTGGAAGAATCAGATTGATATTCCGCACCCGATGTCTTAGAATATATAAATGCTATAGTGGCTGTCTTCTTGCGTCTTTTCACGATGCCCTCATTAATATTCCGGGCGTTACGACGACAAAATCAAACCGTCCCATCTGACGTTCATTTGTGTACGCGGTGGAATGTGGTCGTTACGATCGCTACGTGCGTACAGCCTCGTAGATATTCGTAGCTCGTAGACGTTAACTTAGTCGTGTACACGAAATTAGTTTCATGAATTTTGTTGGCTCAAGAAACTAAGATGCCTAGGCTATATGGTTGGATGTTCATGGCAGAATTAGCAAACGCTGAACTATGTGACGGCCGTCTGGTGAATCGCGAAACGGTTGAGGGTTTAATCCCGCAAGAAGCAAGTTTTTTAAAGTTATCACGATCATTCGTGGACTATTGTCAGTCATAGATGTCTATATATTTATTTAATAAATATAATTAAATTTATTGTCTACTTGCCATATTACACGCGTTGTTTATTAAATGCAAACTTTAATTAGATAAATTGGTGTGATTTTCATAAGAATTTACGTTTTTTTTTTTCATAAAAACTGATACGGTTTTCGTTGTTTGTTTTTGTTCGTTTCGTTTTCATGGTGTCGAAATAAGGAATTAACATTTTTATGTGTCAAGGTACCAGAAAATATATTTTGCCTGGGGCGTCTCCCAATACACCCAGATTCGGGCTAATTTAGAAAAGATGAGTTTCTAAATTTATCCGAACTGAAAATCGAATTCAGCATTCAAAGAGAAAGACCACGACACCACTTCGTTTTGTCAAAGTCAGGTTGGGTTGTTTCATTCCACTACTAGTGAGCACAACCCGCGATGCCTGCACGCACTTGTCTGATCTTATCTGAAGCGCTGTTGTGTAAATAAATGTTAAATCTTGAACACCGAATAGTCAAAACAACAGGCATTATCTAAACACGTAAGTATGTGTTGGTATCGATTACATGTTTATGGCTAAAAATAAATTGCGTAGGAACGCTACTGTATCAGAAAGGTGTTCATAGAATACGTAATCTCTAAGTTGGGCGTGGCAGAAAATAATCATATTAATCATCTATGTGTGTGTAATAACAAAACATTATGAATTTGCGCGTTTAAGAATGAACTCATGATAATTGATTACAGTTTATCCACTGAGTAATTTATTAATTGTTATGTTATTTTGTGATACTGCTACGCGTAAGCTACGTGCTATTTCGTAGCACTCGTAGTTCGTAAGACGCGTAGTTGCAGCGTAGCAGTTATGTACTCGTAGCATAAACTTAAGCCAAGCTACGTGTAAATAAATTTTAATGTTTGTTTTAAGAGGGAATTTCAAATTTATATCGTTTTCTTTCAATAGCTTCTCTAGTTTACTGTGTATACTGATCAGTCATATTTGTGACCAAATATAACTCAAAAAGGTAATATCCGCGAATCTCATTTTGAGTAGTATAAACCGTAAGCCAGAGTCGTTATTTGAGAAACACTAAAGAAACTATAAATTTCGCAGGCTGCACTAAAACATCCCCTGTAAGTTACTGTTCGTCTTATTTGCAAATATATACATTGTCAATACATTATACACCGACAGGTACTTAGTTTAAAATTATAATAGTATATAATGAGAAATGTTTAGAAGTAGTTTCAACACTATTGCCACGCCATGTCGCCCTGAACTTCATCATCATAATTAAACTTCTTAGTTTAATGTGTATCCTAAACTTACAAGATGGATCTTTGTAATTTGTCTAAAATGTTAGGTATCGTGTTACTATTTGATATAAACTTCTCAGTTTACGACCGCGTAAACCGTACCTGGTGGCTGAAGACACGCTCTGAGATGCATCTGTTATTATCGTTAGCCGTCAGCAAAGTAAAATTACGTTTGTAGGTGTATAATGTTGATTAACTTGAGCCATCTGTGATACAAGCGCTATCGCAATAATGATTTTCAGAATGTAAATGTTAATTAGGTTCAATCATATAACATAGTTTTCCAATAGAGACCTTTCTTCGATAATGGGCTAGTATAGCTATTACTTCAGCAATTCTTTAGGCCTTTACGACGTCATTAAGCTGACAAAGTAAATCTATTCCAATAAAAAACAGGGCATTGACTAATAAGAGACGAGCCCTCGATAGGTACACCTGAGTGCTCAATCCCGCGAAACTGCAGCTCAAAAATCGATTAAGTCCCAAAGCGGAGTTGAGGTCTCGAGGTGGAGGGCCCTCGTGGAGAGTTTTTGAGTATGCTGCGAGGCGAGCGGGGCGCATGCGCGGGGCGGGGGCACGCGCTGACGTCACGCTCGCCCCCGGGTCGCGCCAGTCCCTCGCGATCGCGCTGCCTACCACGCGTTACGCCCAAACCAAACACGACCACGACCTTCCGATGTTAATTCTCTTCCACAAACATATCTGAACTTCAATGCCCGCGGTGCCATAGCCACGCGTGTGACCCGGACCTGCCTTCGACCATCTCACCCACTTATTATGAGTATTCAATAGAAAATAGTTTTACATCAGGAATGTAGTTGATGCTTCATAAACAATGACAGTGCCAGGGCCGTTACACAATTGTTTAGTTCAAAACGTTGTTCTTATGTTTGTTGTTGGAATGATTACTTAAGTTAATTATTAGTTAGCTTGTATACTTTCCATTTACGTATCTAACTTTAGTTATATTGCTCTAGAATATTATATTTCATTTCTTTTAAGAAATAGGACAATAGTTAATACATAGTTTACATAATACTTATATGCCAATGATTACTTTATAGTGGTTAGGAAGAACTAGTGTTATTATCATTTATTAAATAGTTCAAATACCCATTAGTGGTATGATCTGTTAAATTACCACCTATATTCTTAATATTCGTAATGTTTTGTTAATCGAGTAGGTAATCGAAATGATCAGTAAAGCATAAATTTTCAACAACCACACCACATTTTACCTGAAACGGTAAGAACAAGACATTTGTATCACAAAATTTCGGACGTTTCGGAAATCAATATCTGCTTGTAAATTCGAATAGGAAAATTGTACATAAAGTTAAGCTCAGATTTATTTTATTGAGTCCCACCAGTCTATCATTTATGAAATAGATTGTAAGGGTATAGACATAAGGTTGCTTATCAAATGTTCCCTTTGTGACACTAAAAAAGGGTCAGTGGTAGGGTCCGGATACACTAAAAGCCCTCAGGCTAAATGTATGTCATTTCCTTATTACTTTCTTACTTGGTAGAAGATTTTTTCACAAAGTTTATTATGTTGTGAAGTCTTCTTTTTATTTGTTACTAAACTCTATTCGTAACGCGTTTAAGATAGCCCCATTTACAGCTAAGCTTTTCTGTCGGAGACAATCAGCTGTTACGGTCAATGAACTAACGACGTCTGTATATTATACTGTAGTACGTATAGTGTCAAATGCCGCCAACGCCTTTAACTAAGGCATTTACTACATGAGTAGACACAATGTAATTAATCATTTTGCGTATGAATAATTTTATAGTAGTTCTACAAAATGGTATACTTGTATATAGTGGCATTACATAGTTAAACAATGAAATGCTTAATCATATTAGGGACCAAAAATAAGCAAGATCTCACCACCTCGGATTACCGAAGATCCTAAACTAACAGACGGAGTTCTGGTGAAACACCGATCCGCATTCGACCATAACAAAGTTAACAAAATAAACTCTATTATATACCCCTTTCGGATCCTTTTGACCAGAATTTAGAAAATGTACAGTTTAAGAATCCTCTATAAGTCGATTTTGCGGGCTTTTCTAAACTGCTGTATTATTCATGTTCTCTCAACGTCTTATTTAAATTAAGCTTCCAAGGCTTTTCGTTGATTTAATATTTATACCACTTCCCCCGATCTCTGATTACACTGGTGTAGAATTCCAACTGTTTCTCATTTTCAAGGCGAAATTAACCATGTGGTAATCGAAGACGGTCGGTATCGTCCTCTTTATTGGAGACGCAACAATTTTCCTTTTATGACGTCAATAAAACATGAATATTTTCTGCTCGAAATGTATAGCGGCGACTTTCGTTTCATCACTCTATCCAATTTCTTCCTTCCACATTGCCCTTGGGCTTATTACGCGACTCAAGACGGGAACATATATATGTATTTGTGCGTGCGTAAGCAAAATGAATAGTCTGCCTAAGGCTAACAAACGTTAAGACCATCTTGGCTTAAGGCCTAAGAAAAGATCATAGATTTAAAAATCCACTTGAACGTATCCATAAGAAAAATACACATAATCACATGTTTTTGTCTTTGTGATTCTTCCTAATAGCTCACTATGTTGGATAAAAATAGACATCGACTCGATTAGCCATTACCTATTTCCCTTCTTTTCTAATATAGCAGCAATTCTGCAGCGATTTCTTTTCAAAATACTGCACTCTAGTTTTGTACAAACTATAAAAGAGCATCCCAGGCCGGGACTCGGATGTACGGTCATACGAATGATCAATTGAGCAACAGCATTTTTCCCCTAGGATATTGCTGTTTTCTCATTCATCGGCTAGCGGGTAATAAAATATTTATTTTGGATGTCGTTTCACAAGGCTAAAATCACATTTTAATACATAATGTGAACATGTACGTTTGAGCCCTCAGGCCTTAAAGGCGAGTCATGATTTGAGTGGCAAAACCCTTTTCCACCCAACTGTCACATTTTGATATACCTGTAATCGATCTGAAAAGATCAAACGCAGTCCGGGACAGATTCAAAATTAATTCTGGTTTGTTTTGTATTTTCTTGATGAGTGTGCTCGTTTTCTTTGCTTCTTTTGAGTCGTGGAGATTATTATACCGTTTAAATTAGTTACTTGCTTGCCATATCTAAAGCATATTAAATATTTCTAGCAACAATTTCGTTTTAGAGCAAATATTATTTAGTATTTTATTTGAATAACAAAAAATATGTATGTTTAGTAGTTCTAGAAATATAATTAAATCAGGGAAACAAATTCGTAGAGTTTTAAGTTTTAAGTAAGTTTTAAGGGGGTTGATGTTTATAAGTTATCATTGAGTTGACAGTTAAGGTGGGTAGTGTTGTTTTATGTAAAAACCTAACTGCTTAAGTTCTGTTAAAGACCCCTAAATGATTAGACAACTTCCGTTTAAGAGATTATTGTGAAATAAAACAAATATTTATTTATATTTAATGTGATATTTGTTGTGTTTGACCAGTTGAAACCTTCTTAAAGGAAGTTAACTACTAAATGACTATTTTATATAGAGCAAGTTATGCAATCCTCACTATGTAATCCCAGCTTTATAAAGAGTCATAAATATTAAATGGTCGGTTAGACAGTTTCAGTGTTACACACTTGGCTTTTAACCTCATACTAATTAATGTGCAATCAGCCTTACAACACATCTGTATATATTAAATACGGTGTTTTATGATCAGGCACGTATAGTTTAAGTAAATGTGTACCTACGTCGTTTTCTTGTAACGCGAACGTTATGCGGCAGCTAGAAATAGTTTTGTAACTCTACTTAAGACTAGTAAAATTTCAAAGGTGAAGATAACTGTAACTTTCAAATAACAGCAGTCTTTTTTTTTTAATTTATAAAAGGAAGTGTTTTTTGGTCGGTGATAAGAAGGTCACCTGTTTGATAGAATATATTTAGTTTGGTTCACTTTTTTGCATAAATGTAACAATAAAAAGTTGAAACTTTGATCAAACTTTTAGATCTAATTGCTTCCTTATTGTAAATCAGACGAAGAAAACAGACCTAATAGTCAATGCTAACATAGATATTTTCTTTCCAATGTATTTTGGTTTTCGGATAACATGCGTTTATTTTATCATTTGCGTTGACACCCTCCTTAACCATTATTTCCGGTCCATGCTACGCTTTTCCTTTGTGTCAACACATGTAGTTAAATAGATCTCACCACGTGAAAAGTAAGACAAGAGTGTGCGTTATAAATATTACAGTGGTCGGCAGACGAAAGTGACAATGGAAGTGCTACACGTTTACCACGGCTAGACTTATTCATAAGCCCTCAATATTTCAGTGGCACTACAAAACCATATCTTTACCCTCAGTGAAGAGGGCCTTGTGAAGTAGTAGCAGGGGATAGTTGTCTATAAGGGTTGGTTGCCTATAGCTGACAAAAAACTTGAACTATTTAGAAGTATTGCATTATTCTATTAGGTGCCAAAAGTCTTTCCTTCTTCCCGTTCAATCACCGGACAAACGGCATTACATTCTCATGCTTAGTTCAATGACGCAACAATTTCAAATGTCTGTATTTTGACACTTAGTCAAACTACCCATATAGTCTACTATCCCCAGTTTATTTCTTAACTAAAGTAAAGCGTTTATTATTTTTAACCCGTTAACATCCAAGCGGTCTCATGAGACCGTATAACAATAGAATTTCTATTGTGTCTCATTTATGTATGCTTGATCAGTGAAAAACACTTATAATTAGGTGGCTAACACGCAATTACTTTACTTTTTATTTTTCAGTTATGAGTAAAAGAAAAAATCACACACTAACGTTCATGAATACATACATACACACATATACATAAACCTGAACTCTTACTGTATAACTAAATTAGAGGAAACTATACATATACTTATGATAAAGTAGTCGAATGAACCATCTTAATTTTTTCTCCTCTGTGCTTGGCCCATGGTAAGTTGTATTCCAGCAACTGATTATAAATTAAATATAAATAGTTCGAGAAAATTCATAATATATTCCCCTTTAGGTTAGCCTCCACTCATGAGGATATGTCTGTACTAATTTTCGATTTGACTAAAAGTGAATCAACCGGCCAACGCCCTGTAAATTATGATGATGATGATGATGATACGAGTTCACTTTACTTATTTCGTATTCCGTGTTTCATGTACTTTTTATGGCAAAATAATTTGACTACATTTACGATATAAGTCTGCAAGTAAAGTGATGAGCATAATCTAATAAACATCAACAACATCTACTCAAAAATTTATTTTTTAGTACAAAATGTATAGTTTTCAATCAAACCTCAATCAATGTCAACTGTATTGTGTCTGGTTTTAAAACGTTTTTTACGTGTTCCTAAAACATATTGCGCTGTCTGTTGATCGATCGCTACATACAAAACTAGAATGATTCATCTTGTCGCACTCTGGCCAAAAGTAAAATAACTTCTCGAGCCATTACCACATCTGCCTTAAAAGCCACCAAAACAAATTTCCCCATAAATGTGTCGTAATTACAAATTAATCTTTTATAAAATTATTCGACGGTCGAAAACTCGGTCCTAAGTGAGATTGGCGCGAAATTGTTTCTCAAATAAGAAGCTTCGCGTTGTAAGTTAATGGGAATCTGTGGTAAGGTTGTGTAATATTACGGCCCCAGTCGCTCCCTCTGAAAGCGTATGGTATGTACTTAGCAACCGCACCTATGTGGAATACATTTGAATCTCAAAAATCTGTAGCTCCTATGCGTCTAGTAATAGATTGCCACAATTTTGCTGAAACATCGGTTTTGTTGAATAATATATTTTGATATTATGATTGAGAGTAGTTTCCGTATTTACAACCATTGGTGCACTTGAACCTTTTTCTTTTCTTAACATAAACACGATCACATTAATAATATGAAATTAGGGACTAAAAAGTATCATTCTTGAAATTTACGCTTAAATATTGTATCCGTTGTCCTAACATAAACATGGCAGTGGATTTCGTTAATAACGATATAAGAAGAATATTTTTGAATTACCTGTGAGAATAAAGCAAGAGGATTTGTTTTATAACCCTATATTGAAAACAGAGGTCTTATGTATATTAAATTTCAGAACATGCTTATTACAGTAATCATCTATAAAACACGTACATCTTGAATATTTACACTATTTATTTAGTCATAATGTTTGTATACATATTCTTTATGTACAATATGTACTACATAATACATTTGCATTGCAGTACCAACAGAAATAGAACACGCATGGATCGATATATGTTTTACATTAATAGTCTTTATTTGCTCGCAACCTGGCTATAGTCTAAGTTCAACCACAGTTCAATTACTGATACAGATAGAAAAAGCAATACCTGATACTAAACTATATGAGATGATGTATTTTCTTTGCAAGATTAGTTGCTAAAGATAATTGAGAAATACAGCATTTTTAAATTTAGTAATATCATTTACACAGGATGTTAAGCCAAATGCGCTAATTAAGTAACTTAATGGTAAATACATGCCAAAAGATTCCAAAGTATAACAATACTCATAATTAATTAGTAAACCCATAACAAAACATAAAGATCAGTTACTAGTCTGACATTTACAACATTCTTTAGTGGTTTAAAATCATTTAGAAAGTCAAAAACTGAAGTGAGATGTAGCCCATATTAAATAATTACTACGTGATTTATTATAGTAAGTTCCCACCCAGCATATTACCGTAAAGTAAATATACTTATTCATCAAAACTTCATATAATTTCGATGAATTTAATGTACGATATATATGAAGACGATTTTTTTTGTATTATTTACTAATAAGAGAACTAGGCTTAGATTAACTATGCAATACTATTAGCTTGTGCCGTATTATAACCGATTGTTATCTTAAAACTCATGCTATTCAGTCATGCTATTAAAGCTTTCGAATTGATCATCAACATTGAGATTTATTTATTAAAACAACATTTTTAAGTATATTTATAAAAACTACATGTCATAAGTTCACATCCATTACAAACGATTATTTCAAAACTTTCACAGCAGATAAATAAATGCATGAGAATTAACTCGGAAGAAGAATCTGAAAAAATAGTTGTGAATATTCAAGCGAACTTATCAGATAAACTAACATCGAACTATATTAAACAGTGATTTAAAAAAAGTGATATCGAGCAACGAAAACCCTGGTGATGTCTTTGGCGAGTGAGAAGAAGGCGAGCAAGTAGAAGACAGTGGCTGCTCGTACGCGGTGATGATGATGATGGCGAGCGAGTGAGGCGCGCCCTGGGCGGGGGCGGCTCGCGGCCTGCCGGCTGTGATGCGATGGGCCAGGACTGGTGCTTCCGGCGCAAGCGGAAGCGCAGCAGCAGTCAGGAGGACTCCCACACGCATCACACCCGGTAAGCATCACTAGGTCAACTTCTTGTTTACGTCCACGTCATAGACGACTTGGCATAACGGCGCGTCGATTTGCCTTGAACTCAGAGGGTTTCAGGTTCCCGGTTTAAGTCAATTTCAACAATCATTTTTTTAAATTGGAATAAGTATGCGTACCTAAAAGACGCCTCTGGTAAAATCCACTGTCAGAAAGTACCTCGAAACACAAGGATGACAATTATTTACTTCGATCGAGACAATGATAATAAGTGTGTTGTTTGGCGCATATTTATTTATTTATATTTATTGATTGTCAGCGTCCTTTGAAAATCTTCTGTCGTTAAGGTACTGACAGACAGTCACTGTTCACATTTGCTAGTAATAAGCATGCTTATTTTTTAAATGCATGCTCAAAGCAAACAACTGTTCACACGTGCCATTTAATCGCAAGCTATCGGACAAAATGGAAGCTATGCATTCAAATATAATAAAATCAGTGGTTCCGTACAATGAAGTAAAAAAGTAAAGTATGCCTATACAAGGTGTTAATAAAATAACGCAAAACCTTTTAGGGGGTGATTCTACTGCTAAAATGCAGTAACTTTTTCTATGAGGCCAACACACTTGTATACGTCCCACTGCAGGGCACAGGCCTTACCACAACTATGTAGTGGTTTGGGTCATACTCCGCCACGCGGGCCCAGTGCGGATTGGTGGAAGGCTGTTGTAAGGCCGCTTGGCAGTGTCTAAACCTTACTGTCAGATGTTATTAAGCCGCTTGAAGGCCTCTAACTAGGCTTCACGACCTAGTATCAAGCTATACAGGGTGTAACGAAAAGGTGAAATAAAACTTTAAGGGGTTATTCTACGGCTAAATTACATCAACTTTTTATTGGGACCAACATCGAAATCTCAAAAAAAAAATTGAGGTTTCCATACAAACTGATGCCAGCTGGTCGCGTTTTAGTATGGGAAAGTGTTTTTATATTTTTTTGCGAATTCGATGTATGTCCCATAGAAAAAGTTGATGTAATTTAGCCGTAGAATAACCCCTTAAAGTTTTATTTCACCTTTTCGTTACACTCTGTATAAGCCGGGACCAACTTATAACGTGCCTTCCGAAGAGCGGAGATGCTTATGATAAATGTCACTGTTTATGGTTGGAAAGGTCACCCATATAATTATAGCCGCGGCGTCGGTGGCTTAACTTTGGTAATCACTACCAAAGCGCTGTTGCCAATGAGCTACAAACACCTCTAGAGTTACTAAGATATAAGATAAAAGAAGAGTTACTATAATAGTATCAGTTCTATCCGTGCAGAACTACAGACGTAATAAGGGATCAAAGACATTTATTCTCATAAGAATTTACATAAATCCACTTAAATGAGAAAAACATTAAAAACAAATACACATTGATAGATAGTAGGTTCTTATGTAGTCACCGAGCGTGCCAGGTATAGTACAAAATAAAACAGTGTTATTGCTTGCAACGCAATTGATATACATTGAAGACGGTGGGTAGGAGGATTCGTTATCAATCAGGTGGGTCCCACATGGCGGAAAACTCAAAATAATAGTCCAGTTAATTATTACAGACGTCTATTTTCAATATAGCAAACGAATTAACAGAAAATAACGATTGCAGGATGGATTCGGATTACTTGGTTAAGACACGCGGTAAGTACGTTAGAGCGACGCACTTTCAAAGTAACAACCGTTCGGGTCGGCGCTCGAAAACAGAATGATGGCGGATATCTTTATAGATAATTCCAAAAAACTACGGTACACCGTTATCAATTAACATTTAGGTAAAAAAAACTAATAAAATACTTAACGTGTTAGGTATCCGAGAGACTCGAAATGGTTTTCAAGTTTTTGCACCTAACCCAGAAATGGAATGTTGTCAATTGAAATAAGCATGCTTAAAAGCAAAGGTGCTCAGACTTGCTTAAAGCACGCCCCCTTCCACCCGCGCCACAGGTAGCTTGCTCAAAAATCAAACCACGGTTGTTTTATGAGCATGCTTATTACTGGCAAGGCGTGTTCACACATGCCACTAGGTAGCAATTGCTACCGTTTGGCATAATTTTTGGCAACTAATGAGCATGTGTCAGTACCATTACGCACAAACGTCATTTATTGTTACATTTTACTCATAGCATTTCACTTATATTATTTATTATCGTTAAGAATGAACAAGAACAATTATCGCACCAATGGCATTATTGGTCCCTACACCAAAGTTATTTTCAAGTTTATACGACGATGTTTGCTTACACTACAAAATATAAATACAATCGAACTATCGACAATAAATGCTTTCGTCGATGGTCAACATGACCTTGTAAGTTTATCCTCTCTTCTTGTTCCTTTCTGCCTTTACCTTGATGATAGGTGAACAGGAGAGGTCCTGTTCTTCATAAGTTGACAAGTTGTATTATACTTCTTTCTCTTATCCTATAAGTTAGTAAGTAACAAATATTAAATATCCACTTTAAAACGTATCCATAAATACCGCTACAACTTTATTACATGCTTGGACAAATGTTGACTAAATATGAGTCACTGTAAAGGCTTACGAGAATGTTAGTTCGTTTGCCCCCAAATAGTTTGGTAGGGTTAGCAGAACTCGAGGCCCAAGAGACAAAGCCGCAATGAGATATTACAGCCTCCCGCCTGCGGTTCTATTACAAAGTCACAAGCCTCTGAGGGCACTCTTGGATCTATCCTATTGAAACAAATTTTGCGCTCAAATAGCAGAGACGTGAGCCGGTCAAATCATTTTATGACTTGCTATTATATTATATTATATACTATACTAGCTGTCCCGGCGAACTTTATACGCCCTTTACACTTTTTTTTCGTGATTTTTTCCGTGTTTTTATAGTTATTCTGCTATTCGGGGCGGAGACAAATTCAACAAACCAAAGATCATAAAAATCGGTCTAGCCGTTCTTGACTTATAAATGGTGTAACTAACCCGACTTTGTTTTATATATAGAGATTTAGTTACTAAGTATTTATCATATGTACATTCGCAAAAACCTGCATCTATTCGCTGAGAAAAGTGACCTGAAATTAAGATAAACTCAGACTGTAAATTTCCGACTGCATAAAGTGTAAGTGTAAATAAAATTTAACAAATCACCACGGTCTACCAATAATATAATATAATATTAATAAACGAAAAAAAAAGTGTTTAAAAGGTTACGAATGTTCCCATTTAATTCGATCTTAAAAACTTTCTTTTTTGTTCAAGAAATATCTAAACAAACTGCAATCGCATCAATGAACAAAGTTACCGAGATTACAGGGCTGCGGCGCGGACGGTGCGTCGACTAATCACGTTACGGGCGCGGACGCTGATAGTGGCCATTAGGATGCAATTATCTAGTTGGCACTGCCACTGCCCACACGCGCCACTAGGGACCGATTCCTATCGACTACAGTTTACCGGATCAGTTAACATTGATAGCGTGAGCGCTTTTCGCTACATTTTGACAGTATGAGTTTACTATTTAAACGACGACATCTATTCATTATTTTTCTGAGGATGTGGTAATTTGAGACTTCATTGTGAACTGTTGGATACAGTGACTTAGGCTTTGATTCTAAGGCTTTTCTCTCCTCTTTAATAGGTTTTCACTCAACGCTGAGAGTAGGTCTCCTCCATCGCACGCCGGTCGTCACGGTCATGAGTCATTTCCAACCAACTTCTCTCTGCTAGACCAAGCCATTAGTCCACCTAAGTTCAGTCAATAGTAAGCCCTCATTTTAACACCTTTCTGCACCATTATTTGTGTACTCTTTGGCATATGTTTTCTGTCTAGTCCCATATTTCTTAACTGTATTACTTAACTGTTAGTTATTCTAGAAACTAAATTGATCCCTAGACAGAGAGAACGGATAGCAAATAATGATTTAAGATCCATTTTCAAGAAAAAAGACAATACAAGTTTCAATAGACGTACATATAAAGATCGACATAATATATATATACGACAAAAAAGTATTTAAACTTTCATGTTCACTTGTATAAGAAGTAACTAATTCGGGATCTAGTCAATGATGGAAGGAGGGTAGATAGATTTGTATCAATAACATCTATCTGCAAAGACTTGCTGAACGGACTAGTTAGATTACTGCTACAACAGCTACTTGCTTGGACAATGTTTTCTGTAACTATGTTGTGATTAAAAAATCTATCGTAAATTTTGTAAAATCTGATCACTGCGATCAGTCATTCACGTTTAAATATCGTTTTGTGCCGCCGTATAGAAAAATTTAAAACTAACTTAAGTGATAAAATACCTCTTTTGCCTTTTATTGATGACAATGTTAATAACTTATATGAAGAATTGTTTGAACTAATCAAAAATGAATTTGAAAAATACGGTCCTAAAAAGAAATTAGTCATAAACAATTTCAACCCGTGATTCAGTGACTACTGCTGGTATATATATCAGTAGGAAAAAAAAACTATATAATCAAAAAGTGTGTAGGAATAAAACCTTACATTTGTAGAATATGTGAAAAAATACTCAAAGTTATTTAAGAAGGTCTGTATGGTAGCTAAATCTAATTATATACGTAATAAAATCAATAAATCTTGTAATAAAATTAAAGACACTTGGAATATTATAAACAAAAAAACTTGTAAAACTAAACCTCGCGATAACACATTTATACTAAAAATTTATATCTATATAAACAAAAATTAATTGCTGATCGTTTGACTCGCTAAAACTTGAGAACGGCTGGACCAAGTTGTCAAATTTTGTTTTAGCAATATTCGTAGAAGTTTTGGGAAGGTTTAAAAGGTAAGAAATATAAAGAAAGACAACTTTTACTAGTGGTACGAAGTACGCCGGGTCAGCTAGTTAAGAATATTAAATCTGATAATGTGGTGGCAGGTGCCTTCGAGAATTACTTCTGTAATATACCTGTCTAAACCACAAAACAACCTTATTCATCCGCTCTGCATGCAAAATCACTGCTTGTGTCCAGTTTTGACGGGTGCAACTCCTTATTTGATTTCACTCATATTAATCCTATAATGGTAGTCAAAACTTATATAGAATTGAAACAGAAAAAAACTGAGGATATATAGGGTACATCAACTGACACAATAAAACCCATTATACCTTACGTAGCATCTCAGTTAGCACATATATTCAATGAATGTATTGATCAAGGTCAATTTCCTACTTTAATGAAATCTAGTAAGATTATACCTTTATTCAAATCAGGAGAAAAAGTGACCTGAGCAATTTCAGGCCAATTTCCATTCTACCTGCTTTTAGTATTTTTTAAAAAAAAGTTATATTTAATCAATTGCTCTCTCATTTTAAACTTAACAATTTACTGCACGAGAAACAGTTTGGTTTTCCTTAAGGTAGAAATACCACAGATGCTGGGGTGGCACTTGTCAAGCACATTTTGGATGCGTATGAAGATAAACATGACGCGATAGGTGTGTTCTGTGATTTATCGAAGGCGTTTGGTTGTGTTGATTACCAAACACTTATTATTAAGCTTAAACATTACGGTGTATCTAATAATGCATCAAAATTGTTAAATTCTTACCTCTCAGGCAGATTACAAACAGTAAACGTTATTGGTACTAACTCCTCTGGCGCCCTGCATTAAATAGGAGTGCCCCAGGGCTCAATATTGGGACCTTTGCTATTTTTGATCTATATTAACGATCTCCCTTTCTATTCCAAAGACTCCTGTGAGATAGTTCTGTTAGCTGATGATACTTCTTTAATCTTCAAATCAAAAAGAGGCAAATAAAATATTTGACGATGTAAGCGGAGCTCTCTCTAAGGTTGGTTCACAAGCAACAATATACTTCTTAATACAAAAAAAAAATGTATTAAATTCACTGTTTATTTATTTAGACTTTATTGCACAGATTAAAAATAAATACAAAAGGTGGACTTAATGCCATGAGGCATTCTCAACTCACTATCTATACTTCGTCACTATGCCTAACGTGAATCAAGCTAACACATAAATTTTACTAAATGGTGAAAAACTTGATCTATCAACTCCGCTGTTTTTCTGTGTATTACATTGGATTCGAAGTTGCAATGGGAACCACATGTTGACACTCTGGATAGGAAATTTGCTACAGCTGCCTTTGCGGTTAGAAAAATTAGACATCTAACTGACGTTGTAACGGCATCGTGTATTTTAGTTACTTTCATAGTATTACCTCTTATGGGCTTCTCTTGTGGGGTTCAGAAAAGAGTCATTCGTGCAATTTACAAATTTAGTCCGCGCGAATCCCTGAGAGATTTCTTTAAAGAAATCAACATACTCACTGTGGCCTCTCAATACATATTTTATAATATCATGTACGTACGCAAAAATTTAGATCTTTTTATTAAAAAAGTGATATTTATTCATATAACACAAGAAACAAAAACAAACTTGTAGTCCTAAACTTCAAATTGGTCAAAACAAGTAATTCAGTTTTGGGATTTTTTTAAATAATATACCTTACAATGTTATCGAACTCCTACTGATAAATTTAAGTCACATGTCAAAACTACCCTAATGTCTAAGGAGTTCTATACAATTTAAGACTGGTTATAGAATATAGACTGAAATTGAGCTGTCAATAGCAGGTTTGGCTAGTAAATTGAAACATGTTTAATAATTTTGTGTTAAGGTTAAAAAGTGAAAAATATGTTTGTAACTAACTCTAGTTAGCATCACTACAAAGATATTTTTCACATTTATTAATAAGAACTAATAAAAAATACCAACCAGTAACATTTTGACATCATATCCGCGACTTCGTCTTCGTAGACTTCAGCAATAAGCCAAGAAGGAATGAATTTCATCCTACGGCATTACAAAAACGAGATAAAAAATCTATGTGTTGAGTCTGTCAACTAAAATATTCGCTTTAAAACAAATCAAGCTTCGGAATTTTTTTATCGAAATTATGTACGTAGCCTGGGTATACCTTAATGCAAAAGACTGGCTGTGTAAGTATAATGTATGTATAAGGATTCCGTAACTAATTGTGCGGCACTAGCAGTGCAAACTGAATAATTGCACTCTAATGGCCCGATAGGCCTTTGGCTTGAGCGACGTGATTACCAGTAATCTCACTAATCTTGGTCGTTATGTAATATAGGTAGGTATCTAAGAAACTATGTTCAATTCAGTGATTTGATAGCACATTATTCTATGTCTAGTGAAGTAACCGCTTCGATGGGCAAAATCGGGTTTCGGAGACAATTAGTCAGCTCCAATCATGTAAATAATCTGGTTAACTTCGCACAAAGGACTGTGTCATGTATAAACAACCACAGGTAATAGAAATCGGTATCCGATGTTGTGGCACTAGCAGAGGACTGAAGTGTTGCAAGGCTATGATCGTCCTTCGGCTTCGGACACGTGATTAGTCTTTGACTCTAACCTGTAATGTCACTAATCTCGGACACTTCACACATGCACGAATTCTACGTTTCTTCATTTTGGTGGTGTAAACGCGTACAGTGCTACTTTTATCGATTAATCTTATATACATATATGATAAATATGTTTATTTTGATGCTAGTTAATAATCTGACATATTTATCTATTTAAAAGAAAAGCAAATTTCTCTCAATAATACATCGGCTCTAAAATGTATGTGTATATTTTACATACATTATATTACATATAATTTATATTACATGTAATATAATACATTATATTAATACATACAATAATACATTATATGTAATATAATGTATGTAAAAACCGACCAAGAGCGAGTTGTACTTGCGCACCAAGGGTTTGGTACAAACTTGTGGGTATGTAAATAGTTCGTTTATAACAGAAATCGATTCTTGAAGATTTTCCTAGTTCGTTATTTTTAATGTGATGTAACTACATTACAATTTCCGAACTGTTTTCGTTACTTGTGCTATAAGACATTGCTCCTTGCCAAATATCATGGTTCTAGGTTAACGGGAAGTGCTAGTGTTGGTTCCCTTGCGAGTATCAAAAATGCGGCATGAACAGCCGTATCTTTTAATTTGCGTTGACTTAGAAGTTTTTTTTTAAATATTATATTCAACGTGATACCTCTACGGGTCCCTGATAAAAAAAGGTCTTGATAGATAGACACACGGACAACGAAGTAATCCTGTATCGGTTCCTTCTTACATTTCGATACCTACTACAGTAAAATCGAAAAGTCCAAAATTGACAACGTTTCAAAATCTAGTTTCTAGCTTTGGAATTAAAATTCATATTAAAAAAGTGTTTGTTCAGAAGAAAATATTTTAATTGAATGTTACGCACATAATCAAGATATTGCATTTTAAACGTCATTCTGAAAAACAACTGAGGTACTTTAATATTTTTTTATAAATAAACCAACACCTGTTTTATAAATTTTACAACAATAGTCACACACTCTCTCTAATTTAACCGCAAATCGTGAAACATTTAATCTCGTGTGACGACAGTATATTAAACATAGATATTTTCGCGGCCTTGAGTGTTGGTCCTCGCGACTACGTCTTAATTACATTGTAAAACATAACTAGCTACCGCGGCTTTTCCCGTTTGATTTTCAATGTTTTCTATACTTTATTTCGTGACTCGTATCAAATGACAAATAAGTACCTATGGTTATTTTTAACCGTTATTGCTTTGTCGCACTCTCAGAATTTTTGCTTAGCTTAATGATCATGTCTACCTTGTACACTTTTATGAAATAATTCTTTATTTATTTCAGCCAATAGCGTTTGATAGATCTATTTTAATCTTTATTTTAATACATACCATCCCACTGCTGGGCCAAAGTCTCCCCAAATACCTCCCACCAATCTTAGTCCTACGCCAAAGTTATCCAGTTCTCTGCTAGGCTGGTCAAATCACACCATCGTTTTTTCAGTTTACCTCTTCGGCGATTGCTAACAACATCATGCAGAACACTGGCTAGTAGAAGGGGGTGCATGCAATAGCGTCCTGCATCTTCGTCAGGTCATTCTTCATCCATTCTAACTATTAATGAGTTTATTATATATAAGTATCGTTCGTTTTTAGTTTTTTTTACTGCAGTAGCATTTACTGCGTGAAGGGGTAACAAACTTGTGCATTTATAATATTAACATGGAAGCTCGTAGCAGGAGCGTGCATGGCGTTCATTACAAACGGACAATTCGCCAGTGGAGTACAGTAATCGCATCTCCATGCAATCCCCCGGTAATTATCTCTGGCCACAAGCGTAATAATGGTGGACAGTCGCAGCCATTACATGCCAAGGCTGCCGAGACAACAATGTGCCTGTGTTACACTATGCAGCGGCGTGACGTTCGAAATGAGATGAGTTCATGTGATGATAGAGTTAGGGAAAACAAGAGGTAAAATACAATGTAAGTATATTCTTTAGATTGATAAAAAGGGCTACTGCAATAATCGGATCGTGAAAGACTAAAAGAAAGCATGTTAGTATGTATAAGGTAAAGTAAAGACAAAATAATGGTATTATTTTGTAATAATACTTACTTTACAGAGACCGGTTCCAACCAACACTAATATTGAAAAATTTATATTCTACTTTTTATGACCGTAAATTGTATATTCGATTTTTTTTAATGTACATCGAATTTTAATTAAATGAAATCTTACACAAAAATATCAACATTCAATCCATCTGTTGTAGAAAAAATTACGTTTATTTATTAATAATTCAGAAAATTTAACTAAGGAAACAGAAACAAACACAATGAACTTTAGCCAGAATTCTCATCATCGACATCACTTACAAATCTAAATAAACCAATACAAGGCAGTGGTAACATAGAGCTATCATCATTGAACTTTAATTCCTTGTCCTTAGGTCGAAAACAAATGAAAAGTTTTAATATGCGTGTCTTATAAAGGGTTAACTAAAGGGGTTTGAGCTAGCCACACATGCCCACTGATTGCTGGGCTAAAATATTTGAACTTTAAATCAATGATGACCACATGGCAGACCTATAGACCACGATTGCGTGAGGAACTGTCTAAACTCCTTCGAATAGGATTGGCACAACATAACCCAGGATCTTAAAGAAGTTTCCTACTTTCTTTACCTTTAAGTGGACCACCATTGACAGAAAAAATATTTAAGTGTAATCACTTGAAAAAAATTGACTGCCTCAGGTGGAAAAAGTTAAAAAGTTGTTTCAAGTGAAATTATCGCTTCATAACGCAATTGTGTTCCCAAATTCACTTTCGTTTTCAGAATATAGTCCCAGACTGACAGAGACGAGTGATCAAGCTTCCTTCCTGCAATCTATTTATGAGGTCGACCTTGATTGATAGTTATATGGACTTTAGAATAGAATAGAATAGAATAGAAGAACATTTATTCAGAACCATGTATACAATACAATTTACAGGAAATAATATTCTAATAAATTACAGTGTAGTGGTTTCGATACATGATACTGAAAAGATATCTACTTTACATTAGTTTCATCATTAAACTTCAAGTTTCATTATTATCACTTGACATCAATAATTGGAGTTCCGACTTTTTGGCCTAGAGAAAAATCAAATTATATGCTTGTCAAGTTATAAAAATGTTGTGAATGTGTGCTCACCTATAAGTATATCAGAAATATCTACGAGTATGCATGTATTATGAATAAGTGTTGGTGTGTCTTATTAAATAAATAAAATAAAATAAAAATGTGAGGTAAATCAGTACAACTGGTCAACTGCTATATCTAGCGTCTAGATTTAATATTGGCACCTAATTAGGCTCTGTAAAATTTTACAGAGTTGTATAGCACCTGTTTCACAAGGTGGTCAGACGACCTGGTAAAGGTTGCAGGAAGCTGCTGGATGCAGGCCGTTGGGGAAGTTGGTTGGGTGCATATGTTCAGCAGTGGACATCCTAAGGCTGAAATGATGATAATGATAAAAACACCTGTTTGAACTTGAATTAAGTATGTTAAAATGTACTCGTATATTACGTTGAAACATTTTTTGACTCTTAAGTAATTTTTATAAATTCCTTTTTGTCTTTTTAGTTTAGTTAAAGTTTAGTCTTTTTTAAGAAAAAATCATATTTTCTACGTTTTAAGTATTTTCCGTTCATGTTCTATAGAAATGAGACCCTAACAACGAAATAGTAGTTACGATGTTACGTTGAAGTAAACTTTTTACATATTTTTAATCTTTAAAACAATCTTGCTGTTATTTTAATACGGATAGGCAGGCTGATATTTTATGCTATTCAATAAGATGAAGTGTGAAAAATAGTAATTGTTTCTTAAGATTGCTGTTTGTACATCTGTTTAATGTTAGCTACTTTAAAGTTTGCATGATAATAACGTACAGTACCAAAAATAGTTGAGTACAAAAATAAATGTTTTTCTAGGTTACAAGCGTAACAAACTTTTCAACCAGAAAGATGTGATTTATTTTCGGTCTATGTCAAAGAAATAACAAAATATAAATTGATAAAGTCATTTTTGTTGTCATCATTATAAATTATCATGGCTTAATAATAAAATTCATTTTAATATATTTATAATTTTAGTGCATTTTTACAATACAACAGAAAACTAGTTTTATACGTAAAGGCTCGAACTACAATACTTACCTACGTACAGATATTTCGCTACGAGAACGACTGCTACGAACGGAAGGACATTACTCCGGGTAGCTTCGTAGCAGCAGTTCCTTCTTTTAGCCCAAAATCTATTAAAGTGAAATTAGTTGTCGTGATTTGCAGCAAGCTTCAGTAGATACATTGGCAGTTTTCGCCTGACCTACAATCGAACGCACTCTACGGGTTGCAACAAAATGATCCTTGTCACGAAGGCGTAAGCGCCGCTTCCGCCCAGCCGGCTGGTGTACTTGCGTCATTTCCTACACGAGGGTTGCGTGCCGCCGTACGCATGCGGCTCGCCCCCTGCGACCCCCGGCAAGATGGCGGCGGCAACATGGCCGCCCCGCAGCCGCAGGATGCTCCGTGACGCTGCTTTTGTCCGACACGAAGTTGACACGATTTTCCGGCGCGCTGTACACCTGGACTCGCACATCCGCGCGGAAACCGCCGGTGCCATCGATCTATCGCACCCGGTCACCCGTCTCGGCCGATACCCGCGCGCGTGCAACAAGTGATATCGCTCAAAACTCTGAGCAAATGACGCACTCGAATTATTTTCTTGCCGTGATGTGATTGTGGGTCGCTTATAAATATAGAACGTGCCCTTTCGTCCGTAGCGGCGCGGGTGAGCCAAGCAGTGAGTGACGTCGACCGCTCACGTTCCCCGCGCCGCGCAACGTCAACAGTGCCGCGTCACGGATCCGATTCCTCGCTAGCATAAATACTATCAACAAGCACGCGATTCGTTACCGAGCGGCATTTTAAACAAGCACACGGCCAATGATCCGTAGAGTTATATAAGATAACCTATTAAACTGCCAGGCCAGGACGTACGCTTCAATGAATCAAGGAGTAATAAGAAATCGAACTGCTCCGTTAACTATAGATATGATAACACAAATGCAACGTTGAAAACGCGTGCCGGTGTCTCGGCAAGTTCAGTACGGTAGGAGTCGCGCCCGCGTGTGAACCGCGCGCTCCGTACGCTCCGCACGTGCCCCTCATGCTGTTAACATGCCAAGGCGCGTCATCCGTGATTATTGACTATTGATGAGTGTGTGAACTTGGACCGATGCATTCGTCACGAGTGTTGTGGGGAGCGGACTGGCGGCGCGGGCGGCGTGTGGCGCGATAGCCATGCTCACGTTTGTGTTCGCGGTGTGGTCGGCGGCTCGCGCGCTGGGCTGGGCGTGCGACCCGGTGCCCGCTACTCCGGAGGCCGAGGAGGCCCCACTGCTGCCGCGACTGCGGTCAGCGCGTGCCTCTAGCGACCTGTCCACACTCAGCGCCACCACCACTAGCTCCAGCCAGACCAGTAGCGGGGAATACCCAAAGAGGTCAATGCCTCGTAACCAATACCATAATTACGATTACCTTTCCACTCCACACATAAAGCTACTTAATGTCAATCAACAATTAATCAATCCCAATAACACAAAAACTATACTACTTATTTGGCAGGCTTTTTTCGTATCTCTTGTATGCCCTTGATGTGTAAAAACATACGAGTATCTCCATAGTTTTACCCCTCAACGATGGTCTAATGAGGTAAATATGTGTTCGAAAATAGTAAATTGGAACCCAGTTACGTTTTTATCACAATTTTCATGATAAGTAGTATTGTGATAAAGTTCTACACAATCATTTTACTAGATTTAATCTAGTTGAACATTTCTATGTACCTACGTACGTACGCTTCATTATGATTGAGCATGTTTTTAAACTTCCTTCAATAACCTGAATTTATCAATCGATAAAAAAATATAATGTAACTAGCCATTTACTGAAATGTTGCTGTATTTCCATAGACTGTTCCATCTAGAACATGAGCGCCAGTGTCATCCATCCACGTCTCGATATTATATGCAAACATTTACAATTAATTAATTTTATGTTTATTGTCTCCCGCCGGCCTATTAATATGCGAGACTGACAAATTAATTGATTCATTTATTCATATAGCAGTACCTCTGAAGTGAAAAGCTCCTTATTTACATACTCCAGGCGTTTTATTAAATAAAATTGATAGAATGTAAGGCACTAGCTTTTGTTCGCATCTTTGCCTGTCTTATTTAATTTTTTATTTTTTAAGGAGAGATACCAAACTCCCTTTCCTTCCACGAGGAGACATAATGGCTGAATTGACTGTAACTTCTCAATAGAGAACAGACAGAGTAGGTATTTCGAGCCCCGGCTTAATGCATGCCAAAAAACGGGACAAGGTTCCTCCATCCTCCCCTCCTAGACCCTACCTAAATGCAACCTCGAGGATCTTATAAATTCATTAAATCATTTATGTTATAAATCGTAGCTGAACTCGTGATGTCGAATCAAACATAGGTACCAACTGTTCTAGAGAATCCTATCAAATAAATAAGTCCAAGGGCTTCCTATTTGAAACTTTAACCAACAGTAACTTAATACCACTCATACTCAATACTTTTATTCCCTATGAAAGTATTGTAAACAAGTCATTGTATTAAGCTAACAGCTTCTTCAAAAGACGTAATAGAAAGGTGTAATAGAATACAAAATGGCATTGCAACAAATATTAAAAATTTGGCAACACCGACTCGTCATAAAGATACGTGAAACTAAAATATAATTAAATACCTTGAACGAATCCAAAGTGGCATCGTATGCCTGTCTATCTTTTTAGGCGAAAAGTTTGCAGTTAATAAACACGTCTTCTAATTTACCTATCAATATACAAAGTTCTACAATAATAATTAGCATAAAAATTGCTCGAAAGTTATTAACTGAAGTTCTTTAATTTCAAAAAATTAATTGTCCAGACTACGTGGGTCTGAAGAGGCAATATAGCTAAGGTATACAATAAAGACGTCTATTGGAACATTTTATTCCCTATTCAAGGGTAGCAGAGCAACAAGCTACTATGGCATTCTTTTCATCGGGTCATCTAGAGTGGAACCTCGCTTGATTTAAGCTTAGGCTCGAATGTGGGCGTATAGTCTAAGGTCAAAAGACCCAATGGACCAGAATAACTTGAAAGCTCCTTTATTATATTTCGGTCCGGTGTAAAGGATAAGTGGAATACAAGTGTTCGGCTCAACCGCTTCTTGTGTATTCTCTGTTTGTTTATTTCACGGTCGGTGAATAGTGTGGTTGAGAACTGAAATGAACTTGGTTTTATTTTTATGATTTACCCCCGTGAATCACCTCTAGGATGGTCTAGAAGAAAATAATAGAAGAGACCTTTGCTAATCTGTGGAATAATGTAGGTAATCTAAAAATAAATAAACTAATATTCAAAATAATTATAATAAACTAATATCACTTACGAAATGAAAAAGCCATCAAATAATTGAGTAGATTGATGAATGAGAGCGTCTTTGAAAATACCGAGTAGGGAGACACAGTCGTCAATATTAGTACCTACTATTATAATTTTTTCAAATATTGTGAAAAATAACTTTTTGTATATATTTCATTCATTTATTAAGACCACCGACCACCAACAAGACAAACACTAATTCAATACATATTTTTGCCTTATACTGACTTAGACCTAAGCGTCGTCTTAGTTAAAGGCTGCCACGGCAGCAATGTGGACTACACTTAAATTAGTCGAAGCTACTACTACACAAACTACTAGTTTTGCCAATCGCTGCTTATTTAAATCAAACTGCCTAATTTTCGTAGTTATTGTCACTCTTTTATCACTTTTTGGAGTGTTTGTGTAGTCAAGTACAGACAACATCTCGTCAAACTACCACAAAACGTCAAACTTTCTCAATTGATATTGATCTCTAAATGTAGGAATTAAAGTTGGAAATCGGTTAAATGACCTTTAAATTTTTAGGTAGGTTGACCTGCCGTTGAACAGTCAACCTACTTACTAACAAAACTCATGTAACTTTTATCTTGAAAGCATATTAACTGCTCAAGTAAAAAATCTAGTTAATGTATTTTATGACGTGACAGAATTACATTCTACGAAACTATCTCGTTTTTTTTTCTTTCAATTTCTTGCTATCTGCACAATCTAACAAAAAACATCACAATTTCATCTTGGAATTTCAAAAATTGTACTCGTATTGACTTTTGGCTCCTAGTAACCTAGTTTTAGGAAATTCCTAAAAAATCTACGTAATCTTGAAGTAAGCTTCTTGGTGTGGTCTGGTCTGGAATAGTGGATGCTGACGTATAACGAACATAGATGGAGCGAGGCGCCTAGGCGGTGGAGTGCGCGGGGGGCATCTAGAAGACCGCTGAGAAGACCTCCCGTCTCAGTTAGGAGACGAACAACTGGCAGGTATATATTTAAAAAAGGAACTACTAGTTACTACCAATATTTCAATACAACACCACTGGATTAAGAAACAAAACCATGTTTTGTTATGCAACCACCGTGGAGTCACGTGTGCTACAAAGATTGCATGCACATACCACTCTGTAAGAACTCTGAAGGACTTCAATCGTGTATTACAGCGTATGCAAGTATTTATTAGTTAAAACAATGTTTATTTAACATAATGTGTTTTGGTGTAATTAGTATTAATATTCTTGACTATTTGTGCGACTTGGTGATGTGTTTTTTTTCTCGTACACAATTTCATGGATATTTTTGCCCATAACTCTTTGTTTTATGAAATAAAAGTAGACTAAGTTACTTCTTATCACATCCGTTACTGCTAAAAGTCCCGTCAAATCGGTCCTGCCATTTCGGAGATTAACTGGTACAAACAGACGGACAGATCAACAATTTTTTATTAAATTTTTTGTTATAAGTACCTATTGTTTTTTTTTTTTAATGGACTCAATCCTGCTCTATAAAAAGAGGAGTGATTTTGCCAATTTCGAGTATTTTCTTGAATGGTGTTTACAATAAATAACGTTTGTTTAGTTTTCATTGCTTTCCATGGATCATGGATTCAGTGAAGGCTACTCTTCCCGTAGAAAAGCAAGTTTCAAGACGCTATCGGGTCTAAAGCAAGTTATCTTGAGACATGTCACTTGACACTTGATGCGGCGTTAAATACAATAATATTCTTTAACACTTCACCAAACATTAAAACACAAACTACACCAAACTTGCACTATAAAGCTCTTTAAATGATAAATAACAACCATTAAAATAGATCGACCATGCTTTTCGTTCGACTACCTCCCACCGAATCCTGATTAGTATTTTTTATACATTTAGTAAAAATCCGTAATTTTGACATTGCAAAAAGACACCTTAATCTTATTTTTATAAATTAACTAGAGATTCGTTTAATTAATTGTGATTGTTTTCACACAGCAAAGGTAGCACCGTTATACCGATTTAAACATTTCGTTCCTATTACACTACAAAAAGCGTTCCTGTCACCCTGCTCGACCCGTATAAGGATCGTATGTATCGCTTCAGTTCAAAGGGTCGCCGCGCTTCCAGGCCTCAAACTCACGGGGCACATTATGTTTAAAATTTTTAGAAAAAAACTTACACAGGTTGACAATAATTTGTATTTTTATTTGTTGAGATTGAAATAAATAAATATATAATAGGACTTTTCTTAAAACCACGTAATTAGCTGCTCATATACAACCACTTTTTCTATAGGAGCAACACCGAATTTGGAAAAAATATTAGATATTAAGATTGTAATAAAAATTATGCTCCATACAAACTAATGCGCTACCTCGATAATAATGTATAGAGCATCTGAAAAGATATTAGTATTTGAGCAGTAGATATACTTCGGAAGCAAACCTTACAGTTAGCTATTACCAACTTATTTCGCCAGGATCGAAACCGGAGGGATGGTAATCTATCATACAGGTCTCTTAGTACAGACACCTGCAGTCTCTCGCTCATCGTCGTTATACCCAAAATCCACTGTATTTTTATGAGCTATGGAAAGGGCTAGGCTCGGTGTTTCCTTCGGAAATCGAATCAGAAATGAGAAGATCTGTTTCTGCATTTCATTGCTACTTAGCAAAAAAACTTTGTAATGTCTACGTAAAAAATATATAAACAATTTATTTATTTATTTTTATATTATAACTCTTTGCGTAAACCATTTTGGTTGATTACAGTTTGAATTTTCTTGCTCTAAGTTCCCCTTAAGAGGGTCGCGTCTAGTTCAAAGGTCCGCTGCGGGCCGTAACGTGACGGATGTGTCAAAGGCCCAAACTCGCGGGCCGCATTCCACAATTTACGTTACTTTTCACGGATGAGCTCACTTGACGAACGGCTCTAGCTCTACGACAGATGCTGATTCAATATTATTTCCGATATTCATACTGGAATTGGATTTGGAATGCTTTTATTTACTTACTGTTGTATTGAATGTGGTCCCGATACCGAAGATAGCAAGATTTCTTATCGATATGATATCTTGAAAACATAAATAAAATATTTTATCTACGATTTTATCCCACTGACTAAAGCATATTAAATTTGTATTAATACGCTGAGTTAAATCAAACTAAAATACTGTAAATTATTTAATACAGTCTTTTGTGCAATCTTGTTCGTTCTTTGCATCTTTACTTACTAGGTAACGAGAACGAACCAGCCAGATTTCGCCAGATTATACCAACATTAACAAAAGTAAAAAACTTTAAAAAAACATTAAGAAATTTCTCTAAGATATTGCTCTTACCTAATAGTATATAGTGGAGATTTTTATAGCTAATAATTTGATAGGTTAACAATAGAGGTAATACCTATTATGTTATGGTATTACAGTTAACTTATTTACTTTGTTGTCGGGTAGACGAATATTTTCACAATTGTTCTAAACATTCTGTTCAAAAGTCCAATACGTTTTGCAAGGTCAGACAGAGTGGGATATGTCAAAGAGCTCCAATAACTTTGTAGGGTCACATTATCACATTCCGCTCTATACCCTTTAATTGTACATACCAATACTGTAACAATGTAAACGCTATCTTCGATCACATTATTGGCTAGCTTCGTCGCCATTAGAAAAGCATTCTCAAAAAAAGTTTTTTACATTTAAGTTGACCGTACGTTCTGTCTAGATCTAAAATTAGGTTGTCAAATAAATAAAAACGCTCCAGACAACAAACCAACTGTCATGTAACTGTCAATGTGTGCCAATGTAATGTCAGGGGCGTCTCCCAGCACATCCGGACTCGAGTCAATTTAGAATATTTTCTGAATTGACTCGAACCGGTAAACGAACCGGAACCCTTTAGGTTCAACGTGAATTACCGCGCCACAACACAAATCGTGTCACTATGTTTTACACTTGCCTTTTACTTTAGATGATAATTTTGTACAACTTTTGTTGTTTACATTACTATTCAAATTAAGTAGATGTTAAGGCAATTGGTTACATACATCATAAATATTATTTTTCGTAAAATGACGTACGAGGAAATAAACGCCGTAAACTATAAAGTAATCAATTGAGAGGTTGCCAAGTGTCTAAGTGATAACAACTAGGTATGACTAATGTAAAGCCTAACATGGGAACTTCTTAATCGATTGTAAATGTGCAAAATCATCTTTCTGCTTAACGACCTAGCATTCTTAAGTGATACCTAATGCAAAAAGATGGTTTTGAGATTTGATCCCACTAGTTGATGTCTGCAAGAGTTCCGCATTCTCAAAAAAATTTTACTACTATTTAACTACAACTTAAACCTTACTAATATTGTAAATGAAACATCCAAAGATACAAAATCTTTGGATGTTTGTTACTCAATCACGCATTAACAGCTGATCGGAATTAGCTTTTGGCAAACTTAAATACTACATAGATTTTTTTAAATCTAGCTTTCGTGTTACTGTGGAATGATTTCAGACCACTTTGGTTTCATTTCTCCGACCTGCACTATTTACACTGATAGTAGCTGAACCTATTGAAGAAATATTCCGTCCAATAAAGTTAAATAGGTAAATAAATATTCTTAGTTGTAATACATAATTCTTACTTTTTCGTTATGCTAATTAATCGTTCTGACTAATTACTGTACTTCAACTAATATTGTACCAATTGTCATTTAGTAGAGTAATTACGTGGTAAATTATTCAAGCGGAACGTTGTTTGTCAC
This sequence comes from Anania hortulata, assembly GCA_963576865.1. Lineage (NCBI taxonomy): Eukaryota > Metazoa > Arthropoda > Insecta > Lepidoptera > Crambidae > Anania > Anania hortulata. The sequence goes on along the minus strand of OY756392.1, from coordinate 12,985,696 downwards.
GTTAATTTTGTACGCAAAAACCTAAGCCTATTAAGAAATACTTATATTGAATACAATGCCAGTTTTATGGGTATAACAGCCCATTTAAACTTCGAACATAACGATTCACGCACGAATTACCATGACGTACGGTTCCTACTGAAAGGTAGATAATATCCTTGAGGTCATTGACCAAAGGTTTTATACCTGTGTACAAAATAAAACATTATCGGTACTGATTTACTATTTAAAGTGATACCGAAATGTTAATTGTTATTAACTGTTTCTCACATAATAACAGTTAATGAATTCTTTGTTGTTAATTTTTCCTAAACTTAAAAATGATCTTAAAAATAATGAGTATAGTTATCTTAATTTGCCAAAATTACAATTAGAACATTCATGTTAAAAATGTACATTCAATAGTCTTTTTATTTTATTTACTTGAACTAATCTAACATATTTAATGCCTATGAACTATGATAAGATATACCTACTACGTACTACTTAGATAAGTTGATTGATTTTATAATGGACAGTGGTTAAGTACCTATGCAATAATTACATGTATACTAGCCTTTGTCCACTTGGTTTTTAGTTTTCCACGGAAAAACTAATGCGCTTCTCTCGGGACCTTACTCTGGGATAAAATAGTACTAAAGTATAAACCCACCGAATTAAGAAACTGCTCGGCAAGCTTAAGCAATCTGCTACGATTTTGTTTAAATTATTTAAAAAGAAATTATTTTATTTTCTAAAATAAGTTTTGCATTGACACTGGTGCATTTTAAAGTTATTACTTAAATTATGTAATCGATATTCTTCTTTGGATTTCTTAGGTCGTTGCCACTTGTTAAAACCTGTAACTGTTTGCAATCAATCAAAAGGTTTGTTCTTTCTTGGAAATAAATATATAAAATAATAATATTTTAATATTAAAGATACGTATATATACTGATACTACGAAAAAGTGTGCACTAAAATTTTAACTACACAATGCCACCTCAAACGTTAGTGATCTGTTAATCGGTATCAATATTTTTTTTATTTTGTCTCATTTCCGTGACCTGACCTAGGTTATTTTTTTTATGTTTTTTTACAATATTAAGTAGTAGTCGTAAGTAAGGCAACAAGTGAAAAGTGTACTGTATATTTTCTATTTCCTTCGCATACAGAGACCTCTAGCAGCTACGTTCGGTACTAGAGTGAAACCGAGAAACGTGGCGCCCTCTTCGCCTCGTTCACTCATTTTCCTCTAGGTGGCACTCTCAGAAAATAAGTATTACAGTAGGTTGTATTTCACCAATAGATACAATTCCTAGCAGTTATGTAACTAAATAAATTATACAACAATAAGAACGACCAAATTCATGATTTTAAATAATGTAGTAAATAAATGCGTTTTGTCTTTATGTATGAGTAAACACAATAAAGCAAAACCATTCATTGCTATGAAGCTTATTTGACTCATCACAGATTACCTCATAGAGTGTGAATGTGGTGTTCAATCCTAAGATAACAATGTGTCTAGTAAGTTTAATTACTATTACTAGTAGTAGTACTATTTAGGATTATTCATTATTTTATATGGATTAAATATAAGTCTTCTGTAGTTTTTCATATTACTTAGCTTTTTCATCATTTTAATACTCGAAATAAAAATAAGCTTGCCGTTCCGAGCTTATAATACAAAAACTTGGTAGTTCATTCTTGGGGAAATGTATTATCATTTTTAATAAAGTACCGTAGACTCTTGTTGAACTACCTTTTCATGAGTTCAAAATCCACATTAAAAATTCTTATGAAAAAAAGATTACTATAAAGTGGACGATTGTTTACACGACAAGAGAGTATGGACCTTATAAGCTGCTTAGCTCGCACTTTCTACATGTCCTGTAACTGTATTTCCTGTAAAAAGGCTAACAAAAGTGACTGAGTATGTTGCGCCGTTTCTTCTCTTCATTAGCCGATATGTAGTACTGAAGCAGTGGTAGGGCAAAGCTATATTTTAGGACATGTCATATTGCTCGGAAAAAGTCCTAAATAAATGACTATTATGACTGGGTGAGCAAAGTAAATAGATTGACATTAAATACATTTTATTGCACAAAAAATATAAAAAAGTTTTTACAAAAAGGATGATTTTTTTAGTGTAAAATACTTAAGAGTTTTTTATTCTTATGATGACTAACAACTTTGTTTAAGTAAATTTGTTACCTATCTCGACGTAATCTTGTTAGTTTACGAAAACTATTTTTCAAAATTAACGCGGACAGCAAAGGTTTACTAACAAAATTAAGTTGAAATAGGTAGCTTCTTGTGAAAAGTTGTTTGTTATCATAAGAATAAACAACCCATGTATTTTACACTAATAAAAACTCAATCTATAGTACCTACAATAAGATGGCTTTATGGTCAAAAGCGATCTCTTTTAAAAGTATTAACGACAACTACAACACAGACTTACGTAACGGATTTGTGGATAAAAATCCACGTTGAATCACTATTTAAAATGAATCGGAAAACCTTGGGTTAGTGCCGTAAAAATATCAAAAATAATATTGACCGTCAATATCGGCCGTTGTGATTCGTCGTGCACTGATAATTGCTCGCAGTTTGCATCTAAGGCCTACAACTGATTAGAACATCGTCCAATAACGCGTCACTCTCGTCGAATTTTCAGTCAGTTATGAATCGCTTGCCCAGCCGACTGGGGAACTCGCGGATACGCCTTAATCGGCAATTTAGGTGATTAAGTTAAATTATACATTTACATGCAATTTCGCCTCTTCTTTCTCTTAGCACTTACTCTTGTTACTATTCGGGGTACGCTGTGTACCTCTATTTGTGTTACGTGCCCGTGTGTGATCTTATATGGAGTTTCTTAGTTTTAAAACAATTTTGATCATCGACATAAGTATCTGTGAATTTAACAACCGTGTCGTTCAAAGGTAACACTTCTGACAGCAACTTCAGCCGGCTTCAGCTGTGAATGCGAATCCAGCAAGGGTCAGAATGTTTGTGTAAAATTGTAAACTTAAACTCATGAGCAGATTATTCGGCCTGAGCCAGAGACGTTTAATAAGACGAATTTATAATTAGGGAGGTTTTCCAGTTGTCAGGATATGTTTATGTTAAGCATGTATTATTTATATATATTTTACTAATATATTTCTCTTACTTCAGCCTCCGTTTTTCCAAATTCCAGCTGCTAAGTTTTTTTCTGATACGACTACTCGTAACTACGTATGTTGTCCTACGTTATGAACGAAATATACAATACCTATTGGAACCGTTTGATTTATTTTAAACTTTGCAATATTAATTTAAAACATATTATGTATGTATACTGTTACAAAATTTTACAATATTTTATAACTTACACCGACTATGGATTACGGAAATTAGCGATACCGTGACGAACACACAGACGTAAATCGCGTAGTGAGTTTCACGTAATGAATGAGTTCGCACCTCGTCACAGGGATTTTCGTGACCGTTATCGTTTCCTGCTTAGGCGGATAATCTCGTATCAGGTGGGTCGTTTTGTCACGTGATTAATCTTTTCTCTTTTGTTTCAGCTTCGATGTGGAGAATGGTGGGGGTGCCGCTGGGGCGGGGGGCGCTCGTTCGCCCCTCGAGGGCGGCTCGCCGTCCACAGCCCTGGTCCTCCAGGCCATGCCGCAGCGCCGCGAGTCTTTCCTCTACCGCTCAGACTCTGACTTCGAAATGTCGCCAAAGTCGATGTCGAGAAACAGCTCGATCGCCAGCGAAAGGTAAGTAAGCGTAAATGTGAAGTTGACCCTGAAAATTGTGACTCAGTGACAACATTACCGTGACAATATCATGTCATTCTGTAGATAACGCAAAATTACTGATTGATACGTATTTCGACGAATTGTTTTAAAAATTAATTACTTTAGTTATGTTTTGTAATACACCTAAGTGCAAGAAAGTAGGTACTTACATACTTAGTTGTATAACTTTGCTATTTTGATTTGAGGTTAAACAACAGCTTTGGTCGTTTTTGATGTTTTTGGTGCCAAGTATTAAGAGTACTAGTGTGTACTAATAACAATTTTACATTATCTTTGTTAAATTAGAAAAAAATTGTAGACTTTTCGCAATTTGGTCATTTTGCGTTATCTATTTCTACTATTAATAACGTTATTTTTAGAAATTGAACTACTTAAACACTATCAAAACTTATCCAAGGAAATAAAATATAACCGTGTGACGCCACATTATCTTTCTTTGTGCGTTATTATAGGGCATAACATTAAATGACCGCTGAAGTATGCGGAAGATATAAGAACCAGTTTTGGCACTGTTAAATGATCATTATTGCGGGCTGATACACAGGTGTATCCGTCAGGCCTTAACATGAGATTTTATTATTACTTTTATTAATATGCGTAAAATACTATTTTATATTACAACTTTCTAGTATCTTTAATATCTACACCCACACTTAAAAGTCGCATGGGTGATATTTCAATACTAAACAAAATGAGCAAGATTTTATGGGTTTTACAAATGCTTATCAATAGTGCTTACTTAAAAAAAATTATACATATAAAGCAAAAAATCATATAAAAAATAATGACGACTTTTAAGTGTGGTCCTGCTTTACTTAAGTACACACAGACGTAACAAAACACACCCTTTAAATTCTAATGGTAAATGATGTAAAAAGAAAAACAAACAAAATTAGAATTGTCACCATTTAAGTTAAAGTTCTAAATACCAAGTAGCCGCTAAACCCTTGAATTAAAACGCAGAAATTTTTCTAGAACACGTTTTCCTTTGATATCTTACAGCAATTAGTTCCAACGACAATTGACAACATTATTCTACAACCACAAATTAAATTGCAATCACTGTTAATGTATCTGTTCATAATAGCACCAATTTAGATATTTTAATTATTACTTGCAGTTTTTCCTAGCACGATGAAAGTAGAAACAAAACACTATCTACACCAGTTACTTTAAACTCTTATTACCGCCTCCACATGTATATAAAATATGCAATCTTCTAAAGTATTACTAAAATAACGTCAACCTACGCTACCTAACAATATTCAAAAATTAGTCATGCAAAATCATGTGTACAATGCCAAAAATATGAGCAAATATAGATTATTTTGAATAGAGTACGAATGTACTATCATTAGACTTTTACAACTCTTCTTAAGCAACGTCTTATCAATGTAATTTTTATGTATCAAGTCTTGATAACAATAATAACCGAACAATAAATAAGGTTTATTACATTTACTTTACTTATTTGAAAGTAGCCCTCGTTCTATCAGGTACCCGTATGTTAGTACGTACAAAAATAATAACAAAACAACAAGCACTTTCTTAAGTAACAGCAGAAATATTCCAGTGAAGTAAACCAAAGCAAATAATCCTGTGGAGCGCCTGCTGGGCCGTACACAATATGCCACTTTACCGACCACTGGCTCAGATTGGCTAAGGACCGCACTGGTAATAAAATATATGTACTAAGGATATTTAATTCACTGCTACGTATACTATATTATTTGATGATGTTCTACTATATTCGTTAATTCTGTTCAACGTATTTTACGTCCTATACGTACATAATAAAATTTATTTAAGTCTCTAAAAGTAAACTTTTCAACAACAGGTTAAATTGCTACTTTTATTGGTTGCTTAAAATAAAAAAGATTATTTTTACCTCAGATCATCGAAACAAAATAAATTATTTAAAGTATTCTTACTACGGAAAATTTCCCAACTAAAAATAACTAAACGTGTTTTTGCATATAATGAAAACGTAAAGGAGTATTAGCATGTATTTAAAACTTAAAAACACGCAATTTTCCCTTGTTTAAATGATAATTCCGTATATGTGGCTCTTGGCATCATAAGTACTCATGGTTTTGCTCTGTGTGCGTTAAGTGGTCTTCCAAATAGCCCCTCACAGCAATACCTTACTTGAATTTCCGAGTGTACCGTGATTTTTTTATAATTAAAAACTTCCCTTAAGTGGAAACTTTGACAGAGTTAAATATAAAACATAATTATCCGTTCAAAGTTCCAACAAGTGCTTTGTCTTGCCGTAGGTACCAGTGTCTACAGGATTTTCTTAACAGTCTTAATCGAATGACGTCGAGCCGCCCTGGCATTTAGCTGTGTAAACCGGATTAAATACAATGACTTTGTCAACTTTGTGTATGTTTTCGAATAGTAGATATTTTAGTTGTTTTATAAGTACAAAAACATTTTAGGCCAAGCTACATCATATGGGTCAGATGCGATGTAAGTCAGATGCATCATGCATGTGTTTTCAGGAACCTAAAACAGGAAGCTGTTATATCAAGTCTTACTATGGCAGCAACATCAAAATTGCAAGAAATTCACCTATGAGCATCTTTATTTCTAATGCGTTCTAGACACCAAAGTCCCGCCGGCATGCCGGCGAATTTGGCGGTCTTGTTACCGGCTTCATATCATTGCAACGACTTGCAATTGTCGACAATGTTTTCCGACGAAAACATTGAGAGCGTGACGTCACGAGATGTGCCTCTTTTGTTTTGGTAATTTATTCTACACAATTCACAAAAACGTATTGACCGTAGCTTGTAGAATTATTATCACTGGATCCCTCTTCAAAACAAAATTTTTAGGTTAGTCCAAGTTTGTTGGGTCACAATATTTAGGTACAGTCATGGAAATAATAAATAAGTAATAATAATAAATATTCGACAACATCACACACATTGCTCAAATTCTATGGAAGCCAAAGCACTTTTCACAGTTCGTTACAGAAATCAGAAATAACGACGGTACCACAACACCCAGACCCGAGCCCATGTGGAAAAGTAATTTTTCTACATTGACCGACCGGGAATCGAACCCGGGACCTCAGAGATAGCAACACCAAGTACTCGCCTCTCGGCTACGGGGGTCGTCAAAAAAGAAAAGCGGCAGATGACTTGTACGGTACGGATGCCGGTACGGTACGGTACAATTAATTCCAAACAAGATTTCACAGTAATTCATTTAAATGATACGTAAGAGTAGAGAAAACGTAAGGGTTTTTTCAACGTACCGTTCTATATCCCCAAAAAACAAACAGTAGCATGTCGCAGCACGTACAGCTTGAGTGAGTTCACCGAGCAACTGTACCGACAGCAACCGGGTAGGCGAGTCGCCGACATGTCGGTGGATGCAGACATGAACATTTTTCATACAATATCACCGGGTTGTGTCGGCGGGTCGTCGGCTTTGGTGTATATACTAGAGCGCATTAATGATAAAGTCGGCCCCGCGATAAAAGTCATTGGGTCACGCTTGTCAAAATTATTGTTATTGACAGTGTAATTTTTAGGTGTGTTGTACTTATAGCGTACTTACTACATTCAAAGATTTTACATTATTGTATATGCACTTTGTATAAGTCATACTTTAACGTCACTTTGAAATGATGTAGGTTATGTTTATTTACCCTACTCTACAACATGTAACGAAAAGGTGAAATAAAACTTTAAGGGGTTATTCTACGGCTAAATTACATCAACTTTTTCTATGGGACCAACATCAAAATCTCAAAAAAAAAATTGACGTTTCCATACAAACTGATGCCAGCTGGTCGCGTTTTAGTATGGGAAAGTGTTTCTTTTTTTGCGATTTCGATGTTGGTCCCATAGAAAAAGTTGATGTAAATTAGCCGTAGAATAACCCCTTAAAGTTTTATTTCACCTTTTCGTTACACCCTGTACATTCACTACAATTCTGTCATTTTAGTAAAAACTCATTGTTATCAGTAAATTGGATTGTGCCTGCAAAAAATCATTTTTGAGCAGTTTCAATAGAGTAATAAAAGTAAATAGCCCGTATCATAGGTATTGTAATCCTAATAATAGTTCATTCTATCTACACCTAATACTGATTCCATTGTATTGTGCTTGGATTCCCTTAGATTATTATTGTTGGCTTTACAAAATTATACTGCTAAAAACAAAATGATGATCGACTTTATTATTATTTTTATAAGTATTAGGTATTACCGGATGTCTTAATGGGGCTCACCTTACAATTTTATTGAAATTGTGCAGGATTTCTTTACTGAAAAACTATATAATTGTAAGTGTCTGTGTAAATTGGTATACCTAAGTATTTAATTTAGTTTATTTACATACATGTACTATGAATGCGAATATAACCGACACCTACAAAAGATAAACTTGGAAAATTGAACACAAAGTTCAAATACATAAAATCGACTCGGCTGCTTCGGAAGCAGGAAACAGTAAGCCATGTTACACTATGTACCTAATAACTGTGCATAATAACTATATGTTGTGAACGACTAACTACTGTAGAACGCTTACTCACACACAGCGAACTTTGTGGCAATAGCAAGATTCTTAAAATTAATTGAATATTGTTCGTTTTTCGTTTAAGAGTCTGCCGAAATCAGACTTTGGCAAAATCGTTAATGTCAAGCATTGAAACAAAACAACCAATTTTATTCGAAGCTTTTATTGAATAACTGAAACGTCCTATTATTAGGGTTCCGTACCCAAAGGGCAAACCTAAAACTCTGTTGATGGTGTCTGTATGTCAAAGATTTAAGCTTGAAAACGGAATGAATTACAGAAGTCAAATGACTATATTTTAAAACAGAATTTTCAAATAAGTAATTAAATTTATTTTCTATACATGAAACGGAAAACATGATTTTGATATTATTTTTTTTTTTTTTTGTTAAAAACGAATTAGGAACTTAAGCAAAGTCCAAATGTAAATTTTATTATTTTTACGTCCAAATGTAATAAATTTGGGACCTTCAAAGTTGTCTTTGCTAGAGCGGTTTTTTACGGGGTCTACAGTAAAATCGGTAATACTACAAGCGTCAAACTAAATGTGATATCAGTGCTAGTCCTGTAGGTAAATAACAATAAAAATAAATCAAGTACGAATACTAGTCGGCTTCGCCCTTAGGACTCCGTGCCATATATTAGAAAATAACGGTGGTACCAAACCCTCGGTGCTCAAGTCCTATTCGCACTTACCCCTTTTTTATTGATATTAAACTTCAAAAGCAAATCGAAGTTCTTATAAGTCATTTTGAATATAATTCTTTAAAATACCACGGGTTGATTTAATAAAGATTAACTAAAACAGAGTTTAAATCAATTTATTGGACTTATTCATGTCTAGACTGTTCAAATCAAATCTCGAGTGTCAAGGTTGTTCTTGCTATCGCCACTAGTAAACAGAGCCTGTCACTACACAACTCCAGCACAAATATTTGGTGTGAAGCTCAGCCCTGCATCGTAAGCGTGACCTGACCCGCTTAGGTGGCATAAGTGTCCTATAAGTCTTCGTTCTTTCTTTCTTTTCCTTATTATTTAATTGCTTGCAGATTCAAGGAGGTCGAGGCGGCACAGCTGGACAGAGCGTACGTATTATACGCATACTACGCACGTGTTGAGCACCTAGCTTTAAATCTGTCTCAGTGGCTTGCTTTATCTATCGCTTTGTGTGTCTGTAGTAACGCTTACATTAGTGTTTCCAAACGTTCGCTTCATTATGTAGTGATTTTAGCGCTTTGATCTTAACATTCAATTATAATTTCTTAATTAAGTCCTCAATTGGCAGGTTCAATTAGGCACAACATAAGTACATAGACGGTTCGGTTTGAGAATCATATTTAACGAAGCCGTGGATTCCATTTATTTAATTTAAAATGTTAATGATTTCTAACTCTGAATTATATCATCTAAAGAAGGATGATATTAAGGGAATGCCTTAAATCCTGTCGAAATAACAATTTTACAAATAAACAACTTTTTAAACTGTAGCTCTACATTATTTAGCTGTTTTAATTGTGGCTTTTCGTTAAGCAGTATAGACTTAGCTTAGCAAGATACAAGTAATTAAACATACCTACCTAAAAAAATAGTGATGACTTTCGTTTTTTTATGTTTATATTTTTAGGGAATGATACCTTGTACACCATAATTTAAGATTTATATTGCACATTCTTAACCATGTTATAAAATCTTAGCATGGAGGTATTTAATCCTTTCAACCAAGTGTTTGCTCAGATCGTATCATATTTTATTAATATTACTATGCACGAAATCATTAGCCCCTTAAATCCAGTTAAAGGTGGGTAACCAACATTCTTTCTTTCACATCGGTAAGATACAATGCGTTAACATACCAAAGATCAAAAGACGTGCAAAAAACGATATTATGAAGAATTATAGTTCCCTCTGTATTTTGCCGGCATAGGCGAAATTAATTATGTGACCTATTATTATTTTATAACAAGTAAATAATCAAATAAATGGTAATCTTGCGACATTATGTTTAGCCAATTAAAGTTTGGCCCAGCTATTCAAAATGTGGTTTGTGGATTCTAATTATGTTACGAATATATCTTTTTATAGTATGTGGAATAAAAATATGTTTTGTCTAGGGAACGGCATCTGTTATTCAATTTCGAATGGAGACTAGACACATTGTCATTTGGTGTGTCACTTATCAGATATTACATGATTCTTGATAAGCAATAACAAATATAATCCTCACGGGCTGCCGGCTTCGATCAGATCGAAGGCTACCTGCCAAATTAATTCTATAGTAATAAATAAAGCTTGTTAAAATAATTAATAACTGAATGAAATTCGATAATAACAAAATACCACCGATTATAACACTTACGTTTGTCTACATCTGTTTATGGTCGTAATGGACCTTAAAAGCAAAGACTTTAATTTTCTTTATTTCCTTTCTACAGTTTGACGTAAACTTTTCTATCCATAATAGCTCGTGTTCGTTAGGCAAGCTCGCGTGTTTATGTGATAAATGAACCGTGTGTGTGTGATGTCAAATCATTTAGTTTTTATGAGAAAATCTTATTACATCGTACAATAGTTTCAACCATTGGGTTCTTAAGTGAATTAATAAAAAAATAAAAAAATTACAGAAACTATTTTAAACACACAAAAAATATGCTACTAAAGCCATTGTGTAATCTTTGTCATAGCGTCTTTCTTACATTTGAAATCTGGATTTTAAAACCTTATTATAATGTTTTTATTGTTTTTCGGAAGTAGTCTCCGTTCCTTTCTAAGCACCGTCGTATACGATGGAACCATTGACTGAAGCAATATACCTCTTTTTAGGGATTTCTACCACGATCTCTTTTTCTCTAGTCAAATTAATTTCGACGCACGACAGACACTTTTTACATAGCCGCCAATTTGTAAAAATAAATGACTTATGAATTCATTACGGATCTACAGATTCCTAGAGTTCCTTATTTGAAATTTAAATAAATTTTACATTGGCTGCTTTTCTTACTAGCCTATTCTTAAAACTTTCAGTGTATTATTACAACCTTGTTTTGATTTTTCTGTATAGAGTTTGACGTAAAAGCAACACTGCTCACGTCGTCACGTTATACCGATACGGATTAACAGGTGTATCGGTGTTGGATGATTAAATGATTAGCCAATGTGAGCTGTTATTTTGTCATTAGATTATTTTTTTTTACACAATATTAACACAAGTATTTGGGTTCAAAGTTAGCCGCTGACAGATATTAGGTTTAGATTAAATCTCGACTTAAGGATGTGCAAGTATGTTTAAATTTGCCCCCTGAGTAAAATCATTTTTACTCTAAGCTAAAATTAAGTTCAATGACTGTGATTTTTTTACTTGTTGTTTGTATTTCGGTAGGTCAGTTAATGTGGTTATGAAATCGCAAAAAAACAACTCGCAGGGTTTGTTTTTGTAATAAACCTTTTATTAAATTACCTACACTCCAACAAGCAACCAAAATTGCAATCCAACACAAATATGTAGATAATATGCTGCGAAAAAAAGAACGGACACTGCTGCCAGGCAGAACAATTAAACATTTTTACATGTAAATTTTTGCTATTTTAACGACAGAACCAGGCTAGATTGTTTTTAATTTGTTTGTCATACGTGATTTAAAGCTATATAAGCGTAATGAGAACCTAACATTACAAATTGATGTATGTTGTATTGTTTTAAGTTAATCGAAAGAATAGAAAATAATTTTTGACACAGACGTAAAATAAAACATTAACTTTGAATTGCCAATATATATACATTCTTTGGAATCCTGATTCTAAACAGTCTACCTTTAAAAGGATAACAAGTTACAAAGCAATCAAGTTTATCAGAGGGTAGAGACATCTCGGACTTTAAATCGAGGAAACCAAGGGTTTTATCGCCGTGTTTCGTATTAATGGGTTCTTATCGCCGCGGAGCTTCGCAATGAAGCGCTAATCTGAATTGTCCAGAAGCTCTTAAAGCCACGTTATCACTGCTACCAATGAAATCGCTCATGTTTTGAGCTACAATTGAATCTCGACTCGGCACTGATAATGCTGCCGGCCCTCAATTTCCACGTCGAACATTGATTACCGGCGCCCACCGCCAGTTTCTATTAGCGCCAAATTTAACCTCGGGCGGAGTCGCTGCAAGTCGGCGGCGGCCGGGCGAGCGGCGGGCGAGAGTGGGACGCGCGCGCCGCAGCAGCGCCGCGCACCGCTCGCTCCGCTCCATTGATAGTCCGCGCGGCCCGCCGGCGACACGCCACCCGTGCCGACTGCCGGCGTGATGCACCCACCTTTGCACCACTCCGCCGCCGAACCCCCCACGACAACCCCGACTAAAATGTGACTGTCTTAGTTCTTGCAAAAACACCGCGATATAACCACGCGAGTGATTCCTTAATCATAACGTGCGTTTATTTGTGTAGCTTGGACAGTGTCGAGGTCGTTCACTGATCCGACAGGTTGGCCCTGCTCAGCCGTACCGTCGCATGCAACGACCGAGCAAGAATCGACTGTTGATCGGTGCCAAGGATGAGGCCTAACGCTTAGTCGTCTTAGATGTGTTATTTTTTCAACTAATTACGAGGTCATTGTGATATTTGATGCCATTTCAATTTAACATAAGTTAACACTCGGTATATTAATATTGATAAGCGCAGTCAGTGTGATAAAGTTATCTGAACACATGTACTCGTAGATACATTGTGCTACTCACATAAAAGATACGCTAAAGCGTTTTATGTTAATTGATAGTGCACTATTTAAAATCCGCGTCATACATGCGCTTTCAATAAGCCTGGGGTGTCTATTCAGAAATTAGCGAACCTTTGTGGTGGTGAGGGCGTGTTAAGAGGCAATTAGTGTTTGATATGTAGTGTGAGTCGTTGAGTGGCACGATGCAGCGTTCGGGTTCTCAGTCGGAGCGGCTGGGCGCCGCCGGCGGGAGCTCCTTTATCGCGAAGAGCTCAGCGTCAGAACACAGCATGTCTACGGGCGTTTCGGCCAGCAGCAGCGGCAGCACCCTGCCGAGAACTCTCAGCACCAGTGTTCTCCGCATCAAAAATAGATCCACCTTTTGGGAGAAGTTTTGGGACGAACGCACCAGGCGTGATGCGTGAGTACTTTCCACCAAAACTGCTTTGGAGTCAACTATAACTAAGTATTTACTTTCCTGTGATTTGTTTGTTTTGTGTGGTGTACAATAAAGAGTATCTATCTATCTATATTTTTATGAATGTTGAATAAATCAAGTATATTGTACTCGTATAGATTTCATTTCAGGTCTTTAGGTAGGGTCGAGTTCGGCATTTCTACTTGCTCTAAAAAACGAACGAACGAACCCCATATACGAATGTGATCCCGTATCACGTTTATTTCAAAATTCAATTACCAAGGGATGTTACCTAATACAACAATAGGCATCTCGAACAAAAGGGGAATATACCTACAGTAAAGGTTGTAGGTGTAATTTTATCGAAATCTATGTTACAGATAGTTAATATCCAATATACTAAAAAGCTACCTAATTTGTAATTTAAATTGATACCTACATATGTCTATCTATAACCACAAAAACAAGACGACCATGGCCCACGCGGTTGTCCTCTAAGCATTTTTTCTTGGGAACGTAATCCAATATAGCCTTATTATTTCTTGATGGTTCCAATCTGACGTCTTGACATATTTAAGACCCCTCTGAGAAAAGCCTCAATTCAAAATTATTTATGCCCTGTTTGCATTTATTTATTTTCCAAATCCGATCTATCAATACCCAAGTCCCATGCATGTGCTTTTTAAGCCTAAGTAAACCCAATTTTGGTAGGCTGATACTTAGTAACCTACTCTTACAAATAGTGCACTTCAACCTCAATGGCCCTTCAGTACTGCCTAGAGATTTTCTAGAGGTTTCAGGTGCCTGGAGTCTTCTGGGTTTAGATTCGCTATTTATGTACTTCCAATTGTCGTGGATTGAAGTGAAACTGGCTACAAGGCCCGCTCTTACCTATGTATCAAATCAATATACTACTAGTTGTTTTTTTTTATACCTAACAGGATTATTCGAGAGCTCAAGTTTTTACATCTTCGTGTCTTCGAGTACCTACAATTCTAGAGCAACGTAATATCGTTAACCATCAAGTAATATTAAAGTCAAACGCGGCCGAAGAAAATATGGAAATAAATAACAGCAATATAAAAAATAGACCTACATACAAAAGGAAAAGTTTTTATGCCTTTCCCGGCTATATCTCCGAGAGTTCCCACGGGAACGTATTTCACTTGTCTCCAGATAAGAATAAATTCTTTCATTTAGCTAAATCTTTGAAATTGCTGGTTTACGAAACAACCTGAAAATAATATCTGATGAATAATCATAAAAGGAATGTAGACTACAAGATTCTTATTTAAATATGCCTTTAACAGACACGCGTTTACTTGTGTAGGTATAAATCGTGTGATGACACGTATGTCTGTAATTTAGTATTGTTTTAATACATTTAGTTAGATAGGGCTTCCCTCATCTTCTGGAATAATTGGTCCTACATGTTTCCCCCTTCAGCAGAATTTGCCTTAATCAATATACTGCCTATAAACAAATGCCGCTTCGATCTCACCCACATATTGTAATATTTAAATTGTTACTTAATATATGTAGAAAACAACTCCACAGATCGACTTCTTAGATATTTATGAACTTAGGGTGTCTATTTCGCTTTTTTCAACACTGAGGATCTACCACTGTTTTTGTCTTACGTCATTATGCTGGTACTAGACTACCTGCGATATTGTATCTACAAAAATCTTAAAGCATTCCAGACAGAAAAAAACCTGCGTCTCTATCGAATGAATACTTGTTTTGCCTTATACAATACCTGTAGGCGGCTAGCTACCATCTATTTTGATAAATATGTAGGCTGCGAATTAATCGATACAAAAATAATCTGATTGCTATCCAAATAACACCTGGAATTCAAAAAAATATTGGTTAATTAACGATATTGCCATGAGGATAATTATGTTCAATATTAACCGCAGTTAAAAATAAACAATAAATTACGCCATCGATAATGGATAAAAGTGGAGCAGGACATATTGTCGTTTCAGTTGTTCATTTGATCTATCCAGGAAAATATTCCGGTGCGAATGAATTTTATTATAAATCAAACTAAGTCATAAATGCTGCAGCTGAAATAATTAGTGAACTTGTCCATCTATACCAGTAATTTAATGACAACATCATTACCTATATACCTACTACTTTGCGTCATATTCATTATCAAAACCGCATAGTTACATTGATTAACACGACATAACATCAACATTAATGAGATCTGTCGAAATCGTCTAAATTTTTTATTTTTGTTGTTTTGCATAAAACAAATCAAACTAGAAGTTTTTGGCAGACAAAAGACTTCATTTTAGTTTACCTTCGCAACAAACTATCTTTAATAAAATATAACTAGGAATACAAATTGATGGCCAGGAGGTTTTTCGGGACATTGTTACCTGACTAGCATATTACATTTTAACTTTTAAAAGTTTAGAATCCAAACAGGTTTTTGCTACAAAATCTTAATTAGTTAGAAAAGAACAAATAAATTAAAACTACTAGGTACCTACTGCAGTTTTTTTTAAGAACGTCATTACTCTCTTACCTTATTTTGCACTTTTAAACAAATCGAACAGACACTTTATGTTTCAAAAGCATTTCTGCAATGCTTTTGGGTATTCCTGGTCATAACAAACTTCCGAATCCGGATTGTTACGGGGTGGTTCGAATGTTTTTATCTCGCAAATATGTTTTACTTTTTTTAAAGCAACAAAGGACCGTAAAACAATGAGTCTTCTATTTGAGCTCGCAATATTAATTGCATCACGGTTGACGGATCCCAACTTTTCGAAACAAAAAATCATCAGCTCAAAGGTTGAAGCAACTGAATATTTAGCCTATGGTAGGTACGAAATTTGTTCATTGTTATAAAGAACTCGGGTAAAAGCATTTTTGGTAAAGTATGAAGTGGACCCTGTTTATTTTCATATCTATATCTTTTGTAAAAGTAGTAGTGACACAACAAAAAAAAAACTTTATCGTTTGTGTAATGAAATGTCGAATATCGATGTATCTGTAATCTAAATACTAAAACTTAGTAAATAATGTAAAACTAAACCAATTTATATTTGTTAATTTATATCCACGTTGTTCGTTGCGTCACTAAAATAAATTACCTACTAAATCGCAAATCAAACAAGTAAAACTACTGCTAAGCACATCTAAATGTAAATGACCCTATTATATTACTACATTATCTATTTGGTAAATTATATTTTTATCGGACCAGTTTTTCTTTTAAAATATTCACATTCTTGAAATTTTACGATAAAAACTACCTGAAGCATTTTGTTAGATAATTTTCCAATAAATAAATAAACAATTCTACGAATCCAGCCATCCATGCCCCACTGTCTACTACCTAGGTATAATAATATTGTTCCTGAATCCTGGAAGAGAGTGATAAAATAAAGAGCAATCTTGTATAATCTTAAACGCGAGAAAAACATGATTTGCTACCATAAAAAATTATATATTTTCGCAAAATGCAAATCATAAATTTGTCGTTTTTCGTTTTTTGTGCAATAGTCTCGATATATCCATCTATCTTTGTTAAATTACCTTTTATCTTTTGCTAGATACCCGTTTGTAGTTTGAATCAGTGGCGCTTGTGCTTGGATGATATTTTTAAAATAATAAATAACGGATATAGCACTGACTTGCCCTTATGCACACACGATTAGTTTTAATACAAAAATATCGCTTTTTTGTCACGCATTTTAATATAGTACTTAAAATTAGTTTTCTTAAAATTTATGACTTGTGAACTTCAGAGCGCACCCACAATAAATTCCACACAATTCTAACGTATGATTTAAACTGCAGTATACTGCTGCACCTTCGCATCCCTAGCCTGGATGTAGCGTGGGCAGCTTATTGAAAACACGTGGATGTTCTACAGTGTCTATAAATAACTACTCCCCAGGGAGGAAATGTAAAAGGCTTTCACGGCTTAATAGTCTAGTCAACATTCATAATTTAAGTTAAGTCAATCAAACTAGACAGTTTTATCTATTAACTAATTCATCATTAATTGGTTCTTATCTACTGAGTTTAGCACAATCATTTGTTTTTTTGCTAATTGTGTGTTAATAAAACATGATATGAACTCAACAAATCCAAATCTATATATATTTCAGACAGAGCCTAATATTCTACTTTAAAGTAAGTGAATACAAAGTATTCATATCATTATCTTGACTTTATATAGGTTTACCAATCTTTGAAGAAGCGGCGGTGAACCCCAGCGCTCTATAAAATACCCTCAGAAGAGTGTTTGCAAAGCTAAACATTATTAAAATAACAAAGTATACATGCATTAAAAATTAATGAATACTGACTGAAATAATTTATCTTTCAAAGCTTACAAAAACAAACACAAATTTTATAAATAACGTTATTACTTTTTAATTAACAGATAATTTGCAATCTACGTTAAATCCCAATTCGTTTTTGTGACAAGCTGAATCGTTTTTACGGTTGCCGCCCTCGGTGCCAGATTAGCATGATGAAGGATTAAAATGTTTGAAGGAAAAAATAAAACTGAGTAACAACACAGTGTTAAGAGGACAAATTATAAAAATCTCGAATAGGGTATTAAGAAGCGTACACATGCGACAGTAAAATAATTAAATTTGCTCATACAGGGTGTCACACTTTTACAGATTGTCCGTCTCGTGAATACCTACATACAACTTTGACTATAGAACCAATGGTGAAATTGAGAAAAGAAATGTATGGTACAGCTGATTTTATAACTTGATTCCACTATTGGTCCAATAAATCCTGATAAACACAATCTGTTTATGTATCTCTCGTTCAACCTAACACCGTTTGCCAACATTTATATTACTATATATATATAGTAATAGATACCAACAATTCGAGCAGTCTCCTGCGCATATTACATGTCTAGAAAATATAATGATAATTAATCATTCAAAAGATATACTTAATAATCTTCGTATATTTCGCATAGTGCGTAGAAAAGTTATTAAAAATATGTCAGATAACAAAATGATGAGCGCTATACCATTATTAAATCTGTTGTGTGCTCTACGTCACGTAAACTAGATAATAATAGTCCGAAACAATATCCAAAAATTTTCGACGTAATATGATACTTGTTTAACAAAATAATAGAGATGTTTAGTAAATAGGTATCTAACTATCTTCATGGTACGTCTCTATCTCACTAGAACTACTAAGATTAATTGAAAACGTTCAAATTCGTTTGTGAATTGTAAAAATTATCATATCTAAGAATTATAATAATTATAAATAATAATGAATACGAATGTTTTGTAGATTTTTAAATCAAAATATCTGTATATAAAATTATACTACTTTAAACATCGGACTAAATATTCCTGATTAGGTTGGCATTTTTTGTTAGGTAGGAACAGACTACTTACTTATATTTCGCAGACGGTTAACAATTATCTGGTTTAAAGAGCAGGTGCAATAAAATAAACTCGCGTTTCTAACTCCCTACTGTAGAAGGTCTGTCGAAGGTCAGCAAAACATCCAGGGAAATAATAGTGGCCTTCCAACCTGTTATGGATGAGTAGCCAAGAACTACAGGATGCAAATTCTCTCAATTTCCCCTGGCACGCTAGGAGCGTTCAATTGGGAACTAATAAAAAATATTTACTTATGTAAATTATAGTAGAGATACTGTAAAAAATTACATAAAAGTTGACTAATTGATACTACAATACCTATGCTCATACTTATGCGAAAGTAACTCTGTTAGTCAGTTACGCTTTCATGGCCAAACGGTTTTGTAAAATTGATATCTCTAAGGAAGCTTGAATCCTAAACTACTATTTTAAATTTCCCTAAAGCAGTAAAAAAGAGGGTGACGTATGCCACGCGACCGAGCAGCAGCTACATAATAAAAACTTGAAATCTAATTAAAGTCAAACAATGTACTAGTTAGTATTCTGTAACTAAATTGAATATAATAAGCTTATTTTCTGACGATCAATTTATTAACAACATGACAATTAACGTCTTAGCCAAGGTAAAATTCGTTCAAAGATTTGTTACGTAAATGTACGATTGCGCAACACTTTTTATCAAAAATAATTAAAATTCCTTTAAGATATATGTGCAATTTAAGTACGTTGATACTAATTAAGAATTTAAACTTATACAGAACTAACCTCATTAAGATAGAAATTAAATAGGTTCAAACAATACTCAATCTCTGGAAGCCCCTGGGGGAGGCCTGTGTTCAGCAGTAGACGTCCTATGGCTGAAATTATGAATACTCGATTGCAAATAAAAAGAAAATAAACCTAGATTAAGAAAGACGTAAGACATATATTATTTTTCAAAAATTATTGCATGATCATATAACACGGGCGGGACCTTTTCGCTCCACACCGATCAAGTTTCGCGCGTTGTATGGGCGTTGTTATCGACATATCGGAATGTCGAATTACTTATATCCCCCTCTATATTCTTCGAAAACGAAACATGAGTTACTATTATTTATAAGGTTTGCATAAAATTGAAACTAACCTTGAATTTTTCAAAGGACCGCATATATGCATGGTATCAAAGCTATAAATAATGCATATAAAAAGTGGATCGATAAGGCTCTTGGAACAAAATGAAAGGAAAGGTTTCAAACATTAGCATGCCTAATTTATACGTAGCAAGTAGCTATTTACATTTTTAGTTATGAAACAAACATAATGATCTTGTCTCAGTTTTGTCATATATTTAAAAAAGGAGATATTCAATTCGCCTGTTTTTTACAGTTTGAATCACGTAAGTTTTTTTAAATTGCTCCAATTTCTAATAATCTTAATACCTAATACAGAATTTTGTAATCTGCGGTGATGAAAAGGCTCCATTATTCCAGCATTGTTTTCTATGTTACCCTGATATATTTGTCACATACACAACTCATTTGGCAGCAAGTCACGTCCGATACATATATTTGTAAAGAATTCGCTATTTGAAGCTGTTGAAACCATAAATACGGTCGTGTGATCAGGGCGGGAATACGGGCTGATGAATCGAGCGCGTGCTTTGCATGACAATGCGATCATAAACATGTACCTACAATAGAAAGCCACAAAGAGATAATATGACAACGCCATTCCTCTGCCCTATGTTAAATCTAACAAGACGTGCAACGATTTAGATACAGCTCTATCACAATGGCGATTGCTGAGTGATTGTATTACGCTTTGATCATCGCAACTGTATACATATAGCCTTGCTCATCACAACTGCGTATTTACAGTTAAATTACTAAAGCTTTTCCCTGGTTTTTGTGAAACTGCGCAATCATAGAAATGTTGCTTAATGGGCGTGCCTTAAAGCTTGAGCAGAAAATACCAATTAATATCTCGCAAGTTTTTTGGGGTTCAGTTGGCAATATTTCTCAGTGTTATAACCAAACTGGTGACATAGTCAGCAAGCATACTCGGTACTGTTAGAAACAGAAAGTGCTTGTTTCTGTTACTTTGAACATACATGTTGGCGGAACACAGATAAATTTATGATATTTTATACAATTTAACTTGGGAATCGCTTTATTCCAACTCCGCATTTCGTCAGTTATGTAAATTATTAGAACCACAAAAAATTAAATATTTTTCCACCGCGACACTCGTAGGTTTGGTAGGTTCTGTCTTTCATTTTCATACCGCTGAGCATGAGTTCGGTATTATTTATTATATTGTCCTTGATGTAAGGCTTACAATAATTTATTTTTAACATCAAGAGACTTAGCAGAAAACGGCTATGACGCCTTCGCGTCTCTCCAATTAACTAAATTAGGAGAGAAAATGAGTTTTTTGAACAGTGTCTGTGCGTACTAAAATAAACAAGAATAGTATTATAACGCGACCATAATTATACACTTACTCCCTCTTGTCTTAATTGAGATCATTTTAGGAAAGCATTGAAATACATTTTGACGGCCGTCTGGTTTAGTGGTTTGCGCTTCTTACTAAAAAAAGCCTTAGGTCGTGGGTTCGAATCCTGCAAGCGTCTGATGAGCAAGAACATTCGTACGGGTACTTAAGTCATGTATGTCGATATAATGTTAATGTCCATCTGTTAAAGTCACTATGGTATGCTATTTTTAGTATTTATATAGTTTGAGAACAAATTTTGTAGTGATCTACCCAACCAACGTTACAATTTATGATGTATTCATAAACGTTATTTTAACATAATTTCATGTTTAGGTGGTGGAAAATCCAAAACATTGTTAAGTAGTGTTTATGTAACATGCAGCAATTTATTTTTAATGTCACTGAAAAGGAAAATTTGTGCTCTGTTTTCATAAACATCCCGAACCATACACGCAAATAGAAATAAGAACAATTTTTGTTAAAGCTTTCATAGCACAGAGCTTTCAAAGCTTGTTTATTCTACAGCAGCTTGTTGGAAGGATGTCTCCACTATTTCCGTCTCCGGCACGGCTTCATAAAACCAATTTTCTCCCCTACCTGTCCCTAAGTTTAGAGAAATAGGAATTTCCCTTGTTACGTGGGCAATTGAACGACACACGTTCATTGAATTATAAACGTGAGAACACAGAGGTTTATTTTTTATTAGTAATAATATTATGGAATAAACTACAGGTAGGTACTCAAAAGAAGATACCGGATTACTACAACAATTAGCAAATTACAATTTGGTCATTTCATTTGAATGCCAATTATGACATAATGCATTAGTATTATGACGAAATATGCATCGACTTCATACTTAAATCTAAGGTAGCAGAAGCAGTGTCAAAATCGGTATGTAATGGTTTTATAGGCGGGCCTGGGTAAATTTGAATTAGGTTACCGTTTCATTTATTACTATTCAAAAAGCAGACCCAAAATTGTAATGTCTCTCAAATATTATGAGACTGATTGGCAATTTGCAAACCTTGGCGAGGCTCTAAAGCTTTGACCACCAACGTAAAGTCGTCTTCTCTTCACCTTCCACTGGATACACTTCGACGAGTGTGCGTAGATGCTGCACAAATTAAAACAATATGGTTTATATCTACGTCCATCATGAGCACGGCAAATGAGTGGATATCTTATCTTTTCGGTGCCGTTTTTACACAAAAATACAAACTATTGGTGTCTTCATAAGAGTAAATTGGTATACTAGTGCGCTTCGAACCAGCCAATCTGGAAATCACTGGGGGAGGCGTTCAGTAGCTTAGTGGACGTCTTATTGCTAAAATGATGATTATGAAGTGCTTACCATCAAGTTTAGACTGAAGTCAAACTAACTTAATAGTAAATAAATTATAAAAACGTATTTATAAAAGTAACTTATAAATACTCGACATACAGTAAGTTAACAGATTATCATTAAATGAGTACAAAAATCTATTTCCTTATATATCTGAACCTATTCATCATCATCATCGTCATTTTCAGTTTCACGTCCACTGCTGAACATAGGCCTCCCCTAATGACTTCCATCATCGGGAGGGATTGCCAATACTCGCCACGCTTGGCAGGCGGGTTGGCGAGCGTAGTTTTTTTTATAAAATTTTGCACGCAGACGCTGCTGCCCGTCTCGTCCTACAGGAATTAGTCGCCTCTTACGACACGCCTCCTGTTGTCGGTGGGGAAGTGTATTCTTTACGGTCGTCCCCACACGGCCATATTCTAAATATATTCAACAATAATTTTCCTTCGTCGAATCTAAAAGCAAAATAGTAAATAGAGTATTTTCAATATGTTAGCTTTTAAACCCTACCTTTGACAAATTACATTAATCAATGACCACCATTTACTCAAGATTCGTCGCTCGTGCAAACAATAAACTATCTAACTTCAAGAATTTCATCACCACCAGTAATGCGATTAAACTCCTTAATCCTATTTCGGTTTCGGAACATATCTCGCCTTTAACAACATTAGGTAATTTATGCAATATATCCTGTATGAGGACCCTTCAGAATATTACACGTCTCTCAGGTTGGGGCTTAAACTTTAAACTTTAATTTGATTTAGAAGCGTATTAGGTTGCCAGCTTTTATTGAACTTGAGCAAAGACCTTATTATTGCATACGTAAATCAAAATCATTACTAGAACTTAAAATTAATGTAAAAACTCATTTTCGACAAATATACTACTAAGATTCTGTATTAGTACTCCCATACAGTGTTTAGGTCTTACCTATAAGACTAACCAAGTGTATTCCATGTGTTATCAGCTACTTTGTCGCCATGGCTTTGCTTTTCTTAGGACTATTTTTTTAAACAAATTTTTGCTGGTAAATACTGCGATGTGTAACACAGTAATGAAACCGTAGTCTCATAAACTGTCTAAGTAGCCTCTTACGCCTCAGCTCAGTCACCGCTGTGATAATGTTTCATAAATTTTACGAGTTACAGCAGCTCACAGATGTGTCTCTGTATCCACCATTACATGTCTTGAAAGAGAAAAATAAAGTGATAACACTCAAGTTTTTATTACTATAGTCCACCACGAGAATGGAGATAATGTTAACAAATGCAATTTTGAGAAAATGTCAATTTTTTTTTATATTTTTATATTTTGAAATAAAATTAAAATTGAACCCAAGCCCAAATCTTGAACTCTTTTATTTTACTAAACAATAATGTCAAGCCCTTTCCAAGTACAAAATCGGCCAATAAATATAACACAAACGCGCAAGTTCTAAACATACCTGCGTGACCTAAGGTACTTATTAATTTTATCTCTATTTCCCAACCCTGTTCCGTTAGTTTCCAAGATTATACAGGGTTGCATTGCAAAGGGGTGCTAAATCTAAAATTTAAAATCTAGGAAATAATATAAAGTAGCGTCTTAATCGTTATTTTAAATAGTCGTATGTTATAAAAAAGAAAACTTTAAAATATCCGAAAATAAAGTCAATATAAATAGAGACTACGAAAGCCGCGCAGTCATTCATCAGCGGTGTAGGTACGGCAAGCCAACAAGGACCTTACGCAGTGCACGTACGGTGCCATTTTTCATGAATAAGTTTAATTATCCACGCGTAAGAATTTCAAAAATGTGGAGAATTTTTTTTTTGTTGTTTTTTGCATAGTTCGATTAGGTTACTGATTCTGAGAAACTCCTAAAGATATGGCACCCCTTTGCAATGTAACCCTGTATAAAATTAATAAAATAAACTAAATAAAATTAACTTTGGACAGGTGCCTCATGCTAATGGCCTAATATTCCTGCACAAGATTTGATTGAAAGTTACATCGGACAATGAAATTTGACCTGTGGCTTACCCACCACCACACTAAAATAGTTATTTATTGCGTATTAAAATAATAATAATTAAGAACATAACAAAAGACAATCAAGAGTTGTAATTTTATTATTTTCTAAAAGCCACCCTTTAGCACATAACCATAACCCTTATAAATCTGCTAAAATTATAAAAATCCCGGCATGCTCTGGACTCGTTTGATTTATTGCTAATCCAATTGTTTATCAAGCCAATTTCGTTTATTTTTCATCATAATTTATTACGTCCGCTTGCTCGATACCAAAATTGCTCACTTGGTTTATGTTGGCGCCAAAGCAACCTGTTTTTACAATAATTGGCAAATTCAGTTTCTGCTATACCGAATTTTAAATTAAGCTTAACTTACATCTGAAAACGTCGTCGTCTGAAAATGGTGTCGTTTGGGGACGGCCGTAAAGAATACACTTTCCCACCGCCAACAGGAGGCGTGTCCTAAGAGGCGACCAATTCCTGTAGCACGAGACGGGCAGCAGCGTCAGCGTGCGAAACCTTATAAAAAACTGCGCTCGCCAACCCGCCTGCCAAGCGTGGCGAGTATTGGCTATCCCCCCCAATGAAAATCATTGCGGGTGGCCTGTGTTCAGCAGTGGACGTCCTATGGCTGAAATGATGATGATGATGATGAAATCTGAAAACTACACTATTTATACAAATAACGTTAGTAATTATTCTGTACTGATGTGATAGAAGTAAAGTTTTGTTTTTTGTTAATTAATGATTTATCATTCAAGTGTTCCTTCAATTACGCCCGAAGGGTTTCTACGGGAAACTGGGATAAAAAAACGGGAATAACGCTGCTTATGCGAAAGTATCCCTTTATACGGCCCACTGCAGGGCACAGGCCTCCACACCTCAACTGTGAGGTGGTTTTGTAGGCCAAACTCTACCACGCGGGCCCAGTGCCGATTAGCGGAGGGGTGTTGTAAGACCAGTGACTTAACCTTACTGTCAGATGTTATCAAGTCGCCCTATATAAGGCCTCTGACTAGGCTTCACGACTAGTATCAAGCGATATTAGCCGGGACCAAGTTTTAACTTGCCCTCCGAAGCACTGAGATGCTGTGATAAATGTCACTGAATATGGTTGGAATGGTCACCCATCCAATCACAACCACGGCGTAAACTCCACTGAGCCACATACACCTCATATTCCTAATAATCTTTCTCGTATTCCCATCGTAGTGATTTAATATTATTTTATGGTAATCATAATTATCATATAAGGAAAATGAAATATTACCGTAGATGTCATATCCACAATATCAAAACTTTTTCTAATTTGCATTAAAATTATACAAAGAAAAAACAATTTGACACTATTGACATATGCAGAGATTATTGAATTGATTTTTTCATTTAGACTGTTTCATATATTAATTACTTATTTTCTCTAATTTTGGCGTATTTATGCTTATTCCTGTATTAAAATAAACGTGTGGATATGGCTAATGTTATCAACTCTGGAACAATAAGTTCTGAAGAATGCTGCGTACATCTATTAGACGCAGAAGGGATTGAAAATAGCTGTTTAAGGTAAAAAAACACACAACATTATTGTAACTAACACTACTAATACAAGAGTATAGATAGATAGATGTTTGTTACTCAATCACGCCAAAACGGCAAAACGGATCTCGATGAAATTTTGCACAGAGATTAGTTTTGTTAATTTGGTGTCTAACGTCAGTATCATCGACTCTACGTAGACAAAATTGCAAGCCAACGCTATTATATCTTTTATGAATAAACTAAAGACCACGCGAACGAAGTTGCGGGCAACAGCTAGTATAAATTTGCCCATTCAACACCTATCGATACGGTCTAGGAATAAGGAATTAACATATTGTGTTACGAGGTATGACTATAAAATGTGCCAGTGGCGTCTACTAGCACACTCAGGAGCCAATTTAAAATTAATATATTTCCAAATTGACCTGAACCGGTCTTCAAACCCGGGACCCTTTTTATTTAAGGCAAAAAACCGCGCCACTACGCTAATCAGGTCGTGAAAAGTAACAACTATCAACCTTCTAAGGGCTGATTTTTCAATAGCCTGTTAACTTTTATCAGAGGAATGAAATTGTCATTTTGACACATTTTCAATACGAAAACTGTCAACGTGCCAAACTTATTCGTCAAATAAAAATTATCTGGCTGTTGAAAAACCGGCCCTTAGTCTTGTATTATAAATGTCATCTTCATTCTGCACCTTTCTCTCTTTCTCCTTAATCTTTGCCTCATTTACATTATAGAGCAACACTAAGGAAAAAAACAGGAACAGGCAAACGATTTGTTTTTTTTTTATTAAACGGGCTTTTATATCAAGAATACCTATCTTATTTTTTGTGCCCTACAGGGTCTATAATGATCTGTTTTATGTATCTATTTATAACACCTGTGTAACATTATAGAATGCAATAAATATATTGAATTGAATTGAATTGAAGTAGTTACTACCGGCAGGGTCGTATCAGATACATTGGCGGAAGCAAAAAACGATCTCAAATTAAGTCGTATCCCTCATGGCAGAGGGTCGTAAGGGGAATAATAAAATACACAATGAATTTAATAGCAATTTTAATGCAGTAAGTTTCATTGAAGGTTTCTTCACGATATTCTCCTTCACCGTTAGGCAATGATATCTTCCAAAAGACTGCATAAGTTTTTTACAAACTCTAGCTCAAGTATTGCATAATATACTCGAATAATTACAATAGAAAATACAATATAAATTCAAAATTTGAAAATAAGTGTTTACAATATTTCGAATCAAAACCAATATTGCCTTCTATGGTCTTAAACAAAACCTCAATAATATTTTCTTCGTTGTTCAGACGGATAACAAGTGTTTATTATTTTCAAAATAATTAACTCAACAGATTTCCATAACTTTTGATAAAAGCGTTGTAAACTCGTAAACAAGTAATATATCGCTTAGGCTTTACAAACCTCATGCATGAGGAAGTAACAAAGTTACTGTCGACAAAACTGTTTACAGCATGTGTGTGTGAGTGAAATTAATTGGTTTGAGAGAAACGAGTGACCTTCGGCCCAAAACTGCGTCTGGACCTGGTAATAAATGCCAGTGTGAAAAGGCTCTAAGAGCCCGCAAATACTATAGTCCGTTTTTCTTAGCTTATTGAATATTGTAAACAATCTTGTAATTTTTTTGTAACGAAATTATTCATTTAAAAATAAGAAAATCACAAAATTTAAACTATTGAAATCAAACCTTCATACAGTTCGTTGATTTTATGCACTAATATTTTTCAATATTTTCGTAAAAAGACACCCCGATTGTTTAGAATATTCGACAAGCAAAGAAAAATTTTGGTCTGCTAATTATTAGATTGCACTTTGGAGTACTATGAATATCGACCGACTACAAATCGTTACAGCAGTGTGCGCATTCACTTTTTTTCCAACTGACAAAGACTGATCCAACTATTGACCGATTAATAGTATGTAGTGTGCGAGGACTCTTAAACTGTTTATTGCGACAACTAGTGCCGAGTTTTAATGTCTACCGTAATCATAAACGAACTCTTGTTCGATTTAACGCCCGTACGTGATTTGGCCGCACTTGTAGGTAAATAAACTAAAATTAGAAATTCTGTATTACCTATTCTCGATAAGACTTCAAAGAGACCGTGCAACTCTCGCTTTGACTCCATCTAGTAATGGAACAAAAGACATTTTTCGAGTGCCAAAGAGCGACATCAAAGATTTTTCCATGCGACTTAGTATGCGAGCTTCTAAGCTACATACCAACTGAAACTTCTAAGTACCATGTTTATTTCAATCTATACTTGAATGGAATTCTGATAGAGCGAACTTGTGAAATGTTTTCAATTTGTAAAGTATATTTTTAACATTCACTCCCGTTAAAGATATTTAAAGTTAATTTCTCTTTGATTTAATTTTTTTAAAATAAATTTATCTACGTTAAAAATGTTTACCTTTTTACATCAAAAACCTTCTAAGAATAAACTAAACGTTAACTTACTATGTGTAATATCACATGAACAACGCAGGCTTTATTTTCTTTCTTTCAAAAAAATATTTAAAATAAGTAAACGGAATTACAATTGATATTACATTCATTATATATATTGTATATATTTATTTATCCTTAAGTTTCAATTGAGGTTCCAGAAGGCCTATTTGACCCGATCAGGAATCGAATCTGTGATCCTTGGGCTTGAGGCGAAAAAAAATGCGCCATGGCGCCAATCTAGATTTCGGTAAAGTGTTTTGTTCACAATATCTCTCACCGACTAATGGTCTTAAACCAGCGTTATGCATTCGAAACTGGCATAGCGCCCGCTAGTATGGGGCCCGACACATAGGAGCATCAGGCGACCGCTAGTGGGGCACACCTACTCCTAGGCCGAGCATCTTCCGCGTTTGCCACAACTGCCCGGTGTAGCTAAATGGTCTTACTTAAAAAAAAAGATCATCGTGTTATCATATTTCTTATTAATATGATAAATGTGAAAGATTGTATGTTTGGCTTGATGTTTCTTACTCCAAACACACTTTAACGGCTGAATGGAATTCGCTTAAATTTGGCACACGTTTAGATATTGTACTAGCAGAACAGCGGAATTTTTATTCCATTTATGTGTTCCGTGGGATGATTATTCATTCCTCTTTTGCTGAATTCTAAAGTACGCAGACAAAATTGCGGCCAGAACGTATTAGGTAATAATTCTAGTAAGACGTATGCATCTGCACACAATAAACGTTTTCCTTGTTACCGCTAGGTTTGTGAACAACATTAATTGTATTGTTTTGACCGGATGAGAGCTTGCTAACCACAACAACCTAATTAATTGATACCAGTTTATGTACTTCTATTGCCAATAATTCTATTTAAATGAATTTAGTTTGAAATTATATTATTTTAGTCGATTACACTGTTTTACTGATACTATTAGCTGATGATGATAAAAAACAGTTTATGTACCTACTCATGTCTTGGTTAACTTAACAAACATTTTAGTAGATTAAAACGCCACATTTTGCTTTTAGCTAGCAATTTAGTTTGATTAACAGAATGTGCTAAATGCTATGATCGTTTTACTAATGGAACACTCAGACGTCACAATTAAGCCAAGTGGTTTAATTACTATTAAGGATTCCGCGCTCAAAATAAAAATCTCTATACGTATATGATCCTACATGAATGTTACTTACTTATATTTCGAATGATATTAAATAAAACATTTTCTTCTATTACCTATTAATAAACAGCTCTATTACTAAGAAAAATAAAATACACACCTATATCGCTGAATAAAAAAACATTAGATTTGACTTTAAAATCTAATCTATCTTTCACTCACTGAAGGTGCTAATAACAACTAGAAACAATATCTAAAACCTAATAAAAAAATGCCTTTTCGTACTAAATGTGCGACTAGATAATAAGTAGTATTTTTGTATTAGATGCATGTAATTGAGCAAAGAGTTTTATGTTATTTCTGCTCTAAGAAAAGGAATGTGTAGTGTATCTCTGGCATCTACTGTTACATTACAAAACACACGTGCTAAAGTTTTACGACTTTAATAAAAGCAATACATCTGATGTGACGACAATCAACGTCCATGTCTAAAAATAAACACTTATCCTGATTGCTAAACAAGGCAGATGCGACTGTTAACTAAAAATAACATTAATATAAATTTCCAAATATAACTTCATCGCTTTATCGGTCGTCGCAGCATATCTTAGTTACATAATGTGTCCATATCTAATCTATATGTATATGACACTTGATTAAATTGTATAATGTTTACCTGCTACCGCCAATCACAAGATATACCTAGTCTGCCGATCAAGAGGCTCTTGTCATACATCTCATGTATAATAAAATTGTGACGTAGAAGAACCGCATGCGATTTAATAAATATTAATAATAAATAAATATTGGACAACATCACAAACATTGCTTTGATCCTAAGGTTAATAAAAGCTTAAGCACTTGTGTTATAGAAATCAAAAACAACGACGGTACCACAACACCCAGACCGAAGATAATATAAAAAAGTTCGTTTTCTACATTGACCCGACTGGGACTGAGGTCCCTCAGAGATGGCGACGCCAAGTCCAGCAAACTCAAGCTCTCGGCTACGGAGGTCTTCAAAATCACATGAATTGACATGTATATGATATAAATTTTATACATGTTGAAGTATTTAGTCACAAAAAAGGGATGCTGTTACCATAACTCTTCTAGAGACAAGTAGAATAAAATTGCAATTACGTAAATATTTCTAACCATGTAAATTAAATACCTAAAATAATTTTTAAATCGAAATGAAAACAATGTAAATAATTTTAAATCGAAATGAATAACCGAGCTGGAATATTCTGAAATTCATAATACAAACTGTTTAATCAATATACAAATATATGGTCCTTTTAACTGACGGATTTCTTGCTTAATTGGTATTTATCTGTAAATCTTCGTTGATAGCTAAAAACGATGTTAGTATATATTCTATCTAAACGTACCTAATATACAGTTACATGTATGTAAATGCGTGAACTAAATTCGGCCCTGGCACTAGCTGCTGCAGTATTTCGCGCAAATAATGCCCATAAAATATACCCTCATTTGTTTATTTCGGCTAAGTGAATAACAGACGATTGCCTGCTTACTATTCTTTGAATAACGAAGATACTCACAATGAGGATGGCGACCTAGTTTTACCCCTCCAAGTGTAATAGCATCTAAACTATTATATATATAAAACTCTAACAAAAGTGCGACCGTATATTGAAGACATAAAATAAGAGATAAAAATGATGTATTGTCCATGACTCCTAGTCACCGATTTTCGTTTCTTTTTTCGTGTTTTATCGATTATTAAAATCAGCAATACCATTCTTGATAAAACATTTTGTTATGATAAGTAAAAGCCAGTCAAACTGAATTCCTCGCAGGTAGAGCCGCAGGCAAATGCTAGTAGTTACAATAGACCATTTAACTATGTCCATATAATAAATACGCATAAACTTGTCAACTATCAGATATTATATTTGCCGATTGTAAGTACTAGTGTTGTGATTACATAAATGTTGGTAGTTGTCTTATTTTTACGATCGTACAGTAATACATTTTCCTCAAAGAAATATTGTCTCTACAAGATTTATTGAAGATTGTTTTACCAATATATCCTTACAAATCTAAGGGTCAATATAATTAAGTCTTGTCTGCCTTCTTCTGGTTTTCTTCTTATAAGATCAAATTATTTATAAAACCAAGCACTCCTATATTACCGCATGAGTGTGCTTTAATATGTTAGGACTCGATACTTTTTACAGTACGTGATCTTATAATGGCTCTTGAGTGAAATAGAAGCCGCTATAGGTATGTTGTAACATGAAAGGTTCAAAATATTTGATGATAATAAACCAAAATATCAGTTACTTGTGATAAGTTTATGAGTAAGTAGGTAGCCATGAATTAAAAAACAGGCCAAACTATAGTTAAACTTAAATACAAGTTGATTAATAACATTACTTTTTGTTACACTAATGCAATATCAAAGTCTCAACAGTCATAACCTAAAATGTGACCTAAGACCGTTTAATAAGGTATCTACACACTTCCAGTAATGTTGAAAATTTAACAAGCACCCATATAAGTTGGCCGTCCTCCCTAAGTTTATTTTATACTCTCCGGGAACTTCGTAATTGGTTAACTTGCTAAACAGGACGTGAGCTAACGATAGAAGTGGCCATTCACTGCACTCTTCGTTGACCGCTGAGGGATATTTAGAATAGTAAGTAAAGAAAATGTCTTACTGGCGCACTCAGAGACGCCAATTAATAATAAAGTGTTAATTAATATTTTTGATCATTCAATAAAATTGTATTTATTCGTATCGACTTTATTAAAGCAGCATTAACGAATTTAATACCAAACCAAACTATCTTCTAACACGACACTTAAAATATATACCTTAAAAGTATACACTTTATTAGCCAATCAATTTATAATGCACGAGTATGTCAAAGTCAACAACTAAATTTCAATTTGTATAATCCTTATATTACCCTTGTTGTAAAAGTTATTCATAGGATAAGGCAAGTTTATTATTGAGACGGTTAGTCTGCTTACCTAACAGATAATATTTTCTTATATATTTTGGTCAATTAACAAACAAATCTTCATGACGAGACTGCTGGCTTTATTGGAGCTCATTTAACTTAATACAACTTCGTTACTAGATTTTAATAAAATAAGGCTTACGATATTCGGAAGAGAATAAAAAACGGCAGAGTTCCAAATTACCTAATATCATAACTTGTAAAATACCTAATTTTAAAATAAAACAAATTTTACGTAGGCTTAGGTTATTAGGTTAGGTTATTTTTATGTAGGCATTTAGTAAATACTTTGGTCTCATTAAATATAAATTTAATTAAATTAATATGCGCCAGGCAATACTCTAATTGCCGAGGTCTCGTACCAATAAATTAATTTAAGGAACACAAGGGTTTACGTGGTACCAGAAATACCAGACGTCGTTTTAAGGGTCCGAACCTCAAAAGGTAAAAAGGAACCCTTATGGGAACACTTCCTTGTCCGTCTGTCTGCCTATCGAGACCCTTTTCAATAAGAACGCGTGGAGGTATCAAGTGGAGTTTATATCAAATACTCAAGTCTGCAATTCCTTAGAACTGTGAAAACTAACTTCTAATCAAAAGATTGCGATAGTGCCGCATATTGTGATACCAAGAGAATCCAAACCTTTAGGGCGCTTCTTGTTGATCTAGGATCATGAAATTTGTAAAGCAGCAAAGGATTATTATAATCACAAGAAAAAAAAGTTCAAAAGCCGAGTTTTTTTTTTAACAAACTGAAAAGGCGGTAGAATCTTCGATACTCATTTCCCGCTATGGACGAACCAATGCCTATCTCTCTAATTTTTCTCATTGTGGCGGAATGCAACAGATAATTGAGTAAGTACTGTACTTAAGTAATTTAATTTACAGCTTTCGATCACAAACGTCACCGCAATGTAAGGCCATCTAGTTATACTAATGACATACACACGTACTGCGGCTAAATGATATGAAATTGTCGGTATAACAAGCGTTACGTTACATAGCTGCTTTCAAAATTGACTGGGTACAGATAAAGAAATGTCTCGCTCGTTTATACAGGGAACAAACGGACCATACATCTACGGGAATTACCTTTGTTATTGATAGTAGCATATTTTACTTTTTAGACTTTATTTTTGAATGTAAGACAAACTGCCTTCAGAGAAATTCGTAAAGCTTACCTTAACCGGTTAAACTCAGTACAAAAAAAGATCATTGCGTTTTTTATGTCAATTGATGGTGCCGATGGTGCTATTGAAATGGAGCAAATATTAATATTTACAGCTATTTTCAAGATTTAAATTAATTTCAGTGCATGTATGGGTTGGTTACATCGCTTGTTACATCAACAGCTCATTACTTTCTTCTAAGGAAACAAACGATCATCGTATAAATAAATACGAAGTTATTTTTTAAAATATTATTTCGAGTTTGCTCTTCCAAGTAAACTATAATACAAAAGACATTATTAAAGACATTATTTGGACTCGTTAAAACAAATAAAATGAACCCAAACAACTGTTTCACTAGTAGTTGTTGAAGAGTTCCACTATTCACCACTTGACGCCATCATCAGATCAGCATGATGGTGTCAAATTATTGTTTTGTCATTTGAATGTCAAATACTTACAAAATTGTGAATCGATATATCAGTTAGAAGTAGGTTAATGACTACTTCCAAGATTTGATTACATCATTAGTTAGTTACAATTGAAGCCAATAATAGTGTGTCAAAAACCGACTTCAAAAAACTGAAAAGCTAAAAATAATAACAACACATAAGTACGTAATCAGTTACTTTTGGAGTCGGTGCCATCCATCCGATGAGAGTTTGAATGTTTTCGTTTCAGTTTTTTGAAGTCGGTTTACTTTTTTTTTATAAAATTTACTTATTTCATCTATTTTTAGTGATACATCCTCAACAAAACGAATCATTTGAGTACAAACATAAGTTAACGGCTAAACACCGATTTTATCCCTTATTTTTCCCACCTTGGAGGAGAAATTTTTCCAAAATTTTTTCAATTTACCATCTTTAAGTATATGCTATTCAATAAAGAAAGAATCATCAAAATCGGTTCACAAATGCCGAAGATATTGAGCAACATAGGTACAAAATCAGTTGGCACGGTATGGAGTTCATGCAATGTTTGATGATTTTCTTATAGATTCCATCATCAGAACTTGATCAACTTTATATTCCGACCATGCCGAAAGTATTCCCTTTCGAATAAAAAAAGAACTATCGAAATCGGTTAACCTGGTAACGAATGATCGCTGAACATACATAAAAAAAAAACAAAGATACCGACGAATTGAGAACCTCCTCCTTTTTTGAAGTCGGTTAAAAAGAGATAAGAGGTGTTCTCGCGTCTAAGCGGGCGCTGCGGTGTGTTTTTCGGGCACCGAGACTTATATGCTTGTACTATTAGATGTTTTGTAATGTAGGTTTGAGTCGAAGATCAACCGTGTGAGACCAACTTCTAACCCCACGTGAGCTACTGGGCAGGTCTCCAACACCGTACGCCAAGATCACTAAACATCACTCCACATGATTACGCTCTCACATGATTGTGACTAATAAAGCTATGAAACCCCAAAAATATGTAAAACTTCGCCTATTTCATAATATTATGACGGTTTAACACGCAATATTTTATGTGCACGTGTAAATGAAATACGTACCATCAAACTGTCATGTAAATACAGAGGATCGGTATTCTGTAAATACATATTTTACATTGGATTCCAAACTTTTTATTTTGCGTCTTAGAGTAAAAGTTGTTTTTTTATTGAAGCTTTTGTTGTTCTGTGGAAAGAAAAATGGCGAGCGTATTTTTGTTAATTATTTAATGACTAACAATACGAATATTGTAGAAGCGCTGTTTTAAATATAATTGCTATGATAATATTAATATCTTTTTGACTGGCATAATAGCGTTGAAGAAACAATCGAACCCGTGGCGGCTTTCCGATTCGGGTCAGTTTAGAAAATTAACTATTATAAATTAACTTGGGTCTAGATATGCTTGGATAGCTGGTTTACTAGTACCCCATAGAGTGGTACCCTAGGGACTGATATTTATTACTTATAGACTAAGGCAATTATATTATTTGTGAGTTATCTAGCGCATATTTATATACTTAAAATAAATAAATAAACTTTAAGTGCTTAAAAATAAATGATAAAAAGATATTTATATATCTGAACCTAACTGAATATCCAGAATCCTGGGCTGTTTTTTTCACATTTAAATCCGTCGCTAACTATTATCAAATCAAGTGACGCCATCTACGACATTAAATCTCAGTTATCCTGGGCTGTTTTTTTCACATTTAAATCCGTCGCTAACTATTATCAAATCAAGTGACGCCATCTACGACATTAAATCTCAGTTTTCAAGTTAAACGTGGTTGTAATACAGTAACAGAGTAACGTAAGAACGTAAGAAGGTACGCGAAGGTCGGGCCACCGCAAGCGCACCGCTAACGAGATGGCAAACATCGCAGACCGCACTAACCAATAGAATAATGTGACAGCACCAATTTAGTATTGTTACTTCAGATGTTGCGTATTGTTTCGGATCGTATTAGTTGCTCAAACCACAGAGGTCTCGATCGATCAATATCCAAAGCGCAAATGGTCTTATTCAGTTTCAGGAGTAGATATGTTGCCTTGACCTCTTTGTCAGTTAGCGATAATTAGAAAGCCCTTAATCAAACTATCATATACTGACTTGCGTCGATAACTGCAACAATTAAAATCGACCAATCATTATTATTTTAATTTCAGTGCAAAATTGAAATACAGTTCTATGCTTGTGTGCGTCTATGATGCGGTATAAATCGTCAACAATATTTATCCTTTAAAAGATAATATTGATAATTTATTATATAGTGGACGTCCTACCTAGGTTTGAAAAATGATCGGTTTTGCGTGCTTGATTTTATAGTTAACTAGCTGTCCTGGCGAATTTCGTACCGCCTTTTCGTCCCTTTTTTTCGTAAATTTTTCCGTTGTTTTAATCGTTATTCTGCTATTTGGGGCCACGACAAATTCAACAAATCAAAGATCATAAAAATCGGTCCAGCCAATCTTGACTTATAAATGGTGTAACTAACCCGACTTTATTTGATATAGAGATATTGACATAGGTTGACTACATATTTTTTTGTTTTTTTCATAAAATGAAAATTATATTATTTTAAAAGTATACCTAAAGATTATTGTGTAGTATTTAAATCTTATAATAGTTGTTTATAACGACAGAAAAAAAAGATAATTGAATGGAAATTTTTAAAATTTTATGTTATCTCAGCATTTTTTCTGCTATATTTTGTAAGAAAGTAAAAAAAGTATTCAACCCATGTGTCAATAGACCATATATATCTTCAATGTAATGTTAACATCGAATTATCAGGTTAACTCACAACCGATGTTTAAACGTAACTCGAACGTAATTTTTCTGAAATAAGGGTGGGTAGTTCTTTTTTGGTGATTTACCTTTATTTTTGAAATGATATGAAAAATTCATTCGTGCCACATGCAAGAATAAGAACTAATCTTTTAAAATAGTATTATTTTGTTTCAATTTTCATTTACGTCTTTACAATCAGAGAACAAAATGTACGGAAATAACGATTTCTAGGACGGCTTCTTAAATCACTTGAACAATGGGAATTATTTTGCACTAAAAATACAATAAAATACCTCAAGGCTTTTTTTTTATATCAAAATGCGTCTACTACTGTTTTACAACATTTAAGGTAGGTGCAATGGAAGCGACATCAAAACTGGTCAAAAATTGCCTACAAAACTGTCAGTCTGCAGCAGATTATCGTTATGGGGTAATCTGAAAGTGAAATAATGAACACTTCTTCAAGTGAAGTGTGTTAAATGTGTTAACACGGCGACGGTACGAAAAAGGTTAAGGCAAAAAAATATGTTATTGTATTCAATGAACGTGTCTTTCTACGCCGATCCTTCGCACCCTCTATTTTAAAGTATTATAAGAGCTATACTTACCTCTCTTTGAATATTACCCAATCCTCCATCAGTACCGTCACATCTCTTTATTGTGCCGTATAAAAAAGCGATAAACGCCACCTTCCGAATCAAGAGACATAATGGAAAAGTATGGAAATTCAATATAAACACATCATGTACGCATTATCGTAAAGGAAATTAAGTATACAATTTGAGTGTTGACACAGGGTTTTTGCGTATTTGCATATCATTCCCTTAGGTACTTGGCTTCTGAGACACCGCTCTAACATTGTTAAATCCTAAATCCTTGTGAAAATACTATTTACCATATTTTGATAAATTTTGTACGGTAAAACGATATTCTAGACTTTGCACACAAAATTAAAAAAAGGGTAACTAATTTCGCTCTACGGGTTACGTCCGACAGCTATGTTTTACAGACCTGAGTTTATTTAATTTAACAATAATATAAAATAAATTTTATCCAATCTTTTAAAGTTTCATTTTATTATTGCATTCTACTATTACATGCTCCAGGCATTTGATCTTTATCGACACAGAAGTAGATTAAATTACCAATTGTCAAAAAATCACAAAAGGATAATCAACTTGGCCAGTATAGTTACGAGAGGGCTTTAGGTCTCGATAGTCTTTGTGAGGGCCTGAGCCAATTAAACTTAGAATCATGCTCAACGGAGCGCATACCGTTAAATGGCGCCCTGTATACCAAACGCAAGGATATCGACTACAAATTGTTTAATCTTATTTTTCAAAAAGACATTTAACTGATATCTTAAGTCTTTGAAACTGTCTAAGAAATTAAATCAATTTGATTAATTGATACTAGAATCACGTTTATTTTTTCATTTATCAACCGACTTCAAAAAAGGAGGAGGTTCTCAATTCGTCGGTATCTTTTTTTTTTTTTTTTTTTTTTTTTTTTATGTATGTTCAGCGATCATTCGTTACTGCGTTGACCGATTTCGATAATTATTTTTTTGTTTGAAAGGTAATACTTTCAGAATGGTCCCATATAAATTTGGTTAAATTCTGATGATGGGATCTATAAGAAAATCATCAAACATTGCATAAACTCCGTACCACGCCAACTGATTTTAGTATCTATCTTACCTATATCTCTGCCAAATGTAGACCGATTTTGATGATTCATTTTTTAATGAATAGCTTATACTTCAAAGATACTATAGTAAAAATTTTTGGAAAAAAATTCACCCCTAAAGGTGGAAAAATAGGAAATGAAATCGGTGTTCAGCAGTTAAATTATGTTTGCACTTGTAAGATTTGTTTTGATTAGGATTTATCACTAAAATGGATGAAATAAGTTAATTTTATAAAAAAAATAAAAACCGACTTCAAAAAACTAAAACGCTAAAAATAATCTTAACACTTAAGTACCTAATCAGTTACTTTTGGAGTCGGTGCCAGTCAATGAGAGACCAATGTTTTCGTTTGCACCGACTCCAAAAGTAACTGATTAGGTACTTAAGTGTTAAGATTATTTTTAGCGTTTTAGTTTTTTGAAGTCGGTTTTTATTTTTTTTATAAAATTAATTTTCTAGAAAAATTTTGCTCGTATCATATTTTTGGCTTCTTAATTAATGAACACTTTGTACCTATTCATATCATCTCTCATATTCTTGAATATTTACTTTAATATTAAGCCCAAATACTTTTAATATTCTTTTCAAAGGCTCAATTATAAATAGAGTTAAATAACTCTTGAAAGAACATCTATCTCTAATTATTTCTAAGGTCCAGATTTTTTTCCTTTCCAAATACTTAAAATCGTTTGAAGTTCTACTCGATAAGTATGTTTACGAGTATGAACTTCAATCAAGTATCTGCTTCTTTTTGAATTGAAGCAAATTAAAGCAAAATAAAATTAGATAATGTCGTAGATAATGTTTGTTTTATTGTTGTTTGGTGTATTTTTATTTGTATGATCCTCATATT
Organism: Anania hortulata; assembly: GCA_963576865.1. Taxonomy (NCBI): domain Eukaryota; kingdom Metazoa; phylum Arthropoda; class Insecta; order Lepidoptera; family Crambidae; genus Anania; species Anania hortulata. The sequence goes on along the minus strand of OY756392.1, from coordinate 12,945,896 downwards.
TTATTTCCTTAAGTAGTTTTTTAGTTTCCTTAGATAATAGGAGAGTGCTTTCGCAAAATGCTAACAGATTAGTCAATTTAGCTCGTCGTACAGTCCTCTTATTAGGGCTATTGACATATCAATTTACAAATTATATTTGTTTGTTGTCTCTGTATGTTATTATGAACTTCACTATGTTCTGATAAGGTTGCTTTTTGTCCACAGCCACGGCGAAGACTTGATCGTGACGCCGTTCGCGCAGGTCCTGGCGAGCCTGCGCAGTGTGCGCAACAACTTCCTCTGTCTTACCAATGTGCCAGTTTCCAAGTGAGTATATTTTCCGTTTTAAATTGATACTAGTTGTTATTTCAGCTCTAGAACTACGACATAAGACTGTCGGATACTGCGGATAAATGTTATAGCTCTCGTCTAGATCGTAAACATAGCATAAACGGCGTACTAACAACACGCCTAACTGTAGAAACGCATGTAAAACATGTTCAGAGGCGTAGTTATTTTATTTTTTTATTTTATTTTTTTAGGACAACCAACAAAACACTCATAATACATGGTTAAAGGTTACATTGCAAAGTGATCAAAGGCTGCCACGGCAAGCAATATAAATAAGTTAAGTTATTATTAGCTTAAACAGAAAGTCAAATTTACAGCAACTGCATCAGCCCTGCGATAATTGATATTTATCTTGGGTTCGAAATCAATTCACTGATGCAGAGCTATGAGTGATACAAATAACTTTGTTTTTATGAATTTTTATATGTTATATGTATATATATTAGTGCCTTTGGAGGCCTTCTTGTATATATTTTGCATGCGGTTCACTGAGGAAATGTGACCCAGGTTACTTTTGAACGGTTTTGTGGTAAACAAGAGATATCTGGAAAAGCGGGGTAGTTTACGGGGAATATTAAATTTGACCCTGGATACCAACAGTGGACACTCCAGCTAACCGTTGACCAACTTATGCAGGAATTTTAGGTCTGTGACCTCTCTACGACTCTCTAAACTTTGGAGTTTAAAATGTGCTAAGCGTTGCTTGTACGATGGGAGTTCCTTAGACTTAAAATGTTGAAAAGTTTAGCTTTTCAACAAATTTTTGTGTATATCATACACACAACAACATAGTCTAGGGATATATAAAACTTTTTTGAATAACTTAAAAAGTACTGGCCTTACAAAAAAAACTATTAATAATAATATAGTAATAACTATTAATTTAATTGAAATATCCCTAGACCATGTTGATGAGTATATTTAGGTGTCCACACTGGGCTACAATATTCAAGAACCGTTCTGCCAAGACAGTTAAAAATACAAATTTTACTGTGAGCTAATTTAAACTTCCAATTTTGTGTAAGTAATTTCAATAGTTTTGTCAACGGCAGAACTACTTCAAGCCTCAAGCTAATCAGGTCAGAGTTAAGCTTGTGGGCAATATACCTATAGCCTTTGCGACATTCGCCAGTTACAATAATACGTATCAGACAAAATCAATAGATAATTAACGACTTCGAGGAGGTATTTGGAACTACGCTAGCTTTCTTACTAAAGTAAAGTCATGATAGATTAAACCATAAGCTCTATTGACGTCACCTAATAACTCATATACGCAAAAGCCTATATTATGTTAGTAAGTTCAAGTGTCATTTGGTAGAATTCTATAAATACTATAGCTCTTTTCAAATCAAACTTATTTGTTAATTTATTTTTGAGTAATAAACAAGATTTAGTATTTTGTTTTAAACTTATTAAGGTATCAACATACCTAAATTAAAATTATATTGCACTTTAATTACAAAAAAAATACCAATAAATAAGTACTATTCATTTTATGACTACGTGATTCACTACACAACCTTTTCAAGTATTAACAAGCTAATAGAATTACTTCGCAATATTGTTTACCAATTAAAATTTTCGAAGTTATTGCATATTTTTAACAACTTTGTATCTGCAGAGCATTTTAGAGCTTAAATATATTCTAAAAGGTTGAACAAACTTTTAATAAAGGCAACTATTATAAATTACTTGCAATATTATACTTAAATGTAAACTTGTTTATAAGTTGCCCGTTTAATGCAAGAGTATAATAATCATTATTATAAAAAAGTGTTCATGCCCTTATCACGTCACTTTAATTATCTTACGGCTCTCTCAGACGCTGACGCGCGCAGACAGATATTAGTCACTTCACATATAGTTGCATCAGATTAACGTCAGTATGTACCATAATTTTATAAAATCTGATCACGGGAACTGGTTCAAAACGTACTGGCAAGATTGAAGCTTGAATATACGATTAAGCTTGTTTTTTTAAATAAGTTAAATAAAATCACTTTTTCATATTTCATGAGGACAAGTTAACCTATCAATGCTTCTGTTCTCAATCGGTTTTTTCATTTTTGGAGATCGCATCCTTGAAAGGTCTTCGCAGATTTGTTTACAATTTTCCACCATTTTGTCTGGTTTTTAGCTTCGCTCAGAGCAGTTTGTTGCTACCGTGAAGCCAGTGGGAGCAGTCACTTGGTCACACTAGCTCAGTGCTTACATTACTAATATTTTAGGTTTAAAACTTCATATAACTTTAAGTACTACATTTGAATTGTCGGTCGTCACTTGATAAGTTTTACTGTGCAATGTGTATCCCGAGCACATGCTGTGTTCATTCTGTCATCAAAATGTAAGATATAGATCTCTTCGTAACTGAGGAGATTTATTTTACTATGTAGTAACAGCTGTCTTTACCTTTTTACAAAGATAAAATCGTCCAAGAGTTTCCAATGCTTTTTCTGATTCCAAGTATTTTGATAGTCTGAAAGAAAACCTTTATATTGACATATTTATGAGATGTAATAATAACGTTAATATTGTTTTTTTTTTTTTAATTGTCTTGCAAAATTCTGCAAAAAAGTAAATATTTTAAATAAGTGCAATTAAACACAAATGAGGTCATGAAAGAGCTAAAACAGCTTGTATGGCCATATTGCTTGTAGCCAAAAAAACTTCGCTTATTTATTTGAACTCATGAAGAACTAGCCTTTGCCAAGAGTCTCCAATGCAAGGATATCGACAAAAATTGTTTAACGTCGTTTTGGAATCTAATCATTCAGAAAATACCTACAATGAGTTTTATGACTGCGTAGTGATATAAACTATGGCCGAACATCATACTATTATAGACTTTTATCAAAGTAAACATAACAACATACACACAACACAACAGGTCTTACATTTATCCTTTATCACCAAAATCAGGATAGCCATTATCTTGGACTGGCAAAGTAATTGCAATGTCCTGTACTCGTCACGTAGTGCTGTGACTCATAATAATATTGCTATTATTTATGACGTAGAATTCTCATAGTAATATCTCCCCAGGTACCATTTGGTGCTAAACAAAGAACATTAATCAACTGTATGTTCACAGATGGGAATAGTTCCCTTATGTTTTAAAACAACTATACGAGTAAGAAACTACCTTGTCACAAAGACTTATAGCAAACAAGGTAGTTAATTTATTTTCCTTGAGACAAACTATTTACATACTGAATAGGAGAATACTGATGAGTAATAAATGTTACAGAGATTTTAATGGAAAATGATGCCAGCTACATAAAATAATTGCAATTTATGCAACATTGAGTAACATTTACACATTTTTAACCGACTTCAAAAAGGAGGAGGTTCTCAATTCGTCGGTATCTTTTTTTTTTTATGTATGTTCAGCGATCATTCGTTACTACGTTGACCGATTTCGATAATTATTTTTTTGTTTGAAAGGTAATACTTTCAGAATGGTCCCACAGAAATTTGGTTGAATTCTGATCTATAAGAAAATCATCAAACATTGCTTGAACTCCGTACCACGCCAACTGATTTTAGTATCTATCTTCTAATATCTTTGCCAAATGTGAACCGATTTTGATGATTCTTTTTTTAATGAATAGCTTACACTTCAAAGATACTATAATCAAACATTTTTGGAAAAAAATTCACCCCTAAGGGTGGAAAAATAAGAAATGAAATCGGTGTTTAGCAGTTCAATTATGTTTGCACTCGTAAGATTTGTTTTGAATAGGATTTTTCACTAAAATAGATGAAATGAGTTAATTTTATAAAAAAAATAAAAACCGACTTCAAAAAACTAAAACGCTAAAAATAATCTTAACACTTACGTACCTAATCAGTTACTTTTGGAGTCGGTGCCAGTCGATGAGAGATTCTATGTTTTCGTTTGCACCGACTCCAAAAGTAACTGATTAGGTACGAAAGTGTTAAGATTATTTTTAGCGTTTTAGTTTTTTGTTAGTACTCATAATACAGTGTGAATTTTTTATCATAAGTTTTGTCAAAACTCAGTTTGTACTGGTTGGTACATAAATTAATATCAATAAGTTTTAATAAAGTCAATTAACTGTTAGTTACGTTAGCAAATATTATTATTTTAAAAGTAACATATTATTCGATCAAATTTTTTTCACGCTTTCTGTATTTTTGACCACCACAGATGAACAACTGACAAAACAGAAAATTATTTTTATGAAATATGTTTGGAAAGTACATTGGCACTTTATAATATAATATAGTAAATTAAATTTTATAAATAAAGTAAAATCAATTTGAATGATACAAATCCCATTTCTATTTTATTTCCTTTTTTTAATTTGTTGTTGGTTCTACTTTATTTGAGGCGCTTAATTAGGAAGAATCTACAGCTAACAGGACTGGAATTTGTCACACATAATCGTGATCGGTAGATTTTTATTACAAGAGCTCTATGTCCCTGATGACTAATAATATCATCATACTTTTTATCGTTATTTCATGGGTATATAGAACTTACAAGTTTTTATCTTGATTTAATTTTACCCAAAAACCCTCCGCAGTTACAAGCGCCAGATGTATGGGTCAAGTAAAATTCTTTGTTTTTTAATTTCATTGTTAAAATTCAATCAATAATTCGTGTGATTATAAAGGAAAACGAACTACTTCCATAGTTTATAAAATCTCATAGGTTTTAGCAACGAAGTAGAATTTAATATTGCCATTGCATTTTCCTATTAAAACCACGTTACAAAACGCGTGGTCGATGAAGCACGATCGCTACGTCATAAACGCGTGCGGGACAAGGTTAAGTGACCTGCATCACGGAAAAAGAGGATATGACGCTCAAGTTTGCTCAAATTGTTAATTTTTGAACGTAAATTATAAATTACTATCAAAAGTTAATCACGTCTTACAAATAAGTTTAGTAATTGAGGGTACCTATATCTTTCGGAATAATAACAAATGTAGAGAATGCCCTTGGCATTAAGTCCACCTGTTGTACACTTTTATGTTTGTGCAATAAAGTTTTAAATAAATAAAATACCTACATTGAAATAACGCAAAACCTCCCCGGGGGTGATTCTTCTGCTCAAATACAGCAACTTTTTTATATTATCAACATCGAAATCTCAAAAAAAAAAATCTATAGGTACTAAACTGCCGACTAGCTGACACCAAGTTGTATGGAGAAGTAATTTTTTTGTGATTTCGTTTTTGATCATATGGAAAAAGTAGTTTTGCGTAATTTAGATTCCAACTTGTAAAGATAACTAATATATGTAAAACTCATGCGAGCAGTCAAATCGCAGTTTATAGTCAGTTTTACTTAAATATTGTATTGTAAATTGATGTACAGTCAGCATCAAAAGTAGCTGCTCAAAAACTAATTGTGAACACTACTCTTCTAAATGTTTACAATAATCTGACTTCTTTATTTGACTCTTGCGTATTGATTTTGTCAGAATAATGTGATATGTTTTGAAATGAGATTCTTTTAGAAAATTTAGATACTAAGCTGCTGTTGATTTACGAAAGAAGAAGAGTATTAAATTAAATTACAAGAAAAAAATCATAGAATGAAACGTCAACAGAACTTTTACTGTTCAATATCAATAAGAAATTGGTTACAGATAATTGGCACTGACGATTAAATTTGATATCAAGTTTGTTTCTAAACAATAAATAAGTAATTAGTTTGAACGAAATTCAACATAATTGTGTTAGAACGACTGTAAAAAGGTAGATCGTAACCCCAATTTATCGTTTTTTTTTTGTTTTTTTTTTTATTAGGTCTACCAACAACTGTTACATTATGTAATAACTCTTAAACAGGGGTAATTTCTAAGCTAAATGCACAGCTACTTACTGGTAAACACCACATGCACAACTGGTAAGAGAACAAAAAAATACACATTACACAAAAAGACAAAAAAAACAAAAACTATCGATTGTACATAGCTCTCTTTTTATTTTTACAATTGTTTGTAATAACTACTTACTTGATTTTAAGTGTAGATTATTAAAATGCATCTACTTTGTCAAGGATTTCCTTTTTTATGACAAGACAATAGCCCTTGCCAATTATGAGGACTTAGTAATGATTTAATTATTACGAGAACAACAAAAGATTAAGAATAGCTCTCCTACATTATATTGAAGGTGAAGAAATTCTTGCGAACTATTACGAGTGACGTATTTTTATTCAAACCTGTTAGTATTGTTTCTTAAATATAGATGATAATTGTGCTTATTGTTAATTACTTTAATTTCTACTACAGTGTGAATATCTTTAAGCCGGGTAAAATAAGTACTGAAATTTTACTGAGTATTTAAAAGGAATTTTCTACTGTAGTTACTTTGCAAAATTTTAAGGGTCTTAAATAAATTAATGTAGCGGTTTCTTCAATTCCACATAGTCATAAACACAACCGAAGCGTTGCCGTTAGCGTACATTTTACACATTTACCGTACCATTTTAGCCTCTCTTTTGAACTTATCCAAAATCGTATGTAACGCGTTTTTTACGCCTATAGAATCCAAAAACTTTCGGTAGGTGTAAAAAAAAATTACTTTATACTCCAAAATGTACCTTTTCAGCGGTGGATATGTACCTCTTGGGAACTCAGTTGCGGCAACACTGCACAACCGGCATATTGAGCGTACTTGCATTATGGAACGTCCACATAATATTGGCTCAATGTCTTATTCGATGACGTATTCTTACGTCTCGTGGTCGCATGACGGTAACAAATTCTTACGAGCGATCTGAATTTGTCGTGTCGGCTGACGGCCTCTGGTGTCATTCCGCGCTCCACCCACCGAGTCGAGAATTATTTTCGACTAATCGCCACTTCGTGAATACTCGTTTTACACATTTATCTTATTTGAAGAACTTTAACTAGTGTATTTATAATAACCAATGCACTTTTAACAACCAAGCTTCAGCATACCCGGAGCTGCTTGAGCACTTGAGACTGAATATTTATTTGTAAAGGTATGATGTTATAGTATTGACAAATCTTTTCAATCGTAAATTATACCTATACATATACCGAGAGTTATCTTACCTAGTCAAAACAACATTAGTGATGAAATTGTAGATTATATGAGTTTTTAATTTAAATCCTTCTAGCCTTAGTAATCATAAATCTTTATGCGTCTCAATAAAAATATTTACTTTGACATCTCTATTTGCAGTACCTACGTACTGCTTGTCAATTACATAGACACATACAAGGAAGAACTACGTCATTAAAATCAACATGCTAGTTATAGCCCCTGTCTAGATATTTCGTTATTTGTCATCCAATCTGGCATACCTACCTACCAAATACCATTTGTGTTGAATTGATGAAACAGTTACGAAATCTACTGAAGACACTCATTAAAGTTCATCAGCACAATGAAACAAAATTAGAATAGCCATTTTAGCTACGGACAGTTTCGAAACACGGGTAGATACTGTGATTGGATCCTTGAATGATAATCTAAAGTTTGAGACTGATGTCAATTACGGAATCCGATAACCCAGCTTATAAAATATTCAATTCGTATAAAGTAGAAAAGAGGCGTAGGAAATAAAACAGGATTTCTTTTTGCCAGTTGCGGCGTCTTTGTGGGAATAAAAGCGCTCTTGACTCGACCGGGACAAATGGAAACTCGAGCCTTTGAAATCTCAACCAACCTTGCCATAATTTAGTATCGTATACGAATACGATACATTTGATTTATGTTCACTAAAATATGTCTTACATTCCTTCCATCCCTACACTACATGATGTCTCGTTCTTTAGACACGCTTCGCGTAACTGTCGTTTATCTATGACGTGGGGAATCGTGAGTGATGCGAAATATTATCTTATTTATTTATAGTAAGTTTTAGAAATTGTTTCTGGTATGTACTCGTACTTAACAAAACAAGTATTTTATTTGATTCAGTAACGTTAGGTAACTTAGTTTAGCCCTAGGGGATAACTTTGGCTCGTGCCGATAAATTCGTCTTGGCAGCTATTTGCATTTAAATCTGTGTCACTGTTAGTTTATCTTTAACTCCATGTAAAAAAAAATACATTTCAGTTCATTATATTACCCGTCAAACGTTTGGACTGAGACACGTTCGCGTTTCAAGTTTCTTGGAAAATCTAGACTTTTAGAACTACTGAGTTTTAAAAAAATTTGGCTGGTTTTTCCATTGGGAATCCACATGTATGATATGTTTTTAGAAAGAGGAGGAAATAGGCTAAGCAGTAAATAAAACGTTTCACTTTCCTAGAAAAATAAAAAAAATCGAGGTTGAGTTTGTTTTTATTGATTGATTATTATTATTAACATTAACCTTAATAAATATGATGAAATCCAAGCAGTTTTTCATGATTTCGAGCCACAGCACGCTTTGGGATGAAACAATAAAACCAATTTATTTCTGCAAATGGCCCTAAATTAAACTCTCTTCTTCAAGCAAGCAAGCTTCTCTAACACGTCCCATTTTTTGTTATCCTACCACTGCTTTGGGACGATTGTGGGCTAGCGCCGAGAAGAAGAAGCGCAAGAACCAAAGCAAACGAATATTAACCGTAGAACTTAAGTGCATTATTGCAACCTCATAGTAAATATCGTTTGAATTTTCCCAGATTAAAATAGACATCCTTATACGACTAACGCGTCAAAATTCATATCTGACTTTTTTCTCTGTCGCATACATATTATTAATCTGCCTCAAAGTTATCTGAGTTATAATTACTTTAGTATGAAAAATATTATTTTTACTGACAGAAGTAGCACTTGCATTTCAAGCATTGTTTGTTTTTTTCTTGCCAATGTAAAGAAATCTAAATCATGAGGTTCATAGAACAAACACTGAAAGGAATTGTGAATACAATTTTGAATTGAATTTTACTTTTAATTTTAATCAGTAATTTAAACTGTCACTATCCACTATTCTTCTTTATATCAAACTAGCTGTTGCCCACGACTTCGTTTACTTGGTCATCAATTTAATTCAGAAATTCTCTTGGACGTTCTCAGAAGACTCTAACAAAATTTCAAATACAATCTGATTAGGAAAGCATAGAGGACAAACGTACAAACATTCATTTTTATTTATATAGACACATAAGTACTGATTTCATTTAAAAATTCAATGTGCGAATGCAAAGAAACACGTTTTTTGGCTAAAAAATGAGAAACTTGTACGACAAAAACCATTTTTCCGCCAAGCGCCACAGTATTTCGGGATAGCCAAATATTTACTTAGGGGCATCCCGGCGTTATAGGCGAGGAAATAGTTTATAATCCCTTAAAAAGAGTGACCGCTCTAATGAAAACCACAAGCTACCGGGACTCCAAATATAAACATCAAAATAACTTCGGTTAGCTGTTTAAAAACAATTTATGAGCATTTTTGTTAAAAATTATGTCGTTTTGACCTATATGTTTTTGTATAAGTTTATATAAGTTTTTAATAGTATGGAAGGAGTCTATAAATTGTATTAATGATAGCATATTACACTAGTATTTTTACCAAACTAATACGTCATGACATCGACCAATTAAGCCTCTAGCATAGATTTTTACAGAAATAAACATTACATAAAACATAAATGTTTTGTTTTATCCAGCAGCAATAAAAATAACACCTAAAATGTTGCATGGAAAAGAAATAGTGCTTTACGTTGGAAAACAATCAACCAGGCAACGCCCCAGCAAACAGTTCAGAGCCGAAAATAAAGAAGTCCGGTGAACTAACACTATCCAGATACCGAAAATGTATCTTACATAATGTATCTTGCACAACGTTATCACGATTTTTCTCAAAACTTGAATCAAAAAAATGTAATTGCTTTCTAATCAAAATCTAGGCTATTTCAGCATTTACGCCCGCATTACTAACGTAGAATACAATCGGATTGATGCCGTAGTCATTAGATATTTTAAGTAAACGAGTCAAGATTTATGTTTGACGTACACTGTCTCAAAATTAAACTTTGATCAAGACCCATAAAACAATTCACACTGCCACTAAAAACGTTAGAGGCATTATGGTAGACTTGAATAATAAAATATATAGATTTAAAACTGCTAAGTTGTTTTGAATTTGACATTGACTGAGTTTGTTTTGTCTTAAGTATAAATTGATCTACCAGCGGTATTTTGGCCGTGTCTGGTTTCTCGTACCTACGTGCGGGGCAAAAAAATTGTGTAAATGAAAAAAATATCTGAGTTTAAGAACCACTTTCTTTGTAATTGTATCATCTTCATCATCTTTATATCAGATGACGCAGGCAAATTTGAGTTTGTCAATCTGACTATCCAACTGCATGCAAATAATCATTTACTTAATAGCTTTTTTGTCATTGGTTAGATGCATAAAATATCTCATATTGGTGAAATGTAAAAATATGAATATAAAACTAATAAAAATAGCTTATGTCCGCTAGTAAATAGCTAAAGCTAACGCACTAAGGTAAATCTAGATAATCGCAGAGGTTTGTCTAAAACTATAAAGACATACCCAATCATCTTTTAAAAAGGTAATAAGTTTTTTTGTCAAAAATAAACCAGTTCATCTACGTTTAGACTTTAGAGTGTGTGTGGAATGCACACACGGTCAGTTCTTAACTTATCTGCGAAATCTGTGACAGATATAAATAGCCACTGATAAGATCCATGTGCTGCTTGTTTATTATTTCAACCTCGACCTCGTACGAGATTATGTTGATTATTTGCCACCAGACCGGTTGCTAATTTGAGATCTTAGTTACAATGAACAGCTAAATATAGACTTGGATGATGACCTATGGACGTTCTATTAATTTCCTCAAACCATATGGACTTTTATTGCTTGCCATCTGCAACTTGCAACGACTTCGATCCGTTTAATGCAATTTTCATCGAACATCTGATGTTACGTTAACATCTGCGCCAATACCAGTAGTAGACTATTAAATGTTTATGACTCATACATTATTTTACAAAGACAATTGCGATACATCGCCAACTATATGACTTTTAAGCTAAAATGTACACTTAAAAACACAAAAGACTTAAAGACAAATAAAGACTTTTTAGTCGCAAGAAAGTCTTTTTGATTAGCTTCTTCTTAGTATTACCTAAAGCGGTGGTAGAGCAAAACTTTAATTTGAGACGTGGAAGAGGGCCTTTATACTAAATAAATGATTATTATAATGTATCACTGAACTTAATTACAGCATAGGTAAATCGCTGACGGTGTCAATATTTGATCGAAAATGTAGATGTATTTAAGTTTGTTTGGAAAGTATGCAACAGTATATAATTATATTTGTCGCAGCCGACTGGTTAAAATAGCCGTTTAATTGCAAGGCTAGCCAATTCATTGAACAACGCCATTCAACGACACGCTTAGTTTTTAGTTGAATCATTATGACATTTAAAACATTTAACATCACGGCTAACATAAAAGCCGCCATAACACTAAATTTATTTATTAATCTTTTACATGTTTTAGTTTATAAGATGGTGGCAACAGTGGGTGTTTTTTTATTGTTGTGGGTTGTTTTAAGGTGAAAAAAATAACCATAATAAGTTTCCAATGATAATTAAAAGTATGAATAATGGAGTTACCTACAAGCGTTTCAAATGAATTAAAATTTATTGACATTTAACCAGCTAGATAAGTGTCGCCTAGCTGTACTGTTGAAAGCCATTCGGCTCTTTGACGTTTTAGACGTGTGGTTGAATGTCGTTGTTCAATGAAAGGGCAAGCCGTGCAATTATATTAAGTAGTTGGCTGCATATATAATATACATAAAGTGAATGTTTGTTCCGTATGCTCATACAATTTATGATAAAACTTTGATGAATTGTGCGCACGCTGGAGAAGGTTCTCAATAGAATTTAAGATGACGCCAACGAAATCGCTGGCAAAAGCAGTTTATTTATATTAAAATGACTTGCTATTAATCTGTCAGTGCCGATATTTTACTTCAAAATTTAATTAATGTCTAAGTTTTCCTACAATACTTTTCAGAATAAAAGAAATACGTATTTCCAAAGGCAAAGCGGTGTTTTAGTACCCGTACCCACTCGCACTATATCAAAGCCTTTTGAATACGCGAAAAGAAATTTAATCTCATTAAAGATGAGAGCTTTTTATCAAAGTAAACACTGTTATTAGGCTTTCGTTGCTTAGCCTTAGATGTTTGCGTTTCATCTTCTAAGACATTATGCTCAGTTTTATTTTTGATAAGAATAGCATTGTTGTGTAGTATCCAGTTATAACAGACATTTTCTTACTTAGTCTGAATACGTTACTGTTATGATACCGCAATAGAGCTTACGGTTGCAATTTATGGAGGGTACCTCTTGCGACACTTTATTTATTTTAACGAAATAATATAAATATTTACAAATAGTAGAGTTAAAACCATGTGGCGTTCTCTGCTTGTCGACCATTGGGCTAAACAAAAATGTTTTGTGAACATTGCGACAAAGAAGAAACTATGACTTACAGAGTATCTACTTAATTATATTATTTTACAGGTTTTTTTATTATACGAAAGAGTTTTTAAATCTTTTTTTTTTTTCTTCCAGATCACGAAGATCCTCAGGAGCAGCTTCGGCTGTCACACCCCAACCAAAGAATTTGAATCCAGGAGGTAAGCAAAAACATTGAACTAAAGCGTCACATGATCCCCATCATTTAAAAGTAGTCAAAATTCAGTTTTGACAGACCCCCAATTCAGAATCAACCGTTAAACCCTGTGAACATAGGGTGAATTTTTATAAACTTAGTGTATAATTAGGGTTCGTTTACACTCATCACAACAAACATGTTTGTCCAAAAAACTACTTAGTTACCTATTACCACTTAATTTTGTTAATGCACGTTTGCCGTCCGTGTTTTTGTTAAGAAATAGTTTCGTACCATAACAAAATTATGTTGAGATAGGTTATTAGTTCCATTGGCAAGGTTGTTTGTTATCGTGAGTATAAAAATAATATTACTAAGTGTTACATATACACTAATAAAAATTCACCCTTTATGATTTAACTTCAGTATCACGTGATTTGTCGTTAATCAATTCGCTAACGAAGTGTTCTGAATCCGAAGCCTGGTGTCAGTAACATTATTATCAAAAATGTTTTTTTTGTAAACTCACAAAGGTAAAAGTATGGTAATTAGTTGTAATGCGACTGAAATTTGAACAAAACATAATTAGATTTTTTTGTTACATTTTTAGTCGCGTTAAGAATTTTTGGCAAATCGACGTCGTATTAGGTTTACAAGAATACTTGACTGACTAACTGACTTGACTTGAATACCTAATCTTTTAAAAAACAATAGAAATAGGACAGGAAATATTAAGAGTTAAATATAATTAACTATACATCTGTCAAAATCTATTTATCATCATCATCATCAGCCTTCGGAAGTCCACAGCTGGACTTAAACTTAAACATAATAAACTTTGTCTACTGAGACTATTATCTATAATCCTAAAAAAAGAGACAGCTCTCTTTTTGTGGATCCGATTACTCTCTGAATATGCTACGTTTCAATACCTAGTTACATTACATATTATTATCTAAACACAATAACACGCTTTCTTTAACACTGAGTCATTATTTTAACTTGTATATATATCTATCATTTTTCTATTACAATGTTCTAAGCCTGATTGATTGATTTGTAAACACGATTACCACAACAATGACAAGTAGTGTTACATAAAAACTGCGATCTATCAACACAAGAAAATAACACGACGCAGTTAAGTGATAGTTTGTTTGTTTACTCTCTTTGTTTATTTGGAAAATGTTATTGCGATTTGAGTTTTGTATTACGTCACCAACTATAAATAAATAAATTCGTCAAACGATTATACCATGCAATGACTAATGATCGGTGTAGTGGTGCGGTGATTGGTCCCAGCCTCCTTAATATGATCACCAAAACACGATATGATATAGCGATATATCGACAACAACTGTAAAAATATGATAGATATAGCCTCCGTGTTGAATCGCCGTGCCGGTGACGTCACATGTTATGATCAAAATAGCGATTATATCTATCATATTTTAAAAAAACAGTTGGTGTCAATAAATCGCTATATCGTGTTTTGGTGGTCATGCTAAGGGAGTTGGTTCGATTCCCAGTTGAGGTCAATGATATTTTAAAAATTTACCCGTCTCTGATACCTTACTTTGACAAATGGATTGTTGTCTAGCGCATATACAGGGTGTGGGTGTGGGTGGTGGTGTAACCAAGGATAACCTTGTAACCACATATTCTATACATCATAGTGAACAACTTTTGTTTTTGAGTTACGGGACACCCTGAATAATTTACACCCAATTATTACTATCTATCCCTTAACTCAGAACTTATATCTGTGACGAGTAGATAAACGATAGAGATGCTAGTTTTTATCACAAAATGTTGCCCCTTGCAGAATTCCAAACCGCTAGAGATTTGTAATCCAGAATGCGAACCTATACTCGTAGACCAGTTAAGACGGTCGTTCATTTACCATTAGCTGTTTTTATTTTACCTGTAATCAATGTTTATCATGGTTAGGAGTACGTTAGAAATACCGGTTAGATTACTTATTCATATGCACACATTACGTAGGCTTTGTTTACAATTTAATCAAGCTTGATTAATTTCCTCGCGTTGCGTATCACTATTTCGAAGAATTGATCTGTCTCATCTGTTCTTCGTATTTTATAGATTCTAAAGGAAAAGATATCTTATCTCAGAAAAATATAAACATAATTATATCATTTTATGAGTGATCGGAATATCTTTATACGAAGAGATGGGTTATTGTTTTTTATAAAACTAAAACAACATTGTATAACCGTATAGGCCAATACACAGTAGGAAATAGCAACTAACAACTATAAACACTTGAAAAAATTCGCTAACATAACTATGTTCTCCGTACTGAGTTGGTAAGAGCAGTCGCCCGGATATGGAAAGGTCGTGGGTTCGAATCCCACACCAAAGGCATTAAAAAAAAATTCAAGTGAGAATAATATCCTTAATACAATAAACTAGCATCAATGTTAAAAATTTAAAAGTTTAAATAAAAAATAATTTGAATCAATAATCCAACCCAGGCGACAGATTATATATCATAGATTGTACTTTGAGGGTATCGATCGAGCCGTCATTTCCTGCCTCAGGCTCCAGTCAAGCATCCTTTCAGGCGAGCTCGAGCCCTTGAAGTGAGCAACAGCGAATTCATAATGACAGAGACATGATTATCCCGACTGCTTGGGGAACACTTCAAAAACTGAAATGGATGAAGTCGATTCACTTGCGTGTTTGATAGAAGACTAGCTTCTGTCTGCGACTTTGTCTGCGTAGACTTCAGAATTCAATCAAAGAGAAATGATAATTAATCGTACGAGAACAGAAATACGGGATATAAATCCTATGTCCTTATCCTATCCTATATCCTTAAGCTATCAATATCTACAAGGTGTAATTGAAATAACCCAAAACCTCTTAGGGGCTGATTCTGATGCTAAAATACAACAACTTTTTCTTTAAGGTCAGCATCGTATTTTCAAAAAACAGATTTTTATTTTTATTAGCATGGAGTGTTTTTTTTGCAATTTCGATGTTTGCACCATAGAAAATGTTTATCTAAGCAGTAATCACCCCTTAGAAGGTTTAGCGTTATTTTAATTATGCCTTTTTTAAGTGTGCCTTTTAGCTAATTCCGTTCAGCCGATAAAGCGTGAGTGAGTAACAAACATCCCAACATTCATTTGTAATAATGGCAATTATTTTGTCAAATTCAATTCGTTCAACGTCAATGTTTTTAAGCATCACTATTTTATAACAACGACTGCCCAAAAAAAGGACTAGAGTATGTATACATGGACGAACGCTCCCTTGCAATCGTATTTTTTGGTATTTTAATTACAATTTCGACATTTTTTTTGTTTAGAAAATCAGATAATTTTGATTAAAACCGTATTCAGTTACCCTTATATGGTGTGGTAACATAGAGATTTGTAGTCTGCAATACAAATCAGAATTAAATGCCTAGATTCATTTTACCTCTAACGAATTAATCAACCACGGGTCCCGTTTCAATTATTGACATAGCTTGAATATTACAGATTGTTATACAGAAAAAACTTAATCCCCTTAACCCTCATCTCAGTATAATTCATTTCTATTGACGGCGACGAGAGAAGAGAAGACGAATCGGACCGCAAAACACCAATCCTATTAATGAAAAATACAGTTTTAGTCTCCGCTCAGAGGAAACAGTGTTTGTGAATGCAGCACCAAACGGTGTAGGTTGGAATGACGCTTCTTCTTTTCGTGTCAACACCAATTTTTTGTGACAAATTTTGCATCAGACACATCGCACTATAAGTGACACGTAACAGGTCTTTGCAAGGGCGACATGACTGAAGATGGTCTTTAATTTTTTTAGGAGACTTTCTGGGATTATTCCTTACAGCAACTGATCTGAGTTGTCAGCTCTGAGTAGGACAAAGAAGACACGAGATGTTCAGATGTATCATTCAGATTATTTGAAATACACGTCTCATTCACCTTTTTATTCCGATCCACCTCAGTGGAAAACACCCACCTCCTTTCACAGCTTTTCTTGGAAACGCAACATAATAAACCAAATTCAATCTGGATCCCTAATCCTTGCCGATTGGATTGTTCGTCGCCTTTAATTTGGATAGAAATGTTGGGGAAAACGCTCACGAAATCCTATTGTGATAATAATAACCAAATAGGAAAAAGAAATTCGTATTAACTATAACTGAACATGTTAGCCTGCATGTACGATAACTAAACCGAATTGTAAATTCCAGTATTTAAATATTTGTTTTCCTTACCTACCTGTAAAATTTCATTCATACGACGTATTACTCACAAAATAAATACGACGAAATAAATTGGAATCACTCTTCAACAGATAGATAATCACACCGGCTGCATTGTAGTGGAATGATAACGTCTATTATGGCGCATTTTTTGTAAACAAGTTATTTTTTCCTGTAACCAATTTACTATTTATTTATTTTTCGTAAACCACTGACGATAGATCCGAAAAGGGGAAAATACAATCACTTCACTTTATTTAAAAGATCTAATGTAATATTTTTTTAAACTTTTTTTCTATATTCTGAAAAAGTTCAGCCACTAAACAGTATGGGATGGCACTTAAACAGTAAGGTAGCGTTTATAGTTTCCTCGCAATCTAAGTCAAATTCAAAGGGGCTCCGAATGATTTACAGAATTACCCTTGAACGATATAATTGTACATAGAAATCACTGTTCATCGTTCATCGATACAAATATATTTTTTTACCGACAGCTCGGTTCGCCGAAAGAATGATAAATATTTCTTTCTATGGCTGAATTTGTGGCCGTATCTGAGAAAAACCGGATTACGTGGGCGAATTAATTTAAACAAACAGAAGTTTGGCTTGAAGAAGTTAACACTTTAGCTTAAGCTACGTCATTTGGCGTTTTTTTCGTGCAATATAAAGCAATGTATGAAGATGTCACCTACAATATTTAAGAGTATAAAGAGTATCTATCTATCTATCACATACGAGTACATTGCTCTGATCCTGTGGTAAGTAGCCAAAGCACTCGTGTTACAGAAATCAGAAACAACGACGGTACCACAACACCCAGACCCGAGGCAATATAGAAAAGTTATTTTTCTACATTGACCCGACCAGGAATCGAACCCGGAACCTTAGAGATAACGACACCAAGTCCGGTATGCTCGCCTCTCGGCTACGGAGGTCGTCAAATGTCAAATATTTGAATTATGTAAGAACGTAAAGATACGAAAGTTTTGGCCACACAAGATAAGGATTACTCTGTCACAGCATATCAAATCTCAAAGACCAACCGTGACACAGAATCGAAAATATACAGTTACACGTCAAATTATCTCACGTAGGGTTGCTCCTGCTCAAACACGCACAACGTCAAATTACGTCCTTTTCAGTTGCCAATGTTGCCTGCGCGCTAACACAGAATAAATAATAGTGCCAGTGCGAAACAACGGCGCGTGCGCGTTCTGAAAACTCACTGTATCGAGTTTTTGTAATCGTAAAGATAAAAAATACTCAATAAAGTAAAGTTGTCAAAGTCACTTAACAATTATTTACCTTTTGTTAACCGACTTCAAAAAAGGAGGAGGTTCTCAATTCGTCAGTATCTTTGTTTTTTTTTTTTTTATGTATGTTCAGCGATCATTCGTTACCAGGTTAACCGATTTCGATACTTTTTTTTTGTTCGAAAGGGAATACTTTCGGAATGGTCCCATATAAATTTGATCAAGTTCTGATGATGGGATCTATAAGAAAATCCTCAAACTTTGCAGAAACTCCATCCGTGCCAACTGATTTTTGTACCTATGTTGCCCAATATCTTCGGCATTTGTGAACCGATTTTGATGATTCTTTCTTTATCGAATAGCTTATACTTTAAAGATGGTATATTGAAATTTATTTGGAAAAAATTCACCTCTATGGTGGGAAAAATAAGGGATGAAATCGGTGTTCAGCCGTTAACTTATGTTTGCACTGAAAAGATTCGTATTGTTGAGGATTATCACTGTATGTATCACTAAAAATAGATGAAATAAGTAAATTTTATAAAAAAAAACTGAAAAGATAAAAATAATATCAACACATAAGTACCTAATCAGTTACTTTTGGAGTCGGTGCAAACGAAAACATAGAATCTCTCATCGACTGGCACCGACTCCAAAAGTAACTGATTAGGTACCTAAGTGTTGATATTATTTTCATCTTTTCAGTTTTTGGAAGTCGGTTTTTTGTGACTCAACACTTATTACGTTACGTATTGTAACCAAATCTGACTATGTTGATCATGTTCACTGGTAATGAGAGAACTGTTTTCAATACTAAAAAACAGGAGAAACATCATGTTTAGTGTACCTGTCCTTATAGG
The DNA here is from genome assembly GCA_963576865.1 of Anania hortulata. Taxonomy (NCBI): domain Eukaryota; kingdom Metazoa; phylum Arthropoda; class Insecta; order Lepidoptera; family Crambidae; genus Anania; species Anania hortulata. The sequence goes on along the minus strand of OY756392.1, from coordinate 12,926,611 downwards.
TATATGTCTGTCAACGTCAATGCCTATTAATAAAAGGATCGATTTGTTTGATTTTGTTTAAGAATCATTGGAAAATCTGGTAGATCGTGACAAAACAATTGTCACCATCATGACTTCCATTTTGTGTTTGGTTTTATTTAACAGTGAGACGCCAACTATAGTTTAGTGTTCTTGTGTATTATTAGTGTAATTTTTATTTTAAAATGGTTTATTTACTGGGCTTTTCATGCTAAAAATATAAACATTTAAATATAATGGCGGTGCCTTATGATATGTTGTGTTGTGTACACAAGTAGTTTTCCTTTCTGCCTCGAGTAGGTAATTTTCTTTGATACAGTGTAAGGAAAATTGTATATCCGGGATCAAAGTTATTTTATTGGCGTAAAAACTGTTAGTGATAGATCTTCTATATGTGTCAAAGACAGATTTTAGGCCTAGAGAATTGCAAGGTTTCAAAGGGATGATCGATTGGCTCTCGTATACTTTGAAAACAGGTAAATTATTTTTATTTTACACCTTCTATTCTATGAAATACTATCTTAATAATATTTTAGATTTCCTTTGGTCGGTTCAGTTCTAAATCGCGTGAACTAGGTGACCTGTTGTTTTTAACGTTTCTATCTTGTGATTAATGGCAAAAAGCATCGTTTTTGACAAAATACACATTACATAATTAGTTACGCTTGCTGATTTTAAAAGCGTTTGCATGTTGAAATTAATTTCGTCGTTCGTGGTTTGCTAAAAAACTCAGGATAAATAAACGTGTGTCATTTAGAGCGTGCCACGTCTGTCCGCTACAAAAATATTGAAACCTAATGCTTTGGGATAAGGTCTAATATTAAATGAATAACTTAAAAAGCGACAGGTACTAATGAGACGACTACGACTTGGATCGTATTCAGGACGCTATACCTACGTCTCTTCCATGGAAATACTAAAACTGGGCCAGTAGGGGGTGACACAAACAAGCAGTTCGAACGCGGCGTTTTTTGCGCAGATGTTTTTTATTTGTATTTTTACACGACTGCCCAAAAAGGAGAAATGTTTTAGGGTGCATGTACGTATGTGTGTGAGTTTCTTTACTCCACTATAACGACTAAATATCTTAACCGATTTTTATGTATGAAGTACACTTAGATTCCTTACGTTCTCCCGGGTGACATAAAACAATATAGCGGATTATATATTAACTAGCTTCCGCCTGCGGCTACGACCGCGTAGAGTTCGATAAGGATGGAGTTAAAGTTTTTATTAACGACCCATGTCACTTCCTAGCTCAAAATAATCAAATAATACAATAAACCACATCAATGCCTCGCTCTAAAAGTAAAAGAAAAAGAGACGCTATCACCGATGCATTATTTTAGAACAAATTTAATTACCATAAAAAAGATTAAAGTAAGTCAACCTTAAAAGATAGACATAATATACTGTTACGAACTTTTTTTAGAACTTTTAAATAGGAACAATTTCGTCAAAGTTGTTGCATAACTATAACCGTTTACGCAGCGCACACAACGGAAGCTCTTAAAAGGTTTTTTATTAAAAAATTATGATCAAAAAATTAAAAAACATGACTGCCGTAGAAAGCAAACAAAAAAAGTTAGAAATAAATTGTGAAGGAAATTACTTTAAAAAAATAAACGCAGCAGAGCGGAGCGGAGGAGAAAAATAAAAGTAAGTTACTAATGAACTCTTTGCACGTAAAACACAATTTTCGCAACGCATGTCTGTGTCAACCAAAGCTACTAGACAAAGTCGGTTTGCCCAATTTGTTTTAATTTAAAGTGGTAAACAACCACTGTCTGTTCTAAATATTTCAACCCAAGGCCGAAACCATGATCATAATCTCAGCCACATGATGTGATATTTGTCGAATTTATCTTTCTCCTCTTTTCTTTAATAATAACGTATCGAATCAATAATGTCTAATAAATAATAATTGTATGTATGTACAAGGATGTTCTTATCTATAACATTTTGATCAATATAATATTGAAATCTGGAGCACGAATAGAGACGGGTTCACAAAGTTTATACAAGATAAACGGCAAACCGCTTCGCTAACATTTCCTCAGATACGGAAATCAAATATGCAAGTTTCCTCGTCAAACGTTTGCAAACTCGAGTCCAATCTCTGTTTGTTGACACAGACTAGCTATTTTTAAAACTGCGTTATACACTTAGACTATAATCCATTCAATTCGACCATAAAAAGTCTGACGTCGAAATTTACAAATGACAATTATACAAGATAGCCGTCTTAAATTAGATTTTAAGATAATCCATTCACAGTCACAATAGAATATCTTGAAAGACAAAATACAAATGAATGACTCTTGAAGTCATATCAAAGGAGATGAGGCTCTATCTAACCGAAAATTCAAACGTTCCATCACTTTCTATGGATGATTACAGACTACTTAGTATCATTCATCTAGAATGCCGTCAGGCCAGACAAAGCTATCTCTATTTACTCCGCAAGGGGTCAAAGACAAGTCGACATAATATGACTTATCTGGAAAACACCGGTAAGTGACGCACGAAATCATGAACAGAGCCCGTGCTAAATATAAATAACAATGATACGATCACGAAGACCCCTTCGTACAGTATCACCCTTCGAGAATTTATAAAGTGATGATAACTGTGTCACGCACACGGAATTGCAGTATGAGAGTAAGCAAATCTAAATGCAAACTGATCAACTGATGACTGATCTCGTCAACAGTTGCAACATTAAGACACAATTTTGAACTAATTATCGTAATCCGTTATGTAGTTAAATACTAACTAAAGTTTAGTGGTATAGAAAAAAATCTACGTGTTTTCTTCCCATAGATATGAATGAACATCACATTATAGGACAAAGTTTAGTGCTAAATTAAAAGATTTAAAATTCTGAAAATATTTTTTACGATTTTAGACTTACGTTAATTAATCTAATTCTTTTACTCAAAAAATTATAAAACAAATAACTTATTTTTCCAAACATCACACCAATCATCTAGCCCCAAACTGAACAGAGCTTGTACGGTGACAACTAGACAACAGATAAACATTTTTATATACATCCTTAATTATGACATCTATGACAAAGGCTCATCACATTAACACTTACCTTTGTAGAATTCTTTTTTTTTTTAGTCCGGAGCGCTAATCAATAGATCAAGTATTATTTACTTATTTATCTATATTTTATCTATATGTATATATGTCAATTACTTAGTAATAACACAAATTCATGTTTTTTTTATTCAATGGATTATCTCTCTTACGCTTTTTTCATAATATTATAAGTGTATATAATTTGTAAAGAGTATTTTGTTATAGATTTTTAAATATTGAAACCCTCAGCACCCGAGGTGCGTAACAAAAAAAATTCCTGTCGTGTCTCATTTTTCTGGGATAAGGGGGTAGCGTGAATAGCTTAAAACTCCGTACTAAGTAACGTGTCACTGAGTAAAGTATATCCAATACTACAAACACCACCCAGGCCTGCATGTGCATCCGCTATAACACGGGCGCATCTGCGGGCACCCTTACTTGCGTGTTTGTGTGTCTCAAAAATATAAGAACAGCGCCAAATGTAGAGAACGGGTGCGACGAATCGCCACAGACATTTGAGTCATATAGAAGCAAAGTCAGCAACATCCACTTTTTTTACTGTAGCAACTTTAAATGCAGTCTTGTAGTAAAACGTCAACATATTTCGATAAAACAATAAAATCGTAGCTAAACCAACAATATCCTATACAAAACAGACATTACAAACTCAGGTTAGTGGCAAAAACAGCATCATCATAATGATTAAAAGCTACTGCATGACGCATAAATCAAAAAAATCTTCTGTAGGGTTTTTAGTTGAAGTGGATGTTGCTGACTTTGCTTCTATAAGACTCATTTATCATGCAAGCGTGCACGCGCACGTCCTAGCTGTCTTTTAGCATTTAATAAATAAAGATTGACCTGTTTCGCATAATTCATTGTTGATAAAAACTCAATTAGGGGAAGTACACTTATTACATACCTAATATAAAAGGAAATTATCAAAATGTGAAATCGAAAGAAGCTGTTCTAAAAATTTACGCTTACAAATAATTAAATCATCAATAAACCTACATAAATTTAAATTAGCAAACTAGCACTAGATGTCAATAGTTTTCAACCTTGTCTCTATACTTATTATTTTTATAAAAGCTTATAAAACCAAAAATCAAAAGACAAAAACAACATCACGTTGACGTTCTACTTTTATACGTAGGTAATCATTGAAGTCACTCAAAGTATGTTCAGTATACTATTCTTACTGTATTGATCCGCGCGTAACTTTCCCAACTTCTTTTGACTACACATGTTCCGTTCCGGCAGTGTAATATGAGTTGGATACACATAAGATTAATAATTATTACAGTTTAATGTTACACATCTGTGCTTGTTTAAATTTCATACATGGCGTAAGCGAGCGCTGAAGTTAAGATAGTTCAACTATCTCGCATGAGTTTACCGGTCTTATTGATTTGCCGTTTGTACTTTGTTTTGTTAATTTAAAGATTTAATCAATATTAGGAATGAACCCTTTGAATAAAAAGTACCAACTTGACTTGTGTCTCTTCTTAAATATACCTGTTGAAAGTGATAGATTCATTAAAAAGTGGTGCACATTGAATATACAGTCGAATGTCACTTAAACCTAGAACTGTTTAGTACAAGTTTGCCTAAGAACTCACGGAGCGGTTATCACCCGCGCCCGCCGCGGTTGCGGGCCCGCAGCTTCTGTAGAATGTAGATTTATATGCAAAAAGTAAGAGCACATGTCACGACGCGTTTTACACCCGCGCCCGCGCGCTCAGCGATCGCTTGGCGGGCGACCGCAGTAGCCTACGGGGCGGGGGGTACAGAAATGCGATTATGCCCGCCAAGTTTGCGGGCGATAATCGCAGCTGCGGCGGCTGCGTAACCACAAAGACTCCGGTCTCGTGAGTTTTGGTGGTTCATTCTTGGGGAAATGTATAAATTTTTTCAATAAAGTACCACAGACTCTTGCCGAGTACATGAATTCAAAATTCACATTTAAAAAATCCTTATGAAAAAAGGATATAAAATAGACGATTATTTAAACGACAACGAGTGCATGGACTTAACCTGCTTAGCTCACACTTACTACATGTCTTGTAACTGTATTTCCTGTAAAAAAGGCTGACAAAGGTGAATGAGTTTGTTGCGCCGTTTCTTCTCATCACCAGCCAATATGTAGTCCCGAAGCGGTGGTAGGACCAAGCTATATTTTGGGACGTGTATAAGTGCCCGGAAGAGGGTCTATGTACAAAATAAATGAGTATTATTGAGTATTATTTGAAATAAAACAGATGTCCCGCCGCCGCTGCGGACGCGGGAGATAATCACTCCGTGAGTTCTTAGTGTTACGGTCTTCTTCATCATTTCAGCACGTTGATATTCACAGCTACTAATTGATCATCCCCCCCCCCATAATCTACAGCATCCATAGCAGCCTGTATTCAATAGTCCCTTCAATCTTTGCATAAAATGATAGGTTACTAAATATAATCGTTATTGAATTGATTACCAGTGGATAAGTCAACTTTCAATTAGTCTATTCTTTATTGTACACCACAAAAGTAAACAAAGTATTCAAAATTATACATTTTGTACTACAATATAACCCTATAAATAAAAATTTACTTTTTTGAGTAATTAATGTTTATGCTATATATTTGTTTTAGACGAAGCCTACATGAAGCTGGCCCTAGAGACAGTAGAGGAGCTGGACTGGTGCCTGGATCAGTTGGAGACCATACAAACACACCGCTCAGTCTCCGATATGGCTTCGCTCAAGGTGAGTACTTACTTTAGTTTACTTTGCTTTCTTTCACGTAATAAAAATTCACCGCTAAGAAAAATTAACAATCAGTGTAAAAAAAACTGTTAAGTTTTGCGCTATTTAACAAGTCTTATTATTGTGCATATTCTTGCATCTCACATATATATGTCGATGAATTAAACGAACGCAGTCTCTCGTTATACCATTAATTCTATATTTACATGATTTTTGACATTTTACTCAATAATGTTATTACTGAATGGGTTATACACACACACATTATACTACACGTAACATTTTGTATTCCTTTTTCTTCTTTTAAATGTAAACGTCTGTGTAGAAAGTAATAATAATAATGTTTCCATTGTTATTTTCGTTCTACCTAAAAATTTCAAACTAGGTGCCGAATGTAGGTTTTATGTTTTCTAATTTCACTTTTTCGCTCACAAAGTAACATTTTAGAGAAAGTTAACAGTTTGTGAACTTTGATCGTTTAGTAATTAAGTTTGTTGTAAAATCTCCGGCGCAAATTGATATCGGACCTTTAATCAATGATGTAATATAATATCTTTGACAATCGCTGACTAACTGTTGTCATGCTGGTAAAATTTATAAGTGCGATGTGGGTACCTGCTGGCTATCAAATCAGAACGTGCGGCACTGATCGATTGTTGTTCAATACAGATACATCACAGTCACAATCGCAACACAATGTTACGATCGAGAAAAACAGTTTCATCTGTACAAAAGTTCCGTTCCGTATCGATATCCTTACGACATAAATGCGCCACATAAGTATTGTCACCTGACGAAAAACGTGCTCGTTTTAGGAAAACAGACTATTCTATCTACCTACTTACTACCATACTAAAAAATTGTAAGTAAATAGTACCATACAGTACTAATTATCCATTTAATTAAGCACGAAACAAACGTAAGAATTCAATAATATAAAAGATTAATCTAAGTTATAGCTAGTGTTTGTTTTATTACTACTAGAATAATTTATTTATAACTCTCTTATCTGTACCTATTTAATCTAAAGGATGGTATTGAATAAGTCTTATACTATCTTTGGTCGCTACCAAACAGTTGCAATCTGACAAACACGTTTGTTTAGTGTTATTTTCCGTGTCTTCGATACATATCATATTCCCAAAATATTAATGATGTTTACTTTAATCTCAAAGAAGGTGCGGACCGCGGTGTCAGGGAAGATACACTTCTATATTTCCAAAATAAATAATTCAACATCTCATGATGATTGCATGAATAATTCCACTCTCGGATGAAGCGTAATATCATTGAATAATGGACAAAACTACTTGATAGGTATAATTTTAAAAGAAATAAATTAGATCAATACAAGCAATACTAAACGGACATAAAAACACATATAAAACTGTTGAAAATACATCAATTTGTAATTAGTTTCTAACATTGTTTTTTTTTAAATTATAACTAGTCCAATAGTTAGCATCCCTCTTAAACATACTCAAGTAATTATTATCTTTAAGTTATTTAATCTGTAGATCAACATCAAGTTTTATATGCTTAAGTAATTAACAACAAAACAGCACTTACCTTCCGAAATGTATTAAGGTACGTCAGTTATTGCCGTGTCCTCGATTGAGTACATCAATACTCAAAGCGGCTTTGAGAAGGAAAAGTTTTAATGATTTTTGAAATAAGACAGCTTTACTACCTGTATTTTATGTTTTCTCCTTAATAGACTCTTGAATTCACGGAAACTTCTTAATATTCTTTGGAGTTCCGTTGGAGATGTAATCGACCCGAAAATATTGAAAGTTTTCAAATGCACCGCACTTTTTCCCTTCGCTTGTTCACTTTGTTATTAAATCGTTGATTAAAGCTTTGTGAAGGATTCTAATCTAATTTCTCATATTTACATACTTGCCATCAAAAGATGCAAACTTTTAGCCACGTAAACTTCTTACTGTAACAAAAGATAAGTTGTAACATCTTGTTGGCACAGAACTGTCTGTATCTAAGCTACTATACGAGTAGCATTTATACACTTTTGACAATTGTTCACATTTCAATTACTGGCATTGATTGTAAAATGTGATTCTCAGTATAAACTAAGAAGTGTGATTGTTACAACATTAAGTAACTACTTTTTTATTCCTATTTAACAATAAGTAGTACGTTTTCTAATACCCCTTAAATTGCGTGACGCCTCATTCAGTCTGATTTTCATACATCAAGCGTTGGTTTAAAGTTTTTATGGAATCAGGTCAGCATTTATTACGTTTTAATTAAATTCAAACAAAGAACCCAGTACATATGAATGAACTACTATTAGTTCATTGCAATGGAAAGAAAGAAAATAAGTTTTATGGTTATTCAGAACATTTTCAAGGCGTTTATTTGTATTTGGAAACGTTGCATGTCAGCGATAATGACATCTGCAAACACGCGTTTCGTTAAAGTTGAAGGGGTTCATATTTCAAACAATCGTAGCCCAATATTTATTAGCATTTACGCCACACACTGGTATCGAACCAGAACTCCACATGACGTCACAGTGACGCAGTTCTTTGAAATGTTTCATAGCAAAGTAACTTTACTTCACATCAACGCTTTCAACATCACTGCCGATGAGTTATTTTTATTCTCAATGCCGTTGATGGGCAAGATAACCAATATTAAATATCTATTGGCATTGACTTTGTATTCGTTTTCAAATAAACCGAAATTTTCCATTGTGCTGTCAAAAGTTAAGGTTGCACATATTTTACGATCCACTTGCACAATCTCCAAAGTCCAGATTTTACCTAAACTGTTGAATTGTCCATGGACCTACCACCATGTGTTTTACCCCCAATAACGATTGGTGTTCTAAAAATCCTTTCTCTGTGCTCATTATCGATATTCAAGGAACCTCTGTGCAAAACTTCAACTGTCTAGGATCAGAGATTTCAGCTGCGCATTAGTCAGTCAGTCTAATTTCAATAGCTACTTCATACCCGATGGTAAACAACAACTTTTTCAATATTACTGACAGGGAAGGCCGTTGCCCCTCGGTGAGGTCGCATCACGCACTCACTATACATCAAATGCGATTCATATATTATCGTCATTAACTGAAATGAGGTCGCATAGTTAAAGATACATCGATGCGTGTGAAGACCGACCCTTGAAAACGTCAAAGGGACTCAACACCATGTGTGCGTGACGCGGCGTCGTTAACACCGAAGGGCACCGTAGTGAATGACGCAAAACCCAACCGGGAAAATATCTGATAGCTATATAGAAACTCGTATTAATAATTCATTGCTGTTTCTATTTTTGTGAGCACTCCTTGGCAACCTGCAAAGTTCATCCATATAAAGGTCTTCGATTACGTCAGTAATAAACTCGTAAAGTTTTTTCACCTCTTCGAATTATGTTTCTGTGTTTATTTCAATGAAATTAATCATTTATTTTGCTTTAGTTTGATAAAATGTAAATCTGCCTAAGAGAAACAGTTCATGTACAGACAACGGCAGGTCAACGTACCCAAAAAGGTAAAGGTGATTGAATTGATTTTTAACTTTAAGTCTCACGCGTAGAGATCAGTCATCATTTCAGCCATAGGACGTCCACTGCTGAACATAGACCTCCCCCAGTGACTTCCAGATTGGCCGGTTGAAAGCGGCCCGCATCCAGCGGCTTCCTGCAACCTTTACCAGGTCGTCTTTCCACCTTGTAGGTGGGCGTCCTACGCTGCGCTTGCCGGTACGTGGCTTCCATTCCAGAACCTTTCTGCCCTATCAGACGTCAGTTCTACAGAGATCAATATCAATTGAGAAAATTTGACGTTTTGTGGTAGGTTGACGTGCTGTTGTCTGTACATTGAAATTAATTAATTCAAGTTGTAATATTTACAAAAACTATTTTTTATTATTTTAAAATCTTTACTGCTCTTCTTCGCTGGGTCATGTATCGTAATCATCATCATCATGTCAACCTACTGTAGTCCAGTACTGCTGGGCGTAAGCCTTCCCTAAAGAGCGCCAAAGAGCACGATCTCCCGCTTTTTTCATCAAGGCGCTGCTGCACTGCCAGCCATCTTCCTAAGGTCGTCGGTCCATCTATCCGGTCGGTCCATCGTCGGTCCGTCAGATCTTTGCTGGGTATTACAGCATAACTTTTTTTTTGTCTTAGTTGATTTGCATTTTTTATTGCAAATCTTGCGTTTATTGAGATGTATAGCTAGTAATAAAAACAGAATACCGATAGAAACTAATTTATTTCTGCAAATAGGCCCATTTTTACCATAATCAGCAGTTACGATTTGTATGAGAAGTGATTATTAGATTTTAATGATCAATATACCATAAGCATGTAAATATTCAAGAAAACAAATCAATGACTTTTAATATAAAATATGTAATTATTTCAATAATTTCATAATATTACTTTTTTTATATATTTAACCCTGTATTAACGATAGTGATCGAATAAACGGGCGTTAATTTACCAATTTTTTTTTTAATATATTACCACAACCATTGCTGAACTGCCAGTATTTGAACATAAATTACATGTTTAGATGATTTTAATGAAAAATGGTTATTACACCGTTAGTGATTATATATCTTTATTATATATATAAAAGAAAGTCGTGTTAGTTACACCACATAAAACTCAAGAACGGCAGAACAGATTTGGGTGAAAATTGGTAGGGAGGTAGCTTAGAGCCAGGAGACGGACATAAGATACTTTTTATCCCGTTCGACAGCGTTCCCGTGTGACTTGACATGAAACGTCAGTCACTATAAAACGTGGTATAACAAAAAATAATCAGACTTGGAATAACAAAACGCAAATGACAGCTATGTAATTGACGTATAATGACAGCTATGTAATGACGTATAGATGACAATTTGATATTTGTAAGAAGTCAATATTCGAACTATTTCTATTAAAAAAAAAATTACAATTATAATGTAATGATCCTTAAAAGTTTGTGGTTTAAATCTAGAACATTCATGTTTTTCCCATGGTCAATTATACGTGGCATGTTCACGGGTCGGAAGACCATCTGCGTTGTTTGTTTTTGCGCCTGATAATAAAACAAAAAATGTCGTGTATCACAAGGTACTTAAGTGAAGAGCAACCTATGTACTAAAATACAGAAATAATAATGAATGATTAATGTAGGTATTTAATTTTTTTGTATTTTTTCCAATACAAAAAAAAACAATCTGCTTATTTATTGCCATTAAGGCGGAACAAAGTTCGCCGGGTCAGCTAGTAAATGATAAAAATGTGTGAATTTAAAACTACTTCGCTCGCACCAAAACTTGTACAAATATTAATTTTAAAAGAGGCTGAAAAAGTGATTGAATTTCTTGCGCTGCTTCTTCACAAATTGTCCCGAAGCACTGGTCCGGTAAAAAAAAATTAAATGTGTAAAAGTGCTGCCTATTTGCAAAAATAAATTATTTTGATTTTAAACTTCACTTTTTCTTACTCAAAAAAATAATATGGATAAAAGTAACATATTAGGTCGATTTAGTCAAGTCTCAGATTCTGGGGATTCATTATTTACTAAATAAGTAAGTAGGGATTGGGAGTCATTGGCGATAGATAGAGATCGATGGAAGAGTCTGGGGGAGACCTTTGCCCAGCAGTGGGATTGAAAAGGTTGATAAAAAAAAAAAAAAAAAAAGTAACTACAAATTAACTACAAAACAACATACAATAATTCATACAAATAAATACATTTATTCAATAGTACATTACTATCCAACCACTTATCATTATCGTCAAGCCTCTGAAACGAGACACAATGGAAATTTTATTGTTACGCACATCAAATATGTCTCTTTCTACTACTTCTAGATTGAAAGATCAATAACCAAATTATTAAGAGATTTTCTAGTTCTAACTTGTTCATTCGTGGTAATAAGGGCTTATTGGTTGGTTGGTACAACACCAACATGTTGTGTTCTCTGTTACATCTGTCGAAAAGTCCTAAACCTAAACCATTTCATTAAAACCGCTTGCGTTTCAGAGTCAGTCATAAAAGACGAGGATGAGTTGAACAAATTTTACCCCATCAGAAGATTTTATATCTTTCGTCAAACATTACTAATCTGCCTGCCTAGCATGAGCACTAAAACACGATATGATATAGCGATATATTGACACTAACTGTAAAAATATGATAGTTAAAGCCGCTGTGTAGAATCGCCGTGCCGGTTACGGTACATATTATAATCGCTGTTTCGATAAAAAATCAAAATGGCGGCTATATTAATCATATTTTTACAGTTGGTGTCAATATATCACTATATCATATCATATCATATCGTGTTTTTAGTAGTCATGCTAGGCAGGCTGGTAAAGTTCTAGTCTGGTCTATCTATTGGTTTTTATTCAAATACTTTCCATTCATTGATCTCTCTATATACGTTACAAAATGTATTTACAATTTGCATAATTAAGATATTAATCATCAAAAAAACCTTCAGTAGTTTATATTAGATTACTAGCTGTCCTGGTGAACTTCGGAACTCCTCTTTATTCGTTTTTTTTTTCGATTTTTTTAAAATGTTTTTCTGCTATTCGGGGCGGAGACAAATCCAATAAATCAAAAATTATAAAAATCGGTCCCGCCGTTCTAGACTTATAAATGGTGTAATTAACCCGACTTTGTTATATATAGATTATTAAACTTTATTATTATTAAAAGTTAGCTTGACCACTTTCATAAAAATACGTATGGGTATATTCTTTTTCTGACAAATAATTTATCTCAAAGGCCCAGAAGCTACAAAATAGAATGGTACACAAGAAAATTTAAATACTGGTTGTTTTCCACTTTACAACAGGCTATGGTTTATTTTTAGTTAACTACAATGTATCAATCAAATAATTCTCCGTAGCAAAAAGAAATCAGCGTGTAATCTCTTGAAACCTCTTACATCATCGTGACTCCTTCATCGTTTGCTTTCTTTCTCAGAAATGATGGTTTTCAAAGTATCACAATCTATGTTGATATATGATGTGATGATTACTTATTTTAAATCTGGTACGGCTTACGATGAATCATAAAACAAATGGTTTTTGTTCTTAGCAATCTCGTCTCTCTTGAATAGGTACGAGCATATATCGTAGTTGATTAATTAAGAGCTAATTAAATATAATTTTAGCCATATAATTTTAACTTACAATATTTGAAATCATTGCTAGGCTTACGATAAAAATGTAAAAGTAAAAGTGTACATAATTTTCGATATTTAGAAATGTATACATCGAATATTTTTGCAATTCTGCGAGGAACGCCCGAGCCCCAATCATACCGCTCATTTCCGCTCCGAAGCTTTGAAAGTCCCAGCTCAGCCGTTAGGCTAGCCCGATTGTGACCCACGCCGGAGATATATATACCACTTATATTTACATCACGAAATCTTCCTACATTATATTCAAAGGTAAGGAAACTAGTTTCGGTCTACAAAAGCTGAGTTTTGAAATCAATAAACTGTACACTACTCGTATAACAATAGAGTGGGTTGATAAATCCATGAATTCGGAAAGAAAAAATACTTTTTACGTGTTTTTTTTTTACATAATTCTTTTAACTCTAACACTTAGTATAACAACGTTTTAACCCGTTTTAATCCACAAAAACTCAAACTCTAAATAAACCCTTTTTTATCAAACCCTGAAAAGGAGGCGACAATTTCAGCTATTTCCTTATTTTCGAGAAGAGGAAAAAGACAGGGGGATAATTAATAAGAACCTACCGACCTACCTACACCTACCTAAAATAAGTAAGTATTTTAAATTGTCAAGTTTTAATATCGCAATTGCAGCCAAGGTGGGCCGTAGCATTATCATCATGAATTAGTTTTTTTTTTTGGAGTAGGTACGGTCGTTCAATTCTTTACTAACTCTTCGTTGAATCTGTCTTACATTGCAGCATAGTAAGCTACGGTAACATAGGCGAAAAACTTTTGAAGTAGATACACAGCTTATGTTCTGGGGAGTCATATTCGTGTCCCAGAAATGCGGTGTATGGCTGAAAACGATTATTATTTTAAAATGACTTATCATTGTGTTGTTATTCACGCAGTGGGCAGAGGTAAATGGTGTTGACGGTTTTACTCACGCTCACACGCTTTCGGTTCTGATGACAGCTCGTCACTTTAACTGTTTGGTCGCTTTCCTTGATAGCAATTTCCGCATTCAATAAGATGTCTCTTAGCTTAACTAGACAGCATCTTTATCATGTCTCGTGTATAGCTGTAAAAGGTTATTATTTTAAAATAACTTTATCATTGTTTTGTTATTCACGCCGTGGGCAGAGGCAAATGATGTTGACGGTGTTGCTCACGCTCACACGCATACCCTACCGCGGTCACGTACGCACCGTCCGATATAACAGGGGTTTAATCGACTTGATAATCTATGCCACAAAATCAGGATACAGTCTCCAATTGTGCATTGTATACGCGAAGGGTTTAATTCCCGGTTGGAGTCAGTTCCGAAAACAAATTTGTCTAGATTGGCTCGCCCCTGCTATTGCCTACCTCGTAACACAATGATGATTTCTTATTTTAAACTATAACAATTTGTGTGTTTTCTGGCTCTCATTAAAGAATACGGGTATATAAAACGTATCAAATCTATATTTCGTTCTTAAAAACAGCAATAACTGTTCCAAAATCGAAGTCAGACTGTTTCTGATCCAGATTAAAGACCTCCTTTCTACTTCGGCTGAAAAGTAAAACAAGGTTAACAGTGTTATGTTTTATGAGAAGTTTATCTCTGAGATGGCTACTGGTGAATTTATGTAGATGTGCTGTTCTAAATAAAATAATGTTTATACACGTTTACGAAGTCTACTATAGCCTTCTCTAGAAATTAAATATGTTAATGGTTTTACCTCTACTTACATACTTCTGTATGTAATTTACGAAAAAGGAATCGCCTGCTCTTCATCGCAAATTACTTACCACACCTACAGCTAATATTTAAAAAGTAGATATTTTAACTTCTCATTACAGTAATAGTATATAAATCGTGTCAATGTCATAGTAAATCGTGTCAATGTGGTCAGTAAATTAATACATAAAAAATAATCTATTATTCTCTAACAATGTAATCGCACCATAAATGTACAGAAAGCAATTTACTTCACCGTCGTGTCCAATCGGAATACTTTGATGACATTTACGAACGTTTTACTAATAAACCAAGACACCGACAGAGACGATATCGTTATTGCGATGGTTAAATCCGTTACCTTCGCGTTACCTTGCATCAAGATAACATAATAGTACCTAACAGCTGACAAGTAACAACTAAGGAATATTATTTTAATTTATTGCTTAAGTTGCAGGCTAAATATTGTTTACTTAAATAAAATTTAATCGTGATTAGCAACCGAATACTTAGTCTGAAGCACGCGTCATTATGTGCGAAACTCTTTTGCAAATGTAATATTACTTACGCTTTCCTACAACTCAATGTTTATGCCCCAAATCGGGGAAATAAGAGCAGATGGAATTCTTTGGAAGTCAAGTCACAATTTTCCTCCCGACGCTCAACGCTTCGCGCTCAAGTAAACATGGCGTCTTCGGAGGCTAAGTGGAAAGCCCGAGGCTGATTATTAGTCCCGGTTCTATATTTTTTCACGGCTTATTGAAATACGCAATGGGATATTTCACTTAAATAAGTACACGAACCTATATTTATTTGAGCGATCACATGAAAGTATGAACAGAACCAATTGGAAGACCAAATAAATACCATTTGTGTGGACGTGAGGGTGAGAGTCTTAATTCATCACATACTATAATTTGTTTTTTTTTTACATTTTTGCTTTTTATATCTATGTTTTAAATGAAACATGTGAATACCACAAAAAAAATTATCCACCCTTCTTCCAGTCAATTGGTTTGCGGCAAACTATGACAAATTAAAACAGCAAGACCAGGTTAAGGTAATGTAGAACACACGCGTTTCTAGATCATGCCCTATCTTATACTATCGTTAATCTTTTTTATCTTTAAATAGTATAAAACAAAGTCGTGTGTCTGTATGTTAACCACTTACCACTACTTCATAGATTTCGATGAGTTTTTCGGTCTTTATCTTTTAGGAAATTTTGTAAGGTATCTGAATTCCTTAAAGGAGATGAGAGAGTAGCAAATATTCTAAAGAAGTATTCGTCACTAACTAAAAGGAATTAGTCAAAACACCAGGCGCTAATAAATTATACAGCTGATGACCCAACATTAATTCAAATTGCTACTCTACATGTATACTTTATTTTGTGGATACAGTAAGATCTAGTTGGTTTTTACGTGACTGTGCTACTTTTATAGTATGACCAATATAGCATACACACGTATTCATTTGTTTCATAATTATATATACGTTTTTAGGTTGCAAAACGGTGCAATGGCTTTGGCACCGATCAAAAGACCAATAGAGCGCTTTCTATTGACAATAGTCGGTACCCAGTTTAATAGCCGAAAGTCAGACTTCATAACAACTCTGTCTAGTCATAATAAGTCTTTTATTTTCTTAGAAGGCTTTATGATTTTAATGTCTCTACTGCGTAGGTATGACCATTATTCCAGTCATAAAATATTGCTGTTTTATGTTGACATCATTTAAAACTAGCGTATAAAGTTAGTGAAATAAAGGCGACTCCGAATAATTTTGCTTTAAACAGTAAAAAGAAAGGTCATAAGCTAGAGGTTTTTAATGAACTAAAGTATTATAAAAATATAAAGGGGTTAATTCTGGAGATAAAGTGCGTTCGGAGAATTTGTCAAAGAAAATGTCGACGTCACTTGCAGTAATTGGAAAATAAAACTGATAGTAAACGGAGTGTTTATTGCTCCTCTCACAAAGACTCTTAAATAAATAGAATGCTATGCTACCCTGCTTTGTAGGAAATTACGTAGCGGCAATAAGTTTTCCGCCATTTCCATTAGTTGTTCTTACATTGCTCTTGCAAACAAAGTTATTAGCTCCTTCAGTCGATTCTGATGGCAGTGTAACCATCGACACATCGATGGACTCTAAAAATCAGTTCTATAATTTTGTTCAATAGTTAACTCTACACGAAGTGAAATCCAAAAATAAATAAATATCTTGTACAAATAATAGAAGTATTTATAAAGATACTTTCTTAATAATTAAAAGGAGTTGAGGAGTCGAACCAAATGTCTTAAATATTTCGTGATTGTTTCATGATTTCTGTAAATAAATTTGGTTATACATTTATTAATATCCTGAAGTACTGTTTTTGTTCAACTCTGATTAATAAGGTACCTCCTTCGATACACTGCCGTCCCTGACGATGCTTTAGGTGGATGACAGGATATTATTACTATTGTTGTGCTTCAATACTTTCACCGTAGTTCACTCTATCGATTGTATGTATTGGCCATTATCCATAATAATAAGGCTGATTCCGTGCAACTACTTGCTTAATTGAAATTATATCTATTCCATTCTGTATTACTAAAAGAGACAGACTATATTTATAACTGTCAAAATTGTTTTTTTGTGCGTAATGCAAATAAATAAATGAATTAACGATGAGTACGTTTTGTTGGTACCGTCTACAATAATGTATGGACACATGTACAATAATTTAAAAAATATAAGTATTATCTTGGGTTTACCGGAATCCGTTGATTATTTGAATACATGAATTAACTTTGAGTAGGTAATTTTTTCACACCACGTTGTGAAAAAAAAGAAATTTACTCGTACTGACTTTCAGTTTATGAGATAGTGAGATAAAAAGATAATCTTGGATTTTACAATCGGACCCACTATCACCGATTTGTATGACTATCGATAAAATACTTATCCCACCTCTGTCGCGTATCCGTTTACAATACCGCGCCACAGCTATATCTTCTTATTTTACTGGCAATTGAAACAATTACTATGTCTCTCCGTTCAGTAATTCGGGCTAGATCTGGTAATACGATTACCTGGTAGAGTTTTTCGATGCCTCCCTTTGCTAATCGATTTCTTTTCCGTAAAATATTATCTTCTCGTTAAAAAGTAGGTACCTACTTATACTAAGTGTTGTTTATAGAAGATGAGTATTTAATCATTTATTTTATCTATATCTGTGTATCCATTTAAGTGAGTTTTATTAATTTATCACAACGATTTTTCTTATTTTGTCTTTTAAACAGTTTGATTTTAGAATAAATTATACTGAAGTCAAAAATTAAAATTACAATAATGACCGAAAACTCTTCTTACCAAAGATACTTGGCATTTAGAATAAGAAAATGAACATAGCAGTTAAACCCAATTGTCCAAAAAGTTACATTGTAACATAGTACTAAAACATGATAAATTTTTTTTCTCATGTAAAAATGAATATTCGATTGTAGCAACTTGTACAGGAACTACTGATTGAGAACCTGTTTAAGTATTATCCTTTGTGACGTCACAAATTGCGTATTACTCGTATAACTAAAAGGATCATACATAAACCACTTACTCCACGTGCTTATTGCATTATTAAACGCATTGCCTGCCTGCGTAAATCAATGAATGAACGATTCCATTACAAGCTTTTCCATTCTTCTACGTAAAGTTTAAGGTCAAACAGCAAAAGCATGTGGGATATTTTTATTGTGTCTCGCAATTGTATTGAGTGTTAATTTATCATTTAGCATTCAATCAGGAAACATTATCGTTCAATCAATGTATTGCATTCATTTTGGGCTCCGTGTTATTTCCAGTTCACGTTTACTGTTATTTTTCACATTACATTACATACGTTCTAATAATATTTTTATAACTTTTCTATCTCTGAACGTAAACCCTCTAGATATTGACCATAACGCTTAAGTAGGGTTAATCATACGGAAATACCTCAACTCATTCATAATAATTTTATGTACAGGTTTATCTGCCTTACTATGCAATTTTATTACAAAATTTTTACTTTATATCTTTTTTTTCTTTACATACCTACATTTTATGTCTGTATTTATATATTATATGTATTTTACTATGTACAATTATTAGGAAGTAGTATTGTATTTTTATTTGTACTTATTTTATTTGTTAGTTTTATTAGTTTGTAAAATTTTTGGACTTTTATATTTTGGACTCTTCACCGTCTTCCCCTCACAATATTAATTCAACTTTTCTCTACCTGAAGGTTGTCTGGAAGAGGTCGCTTCCAGCGATAAGACCGCCCAAATTGTACTATTCTTAATGTATTTATTTTCCTGGGATTTGTTTCTTTTGTGTGGTGTACAATAAAGAGTATCTATCTCTCTATTTTTCTTTCTCTCAAAGTAAGGAATTTTAACATCCAACCTAGGTCCAACTCCAACTCGACAATGAATTTAGCTAGAGACGGCTAGACGGCACACCCAGACCCGAGCCAATTAGTAAAGTACATTTTCTGAACTGACCCGAACCAGATCCCGGGACCCTTTGCGTTCAAGGCGAATCACAGCGCCATTCGCCTATTGGGTCGTCTACTTACTCAATTTATGAGTTTTTCAGCTTTTAAAAGCTTAGCATGATTTAAATTAAATTTATGAATTCTTGATCCGAGTAGCTTAGGATTAGGAAGCATTAAACTACACAGTAAGTAGTTATAGTTATAAAAAAAAGTTATACGTGCAGCGTACGTGATTGTAGGCCGCTATATTGTGCTCCAAGGGTTCCAAATGACCCGGTTAGCGATGACGTCTGTCCCGACCTCCGCGCGACGAAGGTTGACACCGCTCCCGACACCGGCGAGCGCTTAATGACATCTCTATTATAAAATACCTACCCGTTTTTTCACATAGCTATATTTTCGATACCCACCCCGTATTTCATACGGTCCTATAGAAAACCTTTTTCGTCACGAATTTAAAAATATAAGAATGTTAAGAAAATAGCCCCAATTTGTAATTCTGCCTCTCTTGTTTTTAGGAATTATTTACTTCCTTGTCCCTTCTGTACATTTAGTTTTTTTACAAATTGTTTATTTCTTGTCAGTTGTCTTACACTTAAACAAGGTATTTTAATGGAATAAAAAATCTATTCATCAGAAAGAAATAACAAATACTTATGATTATAAATTAATGAATTTATAATACGTTTTTAGTCAATTTATTTTAAGTATTATTCGGAATACTGGCTGATAAGTATGAGGCCAGTGTACGTGTAAAGTTAGTTTTGCTCTACTTTGTAATAAGCTTCTAATGGGATGAAACACTGACTACATAACATTAGTTACTTTGTGTTATTAGATTATTGCATTACTGGCGCTCGCTACACTATACATAATTTCATCAGGGAAGCCCTCAATTAGCAATTAGATAAAACAGTGATATAGAGAACATGCGACGCACATAGGAACGTGACTCTCCTCACGGCGGCTATCATGCTCCTCAATTATAGTGTACAGTAAACTGTGACATCGGTTCACTGATAGTCCAATGTCCATGACACTTGTCACACTATAATTGGGTGTTTGTTATATATATTCAAAACAAAAACATTAAGACAATGCTTTATTCAGCCCTTATGTATGACTCCTATCCAACATACATAAATACAAAGGATACGTAAACTTTTCTGTATGATTCACTCAGAAAACAAAAGTTTAAACGTATAAAGTTTATGTATTTCGATGTTAGTCTTTTGACATTGAGCATTCAAAAGACTACTTAAAACATTATTTCGATTGGATTAACCTATGACGAAAGTAGTTCCGATGAACACTAAAATAATTATGTTAGAAGATTAATAGAACCAATTGTGGTTTATCATAATTTACAAGGATATATTTTAGGCCGGAGTAACGTCAGCGTAATTCCAAGTACGTTTACTCTAACAAGTAACACAAGTATAAACTAATATTATTTATTCAAGTTATTGAGTTTGCACGCATTTGACATTTAATGTTTTACACTTATTGTGTTGTCGAAGGTAGTCTGAACGAAACTTTTAGTGGTTTTGGTTTGATTACTGAAATATCATTGAATATTTATGACCAATATCAGATCCACCCCGTTATAATTTAAAGCTAAAAGTAGTTTTTACTATCACGCGTTTTACACAATATTGTAGTGTAGTTTTTTCTTTTCAATTGGCCCTCTTATTCTTTCGCCGAATTCTTTGGCCCGAAACGCACAGCATAGTCAGTAATATTTTCTAATTAAGAAACGAGTAGCGTTGACATTGACCTTGTCTTATTTAAACCTTTGGAAAATGTCACACTGTCCGTCCGGTCCGTCTGCGTCTACGAGACTGTGATCTGCGTCTTCAGATCGCATTTTGTCACGGAGACTTCAAGGCAACTGCCACTATGTCAGTATAATATTTGATATTATGTCAGTTTGTAATAACTTAAACAACGTGTTGCATAGTGCTTTATTTAATCTGACAAGCCCCCTTCCCATTTGAGTTTAAGGTATTTGTTAATACTGGCCTCTGCTGCGCCTAATTATGTGCAATGAGATACAAACTTAGACTCTAATGGCTGTTTTATTGAAGTTTGCTATTAAGAATTTACCCTCTTTATTTCACATATAAAACAATCTAGATAGAAATTACGAATTCGTCAAAATATCGCTACCTAAAACAGAAAAATAAGTTTGTAATTTGTATCTTTGAACAAAAAAAACGTATGTATGTAAATCAGATGTTTTGGAATAAGAAGAGAGTACGTGACAGCCACTGTGTACTCTGTAATATTATGTGGGTCACGGCTGCTAGCGTTTCGGATCGGTCGCCGGACCCCGTGTCTCTGATATATCTTATCATAATCACACTTTTACTATCTGTCTTATTAACAAACAGATTATCGTTACCTTTTTAGATAAACTTTTATTATGATGGCAATGATGTTTTTCAGACAAGTGCCTTTGCTTGGCAACACAAATAACGTAATAATCTATGTCCTCAATTTATATAGATGCTCATAATTAGTTGATGAAATATTAAACAAAATATAGTATGATCTTATTAATTAAGTTTTCATTTAAGACTTCGAGTTACCTAAACTTTTTATTAGTGTTGTGTGTGTTTTTCATTGAAATTTACGCCTACGGCATTTTTATGAGTAGGTATTATAAAGAAATCAGTTCTTAAAGCTACGTATAAAATAAAATCGACCGAATGATGTCGAAAGTGCGATCCATAACCGAACCGTAACTGTAACCGAATCAGTCAGATAATAGCATAATCTCGCGATTATAACGAGAGGGAAAATTCCGTAGGGGAATGGAAAATTACATTTTTCTTATTACCACGGTAATCCGAAAACGAGAGCTATAAGTATTAGAGATAAAGCGTACTGAAACTGTTAAATAATAAAATAGCCAAATCACATTCATGTAAATGTCATTGAAATAGTGGGTAAACAGACACAAAGGAAGTGCTAAAACTTTTATTATTTAAACCAATGCTGTTACAATAGTAAACAAGCTAATCGTTTTCCCACTTACTGGTAGGTTAGGAAGTGCACAATTAAAATAAAACTCTTACCTGTTTATTTAATCACAGAAAAGTTAGCCCTCTATGTTCTTTTATGTATTAAATATTTAAAAGCGACAAAAAAAACGTTATACACCGTGATTTTTAATTAACCGAGAAAATTGACTTAACATATTTAGACTTCGGTGAACATTATATTTGTTAAAAATATATTAAAAAACGTATTAATTCAAATAGACATTTCTATCATTACAAATTTACAATATGAACAAACCAACTTAATGTTGACGCGTAAGTAATGTTGACCGGAATGAAAAAAAACATTTTTAATCTTTAGTAAAATAGTGATGTTAATTGATGTCTGCATATTATGTTAGACAATTTTCTCGGGTTGTTAAAAAGTCACGGTGTGTAAGATTTTTGGAAAAAACGAGGACTTAGATTTTTCTTATCTAATTAACATATAAGACCGCCAAAATTGTACGTTTTTCGGTTAAAATCATGTGTGATTTACTTGTATGGTGTGCAATAAAGAGTATCTATCTATCTATCTATCTAACATGTATTTTTAATAATTGATTCCAAAAGTACGATTTTACTCCACGCATAGTTAAGTTGGTAGTGTGGCCATGTTTCCTTCTAGCATAGCGATATGAAAAAAACTGGACACAAGTTTAAAGCCCTATTTTATGATCACTCAAGATGTACGAAGTTCAGCAGGAGATGTGCGTATCAGTAATAAATACTTCTATACTAATATTATAAAGAGGTAAAATTCGTTTGTATGTAGGAGTTAAACTTCGGAACTACTTAATCGATTTCAATGTTTCGTCGGACGTAGGCTACGTTTTGTCCTGTAAAAGTGCATATTTTTCACAGGATGCGAGATAAACATAATTAACAAAGATTTTCGCTGTTAAGCTGTCAAAAAAAAGATTATGAAAACAAAAATATTGTTTACTACCGGTATTCGACACGAACGAAGCCGCAGGCCGGCTAGTGTTAGATAAAGGGAGAACCTGCGCTGACTAATATTATTAAGCAGCTGCTTCAGTAGGCGTGTGCGCTACGTCACACGCGTCTGGTAATTTGCGGTTAGTTTATTTTATAACGTCATAAAATTTATCACCCGCGATAATACGTCACGCAACATAAACACCGCGAATTGTTATTCACAAATTAGTAACAGGTCGCACGTGTCAAGGTTCATTGAAAATTCATGTAGGTACCCACACGATGACAACTAGGTGCCTAAATAATTATTTGTGTACAAACATGTTTTTCCGTTTGGCAAATATGTAGTTACTTCAGATTTGAGTTAATGATGACAAAACAAACAATTATGTAGGTAAAATGTTTTATTTTATTTAAAAAAGAAACTGACTTCAAATAAAAAGAGATCCTACCTACCGGAATAAATCGAATCGTTGGGCGGGGTTGAGCAAAAAACACATATGCTTAGAAAAATTAAAAATCGAATTCAAGGTTCACCATCATACTTAAACCATACTCTATGAGATTATATACCAATTTTTGGTTAAAATCGTTAAATAATAAATTAAAGGTTTTCTCTACTAATTACTCGTAATTATTGATGCCTAGTGCAGTTACTGATGCTGGTGTACTGACGGGATTCTCATATATAAGATGTCTTCATTAAAACAGACTGTATTAACTCAAAATATACAATAGCAGAAAAATAATTCCATGAGTCAGAATTTACAGTTATGAAACGTCTCGTTTACACGTAACCAGTCGACGTTTCGCTAACGAAAATTCTGACATTAAGGACACGTATGAGAGTGAAACTTTGCCTCGACTCGCGTACTCATACGACAATAATATCCGTTTCACGATTTTCCACTTTCCTTATACATTTGGAAACTTTCCAATTTAACATTTCTAACCTGAATACTCCGAGAGTTTCCAAGAAATAATTTCTCATTGTTTTTTTCTGAATAGTCCTCAAATTAGTTGTAACGCACCATGTTTTTTTAAAGAACTGATTTTAATTGTTTCAAAGTTTTCATAAATTCCTAGTACATTGTTGAAATCCACGATGTTGCTTCATTACGGATAAATTGGTAAAGATCTGCAACCGAACAAATTATTTTTCATAAGATGTATTTAAATGAACTGTAGATGAACAATACGCGCTACTCAATGTTTGAAGGATATTCATTGTGTAAATTCAGTAAATTTAAGACAACTAAAACTGTGTAAATGAAAATATTGGTCAAGGCATTTACCTACGTAAATGCCTTTCGAAACGAACAACCTGTCAATGTGCACTGTTATTTGTTAGAAAAAAAATGTTTTTAAATTTTTATTCTTAATCATTTAAATAAATATGAAGTAACAAAAAATATGTAACTTATGCATATGCAAATATGTAACAGCAACGAGTAAATGAAAAAGCAGGCAAGTTTAAGAAATATTTTCCTTTAATGTGTTTACAAACAAATTAAAAAATTAGTGATGGTGAAATTGAATTGGTATACGATTTGGAACGTAATTTACAAAGGCAAAATTTTGTACCTAGCAAACTAAATAAATATTAAATTAAATAAATGCTAACCCATTTGTAAAATAAAATCAAAAAGTAAAATTAAAGATTACTTCTTCTTCATTAAAAAGTAATTAAGATACCTAGGAGTGCCCCTACCTCGGCTATACCTCTACATTTCCACTTCATAATACTTTCTAGGACATAACAACCTGTATATTGCGATTTATATATACTTTGACTAACATCGCAATTGGATACGTAAACAAAACGCTGTCATCGAGATTATTTTGGTACCATATTGTTATTACTTTTGGTAGTTTCCGTAGTACAGGAAGTTTATGTAATATATTAAAAAATGAAGTATACTGTCTGACGTAATATTCGAAATGCCATTTTAGTCCAGAAAAATAATAAAATTAGGGGGAAAATCGTGTAGTTTTGAAAATTGGTACAGTTATACCTTTAAGTGTCTAAATAAACATACTAAAAGTCCTTAAAAGTGAGGACGGTGCTAAGAGTGTACTTATGTAAAAAATTAAGATCCTACATAAAATTTCCTATAAACTTAGTTGTATTCATTTTTACTCTACAAGCAACACTTTTGGAGCTACAGCAGGGTAGCTAAGTTACCTCTCATTTTGTTCTTTTTCTACATAATTTAAGCGAGTACGTCACAACCTCAGCAAATAATAGGATAGGAAAAATGACAATTGTTAAGCTTTTTGAAAGAAAAAAACAAATAATCAAGTAAGTATACAACGTGTTACATATTTCCCTATAAAAAGGAAATTTTTATTAACGCATATAATATAACTAATAACCTGTCACGTCAATGAAACTGAATTTTCATAGATTATTTTAATAGAAGATAACACTGTTAATAATAATTAGAAAGGTTTGCAATCTCAATAGAATTTTGAGTAGACTCAATAATTTTAACTTTATTCCGGTTATTCATACAGATATTCGACATATAAGAAAAAACCTACAACCTCAACCCTAGAGGATTTTTAGTTATGTATGTTCATCTAGACACAACTATAAACTTTCAAACCTACACGAATTATTTTCCCTTATTGGCTCATAAACGGCGTAATTCAATGTGGCTATTTGGTTTCTAAACCAAAATCCCATACTAATCTTAGCACAAAATGTATACACAAAAGGTGACTAAATTTTGACTGATCATTGCAAGTTAATGATAGATACAGAGTTAAAAGTGAGTGGCTCTACAAAAAGTGATTACCTACCTATAAAGAAAAAACTTCCTAACACATTTCGACTGTTGTTGCACGTTGGTACTAACTTGCAAATAGATTGCATAAAAACTAATCTAGTTATATTTAGAATGATTGGTAGATACTTGGATAAAAACTCAGTCAAGTGTTTTGAGTGAGACAAAGATTATAAATGACATCAGGAACTGTTTTAGTAACAATGCCTATCGTAAGCTTTATTTTTAAGTTGATAATACTGATTATCCTTGTTTTTAGGTATAAAAAGACTCACATAATCGTAAGATTATTTATTTAGTGGTAAGTGAGGTCAGATTTTATGGCTCAATAAACGATTGAATAGCATTCAAGATTAATGTCGTAATAGTCGTAATTAATCTATAAAACGTCGGCTCTGTTTACTTCCGATCCTGAAAACGCTTGAACAGGGATAACTCGATAAAGAACTAGGTCAAGAACACGTTTAATTTTGAACAACAGCGCTAGGTCTCGTACACCTTGACGACAGGCGCGTATAACGACGATATACTAAGCAACAGATTTTAACAACGTATCGTAAGCTAATTTATTTTTAATAACCGTCATTATCGTTTTTTAAACATTAATTATTGATTTTAATCTAAGATATATTAACTGAGGAAAACGAAACTCAGATAATCCAATACATGTGACGTCTATCTATTAAACAGTTGGTAAAAGCCTTAGGTCATTGTTTTCCTTACATTTAATTTTATCACGTCATGGAACAGCCGATTTTGTGCTTGATAAGCACTCATTTCACTCTATCTACATATCATGCGGCTACATCAATGCAATGGCCTGTCAACGCCTAACAAACAAATCCAATTAGAGCAGTCGCAGTATGACGTATCATAGAAAACGACGTCACTGGTAACTGGTACAATGAATTCGGCGAGAACTCCTTTCTCTACGTTAGGGGCTTGGAGAGGATATCTGACTAGCTGTGATGAATGTAGATTAACAGTAACACACAATACTCGGAAGGAGATATTTTTGTACGTAACTGTGACGATATCATCGTAGCACAAGGCAACGAAGCAAGCACACCGCGACGCTTCACGGCTTCAGTTTAGCGATAGCGCTCGGAGCTAATAGACGCTTAGCTTTGTGACTGTGAATAAGGATTATCGTTTGGAACGGAATTAGTTTGCGCGTTCGGTTTTCGAATCTGACTTTTTTTGTGACTTCTTATAAGTTATTATTGGGAAATGCGCGTGTGCGCTGAGAGACAAAGCGTTCGTTTAGCATCGGCCCGCTGGCTGCGCCGTCGAGCTGCTAAGATGGCCCACTCAATCGGGATGTTGCACTTTCAGTTCAAGCGCATGCTGAACAAGGAGCTGAGCCACTTCTCGGAGTCGAGCAAGTCAGGCAACCAGATCTCCGAGTACATCTGCTCCACATTCTTGGGTGAGTTTTTTTTTTTTAATATTAATATCCTGCCTTTCCCCTCGAAGACTAAGATTTTAATTTAAAAAAGAAATGTTAGCGACAGTTTAACGGTATATCATAGCAACAGTAAGGTCTTTAAATACTTTTGAGTAGGTTGATCCCTTTAGTATTTATTTACTTGTATTTAAGTATAAAGTGTAATCAATTCAACACTTCACATGACTAGTGCTCTAATTAGTTGATAATATGCGATTCAATGTTAATTCTGAACGCAATCGTAACGAATAGAGTTGTTATTGCCAAACGAAACATGAAAATAACAAAACACATAATAATTTTACATTATGATAAACTCATTCAAACAATAGTTTTACGACTCAAATACTGGGGTAATAATACTTAAAGCGCACTTGAGATCAAAATACAATCTTGTTCAAAAAAATTGACAAATTCGCTTTTCGATGTCAATTATGATTTTGTTGTTGTGCGCTTTATCTCTTTCACGTGAGATTATCGAAAAAAATGCATGTATATTTAAACAATGCGCATCACCAGGTGATTACCCTTTTCTATTAAAAAAAAACAGGCGTGATATATAAACAAATGTTAATGACAAAACGTATCAAGGTTGGCGTATTGGTTTATTATCGGGTATTGTAATTAAATATGTACAAGGGATCGCGCTTAGCTCCCTGCGTGACGCGCGTGGCGCCCGCCCGCCCTACCGAAACTTTTCTACGTGACTTGCGTAGGCAAACACAGCTTATAGATTATACACGTACAATGGAAGTGCTTACTCAGTAGCTTTTCTTTATAAACTTCTAAACTATGTTTAGCACTCCCCAGGGAAAGTCTTTGATAAAAGTACCTAACACATAATAATTTGATTTGATAATGATAATTAAATATTTGATCGATCGTCCTATACTGTTTTAAGATATTTCTGATACTTAAATATTTTGATATCCTTTATGTTAAGAAATATTTGGCTAAATTTTTGAAACCAATACATACATACACTAAAGACAGTAAGGATTCATTAATATAATACCTCCTTTCATTTAACTGTTTAAAGCACACATCTACCCGAGTAACATTATAACATAAAAGATTTTATTCGTGTTCGTTTAAGACCCGTCGCCATCTGTCACAGCTCGTTAAAGTTAGTCGAGTCCAACATGCAAATTAATGGTCACTCAAATATTCTCGACCGATCCGGATACGATCGGTTCACTCTGGAATAAATTGCTACAGTTTTTAAGTGACAATAAAGGCAATAAAATTTATAGCATACGTCCTTATGGTGCTTGTCCAGGGGCAGATGAAGAAGTGGTCAAAAATCTAACATTCAGATGTATTCATGTGACAATTTGTCCATGATGTAACCCAAATAGTCAAGGTTCACTATAAAACTATATTATGGTTATCTGAGTTTTATATTTAGATTTAAAATGTGTGATGTGACGACACCAATCAACTTGATATCACATGATAAAGAGAAATGATAATTACCCACTCAAATGTGGATTATTAATTTGTAACAGATAACTGGGTCCTATGAAAATGGCTTGTAAAAAATCCTTTTTTACCGCGATATGGCAGTTTTAAAAACTCAGATACTCGTAGGCAACGAATAATAACAAAGTAGTAATAGTTTGGTAATACCTATAAATAAACCATAGTAATCGTGAGCACGCGACGGTCCAGTGTACCTAACTTGTTTCAGTATCAAAACCGTAACTGATGTTGTTATGTACGGTATTAAAACAATGACATCGCTTGTTAAGTAATAAGTAGGTACTAATTGCCGATTATAAAATCCAATT
Source organism: Anania hortulata (assembly GCA_963576865.1). NCBI lineage: Eukaryota > Metazoa > Arthropoda > Insecta > Lepidoptera > Crambidae > Anania > Anania hortulata. The sequence continues at coordinate 12,897,337 of OY756392.1, read as the reverse complement.
AATGGTTAAACTGCAATAATACACGAGATGTTTAATTTATAACCTATATAACTAATTTATATTTTTTAAACTGTCCTCCACCTGAAGATTGTCTGTAGATCGCTTCTAGCGATAAGACCGCCTAAATTTTTCTTTTCGTAATGCATTTTTCTGTCTACTGTTTGTTTTGTATGGTGTGCAATAAAGAGTAATCTATTTTCTTGTCTACGTTTTCTACCAAAGCGCTATCATTGCTTAAAAATACTACATCAATAAACTTGAATAAAACGTACCTAGCAGGTATTAGTGCTTGTAGTACCGAATAAGAACTAGGCAAATATTTCAGGGGCATATAAACACCAAAATCATAATTAAAAAGATGCTATCATTATTAAGTAAACTAATTAAACCCGTATTATACCCTAAACAATTATTTTACTAGTCTAAATACCGGAACATCGCAACTTATCAACGGGGATGACTTATCAGTAGCCCAGACATCTTGTGCATGTACTCAACATAATAATAATATAAAGTAAATAAACAGTTCTATCTATGGCAAGATAACGCAGGAACTTCGACCTCTCCGCGCAAGCGTAGCCAGAAACACATCGATAAGTGACGACGCCATATTTATTTTATTTCTCGCAAAAATAATCTCATTTATTTTGGCACGAAAATAAAATTTCACGCTCGCATGTACAATTGGAATGTAATAAAATACGCGCACCTTATGCAAATTGAATGGGACCCGATACATTTTTAAACATTGTAATTGCACACGGAATTTAAATATCAAATTCGCCATAAAATTTTCCATAATATCCTTAGTGATGCATCAATTAACAAGTGAATAATAAAATTGTTAACCTATTGTCAGAAAGTCGCTGATTACTAAAATCTAAATAGGTAAATTAAGTCTAAAATCTAATATAGAATATAGATAACGAGTTAACTTGGGTCATTTGTCTACTAGAAATCTAAGAAAAAGTTAAAAGAACCGCAAAATAACAAGAGTAATCTCGCTGAGCATATAGACTTTTAGATTAGACGACAGGTTCACAAGTCGTCTTTTAAAACAATTGACCATTGAATGTATGGTTTAAGAAACAGGTTTATAGTTAGAATGTTTTATCTTTGACCGAAGTATAATCAAAGCGTTGTCTCGATCTCAATTATAACTTCAGTGAAGTGCCCTTTTTCTTTGTCAAAAGACTGTTTAGTTTTCATGCGAAGTTTGTTGCTATAAAACAAAATTATAGTTGCTAGGCCCACTTTTCTACCATGGGTTTTTGTTAATAAGTCGGCAGTCGCAAACGTTAGATCAAATGTAGCTTTTACATTTTTAACATGAGTTTCATGTCCACACATATCGAATCTCATAGCAGTAGCTTGAAGAATTGGTTCAAGGATTCCAGAGGAATCTGTCCTATATACGCCATCCGCCAACCATAGCCTCGCAACTCCTAATTAATTTGTTTGCGCACAATGACAGGGCCGACCCGACACCCAGAGCCAATAGTTTGAATGCCAATTACGATATTATGCAAACATAACCCCATTATTTATCTCTCATATCTAAAGTATTATTAGATATTAGATAACTAGGAGAATAATACGCAATACCACATTTCGTTTGAAGTCTGAAACGTGTATTGTTTTTATGTATTTATTTATTTATCGATGGTTCCAGAACAGGTTATCGGTTATAGCCATTGTTTAAGTCATACACTAAGTACACGCAACAACAAGTTACATTGACTTTAATACAGGGTGTAACGAAAAGGTGAAATAAAACTTTGAGGGGTTATTCTACGGCTAAATTACATCAACTTTTTCTATGGGACCAACATCAAAATCGCAAAAAAAAACACTTTCCCATACTTAAACGCGACCAGCTGGCATCAGTTTGTATGGAAACGTCAATTTTTTTGAGATTTTGATGTTGGTCCCATAGAAAAAGTTGATGTAATTTAGCCGTAGAATAACCCCTTAAAGTTTTATTTCACCTTTTCGTTACACACTGTATATTTGGTATAACAAACCATTGGAGATTTTTTGCAAGTAAGAATATGTATGCCGAATTATTATTTTTTCAAATAAAAAGATTACAAATGAGAGCACATTTTATCTTTTAGCCAAACAATTATCGAGTGCAAGTTTGCAAATAACAATTATCACGTGTAGTTAACCAATTCTCATTATACGATAATACGAACGTTTACTAAGTGGAATTTCTATTTCTGTAGACACATAATATCGAGGGCGCTTTACTAAGTGGGCCAATGTAAACAATTTCAGTATTTTCGAAATGATGCCAAACACCCATAGATCATTCATAGTCATTTCGAAATCGCAGCGTAATAAAATATACCGGTAATGTAAAATTCGTCTGAAAATAAATACATTTTATTCCGCCTCTTTTTTAGGGTTCCGTGTACCCAAAGGGTAAAAACGAGACCCTATTACTAAAACTCCACTGTCCGGTCTGTCTTTGACCAGTCTGTATTTCATGCACCACGCTAGCTAGACAGTTGAAATTTTCATAGATGATGTATTGCCGCTATAACAACAAATACTAAAAACAAACTTATTTTTTTAATTATTACTAAATATTTAAGTATGGCTTCCATACAACAAACGTGATTTTATTGCCGTTTTTTGCTCGAATTAATAACAGAAACAGATAGATAGACGTTTGAAATATTCACAGAATATTATAGATAATGGTACGGAACCCTCCGTGCGCGAGTTCAACTCGCACTAGGCCGGTTTTTTTTTATATTTATAATGATGATAATTATCATCAGGCGTAACTGTATTTTTATGTACATTATAGGATATTTCTCATTAAACAAATATGCTCGGTCCTGGTGTAATGTTAAACCTAGCTGTTCTACAGTAGCCGGTATGAGTATAGGACGATGATATGATACGCCTGAAGCCCCCACAGCACTAGTAGAATGGAGGCGCTGAAGGATTGGGCGCAGTCATAATGCGACAACTTTTTTCAGGCTAACTTGACTCATAACTTCGCCCGGACGCGATTTGAAAGACATTTCTGTCTAGGACAGCATTATAGCTAAAACCAGTACTGATTTTACCGTATAACTGCAAATCTTTTTAATCGATCAGTATGTATTGGTACTGATAACTTTTAAGTTTGATATAAGTAATTACAATAAGTCAGGTGATGATTCATGCTCTTTTCACTTATATGACACACACTAATAATAATTTAAATTATGTGCAATTAATGATGAGTTGTAATTTACTGCACAAGGAAATTATATTCAAGTAATTATAGGCAAATTATTTCCATTGGCAATAAATAATTAATAAATATTTCTAAACTTATTGCAAAATACTAGCAGAAAAGAAGGTGGAAAAGAAGACAGGTCATGGAAACAGGTTGCTTGTAATGAAGAAGGTCATTAAAAGGTCTCATCCCTAAGCGACAACCCTTCGATAACAAATCAAATAAAAGTCACGACGACGACGACGACTGATCAACAAAAAAAGTTTAAATCTTAAGCTTAGTTATAAATCGACTGAACAATACCGACAAACACGTGATGTAGTAAAATGGTATCAATCAAACTCAATATTAGATAGGTACTGCATACGTTCACCCACTTTCTTTCGGCACACATACACATTGACACAGTTTTGGTAAAGTAATAAATAATATCATAACCGACCACCTATCAGTTAATATTAATGCCTATATTTATAGATATTAGCGCAGCTTGATAGATGTGTCGTAAAATATATTTGGGTCAACGTAATAATCTTCAGCAATTATCTGTTCTTTCTCACCCTAATTTTGTTAATCGATTTAAGAATTGTTTGATTTGTAATCTGGATAATGTAATCTGCAAAATTAAAATCAGTATACCAACAAGTTGATACAATTCTAATCATTAAATCCTTTATCTTTGCAGACAAACAACAAGACATCGATCTGCCATCATTGCAAGTGGAAGAGGGTTCAGAACGTACCAAGAAAAAGGATAAGCCTCGTCATGTTGGACCAGGAACTACCATGTCACAAGTAAGTGTCTAAACTCTATAAACTTAAAAATAAAAACAGTTATATTCACTCTTTCTTTTCAGCAGGTACTAATTAAAGTTTTATTCATTTGCAGATTTCTGGTGTTAAGAGGACACTTACCCACACCAACAGCTTTACTGGTGAACGCGTCCCAAGATACGGAGTGGAGACACCTCATGAAGAGGAACTGGGACGACTTCTCGGAGACCTGGACCGCTGGGGCGTAGATATCTTCCGCGTAGGCGACCTCTCCTGCGGTCGACCGCTCACAGCGATCGCATACTCCGCCTTCACATCAAGGGAGCTTCTGACTACGCTACAGATACCAGCCCGTACTTTCTTAGCATTTGCAGTGACACTCGAAGAACACTATGTACGTGACAATCCTTTCCATAACTCACTGCACGCGGCCGATGTCACACAGTCAACAAATGTTCTCCTGAACACACCTGCTTTGGACGCCGTCTTCACACCCATTGAAGTCTGCGCAGCATTGTTCGCAGCATGCGTACACGATGTCGACCACCCTGGCCTCACAAACCAATTCCTCGTCAACTCAAGTTCTGAACTCGCGCTCATGTACAATGACGAGTCCGTGCTAGAGAACCATCACCTTGCCGTAGCATTCAAGCTTCTACAGAATGACGGCTGTGACATTTTCGTAAACTTGCACAAGAAACAGAGGCAAACTTTACGAAAAATGGTCATCGATATGGTGCTCTCGACTGACATGTCGAAACATATGAGTCTACTAGCAGACTTGAAGACCATGGTAGAAACTAAGAAAGTGGCTGGCAGTGGAGTGCTACTACTAGACAATTACACAGACAGAATACAAGTCTTGGAGAATCTCGTTCATTGTGCCGATCTCAGCAATCCTACCAAACCGCTGCCCTTGTACAAACGATGGGTGGCTTTACTTATGGAAGAATTCTTCCAGCAAGGAGACCGAGAAAGGGAGCAGGGAATGGACATTAGTCCGATGTGTGACAGACACAATTCAACAATAGAGAAATCTCAAGTCGGCTTTATCGATTATATCGTTCACCCCCTGTGGGAGACGTGGGCTGATCTAGTACATCCCGACGCTCAGGACATATTGGACACGTTGGAAGAGAACCGGGATTACTACCAGAGCATGATTCCTCCGTCGCCGCCGCCAGCACCTGTTCAGACCTCGCACTCAGCACAGGACGATGATCGCCCAGAACAAATACGCTTCCAGGTGAGTTTTAATTCAAATCAAATCAAATGATTTTTTTTGCAGCACAAATTATGCTATTATCTGATCTTCTTCTATTCATTCTTACATTTAATTAATGTAATTTAATGTTATAAACCCCATCTAGTTAGTTAACTTAATCATACATTCGCGCCTGGCGTGCAAATTTAGTTCTTTCGATGTAATCAGTTTCCCGGTCATAGCTCAATTAAACAATTACGTAATAAAGATAAAGGAGCTTTAAAATCGATATAAAATACCGCTTATTTTTGTTCTCAGTCAAATCCAAACTTATTATTCTGGTCATAGGTTATTCAAGTTAAGTTCACATTAGATAATATACTGGTTTCATTCAGTTTTTCATACAAATATTATGTATAGGTAACGCTGGAGGAGGGTGAAGGCTCAGAAGATTGCGAGGGTGAGGGTGACGGCGGGATGTGACGGAAACTACTGGGAATTTGTAAGAAACTCTCTGAGAAGATGCAGGTGTGGTGGAGGCTCTGGCAGTAAAGCCGCCGGGCGCGGTGGACGGCGGGTTGTTGGATAATAATAACACTTGTTGACGCTTAAACTCGAAATGAAACGATCTGCGGGTGTATCGTAACATTTCGATTATGATTATTTATATGTGATTATTATGCAATGTTGTTTAGAGTTACCTAACGACTAAAATATAATGTCCCTCCAATGACTGTGTAATTCGATTGTCTAGTGTTTTTACTATTGTTTCGTTTGTCTAACCAAAGATATGATTCGGTTTATGTTCACAGAAACGTTCAATATCCCTGTAAGTAGTTAGTGTTCGGTTAAAATTAAAGTCGTGTAAGTAGTTTTAGTCGTCGACACCGAATGTACCGGGTCGACTAAATAAGGACATTGAAAACGCTTATTAATTGGTATGAAAGGGTAATTTATATTGTCATATCATCCACGTTTCTCATATTTAATACGGGTTTGCGATAATGATGTTATTCACCAAAATATATTAACATGATAGGTATCCTAAATATAAATCTATTTTAAGGTAAATTTTAAAAATTGCCTTTCGGAGTTGTTGTGTCTTTTTTCTGAATATATAATATTCGGCCAGCCTCTTCTGTGGAAAGACACGTTCCCACGTTCATCCTGTTAGATAGCTTTACTTGGTTTGATAATCCTAATAGCACCTCATTTCTTATGGAGGATCGCTGGCGATCCCTTTACTTTTCTCTTTAGAATAGTGTATTATTTTTGTAAAATACTTACGTATTGTATTCTAGTTCTCTTGTATCCAAATAATTTTAAAAAATAGTCATGAATCTTCAAAGAGTTTTTGTGCAACTAACGGCTTGAAGTGTTTGATTAAAATGTTAAGTACTAACAAAGAGTGGTTTGCAAATAAGTTTTCTCTCGGACGAGTTCGATTTAGTTTGGGCATTTTCGTGAGTGCGGTGTAAGCACGGGCCGGGTCTTGCAATAGTACATACTAAGTAGATAGTTTCCGAAGCACTATTTCTTCGCACAATATTCATGGTATTATCTTACGTATTCAATGTTAGTTAGTGCTCATCTCGTACTATTACGTCATTTCTGAGGAATAACATATTCAACACCGCAGATCTGATCTTCATCCACCCAGTATTGGTTACCATTGTATAACCTAGTAGTCCCAGGGTCCTATGACTCTTCATTTAAGTAGTCAACATTGTAAAGGTGAAATAATAACTTACCTGTATTATCTTTGCATTTCATTAGAGCCATCGTTTTAATGAACGATTTTGTTACATAAGAGCTGGTCTCTAATCTTTCATGTACTCAAAAGATATTCGTTATTACTTGATAAAATATTTGTTTTAATTCTTGACAAGCCATCGTTTTCGTTATAAAATTGTATTGTCATTGTTTCACCTAGTATGGTATTATTTTGTGAGTATTCTCTAAGTCAGTCATGTTAGCGTTCATCGGAGTCAAGAATGAAGGTCCAATGTACATTATTTTCGTAGGTAATTTAAGATTTATTCGGCGACAAAAATTGTGGAAGTACGCAGTTGCGCCGTGATGTCTTCAAATTGTCTGATTTTGGGAATGCATAGAATAGGATTTGGACATAAAAAAAATAAAACGCTTATCTACTTGTGTGTTAAAATAGAGACATTACGCTTAGAATCATTTGTTTTCTAATGTATATGTATTTGTAACGAAATTGTGTTATAATGTTCGTATTACAGTAGATCTGTGTATAACACGTACCCAATCTTCGTAATAATATTATGGGCGCAGACAAATGTACTCAAGTGTGCCGTGGCATGCTCCATGGCTTACGATACTTATACAACCTCTTCTTGGAACCTAACAGTCGTGTACCTAGATTTACAATTGTTATACGTTATCAGCATCTCATTCAATAGATGTACAGACCTAATTAACTATGGTATATTATAAACATTAAACAGAATACCGAGTGACATGTCAAGTATGTTTGGGCACAAGACGGAACACTGTTCTTGTACCTAACATGAGAACAAAAGACGGATTTTACTCTTAAGACTTGAGCATGGCATGTCATTATCAATAGACGTATTTAGAATTACCTTTAATGAAATTATCATGTTATTTTCGCCAAAGTGGTTTCAATGTTGTGTATGTTTTGTCAGTATGGAGAACTATCGCTAAGATTGGATAATACCTAGTTAAATTAATACCGAGTTAAAAAAAGTGTGCAATGCTGGACATTTGCATTACTTAATATTTATGTTTAAAATAAAAAAATAGCTTGTAATAGTTTAAATGAATATTTGAGTTGAATTAAAGAATATTAATGTATTTAGAATAAAAAGATATGGGAGAAAACTCTAAAGCTGTTTCATTATTTCCGATTCTTAAGGTACCTACCTAAATCTACCCTTTTTCTCAATTGGGCACATTCTTAACACCTACTTACATAATTATATAAATAAGTTAGTAAACTATTCTTACATAATTACCTTAGGTATACCTACTACCATGGTGTCTATATTAAAGTCCGCCATTTTTTGGTTGTCGAATACCTATTATAAACAATCCTGAAGCTAATTGTTTTTTAACAAAATCAATCACTTAATAATAAAAACGGACAAAAATAGTAACCTACTATTGTAATTTATTTATTTAACAACAACAACAAAATCCTTTTTATTTATACAGTTCGCTGATTTTATAGTAAGATTTGTGTAAAAAGCTACGCCTAGATTGTTTAGAATATAAGAAACAAGCAAAGAAAAACGAACTATAGTTAACTACTACCTCTCAGTTACAAGATGAAACAAAGTCACCCAACTATTCTCTCTGGGCTTTTGTATAGGTACTTTTACACTATTTTGACTAAGAGCCGATTTTTCAATAGCCAGATAACTTTTATCCGAGAAATAATATTGTCATTATGACACATTTTCTTGGAAACTCAACATCAAAGTCAAACAAACAGGTTTTTGACCTCTGTAGCGGAGAGGCGCGCACACCGGACTTGATGTCGCAATCTTTCCCGAAATCCCGGGTTTTGGTACCGTCGTATTTCTGTTACACAAGTTCATTAGCTACTTACCATAGCATCAGAGCAATGATGTGATGTTGTCCAATTATCTATATATAAAAATACTATAGACAGAAAATATGACACAAGAAATTGCTACTTTCCTCTCAGTACAAGTACAAGTATTAAGTTGCCAGGTAACAAGTAAGTAAGGGGTAAGTAAATATTTCGTAAATATTTCTTCATCAGTTAATTACCTACTCGTTTTTTTTATGCAACAAAAGGTTATTTTACCTATTCCCGAAAAGCAAATCGCCCCTTAGGTAATATTTTCTGGAATGGGGCCTACCAGGCGCCTATTGCCCCTACCCAATATACCTTGGAGTTATTTTCACGAAATGGGGAGCTTCAGCACAGAACACTCTGCTACTCGGCCGGCGAGTACCTACCTATGCCTACCCTGTGTGGAGCCGCACAGCACACGCAAAACAGGCGATACGTCGAAAAATTATGTGCTGCTTAAAACCGACTTCAGTCCTAAGTACCCTGTCTGGTATCGCACCACTAAAAGTCCGTAGAGAAGAAGCTAGCTCCGTGAAAAGAACCAAAGCAAAGTATGATTCCCGCCACCCAATGTTCCCGTGGTCCACAGTGCCGCGAAGAGTCGTTCGGAGCTCCATGTCAGAGACTTGTTGCATCACCAAGAATGCTCCCCAAACGAGGTTCACAAGGTGAAAAGAGAAGTACCAGTCACCGAGACCCTCCCACAAGGCAAAGACCTTCCGTGGTCGACCTAGAAAGCCTATAGAACAGTAGAACATGAACATAGGTCGGCCATTGTATGTTTGTTTGCGGTGCTTCTTCTCAAACATTTTATCATTAATTCAATTAGAAGGTTAATTATTACTTCTAAGTTCAAATAATTACAAGACACTACTGACGTAATGGAAAATCTAAGTAATTATAAAGGCAAACAAAAATAGGCCTTGAAAACTTTCTATATATTATGTGAACATAATCAAAATATTACAGGATATATTTAATCTACATAGAAATGTCGCATGAGGTCAGGTACATTACATACATTTTTTTCTTAGAAGTGTCGTCACGAGCTCCCGAAACTCCCGAACTGTGACGCACTTATATCTTTGTTATTTTTTGGTTGATTGACAGGGGAGGAAATAGGTGTCATTATTTTTTGATAATCTAACTGACGGACTAAATAGAATTTCATTTTCTTTACCCAATCGTCATCCCTAGTTAGTCTTTTTCCATTTGATGTGGGAGGAAGAACTAATAGTTTTTCGTATCTTACATGTTATTTAAAATCTCTCTCTATCTATGCTAAATAAGAAATATGTTCATAAATTCATGAATGCTTATAGTTTACTAATATTAGTGGCATTATTATACTAAAGCACTGATTTGGTATTATAAAGGTAAAACAAACAAGCATTCATAAAACTGCAATTCATAAAGCATTAATAAATACAGCGTGAAATTTTAGTGGTTGTTTTCAATAATTACTCGACTATAATGTATGAAGCAGAAATTTTTTGGCGATTTCAGAGTTGGTTCCATAATAAGTTGTTTGTTTTTAAGAGTGGAATCACCTCCCCGCGGGAAAACAAGCACTAAAATTTCACGTTGTATATTTTTACTTTACGTTCTGAAATAAGTTTGTAAAACAGAAAATAGAAAACTATGATAACGACATGCGGTCTAAATGACAAAGAAAATTTTAGACTACACTTTAGATAGGAAGATAAATAATTACAACAAAATCTACCCTTGACTTGCAATTAATAGAAATTCAACAGATAAAACAATCAAACTTGCTACAAACTGAGCCTGTTATTACTGTAAATTGGTGGCTATGCTTTTAGGCTTTTACTTTTAACATTCCTTGAGCAGCAGACGTTTTGAGCCTTAACGACATTCAAACAGTATTTTTGGGACGTAATGGAAACGTATTATTGTTGTTAACAAACTTACTCAACAAAATATTATTATACAGGGTTATTTGTAAAACATCATCAACCCCTTAGGGGCTGATTTTGGTGTTTAATACAAAATCTTTTTTTATGAGACCAACACTGAAATCAAAAAAAAATATTCACTGCTCCATACAAACTGATGTCAGCTGGTGGCGGCTTAGTAGGGAAGTAATTTTTTTTTGCGATTTCAATGTTGGTCCCATTGAAAAAGTTGTTGTATTTGAGCACCAGAGTCAGCCCCTAGAAGGTTGATGTTTTACAAATAACCCTGTATAAGTAGTATTATGCGTTAAAAATAAGATAATTGGTTTAGGATTCATTTTTATAGCTGTAAAAACAAGGGATATCACTACAAACATTGCAAAATAAATAGTTTTTTGGCTGTATAAAACCGTATTTGGGCGTAGTTTAGGCCCTTGTCAATAGACGAGGGTCTAACATGTAATACATACCTATTTAAATAAACCGGATCTCGAACTATTAACTACCTATGCCATACGTACTAGAAAAGCCTCTAGTATTGATCAAATAGCAAGTAATTTAGGCAATCCAACCAAACATTAAAACTGACATACACCATCTGGCGTTATCAGACCATGACACGGGACAAACCTTATCGTTCTCTGTTCCTAAAATGCTTAATGCTAAGGAAAAATCGACAAAGCAATTTTTTTACATAGGTTTACTGCTATGGGGATTGCTGCTGACATTTAATCAATCTTTGTGTTGCAGAAAAGAGCCGTGCAATATACTGTCTTGGACCTCGTGACTCTCTGAGGGAGATTTTTAAAGATATTAATATATTAACAGTAGCCTCTCAATACATTTTTGAAAATATTATGTACGTTCGAAAAAATCTAAGTGTGTTTAGCTTAAAAAGTGATTTTCATCATTTTAATACTCGTAATAAAAATAAACTTGCCGTTCCGAGCTTCAGACTACACAAAGTTGGTAATTCATTCTTGGGGAAATGTATTAAATTTTTTAATAAAGTTCCACAGACTTGTTGAACTACCTGTACATGAGTTCAAAATTCACATTAAAAAAAAACTTATGAAAAAAGGGTATTATAAGGTAGACGATTATTTGAACGACAAGAGTGCATGGACTTAACCTGCTTAGATCGCACTTACTTCATGTCTTGTAACTGTATTTCCTGTAAAAAAGGCTGACAAAGGTGACTGAGTTTGTTGCGCCGTTTCTTCTCATCACCAGCCGATATGTAGTTCCGAAGCGGTGGTAGGGTAAAGCTATATTTTGGGACGTGTATAAATGCCCGGAAGAGGGCCTATATACTGAATAAATGAGTATTAATGAGTATTAATGAGTATTTGAAAATCGACGTGACTTCTGTAAAGAAAATATAGCAAAATTTATTGAATGCATTTCGTCACTCTCTTTTAGTGAGGTATTCGCTATGTGCAAAGTGGTTGGTGGGGGGCGTCAAATCGATCGCAGCACGCTATTTGGCAGAAATGTGAAACTCTGGACTGTCATGTGTCAAATTGCTATATTTCCATAGAAATCTATACTAACGTTATTAACTATTTTTAAGTAAAAACGTAAAAATTCGCGATGTAGGTCACAATAAGTGTTGTGTTATAAAGTGTAGAAACAATGAGAAAAACAGTTCGTGCATGTTTTATTCGTTTTCAACATCAAGATGGAAATTGGAGCATAAAAATAAATGGATAGCTGCGGTAAAAAGAAAAAAGTTTGTAGGGGGTTGGTGTCACAGACGTTTGTCTTATGATCACAGCTCTTATTAAGTAGCTTTGTCCGTTAGTTCTCAGCTCTTTAACTTCTCTCACATGCTGTGCAAATACTAATTCTTTCCCTTTTTGCACAGTTTGAGGTTGGAAAGTTATATCATGTTGTATCGATTAAAATCCCGTACGTATTATAACATTTATATTTAAGTTCAAGTAAGAAAATAACTTATTATAATATGCACAAACTTTTTAGATATTTTCATCTAATTTCGAAGCAAAACAATCCGAAAATCATTCTAAAACCATCCAGTTGCCATAATTTGAGAGATTTTAGTCCACACTAATTGTGGTCACTAGAGGCGCTGTCATCGCGCATACAACGAATATGAGGAGAAGAATTGCGACAGATCGTTTGACACGTTTCATGACCTACTCAAGCTTTTTTATAATCTCTGTTTCCGATATCTGTTCGATCTGTGTTACAATTGGAAAAAAGACTGTTAATAATAAATGGGTGACAAAAGGCTTAAAAAGGTGCTGTGTAAAAAAAGGTCATTGTACATAAAATACCTAAAAGAAACCACTAATTAAAAATACAATAAAAAAGGTAAGTACGCAGACTACACTAGAATATTGAAAAGATGCATTCAAAAATCGCACCAAATAAACAACAATAAATATATCGTGCGCTCTAAAAACAAATGTAAGGCTTCCTGGAACATTGTTAAAAACAACAATAACCTGATTAATAGTAAATATGACATTAAAGCTATTATTAAAAACGACATCAAGTATGAAAAACCTAATGACATTTCGGAATTGTTTAATGATGACTTTATTAATTTGACTACTGACAATAAAAATAATTACGACATAAACAGTAATAGTAAAAATATAAACATTGACGACACAGCAAAAAGCATGTTTGTATCACCACACAACACCACACAATGTACAATTAGCGTATCTGAAGTGATTACAATTGTCAAATCATTAAACAATACAAATTCCGTGGGTCATGATGAGTTAAATACGAAAATGATAAAAATATGTTCCGATCTCATAGCGCAACCGTTAGCGTATATAATTAATTTGTCCTTTGAACAAGGTACTTTCCCTAATCGTCTTAAATTGTCAATTGTTAAGCCTATATTTAAAAAAGGAGATCCAACAAATATGGGAAATTATCGACCAATCACTTTAATACCGATTTTATCGAAAATCTTTGAGAAGGCGATGCTTGTGAGAATCGAATGCTTCTTAACTAAAAATAATATTCTAGTGTCAAACCAATTTGGGTTCAGAAAAGGCGTCTCCACAACTCATGCATGTTTTTCTTTAGTAAAAGAAATCACAGAAGCTTTGAATAATAAACAAGCGGTTGTGGGACTACTCCTGGATATGAGCAAAGCATTCGACTATGTTTGTCACTCCCGGCTTCTTTTTAAATTACAAAAATATGGCATAAGAGGCAAAGCCTTCGAATGGATTCAGAGCTACCTTCTCGAGCGTTCACAATATACAGAAATATGTAGAATAATTGACAATAAAAAGATTATCTCGCAATCTGCTTCTAAAACGAATATCACGGGAGTACCACAGGGAAGTATTTTGGGACCCTTGTTATTTTTATTATATGTCAATGACCTCCCTAAATCGTTGACACAAGAATGCATTTTATTAGCCGACGATACGACAATAGTTACTAAATGTAATGATAAAAGTTCTCTTAAAACATTAGTCAATGACGAGTTGAAAAATGTTATAATGTGGCTAGAACAAAATAATTTAAAAATTAATCTTGACAAAACAAATGCTATTCATTTTGGACCGTATAACAATAGAAATATAGGTATTAATATTAATTACAATGACATGCCCATAAAACAAGTTAATTTTACCACCTTCTTGGGCATAACTATAGATAAACACCTAAATTGGAAAGAACATGTCAATTCTCTGTGTACAAAATTAGATAAATTTGTGTTTGCCTTACGTCGCTTAAGGTTAATATCTTCTCAGCAAACTGCCTTATCAGCCTACCATGGCTACGTGTCTTCAATATTACGATATGGGTTAATTATATGGGGACACTCGGTAGATGTTCTAAGAGTGTTTATAGCTCAAAAAAAATGCATACGGGCTGTAAGTGGCGCTGACTACCTTGAACATTGTACGCCATTGTTTAAGGCGCTTAAAATCTTGCCCCTACCATGTCAATACATATTTGAAATCTACTTGTTTGTTAAAAAACATCCACAACTTCCCGCTGCATGACGATGTGCTCAGAAGCAACAGAGGGAGAAGAGATAAACTTAAGCTTTACGTACCACACAAAATACTTCAGATATTTTCAACCAATGTTTACTGTAATGCTATAAAATTGTATAATAAGCTTCCCGCTAATGTTAGAGCAATGACATTAAGCCAGTTCAAATGTAAACTGAAAATATGGCTATTGAAAGAATGCTTTTACTCCGTTAAGGACTTTTTAAATATGACAATAAAAGATAATATGTTTGACAATTGATTGTTAACTGACCTATAATAATTACTATGGTAATATTTCTACGTCATTATTGGCAGAATGTGTTGAACCTGTTTATTTATAAGATCTTAGGCTACCACTTTCTGAGAAATAAATACTTTTCATTTCATTTTTATTTTACCATTATAGTACTATTGTGTTGTATAACACGTATTAAATTGAAACAATAATTATAGTGCTATTGTGCTATTCATTTTTTATCAAAACTTTATTGTAAATTATATTTTTTAAAACACAAAAGATAGACATAACGCCATTTAAATTTTTTACCCACAACTAACATTGCTGGGAATATCGTTAGAGGGCGCTGTTCTTATGTTTTTGTTTGGTGTACATTCATAGATGGCGCCACGCATCCAACGTTAAAATAGGATATTTGACATGACAGACATATGTCATTCAGTAAAAGCAATTATTCATTCATTCCACAGAGTATTTTTTTGAGTTTTAAGAGAGTGCGCGCACGGGAGACTTTTGTAGCTGCGACGTTTTTGTCTCTCATATCAAGTCCTCTGTTAAGTATGGAGGTGCGCGCACGTTGCGACGCGACAACTGGGAGACATTTTTGTTCGCCGACCAGCACGGGTGACAAAATTGTGTCTTTGTTTTTTTTTTAACTGGATTTTACGGCTCTGGGTTCTAGACTTCACAAATAAATATAATTAAACAACATTTAAATCCAAACACACAAATACTCAGTGTCTTGTTTTGGTGCTCAAATACAACTTTTTCTCAGACCATCGAAATTTCAAAATAAAAACCAATGTTTTATATTTAAATGAAAAACATTGGACAAAATTGTGTCTCTTCACCAGTGTTGCCAGATTTATATCGGTTATCCTAGTTTTACTGCAAAATTATTGTGTGTTATCGCATCCCCAGCTTACAAAATTATTGTATTTGTAACTACCGAATCTAGTAAAAGAACAGAATATACGGCTCAAAAGTTTAAATCTTGTTACTTGTTTACTTTTTTAAATTACAAGTTTTTGTTAACAAAATTACTGCAGTACTTACTGCACAAGCATCGAGCACATACCCTAAAGAGCAGCAATACAAACCAACTTTCTCCGAAAGTAGTAAGTGATTTTTCACTTACATTTATTATGAAATGATACGTCCTATCAACTCTCGCCTTATAAAAAAATATTGATACAGATTGAAAAATGGCAGAATTTTTTACGCCAAGAGTCTTTCTCTTTCTTAGTGTAAAGAAATTCTATACTATCCTGCTGTCAGAGTCAGAGTTGTTCAAAAAAACGTAAAATGTATTCTAATACACAGATTAAAATTATTTCATACAATTATCTTTTACTTAACTGAGCAAAATGACATGGGTTATCGTAGATGTATCGTGATTCGTGTGTTACATTATTATTTTTTCTATTGCATTACAAAACTCAAAAATGTCGTAAATCTAGCATAATTATCCTACGTCTGGCAGCACTGCTCTCCACGTCGCGTCGTTTGCTAGAAGGAGGAGCAAATACTTCAGACTAGCAAAAAAACTTTTTTGTCCCAGCGACAAGTCTCCCGTGCGCGCACTCTCTTATTCATTCATTTCATTCATTCGTTCGTTTGACAATATAAGTCTCCTCAAAAGATCGCGCCTACTTTTATTGTGGCTGTATTTCTGCAAAAATATTGTGTGATTGCAGATTCTGTGAAATTAATGGTCTTTAAAGTATCCAATAAACAAAATGGTGAAACTAACCACAGAATTAATTCAAAATTCAATGCAATACATGAATCCTTGCAAGGACCGTGAATTGGATTTGAGAGGTTAGTTTGCTTGCGTTGGATGCAAAACGACAATAGCCCTACTAAAAACTAAGTAATAGGTATTTTATTATTTTTGTAGCGCAAACAATGCGTATTACCTACTAATTCTGTCAACACATTCTTCGACAGTATTAATATTGTTTTCTCGCACGCGATAGCGTTTTGCACTAGAATTCTTGAGCTAGCAATGTTTTTGTAATCTACCTAGCCTTGTAAGTCTTGTGTTTTATAAATGTATTTTTAACAACCTAATGTACAGAGTACACACTAAGGAATAGCGCTTTATACCGAGATGGAAATTTTTACATTTTTGCGATTTATTTATTTATATTTAGTTCATTAAGTTTTTTGAAATTTACAAGACTTCAAGGCTAGAGAATTGTAATTGCCTACCATTAATATGCTTAATACTTGATTTTTTCAGGTTACAAAATACCTCAAATTGAAAATATGGGTGCCACGTTAGATCAGTTTGATACCATAGATTTGTCGGACAATGATGTCAGGAAACTTGATGGATTCCCTCTTTTAAAAAGGCTAAAGTGCTTGTTATTGAACAACAACAGAATAGTGTAAGTATAATTTTCTTTTTCTTTTTTTTATTTATTTATTTGTTATCATACATACAGCTACCATTACAGGAAAATAACCTAATTCGATAGTTGCAGCTTCCTAATATCTACTACAAAATATACATCTAATGTTCAAATTTCATATTAAATACTCCAATAATGTTTTTAATAAATCATGTGTATACACATTTTGTTAAATATTATTTTGCAGGCGACTTGGTGAAAATTTAGAGCAATATTTGCCTAATTTGGAGTCTCTCATATTGACAAATAACAACATCACAGAACTTGGTGATTTGGATCCTCTTGCAACTATCCCAAAGCTAAAGACACTATCACTAATGCATAATCCAGTTGCAAATAAACAGCATTACAGGTAAATAACTGCAACATCTATTCTCACTCATATATTCAGCTACCACCTTTTCATCTGGGCCCTCGTAGAATACCAGTGTCGTGGCAGCTATTTCTAGCCACGACGACATACTGAGCAGGGGACCCTTTTTGGCACATTTCTTTCTTCTTTATGTACTTATAATGTCACTATGATGTGTTTTTGTGCCAAATAAATGAAATTTATTCTTATCTGTCAGGCTTTAATCTTTTTTTCTATTGAAAATGAGATACAATGGAAATTTTATTGTTACGCAGCTACATGTGTGGTTTGAGCTTGACAGATTAAACATACTTTGCTTAAAATCAAGTAAGAAGCCCTAATACTATACATATTTACATAGTGCTCTTTACTTGCTGATATTCTGTGTGTTACATGATAATAATCATTAGTTTTACTATTTCAAAACTTGAAAAATACATAAATGTTTCAGAGCATATGTTGCATTTAAACTGCCCGAGTTAAGATTGCTGGACTTCAGAAAAATAAAGCAGAAAGAAAGGGAGGAAGCCAATGTTCTGTTTAAAAGTAAAAAAGGAAAAGAAATGCAAAAAGAGATTCTACGGAAGGCTAAGACATTTGTGCCTGGTGGTAACATGCAAGACCCTAAACTAAGTAGTGAGTATAATTAGTTTCAATCCAATCAAATGTATAGTCTGATGGTAATGGTATCCAATGGTCGACTGGCAGAGAATGCCACATGACATTAAGTACACCTTTTGTACACTTAATATACATCAATTAAACTGTACATTGATTAAAAACAAGACTAAATATCTCTTAGGGCTTATTATTGGTTAGTAGAGTACAGAAATGTAGTTTTTTATTTGTACCTATGTGGTTTTTGTGTCTGTATGTATGTTACCTATAGACGCGAAAACAACTTGACAGATTTTGATTTGGTTTTTACAGCTTAAAAGTGTAGTCTGTCATTATGGAATACAGCATGTATTGAATTTTACCCTATTTTACTCCCTTAGGAGATTTATTGAAAAATAGTAGCCTGGGGTTCAAGCTTTTTGCGTACTACATTTCATAAAAATCGGTTGAGTTTTCGCGATAAACAGTAGTCTATGTCGTTCTAAAAATAATTACCAAAAATCATCAAAATGATTCAGCAGCCTAGGCGTGAAAACGTAACAGATAGATAGTTACTTTTGCATTATAATTAATTATGTATTTCAGATCTTACTCCACAAGAGATCCATAAAATCAGGGAGGCCATCAAAAATGCTTCGTCTTTACAAGAGGTGGAGAGGTTGACAAGGATGCTGCAGTCTGGCCAGATCCCTGGACAAAAACCCATTCAACCACAGTCTCAAGCCAATGGTCAACGTAAGAACATACATTTTACTAAAAACTGTACTTTCTATGTCGCTATTTTTTTTTTCATAAATATGAGTCGTATTTCTCTTGTTTAATAATAATGAGTCAGAGAACATACTAGTTTAAATAACATTATTGGCCAATTTTCTTACTCCTGTGATTTAGCTTACATTGTTTTGAAATATATTTATTAAATAATGTTTTCTAAAGTATATTCTCGTCATTTTAAATGTTATCTAGCTATTCTAATGCCAGACCAAGAAGTACTCACGCGACGCGACCCGGGAGTATTTACACGAAACTTGGCTTCCGCAGAATGCGTCACAACATGCCGCCATACACTATCCTATACTAATGGACGCGAACAAGCACTGTTCCATATTTAAAAATATTATATTCTATGGGACTTGTGTATGTATTTTTTCAAATCCTCGTTTGTATGTTTCAGAAGAAGAAGATGAAGAAATGGAGACAGATCAAGCTAATGGGCAGTAAAACTTCAGTGTGAATATTTGCTAAAAGAAAAGATACTACTTTGTTTTTAGTTTTAATTATGTTAAGCTGGTGAGATCAGAACTTGTGACTACGTTTCAGTATATTATGCTCTGTGAATCAGATACTACACACCTTAGGGAAAGAACAGATGCTAAACTGGTTATTTTTAAGTGTTGTGATGGAATAACAATGTCTATATAAACACACCTCGTACTTTACAGCATTCACCCTGGGGCGCCAGTGTCTACAATAAAACAAATTATCATACATGTCATGGTTTTATTTAAATATAATGTCAAATTTATGAAGAGAAGATTATATAAAGCGCGTGGACAAAGCGCTGCTGTAAAGTCAAAATGTATGGAGCTCTAATTAACACCTTGAATGCGTGGGTCACCCATGACCCAAAAATGAATTTTCTGTTGTGTCTAATTTCATCAGTAAAATACTAAACATGGGCGTACATCCGAAGCGCTTTTTATATCTTCATGAATTTATTTACAAATTTAAAATCATACACTTACGAAATACTACAATACACAAAACACCTAATTACACTAAGCCACCTGCAAAAAATCTTTGTCAGCTTTTAATAGTAACAGTTCATCATTACCAGCATCTAAGAAAACAGAGTAGATTATTGGCAGCATTATCATTTTACCCATGAGTTCTTTCACACATGGTCGTTTTTCTGGCAAAATTGATAACATTGCATCTATAAGGTCTTGCATTCCTCTCTCATACACATTGAAGTCAATAGGATGAACACTTCCATTTGTTATGGCCTTTACTAAGCCAACCAGCGACTGAAAAAATAAGGAAAACATTTGATAGTGTGAACGCGCACCAGCCAAAGGAATTAATTCTGGGCTATGCTTCTAATTCAGCACGAATATAACTTCGTGCAGAATTTTGAGTTTGGTGCGATGGGGTTTAGTTAACTAGTATCAATTCCAATTTTTAAAAAAATCCTAAAACGACCTAATCCGGGAATCTAACCCGGCACCCTTTGCGTCTACGCGCTTGAATCGACGCGCCACTACTCTATGGTCGACCAAATTGGCTATAAACTACCTAATTTTTATTACTATTAATAATCGATATTATGAATTATTCATCGGTCATCACTATCGCTCCTGTCTGCACATATTATACCGTCTGTCAGTCATCATCTTCGATCTCAAAGAGCGATTTGGTACAAAGATTTAAGTATTTTTATATACATTTATATTTCCTTCCCAGCTCCATACAAACGACTATAGATTTACTTTTAGATCTTAAAACTTAATTAAGCGCTCAGCTTCGACACATACCTCTGCATCGAACGCCCTTTTGTGAGTACACATTTCATAGAGTAAACATCCAAGAGCCCAAATGTCGCTCTTTGTGTCATACGGCTTGCCTTCACATAGTTCTGGAGCCAAGTAGTACGGTGTTCCAATAACAGTAGAAGTTTTTTTTGCACTAAAACCATAAAAGTGACGTTCTACTAACTAAGCCAATATGTTTTTGTCTTATAAGTGCATGAACAAAATAAATAATACCTTGCTAGCATTTTTGAAATGCCGAAGTCACCAATTTTCACAAGAAGACCGTGTTTTCCAGTTAACAAAATATTTTCGGCTTTTAAATCTCGATGGATAATATTTAAATTATGGATGTAATTTACTCCAAGCAATACTTGACTGAAGTAAAAAAGGATTTCCTGCAAAATTCGAAATTTTGCGCGTAAATACGCCGTAGGTACAATTAAGGTAATAATACCAAGTAGGTAATTAGCTGCTGGCGCTGCTGCTCTATTATCGTGTAACGCTTATAAGCCGGTGACAGATAGAGGCGGACGCGGCAGCGGACTCGTCTTGACATTGTAAGGTCAAACGCTGCCATTGGTCGATCCTTGGGCTGGTGGAAGTTGACTGAAGAATAGATGTTCGTTCACACATGCTTGACAGGTTAAAACTCATTTATTCAGTATAGGTAGACCCTCTTCCGAGCACTTATGCGTCCCAAAACGCCTGCATCGTTACCCTATCACGTTACCGCTTCAGCCCCACTAGCATGACCACTAAAACACGATATGATATAGCGAATTATCTACACCAAGTGTCTTTCTTTTTTATTTATGTTAGTTATAGCCGCCATGTTGAATCTCCGTCACATGTTATGATCAGTGTTTCGTTAAAAGTTTAACATTGCGGTTATAATATTATCTATCATATTTTTAAAAAAAATACGATTGGTGTCGACGCTTTATCATATCGTGTTTTAGTGGTCATACTAAGCAGGGACTTACTTATTTGACTGCTGATGGGAAGAAGAATTTATATTTATATTTATTTATTTATATTTATCTTTCTCACAGCACAGCATAAGCAGCTGAACTAAGTCTTCCTGACAGTCTCAATATGAGCACCCCATTGCAGACGGGAATCAAAAGTTATTCCCAAAAAGGTATTGGAATTACTAGTATCCAGTCGTCAGTCAGTCAGTCAGTCATCTTTTACAATATTTGTTGAGACCTGCCTCATATTTGGCATTGTAAATTTTATGCATTTTTGTTTGCATTGAGCAAAAGATTGATTGGTACTAAACAAACCAATGCAGAACCCGCGAGAGTGCATTATTTACATCGTCAAAAGATTCTTGACCTCTTTTAATTTTAAAGATCAGTGATGTATCATCTGCAAATAATACCACCTCACATAGGTCAACCTTATGAGAAGAAGAATTTACCTACATTCCTATATTGGCCTATTAAAATCGGACACTGTAAATGAACCTATTTCACAGTCTCACTCACCTGTTGTTTTATTAGTTTCGGATAACGCTGATACATGTATTCCGCTAGATTCCCGCTAGTGGCATATTCCATGGAAATCATCACGTGATTATCGGTGTAAAAACACTCGTAGAATCGTATAATATTTGGATGTCTCATCGAAGATAGAATATTTACTTCATTTGCTATGTCCTATACAAAATACGGTAAGAATTTTAAATAATTGCATGTATTAATACAGGGTGTAGGTACAAAATAATAATATTCTACTCTCGCGTTCCTTAGAATATACTGTTGCAGCTGATTTAATTACGTGGATTTAGGAAGTGCCCTATTATTTTTATTTTGTAATTTATCTTGTTAATACCAAATGCCACATAATATACTTACACACACACTTACCCACCTGTCTGTGGTCTTGAATCTTTCCGTTTAATTCAATATCCTTAACTATGCTTAAATTACTGCTAATATTATTTTCACATAAGTAAACATTCCTGCAAAAAGGATTTCGTCAACATTACAATACCCTATTATTATATAATCTTACGGTACAATACTATGCACTCACGTAATATGTACCTACCCATACGTCCCTTGCCCTATTGTCTTTAGAACATTTAAATTGTGATTCATAAATCTTTTTGTCACATCCATGTTAATAATTGAATTATTTACATTTGAAATTTATTTTTAAAAACTTAATTTCTTTACTGTCTCATGTCACATATTCTATCACCCTACTTTCGTTTCAGCTCAAGGATAACTTATAATGTGGGTAGGAGGAGCAGACATCCTTTAATAAAGCTGGGGTTCCTGCCAAATTTCTGTAGGTAAGAATTTAAAGAATTTGAATAACCAATGCAGATCCAAAAGTGACTTAAGGGCTGTCTTATGAATCTTTAAATATAATATATAATATAATAATTCGTGATTACTTAATTTTCGATCGATTTTAAAATAAAAATATTCTTCATCTAACTTAGTTTTTTATTTGAACTTACCAACTACAGGATTGCATCAAAATCACACCAAATTTGACACTTGTATTCGCTATGTGCAAAGTAGGTGGTGGGGGCCGTCAAATCGATCGCAGCACGCAATCTGGCAGAAATGTGAAAAAACTCTGGACTGTCAGTGTCAAATTGCTATATTTTCATAGAATTCCATACTAACATATTATTATGTATTTTTAAGTAAAAACGTTATAATTCGCGATATGGGTCACATTACGTGTTGTGTTATAAAGTGTAGAAACAATAGGATAAACAGTTCGTGCATGTTTTATTCGTTTCTAATATCAAGATGGAAATTGGAGCAACGACATATATGCATAGCTGTTGTGAAGAGAAAAAAAGTTTGTAGGGAGTTTGTGTCACAGACGTTTGTCTTATGATCACAGCTCTTAGTAACTAGCTTTGTCCGTTGGTTCTAAGCTCTTCAACGACTCTCACATGCTGGGCTAATAAATTTTTTTCCCTTTTTGCACAGTTTGAGGTTGAAAAGTAATATCATGTTGTATTGCTCCAAATCCTGTTCGTATTACAACATTCATATTTAGTTCAAGTAAGAAAATCACTTATTATAATATGCACAAACTTTAAAGATATTTTCATCTAATTTCGAAGAAAAACAATCCGAAAATCGTTCTCAAACCATCCAGTTGCCATAAATTGAAAGATAGATCTTAAGTCCACAATAATTTTGGTCACTAGGGGCGCTGTCATCGCGCACATAGCGAATAGACTTGGAAATTCAGTACAAGGCCATTACCCCATTAACAAATTGTATCATTAAGCACCAAACAACACACCAATTTATCATGGTCTCGAAGTAAGGAATTTATATATCCTCGTGTTAAAAACGTGGTACCTACCAGAGAGTAGATTTTAGCCAGAAGTGCTGCACATTAAGCGACTTTTCGCCTTTTAGGCTATCCTAAACGGTGTCGGGGCGACCAAAAATTGCGATTGGCGACTGGTCGCCGTTTAGGCTACTTTAGGAAGAAAAAATGGCGACACAAGTTCGAAGTAGATAAAGTTGTAAAAATTCATGTAGGTGAGTACCTAATGAGAAGTATGTTTTTGTGACAAACAATTGCGTTGGCCGAAACCTCTGCTGTCATGTGCTTAAATATTTTTTTAAAAGAGTTGGAGTTGATAAAACAAGGAAACTGTAAAACAATAACACTTAACAAAGTAGCATTTTAGGCTATCTGACTTTAATTAGGCGATTTTAGGCTACTTCATAGGAAAAAAGAAATCGGCAAATTTAGGCTACTTGGCGCCAAATTTCTGGCGACTTGGACTGGTCTGGAGTTGGCAGCACTGTTTGCCAGGAGCGTCATCTGGCCACTGAATTGGTATGATCCGGACACCTAGACCCGAGTTAATGTAGAAAAGTTCGTTTTCTGATTTGACCTGGACCGAGAATAGGACACTTCAAGACAAATCGCCGCGCAATCGGGTTATCAACAAGTAAGTACCTACAAGCGCAGGCCGCAGGGTGACAGAAAGTTAATACTTTTTTGTAACTTGATACCAATACCCGATCTATGAGAAAAAGGGTCTTTATTTTTCTTGACAGACAGACAACAAAATCCTTCTTTAAGGTAAATTTTTTTTTCTTCTTTTTTGACCGGAATCCTTTCAATATTTTTCATCCCCATAAACAAACAAACCCCTCGTACAAAATTGAGCCAGAATCAATTTTAGCGTAAGTACCGAGGCAATATTATGGGAAAGAATGCTGAATTCGATTTTTCTCGTGGTTTCGTGGTTATACGAATCCGTGTAATTTTGACGACGTTAACTTCAATCGCTTCAATTATCGAAATAAATCTCGACTCACCTCGCGACAACTTCCTGTTCAAGTGATTTCATTCGTATTTATCATAAACGCACATCCCATCACTAGCTATTGGCGGAGAGCACGAAAAAAAAAACAACAAAAACCTAAAAATTAATTAAACCTCTCAAACACAGCTGCTGTAAAAAAATATATATTTGTGTATTATCAGCGGCTAGCGCACATTCGATTTATTTAAAAGAATAAATCTACTTATTAATACTAAAATGGGTCAGATCATGGGATCTTATGGAGCAAGAAATGTAGACCTTTACATGGATGATAAACCTACCTATGAACCACAAGCTGGTTTCCAATATGAACGAAAACAACGAGGTAAATGGTGCAATTTGCAAATAATAATAAATCTAAAGGATATAAATTTATTTTTTTGTTATTAATTTGCATGTAAATAACAAAGTTACATAATATTTTCTAGGTTAGAATAGCTCTGAATTACTATTGTTATTCATTGATACTCCTAAACAAATATGATTTCTATAAGTTAATTCGTTTTAGTAATGGTAGCTCGCGAAGAGGAACTTATATCTGCAAGGATTCCTCCATCATATAGAGACTTCTGTGCCCATAAGTTACTCGACTACCAGGTTTGCCGTTATAAGAATATGCCAATGCTGTACAAATGTGCTCATGAGAAACATGATTACTTGAACTGTGAACATCAGGAGTAAGTAGTTTTACTAATGATGATATAGTATTAACTGATCAAGCCCAAGTAGGTAAACGAGACAAAATAGAAATCCATTTATTAGCAGTCTTATAAGACCGCTTTGATGTTGATGAGTTAATACTGTATTGCCTAAACAATATAAAATCTATTTTATTATCTAAGTAGGTAGGTACCATACATTGCATTTTAATTACATGCATACAATAGTAGGATTTGATAGGATAAGGTTAATACATTACATTATAATATGCCTCCCCCATTGACTTCAGATTGGCCGGTTGGAAGCGGCCTGCATCCAGTGTCTTCCTGCGACCCTTACCAGGTCGTCTGACCATAATATGCGAATAATGCCTCCTTTTATCAGACTATTCACTGTTTTCCTCTTTAGTATTTTTATTAACTATAAAATTAATTTAGGAAATAATAATCGTAACTTTTGACCCTACTGTCACAAAGCTTGACTTTGAAATGACATTGAATTTAATTTTTAACGCATTCAAGACAATATTTGAATTATGTCTATGATATCTAGTTTACCTTTACCTTTTTTATCAAATTTTTCAGCTATGTCCTTCGCATGAAAGAATTTGAACGTGAACGCCGTTTGAGAGTGCGAGAACAGCGTCTGGTTGGTGCTGCTTAAATTTATTTCTTTTGGAGTAGTAAAACATTTGTTATTATTTATGTAAATAGAATAAAATTAATAACCAATCAGACTCTTATTTCTAACAACTGCGCGTTTTTAACATCCGCCACACCGCGAAACTACGAAAAGTCCATTGCTAAAAGCAGGCCCTTTTTTTTAAAATTAATTGCCTTCCTTTTTTTGTATCATAGTTTGAAAAGCAAAGCAATTCGAAAGCAGACCTGCTTTCGCGGGAGTTATTTTAACTTACGACTTTATAGTATGGACAGGAACATCTCGTCAATCTACCGTAATATTTTTTTAGACCATTAGACAAAAATAATTTATAATTTTTTGAAAAGAAAAAGGATAGGTGTGGTAGTAGTACATTTTCGACCAGATATCTAAATCTTTTTAGTAACCGTCTTGTTCAACAACGAGTTACCTAAAAATGCCTATTTAATGTCAGTGAAATTCATAGGTACTAATACAATAATAAGTTAATGCGAAAGTAACTCTGTTACGTCATCTTTCACGCTTAAGCCGCTGAACCAATTCTGATTGTTTTTGGTAAAGAGATAGATTGGACCTTGGAGAAGTACATAGGCTACTTTTCTGTTGCAAAAATTGAACCGATTTTGATGAAATTTAGTATAGTACGAAAAAAAGTCTAAGCCCCAACCCTATAAGGAAGGACATAGGCTACTATTTTTCAATCCACCTCTTAAGGGAGTATAATAGGGGCTGACATGCTGTTTTCCAGATGAAGCCACGGGCACGGCTAGTTAATTATTAGGTTGCCAAATGTTCCAATGTGTAGGTTTTTTATGTATATTTTTAATTTAATAATAGGGTAGAGGATAATAAAAATATAATTGGTATGGTTTATTTTAAATGACTTAAAGGTGCTTAAGGTAGTAAGTTATAATTATTGCAATGTGTCAATGAATGAACTTGGCTTGACACGCTACCGCGCGTCTAGACTATATTAATAAACGGAGCATGGACTCCTCTTGACGTTGCTCGACTTTGCAGGGGCAGAGTAGAGATTCTGCCTGCTTTCCATGACGTCAAATAGTAAAATAGTAGACGTCAAATAGTAGTCAAACGCCCGCTGATATTGGAAGATCCTCTGTCCAGTTCCGTCAGCCAGACAGACCCCGCCCCTTCTTGTATAGAAACCTTTCCGAAATTGGCTATCATCGATGTTTTCAAACTTGGTCCGAGTTTATATTCGCCAAGGAATTTACAAGTACTTCGAAGTACTTGTAAATTCCTTGATATTCCACCACTCAAGTTTTAGTAAGCTAAAATAGATGTGTGCTCAATCCGGAACAAGAAACGAAGGGTCGACCGGAAGCGATACCGGAAGAGGAGACTGGCTTCCATGTGTCTTACCCATTATGGTCTAAAAAATACCTACCTTCTTAAACTTCTCAAACCACAACAAAGGATTGGGTTGTGTGGATAATGGTGGCATAAAAACATAAGTAAAGTCTTTTTATCCTTACTTGTCTTATCTAATAAACAATAACGGTGGACAGATGACTATAGATAGGCAATGGGGAAGAAAACTCAAAACTTTTACGCAGAGGGCGCTGTGTGTTTGTTACATGTCAAAAATTCCGTACGTAAGTCGTTCTTGTTTTTCTTGCGTTTTTTTGGCCCTGTTTCTTATAAATAGTGCAAACGAAGTTTTACAACATGTATTCTACCTGGCGAATCGCAGAACTAAAGGAAGAATTTAAAAAAAGGGGTGCCTCTCGTCAAGGAAAGAAAGCGGAGCTATTCATTTTGCAAGCCATTTCACGATTCCTAAGGACTTAATGTATTTATTGTGGTAAATAAAATACTTTAGCACTGAAAACTAGTGTAATATTTAGTGTTTTTTGGACCATAGAGACGAACTAACAAGTTATCTTAAAACAAACATAACCTCACAGTAATTTGATTTAAAAGTTTTATTTCTATTTTAGATTGGAGGCATATGACAGAAACTTCAATTTTTACGCTGATTTACGCTGAAGTGGAAAACCTGGAAGAACAAGTATAACATGTGTTAAGTGCTTAAAAACTTTAACAATGTTACAATTAAGTATTGGATATTATGCTTCTTAACACATAAGTATATTATTAAACTTAAGTACTTGTTTCCTTAGAAAAAGTTTCGAAATCAGTTTCTTTAAAATGTTCTGCTTTAAAATTCACTCTTCGCAAAGCTCTTTCCCATTTCTTTCTTAGCTTGGGATTAGAAGGAAATTTATGTGAACCTACTTCTTCACATTCAAAAGCCACACATCGACCCATTTTACAATAAAATTAAATAATCGTAATAATTTGCACAATTTGTATGGAAATTGACAGCTACTCTGTAACAAACATTTGGCGCCCTCTACAATGAACTATTTGACAGTTTGCTTCCCCATTGATAGTGTTGGGAGTCTTGGGAGGGAACCATTGAATGAACTAGTGAATGAAATCTAAAATAATAGGGAATGAATGTATAAATATCAAAGCATAAAAAACTAAGTAGGCTTACTGCATCGTTATATCTCGTGTCAAAAATAAGTTGTAAACAACGATATGTTTATATAAATACATACTAGCTGTCTAAATATTTTCTTTTTTAAAAGTTATTCTGCTATTCGGGGCGGAGACAAATTCAAGAAATTCGCCATTCAACATTACTGTACTCCGTAGCTCAGTGAAGTCATTATCAAACTCTTATTTACACTTGCTAGGGTTAAAATTGACGGCCATCGGCGACGGAAACGGTCACCGGCTTAAGTCTAGCTGGGCTATAGGTAGACCGCTGCGGGGCACAGGGGCGCGGGGGGAGGCAAGAGCGGGGTTTGTGAGAGGTGCGGGCGGCAGGCAAATTCTTGTCAGAATTCAGTACGCTCGCTACGCTGGTAGCGATAGCATCTATTGACAGACGCGGACGCTTTGACAGAATTACACACGAGAATACTGTCTGTCTGAAGTCTGAAAATGAGTCGAAGTATATTCGGACACAAAATCAACAGTCAGTGTAAGCAAATATCTTTAAACGTATACGAATATTATAGAAAAAGAAAATTAGATCCAAATTCAGTTGAATATGAACAAGATATACATTTAAACAAAACTGTCGCAAAAGTAACTGGATTGTCGGAAAAGTTGGTAGCTAGAATTGTAAAGGAGGGGAAAACATTAAAAGACAACGAAAGATTTAATTCACCGAAAAAAACAAAGAAGGTCCACAAAAAAAGAGTGGAAATAGATGATTTCACAAAAGGTGTGGTAGGAAGAAAAGTCACTCAGTTTTACACAATTTCCAAAAAAGTACCCACTTTGAAAAGTTTGAATGATGTTCTTAGAAAAGAGGATGTATTACACTGCGGTAGGGAATATTTAAGATTACTATTACATGATCTAGGTTTTCAATTCAAGAAATGTGGATCTAAAAGAAAACTGCTTATAGAACAGCCAAATATAACATCGTGGAGGTGGAAATACCTAAATACTATTAAAAAATATCGTAAAGAAGGAAGAAACATTTTATATCTCGATGAAACTTATGTGAATGCGTCTCATAACGTTTTGAAATGCTGGCAATCGAACGATGAACACGGCGTGCTAGCTCAAATCGGAAAAGGAGACCGTTTGATCATTGTTCATTGTGGAGGTCAAACTGAATTTGTAGACGGCGCACTAGTAATATTCAAATCTAAGTGCAAGACAGGTGATTATCACGACTCGATGAATTTCTTAAATTTTAGCAAGTGGGTTAGTGAAAAACTTTTGCCTAATATACCATCAAATTCAGTAATCATCATGGATAATGCAGCTTACCATTCAGTCCGAGAGGAAAAAAAACCGTATATGGCCTCTACCAAGCTAGTCATGCAAGATTGGCTACGACGTCATGACGTGCCTTTTGATGGTAAACTTAGAAAAGATGATTTATTCAAATTAATAAAAAGCAATCATACAGATGATGTTTATAAAATAGATGAACTTTTAAAAAGAAACGGGCATTAAGTGCTGCGTTTGCCTCCATATCACCCGGACCTCAATCCAATTGAGTTGGTCTGGGGCGATATTAAAGGGCAGTTAGCCCAAAATAGTATCAATTCTAATTTGGACCAAAAAAAGATGTTGTTAGAGGAATTATTTGCTGCATATTCCGTAGAGAAGTGGGAGCATTGTATTAATCACATAATTAAAGTCGAAGACGAATACTGCAAACACGACGGCCTTTTAGATGATGTCGTGGATTTCATTACTGATGTGCATGATGATTTAGATGATTCTGATGATAGCTGCTTTGAAAGTCAAGAATGAAGATCCATTGATATTGACATGTATATAAGCGATTGATTTATAATTTTGATTAATCTTGCATAGATTCCTAAATATTTCATTTTTACTTCATTATAATATTAAACTTTATTTTGTCACTTTCACTACAGATATTATATTAAAGACTAGCGGCCCGCCAGCGACTTCGTACGCGCTTAATAGTTTTACTCCGTTCCCATAGATCGTAGCAAAAATATTTATAAGCCTATACGCATTAAACTAGTTCTATAGCCTTCCCCAAGAAATTAGCTATCTAAAAATGTATCTAGCATATTTTATAACCGGACCAATAGTTCCTGTGATTAGCACGTTCAAACAAACAAACAAAAACATCCAGTTTTTAAATATATACGTAGAATGACATCCACGGCTCTGGATAGCAATATTTTGACTAAATTTACACTCAATAGTGTAAATGTATCGAAACGAATATTATTTTTCGAAAAGGTTATGTTAATATTTTACAGTGTCGACACTGACGGCCACCATTGTGACGGGTGACGTCACATATCTTGAGAACTGTCACTGGAAATCGTCGTCTCTTGTGTATCCTTACCGCCCGCACCCCTGACAGTCCCCGCTCTCGTCATTCCCCCCGCGCCCCTGTACCCCGCAGGCGAAGTCTCAACGAAGCGGTTTACCTATAGTGAAAAAACGCATTCATTAAAATTCTGAGTATAACCTAGTTAGTTTTTTTATTTTATTTTTAGTTGTATTGATTAAAGCGACAGTATTGCATCTATAAAAATATCGTTAGTGTGTTATTTAAAAATGAAAAGTATAATAGTTTTTTAAAAGTAGGTAACATACACTTATCGAGCGTAGGAGCATATTTTAATTACACAGACTTATATACTTACCAAGCGTTACCTTCTCAGGTAGATGGTTCAGCCAGCCCGTTATATGGCTGGCTATTCTGGAGAAAGTGAAATAGAATAACTATCATTTGGAAGTATTGAGTCGGCCGTGTGGCGTGTTTACTTACTCCTAGCACTTTGTCCTGTATCGAGTCGAGGTTCGCTTGCTTGACCATGGTCATCATGGGCATCTCGGAACATGTTCCGAGATGCGGCAAGCAAGTCTAGTTATCTTTGAGTATCTAACCTAAAATACTCAAAGCTACTTATACATTTCGAGGGATTACCATAAGAACTTCGTTCATCACATTTAGAAGGAAGCGACCATTTTATATCTGAGATCCCGGGTTCGATTTCCGGTGGGTCAATATAGAAAAAATATTTTCTATATTGTCTCGGGTCTGGGTGTTGTAGTACCGTCTTTGTTTCTGATTTCTGTAACACAAGTGCTTAGGTGTGCGGTCGCTGTAATTTACTGCAATTAATCTTAAATCCTACTAGAACCTTTTTGCCCCACCATCGGCTGTCAGTTGTACGTGCTGTGCCCCGCCCGCCCACTGCCACATCAGCTTGCTAATCCGTTGAGCTATGTAAGCGACTTTTGTTTTTTTATGGTAGCGTAGGATGACCTGGAGACGTATTTTTGAAGTATTAGAAATGAATTTCGAATTCGAACACGATAACAATTCGAGTATGAAATTCATTTCTATTGCTCACGATTTAACGCATTTTTGAATCACTCGTAACTATTTTCGTTTTACGCAGAAAATATTATGAAACGTAATTAAAAACTAATTGATTTTGAAAACTGCTAGTAAATCGCTGATAACGGAACGTAAATAAAAAGTTATTAAGTCAAATTTCTATCAAACATAAATGTTTATTGTCAATGTCATTCTTCCGTACTTTCTACTACTAGAAAAAGAAAAACGAGTGGGTAGGACCACTCGTTGCAGAATTCATGGAATGAATTTTCAAAATAGTGATTTTAACAATTCGCATGCGAATCTTGCGATTTCGTATTCGGATTGGAAATAGCTTGATTCAAAAATACGTCTTTGATGCGTCTCACGAACGTGATGAGGCGAGACTGACACTGAGCTAGGCTACTAATGCTACCATCACTCTACACTCTACGCCGTGCGGCGTGTAATTAATTTATATTAAAAAATCTACTGTTACATACTGTGACTCGAAGACAGTCAGTGCCATGATAGTAACAATACCGTTACCCGTTTATCGATGCGAAAATTGGTAATAAGTAATCGAATGCATCAATCGTTTATTCAAAAACCATAGACTAAAAGACTAGCTGTCAACCCTAAACAAAATCAATAATGTTGCCAACTTTTAAAAATATACTAGTAACTTTAACCGTATTGTAGTTGACAACAAGGATGCATTTTCTTTATCAAATCACAAATGTGTCATTGTAAACTCTCTGTAACTTATGAAAATGTTAAGCAACTATGTGCCTTAAAGCATGTAACCAATAAAGTCGTCGTATTTCCGTGACGTCTACCTCCGATTTTTGTAAACACGCTTGTCGAATACACAATTTCTATAGTTGAATAGGCTATTTATTGCGGAAGTAATGGCTTCCTAAATTTTAATTGCAAGCTTTATTATATTAGTGTAATTAAAATAAACAAACAACAAATTCTAATCGGTGTTTAACACCGAAGATAAGTGTACCAGGTGAAAATCTGTGTTAGATCCGGCGTTTTTTTACTTCATGTTATGCCGCGTCCCGTGAGATAGTTACAAAGAATTGTCCCGAAATAGGATTCTGTTTGTATTTACCGATATAACGATAGAATTTCTGAAACAAGTGTAAATTGTTAATGCTTTGTGTAAGATTTTGGAGTTAAAAGCCGCGATTATGACGATAGGACATAAGGTGTACCGTGTAACGCGTCGAAGATGAATCCGAAATAGGCACTTGCAAAGGGTTGAGTTACCTATTTGGAATACCATGAGTGATGCTGGAGGTACAAACTCTGTGATGAACAAAATGACGGGCCTGGAAGAAGAAGACGGTTCTGACGACTCTATGGAGAGCGATGACGACGAGACGATCGCGAGGATACAACGAGCTCATTTTGCTCAGACGGCCGCGATGAACGCTCGAAGACGTGCAGCTCCGCGTGCAAGACCTATGAGTCACAAGAGAAAAATGGAAGCTGTAAAGAATTTCCATGACTTTACTAAAAAGCTCAAGAAAGACACAGGTATTGCTATTCGCAGCTTAGTTGGTAATAACATCTTAGAGCTGAGTGATTTCTCAAGTGAGGAGAGTAAATCTGACAGTGATGGATTGTCAGAGGAAGAGTTTGTTGTTAACCCTAATGCTGTGCAGGAGTTAGAGGAGGATAATGAAAGTTACATTGATCCATTTACTGGTGATATTGTTCAGGGTAAAAGTAAAGCAAATGAACCTAATCCACCCAGTCCACCTGTGGAACCTCCCCCGGAACAGAAGGTTCAACCTGAAACTCCTTTAGCAGAAGAGCCAAAAACATTGTCAATCAGTGATATTATTAATGAGGGTGATTTAGATTTGACTAAAAATGTTGAGATAGCTGAAGTTGAAGAAGGTGAGTTATGTCCAGACAAAACAGCTGAAGAATTATTGGATATAAAACAAGAAGAGAGTAGTCAGGACTTTGATATAACTGAAAAATTAAAAGAAATGGGAGAGATTAGTGTGAAGCCTGTTAATAAGAAGGAAAATGAAGATGAAAGCACTCCTGAGGGTGAAGAGAAAAAGGAAGATAATGAAGATGAGGTGAGACACCTGAAATATTTTATAATATTTGTGTATATTAATTACTTGACTGTATTGTAATCATTCCCTGTAAAAAAAATTAACTTGGATGGTTGTAACTACTTGATTGCTGATAAAAATAAATAAAAAAATCCATTTGAAGCTGTTTTAACATTCATTAAGATTGTTTATAATGACCAACATTTATATATTTTACAGAAGAAAGCATCAAACCCAAATGCATTAAATGTGCGCCGAAATATCAGGGAAGTAATGGATGAGAAGAATCTCGATGCATCTACCCTGGCTGCTCAGAGGCAGGAGTCTGAGCGTTTAGCCAGGGTGCAGGAGCAGCAGAGAATTATCAGAGAGGTTTTTATTAAAATATTTTGATAACTCACATTCTCTTACTAATAACTAGCTGTTGCCCATGACTTTGTTTGTATTGTCTTTAGTTTATTCATGATATAATATGCCAGTATTATACATAATTTAAACCTTCCTCTTAAATCATTCTGTCTATTAACGAAAACTGTAATTATTATATAAAATATGTTGCATAGTTTAAACAATTTAGTTAGTATGTCAGATGATTATTGTATTTTGGCAAACTAATTTGTTTGAATAATAATATAAAATATAAAACTGTTTGTAATAATAATATTGATACCTTGCTTAATTAGTAATAATAATACTGATGAAATGTGCATCCTTTGGCGTCTGATGAAATGTGCGTCTTAGTGGATAAGGTCACATTTTTACTTTTAAAATTGTTCAATTTAAATATTGTCACATTTTTACTATGCTGTCTAGCGCACCTTTGTGCCCAACTTAATACTGTCTTGCCCAAAGATGATGCTCTGGATCAAAGAAGATTAGTAATATTTTTTACTTATTAATGTTACACCAACAGGTACAAAGGCAAATAGCAATAAACAGACAAAACAAAATCCACCAGAAGACGTTATCACTACTACAAGGTGGATCATCCATATTGAAAAAATCAGCACCAGGGCAAAAGTTGAAGTATGTAATCTTTTTTTTATGTAACAAAATTAATGTTAGGTCCATTACTAATCACGCACTTTATTTGTAGTTTACCTAACACAGTGTTGGTAAAGCTGCCTTCTGGTGAAGTTAAGAAGACTACTATGAAGCAAGGTCAAGTAGAAGTTACAAAAGTTGCCAAACCTACAACATCAGGGTCAGCCCTACAAAAAAGACCTGATCAGAAGACTGATAAGAAAGAGGTGAGAAAAAATATACCATAAATAGAGTAATTATGTGTATCATAAAAACCATAAGGTATGATTCTCTGAAGCCACTCTAGACTTTATTTCAAGTTCATCTGTCTCTTTCGTCATAAAGAAAGAAAGCGCAGACTATAAATGTTATAAGATATTAAACTAACCTACTTGTATTTGTTCTGTGACTAAACATCCTCAGGCAATTTGATGAAGGATAAATCCATGACATATCACCATGATTTAAAGGCTTTTCTTAAGTTTGACTGTTTTAAAAAGTATAGTCTCTTCAATGAATTATGGAGAGAATGAGATATGTAAATCTAAATAAGAGTGGTAACAGAGAATCAGGCTGACTGTCCACTGTTTATTATGTTCCTTGTATTAAAATGATAACTTCCTTTAGGTTGTAGAAATAGTTGATAGTAGCAGTGGTGAAGAATCATCATCATCATCCTCAGACTCAGATGATTGCATCATGCTGTCAGATTCAGAAGTTCCGCCTAGTCCCGAAGCAGATGAGGACCCTAATAATTCAGGTAAAACTACACTAGCTATAGTCTACGCTTAGTGCAAGTCACCTGAATTATGAGAGTGGTGGGAAGCGTTCAAATTTGAATCAAATGTCAATCTGCTATCAACTTCATTTGCGATTTGTCAATCGCGCCCTCTCTCACCCTCACTCACCTCGCGCGCGTCTTGCGCGCAAACTATAATAGAATCGTTTATCGTATCTTATGTCAAACATGGAAGCCCTCGAATTTTTTTTACGTTTTTATTTTCAAATACCGACTTGTTTACTGTGTATACTTCAAAATGTGAATCGCGGCTGCAAAAATAATAGTTTTACTGTAAAACAATCGCTTCAAATCAATTTACTTTATTGACTTATATAAATAAAATAAATAAAATAGTATTGCTGTTTGTATGATTTAACATTTTGATTTCGTTTCACTTTTATGTTGTTTTATCAGCTTGTCTTCCGATATAAAGGCCTCCTCCAAAGATTTCCACTTATCTATGCGTGTGTCAAACATGGGCCCTGACAGAACAACTACTGAAGAAAGTAAATGTTTGTCAGAACAGAATGGAATAGAGAGGTGTAGCTGGGGTTAAAAGAAGGGATAGAGTAAGACTACAGAAGATAAAACACTTTACAAAATTTAGAAACGTGAAGAAAGTGTTTAAGTAAGAAAAATTGACTAGACCATAGACTTAGATTTGGTCATAAATATGATGATGATAAATATGATGTATTGAGAAAAACATGATATTTTCGACCAAATCTAACTCAGTAAGACATATAAAATCATTTATTTGCCAGAATATGGTTACACAGTGTTCTTAAAATAATATTTACCAACATTCTATCGCCAGCGACGTGCAAATTTCGATAAGGAGATCTCTACATAATTTTTAATAACTATTAATTTATTTATTTTATTTGAAAGAAAAAATTTATCATGGTTTTTTGGTACAGAGTTCAAAATACTTAACTATACTATACTACGAGTTAAACAGCTGCGAATAACATTTTCATCAGTATATAATGTAAACCAGAGTTCCTTGTTGGAAAAAGAATAAAAATAAAAAATAATCGCGGTCTGCTTTGAACGATCTTGAAGGGGCTGCCGGTTATAGTTTAACCACAAACGTTGTATCGCTCTGAAAGTAACTATGTGGCGAGATGCGGGGGACATAGCCTAACGGATCAATAAGCTGACGTGGCAGTGGGTGGGGCACATAGCACGTAGAACTGACGGCTGATGGGGCAGGAAGGTTAAGGTTCTCGAATGGAGGCCACGTATTGGCAAGCGCAACATAGGACATCTACCCACAAGGTGGACAGACGACCTGGTAAAGGTGACGCTGGATGCAGGCCGCTTCCAAACGGCCAATCTGGAAGTCAATGTGGGAGGCCTACGTTTACCAGTGGACGTCTTATGGCTGAAATGATGATGAGTGAGACAATTTAAGCTGTTTGTATAAAACTTACATTAAACCTTACAAATATTTGATGTAAGAGCCTAAACGGAAGAATGAAGCACGCAGCTTGTAAGGTTTACAGATATGTCATAAACTTGACAAAACGAAGCTACATAATTCTATTTTCTATAGGTCTGCATGTAAATGACGCATACAACATTCCTGACGAACAAGGCCGTGTACTGATCAATATTGGTCATGCAGAATCCGAAGAGGACATATTTGTAGCCCCTCAAATCGCCAGGATCATAAAGCCACATCAGGTGAGTTATATTGTTTTGTCATCATGAGGCCACAAAATGAAATTATCAATCACGAGAAAATCACGTGATAATTATATGAGGGTTACCCCAGACGAGATAAAATAACTGTATCGTGATTGGACATGTGAATTATTAAATTAATTAACAACTTATGATGATTATGTACTCCGATCCAGTAAAGTTATAACTATAGTTAACAGTATATTTTTTCTTCATGCTGTTAATTTGATTTAGTCACCTTATTAGTGTTTAATTGTTCTTTTCAGATTGGTGGTGTGAGGTTCCTCTTCGACAATATCATAGAATCAGTAGAGAGATTTTCGACGTCAACAGGATTTGGTTGCATATTGGCGCATTCCATGGGTCTTGGAAAGACTTTGCAAATTGTATGCTTCTGTGATATATTCCTACGGCACACCAGTTCTAAGACAGTCCTGTGTATTATGCCTATCAATACATTACAAAATTGGGTATGAATATTACATATCAAAATCATTAAAAGACATTCTTTTTTTGTTGAACATGTTTTTGTTTTGTAGTTTGAAGATTATGAATGTTAATTAATTTACTTTGTCATGATAATATTTACTAAATAATACGTTGATAAATAGCAAACAGGTGTGATTAATTTAAGGCATGATTTTATTGCTCAAATTCAACAACTTCTATGGAACCGACATCGAAATAAATTTGCTATTTCGTATGGGGAAGCATTTTATAAATATCATAATTATGTTTTTTCAAAAAAGACGGTTGTGTTTAAGTACGAAAATTACCCCACAAAAAGTTTGCGTTTCATAACATGTATTTAAAAATGTTCAGGTGGCCGAATTTAATATGTGGCTCCCTTTGGACGCAACCAATAGCCCTTTGGCAGCTCATGGAGAAGTAAGACCAAGAAACTTCCCGATTTATGTTCTCAACGACAGCCACAAAACGTTGCAAATGCGTGCCAAAGTTGTGAAGGTAATTTGTATTTTATATCTATTAATATAAAATTATTTTTTACTGTAAATGGTTTTTCAATTTGACGTTTCGTCTTAGGATTGGACTACAACCGGCGGAGTTCTTATGATAGGTTACGAGTTATACAGACTCCTCAGTATGAAAAAGGATAAAAAACCTCGTAAGAAAAAGAAAGCTGAACTGAAAGCCGAAGCAGAGAAAGAGAAGGAAGAAAAGAAAAATGAAAAACCTGATCTTGGGAATGAAGACACGCAGGTAGGTTATATTAAGTAATTAGTGCAATAAGGGCCTCAGCTGTATATAATGTTCATTTAAGCTATTTTAAGAGTGCTTTACAATATTAAACTTTTACCTAATATTTTTTTAGAGTTCGGATATTACAAACCAAACAAAAGCTTCGGAAGAATCTAAAGATGATGCAGACGGTAAAAATGACGCAGATTCGAAAGATGATCCTAAGAAGGAAGATAAGAAAGAAGATACTCAGACGGACGAAGAAAAGAAGCTCCTAGATGGTATATTTTATAACTAATCATTCTTAGGGCTGCCGCACACTAATCTTACTATACACAAAAATAGGTAGTGACTAGTCGCACAAATAATAATACATAGTTATATTATTATAATTATAATATTACATAGGTATCAGAAGTTATTCTTCATAAAATGCGCGCTAGAGCAACATGTATGGACACTATTTATTTGGGAATACCTGTATAAATCCTACGCACAAATTGTAGCCGGGATCGATCGCAAATATCTAGTGAGGCAGATTTCACGGTGGCATCATAACTATGTATGTGCATTTATTAATGCAAATGTTTTTCTCCAGAAATGTACGAAGCGCTAGTGAAGCCAGGCCCTGATCTCGTTATTTGCGACGAAGGGCATCGCATCAAAAACTCTCACTCCAACATATCGTATGCCCTAAAACAAATGCGGACTAAGCGAAGAGTTGTACTCACTGGTGAGTATTTGGATTCGATAAATAACTTATAGTTAAGTGCTGACTGACTTTTGGAAGTGATCATAGCGTTATTTATGCTGTCAAACGACATTTGCGTTCATTCAGTTATTCCCAGAATTCTTTTTTTTTCCGAGAAGCTTACATTAAAAAAAAAAACTGTCCTAATAACTATGACCACAACGAACAATCGGTCGAGCCATTCTACATTGTTTGCAAGACTAACACACGGCAATTGATTTTTACATTTATTAAAATTAAGCTAAGACCTTACCTAATGTTTTAGCTTTGGACGCTGGCACATAAACATGACGAGTGACAATTAGTGTGGCATTGACATTGTATTTTTTATTTATTTAGGGTACCCACTACAAAACAATCTCCTAGAATACTGGTGCATGGTGGACTTCGTCCGTCCCAACTACCTCGGTAGCAAGACAGAGTTCTGCAACATGTTCGAACGCCCCATACAGAACGGGCAGTGTATAGACTCCACGCCTCAAGACATACGCCTCATGCGCTATAGAGCGCATGTTCTTCATTCCCTACTCGTTGGTTTCGTACAACGGTAAGTGCTTTTAATTGGTAAACGGTAAATCGCATAAATTCACATTAACACAAATAGTAATAGCCATATTTTGTTTGTGAGGTGACA
The DNA here is from genome assembly GCA_963576865.1 of Anania hortulata. NCBI lineage: Eukaryota > Metazoa > Arthropoda > Insecta > Lepidoptera > Crambidae > Anania > Anania hortulata. The sequence continues at coordinate 12,856,778 of OY756392.1, read as the reverse complement.
CGTATAGCTTATTACAATAATATGACGTACAAAAAATAACAAGATATAGAAAAATAAAACACTCACAAGTGGTTTGTCAAAAACTGACTTTTTTTTTAGATGCATAGAGACATGCCAAGGTTTGCTTCTCAAATGATGTCTATCCAAGTCTAAGCAAAAGATAGCATTATATTATTTTAAGTAACATGTTGCAACGCGCGTATTTTTCATTTGTTCCTTTTCTATGGTTGTAAGTGAAAAGCAATTGTTTTTAGGATTTGCTTAATATTCGAATACAAAGAGTTTCTTTTTTTGTATAAACAGGAGATCCCACGCAGTGCTGCAGTCCACATTGCCGCAAAAAGAAGAATATGTTCTCTTAGTGCGCATGACGCCGCTGCAAAGAAAACTATACGATCAGTTCATGAACGAAGTGGTTCGCTCCACGTCTGTGCCAAACCCTTTGAAAGCTTTTGCTATTTGTTGCAAGGTATGTACAAGAACATTTTTCTGTAATTCACTGGTATTACTAAAATCATAAATATTGTTATTAAACTATATTAAAAAAACGAAACTTTACATTTCTTTACATCTACCAAGATTTTTGAAAAGAAAAAGTAATACGTATGATTAAAAATACACGTAGCATATTTTTATTTACCGGATGAAATGAAGTTGGAGTGGGTGAAGTTATCATAGTTTAGACTATTGACGACAGTGAATATTGCTTCAAAAATAATAAGGAATATTCATATAGCTTATCAAATACGGTGGTAATTTTTCATTTAGATATGGAATCATCCAGATGTATTATACAACTACCTCAAGAAACGGAGTGAAGTTAATGCAGCTATTGAAGAAGATTTAGACTTGGAGGAATTGGGAGGGGTCACTAAGGCAGGCCGTGCGAAAAATAAGACAGTGAGCACTAGGAGAGCAGTTAAACCAAGAGTAAGCATTATTTTTTCTTCTCTTGTTTCAATAGAATTTACTAAGGTTCAGTTCAGTATTTGGAAAACTCAATTGCGTTGTCTGTTGCATGTAAAAAAAAAAAAAATTCAATGGATGATACATGACATCACCGCTTACAACATTGTCCCGAAGCAGTGGTAGGGTAAAAATAATAGTGACGAGCTTGGTTCAGGCGTATTTCCAACAATAAATTATTTTTATGTTTTTTGTTGTTTTTTTTTTATTACTGTTATTTAAACACCTTTTTACAGGGATCATCTAAGAAGCCAGCAGCAACCATACCGCCTAATACGACTACAGGCACTATAGCAACACGACAAGACCCTAGCTCTTACAGCAACGCTCCATATCCGCCAAATGGGCCCTACGGTCCGCCTAACGCTTACCGACCAGACCAACAATCTGGACCCTACCCACCTTATCCTAACTATCAAAACCCCGGTTCTGGATACTATCCTCCCAACCAAGCACAAGGATACAATCAGAACTATGATAGCAACTACTACCAACAGCAACCTCCTTACGGAAATAACTACCCCAACCAATATCCGCCAAATAACCCTGAACAAGCAGGTTACAATCAGAACTACTGGGGCAATGGAAACTATTATGGTAATTCCGGTTATTACAACAACCCACAATACCCACAAACAAATAATCAACAGCCCCCTGATTACAGAGCTAGCCCATCAGGTGAATTTAATAATACTCAACAATACCCACCGAACTACAATCAGACTCCTCAACATGATCAAGCATATCCCGGTAACGCAATGCAGCCATATCAAAATAATCAAGATGGCTATGCTGGAGAGCCAAGACCACCCTACCCTGGTTACAATCAACCTGGATACTCAAATTACGACCCAAATGCTGCACCTGGGACATTTCCGCCAAACCAACCTTCACAAGAATATCCAAATCAACCATACCAGGCTCCTTTCCCTGCCAATCCTTCATACGGACCAAACGCAGCACCATACAATCAGTACGAAAATCAACCTCCAAATTATCCTGGTTACGCCAACAACATGCCGCCTAACCAAATAGGTGACAATATGGTTCCCGGTATAAAGTCAGAGCCCAACACGCACGGTATGCCTCCTGCCTATCCATCCAATGAAAGTAAACCGGACCCGAATATACCTCAAACTTCAAATCCCACCACACCGTACGGTGATCCGAACTTCAGTTATCAGGCGAATACATCGACGTCAGGCTTTCAGGCTGGTTCTGAGGGTGCCAATGGCAGCTATCCTTCTCAATACCCCTTCCCACCTCACCTTGAAACTAAACCGCCCCTTGGAAGTAATAGTTCTGGAAGTCCAGTAACGGCATGGCCAATTACCGAGATCAAAACAGAAGTTGATAAACTTAAGGCTGAAGAAAAACTTGAAATCAAATCGGAATCTGATGGTGAAGTGAAGATAGAAGATTTAGATACGAAGAAAATTGTGAAAGATGAGGTTAAAAAATTAAATCACGTAGAGAGTCCATTAGCTAAAGAACCCGAAGTTCCTAAAAAGAAGGGAAAAGATGTGAAAGCTGATGCTGCAAAGAGTGATGGATCTGAGTCTGAAGAAGAACTACCTCCTAAAAGAGGAAGGCCAAAAGGCAAAAAAAATAATAGTAAAAAGGTAGCTGATAAGTCTAAAGGTAAAAGTCGAGCGAAAGCAAAAGGAAGAAAAGATAGAAAGACGTCAAAAGAGAAAAATAATGATGATTCGGAGTCGGAAGATAGTGAAAAAGAAGAGAAACCTAACAGAGAAGAAGAATTGGCAATGGTGAAGAAAGCAGAAGAAATGACCTACGACTGGGCGGCAGAACTATTAAAAGATTACATACCGGGTATTATAGAGAATTCAGCTAAGATGGAGCTGTTCTTTTACATATTGAATGAGAGCATCAAAATGGGAGATCGGTTACTACTTTTCAGTCAAAGTTTGTTCACATTGAATTTAATAGAAGACTTTTTAGAAAGAAATTACATTCCGGGGACTAACTGCCTTTGGGAAAGGAATACCAATTATTACCGTGAGTGGTCTCATTTATAAGAATTAAATCTCATTTTCTCATTTCTTATTTTAATAAGGCATCTTCACCTGCCTCAGTGACATCTGGATTGCAAGCTTGTTTTACCTAGTATTTTATTGATAACCTGCAAAAGATTCATCTAGCGTGTACTACCTACTTTAATAATGATTTTAACATATATTTAAACTTTAAGGCCTCAATTCAAGTCACGAGTTAATAGGTTTCTAAACAAGCTTGCTCCATAAGAGACTTCACCTAATCTTAGGTCAGTGTGATTGGTAAAAGTAAACGTTTCTCTACTTTCGTTTTTAGGACTTGATGGCTCAACACACGCGCTAGAACGCGAGAAGTTGATAAACGAGTTCAACGCAAATCCGCACGTGTACTTGTTTCTCGTGTCGACGCGCGCGGGCTCGCTCGGCATTAACCTCGTAGGCGCCAACCGCGTCATCGTGTTCGACGCCAGCTGGAACCCCTGCCACGACACGCAGGCCGTGTGCCGAGTGTACAGGTAAAATAAAAAAAAACCTTTCGCATCAAAATCTAATATAATTCGCATAGGGTTAGGGAAGGGTTATCCTTTCCTAGGCAGTAGAAAAAATTGTCGCCAGCATATTTTTGAAACTGTTTTCACTTGTTGAAAACTAATCAAAATTATCAAGAATTAAGACCTGTTTAAGGGCTAAATACGATTTTAATTACCGCTGCAGGCGACTGAACTGCATGGTCAGAAGACGTAGCTAATCTATCGGTGATACAAAGATTTACAGTAGCGTCTTTACTTAGTAGCAAAACTTTGAGGTTACCTGAGTTTTTTTTTTATATGAAAATTTAACTTTATTTCTCACAAACTCGAACGCAAATCCGATCGAATTTCATTTTTCGATTCAAGGACTCTATGCTTAGTATGGGTACGCTATACTGACTGTATGCTATTTAGCAATTGATTTTCTAAAGGTAGCGGTTCGGGTGGCATCAGGGAAAAGAGACCGACACAGAAGAGACAGAGACGGAAGACGAGAGACCGTTACTTAACTTTAAATTTTGGCAAAATTAACTGCTACTCCATTCCTTCGGCTTATCCTTCCTCGTCAATCTTTCCCTCGTCTGCTGTGGCGTCCTGGTACTGTTTGTATTCTGATACTAAGTCGTTTATATTGCTCTCGTTTGGAAAAATGACTTGTGTCGAAATGACGAAAGCTTAAATATAATTAATATAACACGGACTTCAGGTTTTCGTTTCGCTCGCTCTCAGATGCCGGTCTCAGTTTTTCGTCTAGTCAGCGCCCTCCACTTTTACTCCTGTGATTGACCTTGATTTCTTTAGTCGTGTCGACTACATATGCTGTCGTAGCACAAAGTTTACAGATTCTAGATAAAAGGTTAATAAAAAGGTCGAATGCCCAGAGGTATAATAATTTGCGTGCCGTTCGTATCTCAAAGAGGCTTATGTTATGCTTATTTTTTAACACAGGTACGGCCAAAGGAAGCCGTGTTTCGTATACCGGTTCGTCATGGACTGGTGCCTCGAAAAGAAGATCTACGACCGCCAGATCAACAAGCAGGGCATGGCCGACCGCGTCGTTGACGAGTGCAACCCCGATGCGGTGCTCTCTATGAAGGAAATCACCAATCTGTGCTTCGATAATGATGAGAAGGTAAGTCTATCCACCTAAAAGTAGAAATAAATACCAACTGCACGGTTTAAGGTTAGTTTGCACGAATTTATGATGACACTATTTCATAAAGTCATATCGTTTTGTTAGGTTTGAACACAGCAAGTATTTAAATATATAGACACAGATGTTTTAAAAAAAAAATTATTCATGTTTTGATTTTAATTAAATTATACTTACAGAACCCGCCAAATAAACAATTTGTTACAAATTACATGCTTTTTTTTTTCTACGAAACTGAAATAAATCTGATCTTAAAAAAAAAAGTTCTTTAATAGCTAATCGATAAGTGGTAACTGATAATTATAATATTACCTATGTCGGCGATTGCTCGTTTTTTGTGTCCAGGCTAATTTATCATAATATTTTCTTTGGGCATCAATAAAATCAACTATATTAAATCGTTCTCTTTTTTGTATGAGTGCACACAACACGGAGCACTTAGAGTATAATTACATTTATATTGTTCTACAAAAATTCCGCCATTGTTTAATCTGCGACTGTGCTGTCTTTGTATGGTGAGTGTTGACAGGACTTGTCAGTTAGGTTAGTCACTCTATAGGGTATGTGCTCGATGGCACACAACAATACTTTTACTAAACAAAAATTTTGGTTAGTCTGAACACATGTGGTGTTTACATTTATGTATTTCTAGGAATCGGAAGCGAAGGATTTGACTGAGTTCAAAGACAAATACCTGGACGTGTTGATACAAGGCATCATAACGCAGCACTGGAAGTCGCTCAGTAAAGAGCCCTTCCAGCACGAGTCGCTGTTGGTCGATAGGAAGGAGAAGAAGCTCTCTAGCGCGGAGAAGAGACTGGCGCAGAGAGGGTGAGTGGAAAGAAGAGTTAAAATAATAATGCTTAAAATTTGTGATAAAAAAGAAAGTGACTCAACGGTCTTGCGACATATCCGTGTATCGTGAGTTCGTGTCCTAGCAAGTACCTCTGAATATCCGGAATTAATGTGTGGATTTATACTACTTTCTCGGCGGTGAGGGCCTATCTGTGTAGCCATAGATCAAAATGGTCTGGTTGCTGGTTCATACATATGAAGCCATTTTCAACAGATAGGGGCTGTTAAAAATGGCTTCAAATGTATGAACCAGACTTGCTGAATCCAGGATCATATTATGGTCAAGCATTCCCTGGGGCAAAGGTCTAGGAAGAAGAACAAAACGCTTAAAATCCGCGAATTTATGCACACTACGTAAGCACTAAACAAAAAAAAACAATTACTGTCTAATAGTATATTATACACTGTTCAAGTTCTTAACTTTCACTTTTTGGCCATACGACTGTTTGACTGATTTTAGGACGATGGTATTTTGCAGCGAAAAAAAGAGCCCTACGAGTCCTACTGTTTAATAACTGTGTCTGTGTTCACTTTGCGTAACGGGCAGCTATCCTAGAGATTAGATTATGAACTGACTCATTAAAAAAGTAGGTAAGCCGTTACGTCAGACACCGACTGTTGCTATTTACAACAGAACTACTAGTCGGATTAATTTATCTTCTGTAGCCGCGTTTAGTGTGTTTTAGCGTTTTTTTTAGTGAAATCTATCTATCTATCTATATACAGTGGTGTTCATATAATTAAGAACGCTGATGTACAGGGAAGATTTTTTCAAACTAAGACGCAAAACTTATTGCATGCATTTTTTATTTATTTCTCTCGGTATCGAAAACTTTTTCATAATACCACTTTATTCATTGATACACATGATTAGCTTAAGATAAATAGACAAACTTTTTACACTACTTCTAAACATAGTATTCCTATTTACTGGCTGGTCACGTAATTAAGAACGCTAAATAGTTTATACCTTTATTCAAATTTAAATAGAGAACATTCAGTCAATTTGTTACTGTTTGTATAATTTTGGCGCCATTTAGTGCTGTAAAATGGGAAAAATAAAAGTTGTGATAAATCTACAAGGGAAGTAATAATAAAATTTTGCCGGAAGAATTGGTCTTATAAAAAGATAGCCGACCATCTGCAATGTTCAAAAACGATGGTGTTCCACCCTGTAAAGCATTTTGCTACGTATCTAACTACTTCGAATGTTCCACTTGTACCTAAACAGAGAAAAACAACTCCTCGAGATGACCGAAACATCGTTCGTATGGCAAAACAAAATCCTTTTAAAGGGTTCAATAAGCTGAGAAAATAATATTTTGGTGAAAACAACCCTTCAGCAATCTCAGCACGCACTATTCGAAGACGTTTGGTAGAAGAAAAATTGCACGGTAGGATAGCAAGAAAGGTACCCATGTTGAAACTTTGCTACAGGCAAGCCCGGCTTGCATTTGCGAGAAAGTATGAAAACTGGACTGTGCGACAGTGGAAAAATGTACTTTTTTCTGACGAGACGAAAATTAACAGAGTATGTTCTGATGGAAACCCATGTCCCCCGAATACAGCATTCGACCCTAAGTACACGAAAGTTACATTAAAGCACGGTGGTGGAAATGTGAAAATTTGGGGATGCTTTTCTGGACATGGTGTTGGACCTGTAAAGTTGATAGAAGGTAACTTGGATCAGTTCCAATACAAAAATATACTGGAAGAAAGAATGTTACCTTATGCTGAAGACTTTCTACCGGTTATTTGGACATTCCAACATGACAATGATCCAAAGCACACTGCACGCACCGTAAAGGAATTTCTTACAGCGCAATCAGTTTCTGTCTTAGACTGGCCAGCTAACAGCCCAGATCTAAACCCAATAGAGAATCTGTGGTTCGAAGTAAAGAAAAAGGTTTCAAATACACAGTGTGGGAATTTAAGAGAGTTGTACGATGTTTTTTTTAGAAGAATGGAACTCTATTTCTCCTGCGAAATGTCAAAAATTAATAGAGTCAATGCCTCGCCGGTGTATATAATAGTTAGCGATATAATTATTTATTCCTAAGCCACGTTGCTCTATTAATGTGCCTATTTTATAACATAACGAGTTGCTTCTCAGAAGGTACACATCTCTGTGTATGATTTAAATAAAAAACTTTAAATCGTTCTTAATTATATGACCACAAATGTATATAAAAATGAATTGCTGTTCGTTTGTCTCGCTAAAACTCTAGAATGGCTAGACCGATTTGGCTAATTTTGATCTTGAAATATTTGTGGAAGTTCAGGGAAGGTTTAAAAGGTCAGTAAACATAAAAAAAATGCAAGGAATGCAGTAAAACAACTATTTTATTTTTCTATATAAACTGTTCGTACCTGTCAAACGACTCGGCAGAACGAAGTTCGCTGGGTCAGCTAGTAATTATATAAATATTAATAATTATACTTTCGTTTTTAGTTACGAGCTAGAGAAGAAGGCAGCGTTGGCACCGAAACCGACCACAGCGTACCGCACGGTCCGCACCGCAGACGGAAGCCTGGTGCAGCGGCCCGTGGCGTCGGTGCGGCCCATGCAGCACGGCGCGCGCTGGATCCCGGCCGACGTGTGGCGCCGCCAGGGCATGTCCGCGCAGGAGATGACGCTGCCGCTGGGTAACTACCCTCACTGCCACTACTCGTATACAGCACACAGTCACGCTGCCTTGTCTAGCGGCCCGTGGCGTCGGTGCGGCCCATGCAGCACGGCGCGCGCTGGATCCCGGCCGACGTGTGGCGCCGCCAGGGCATGTCCGCGCAGGAGATGACGCTGCCGCTGGGTAACTACCCTCACTGCCACTACTCGTATACAGCACACAGTCACGCTGCCTTGTCTAGCGGCCCGTGGCGTCGGTGCGGCCCATGCAGCACGGCGCGCGCTGGATCCCGGCCGACGTGTGGCGCCGCCAGGGCATGTCCGCGCAGGAGATGACGCTGCCGCTGGGTAACTACCCTCACTGCCACTACTCGTATACAGCACACAGTCACGCTGCCTTGTCTAGCGGCCCGTGGCGTCGGTGCGGCCCATGCAGCACGGCGCGCGCTGGATCCCGGCCGACGTGTGGCGCCGCCAGGGCATGTCCGCGCAGGAGATGACGCTGCCGCTGGGTAACTACCCTCACTGCCACTACTCGTATACAGCACACAGTCACGCTGCCTTGTCTAGCGGCCCGTGGCGTCGGTGCGGCCCATGCAGCACGGCGCGCGCTGGATCCCGGCCGACGTGTGGCGCCGCCAGGGCATGTCCGCGCAGGAGATGACGCTGCCGCTGGGTAACTACCCTCACTGCCACTACTCGTATACAGCACACAGTCACGCTGCCTTGTCTAGCGGCCCGTGGCGTCGGTGCGGCCCATGCAGCACGGCGCGCGCTGGATCCCGGCCGACGTGTGGCGACGCTGGGTAACTAACTAACTACCCTTAGGGCTCTGCCAGATTTGCGTTTTGAAGGCGCGTTTCATCTCGTTTTTAAAAGTGCGTAGGCGCACCTCGTGGTTCCTCAGTAGTCTAAGAACCGGAGTCTCGCCTCCCATACGTGGGTGACCTCTGAATGTTTCGAAATTTATATACATTTTTGTAAATTCTGAAACCTATACTATTTAGATACTATTTGCTTGGTGGCAAGAGAAAACATCGTGAGAAAACCTGCACATTCAGGTTTCAAAAATGATCTGGATTCCCTTTTCTCGCTCGCTTAAAATGTAATTGCCAGACTTGCCGCATCTAGGATCAAAGACAAAGTGCTAGAGAATAGAGAAAAAGGTATATGCGCACCTTTTGCTTCTCAAAATGAGTGCATCCCACACGCACTTGTCTGCCAAAATAGGCGGAAAACGCGCAGAAAAAACGCTGATCTGAAACACCCTATACTATACTGTGAGTCACTATACTAGTATACGGCACATATTTACGCTGCCGTCTAAAAATGTCAGTAGCGTTGGTGTGGCCTTTATAGAATTGTAACTCTACTACTGAGTAGTATTTTATTTACTTGAAAGAGTATCTGCAGTATTCATTTTTTTAAATTAGATGCTCTTTTTAAAATAATGTATTTTCAGCACGTCAAGAAATATCCTTACCTCATTCTCTAACTCCAAATTTCTTCACAGATGTTGTTATACCAACCAACTCCGCTGAGAAGACTAATATCGTACTAAAAGCGGGTCAGCGGGTGATGGTACTCAAGTCGCCGAAGGGAATCTATATGCAGCTAGAGTCTGGCAAGATAATTGCTATCAAAACGTCTTTCAAGGGAATGGGTCAAAAGAGCGCAGATAATAAAGATAGTCCCATTGGAAAGAAAGGTATGTGATCTCAGTATTTTCCTACGTCCTAAGATGGGTTTAGAACTTAAGACGAATCGAACATAAGACAAGAGCAAGAGCATGGTTTTTATATTCTTGTTTTGTCTTTTTGAGATACGGAACCCTAATCTGTATCTAAAAACGGAACCCTTTTAGGATTACCCGTCCGTCAGCGAATTCACTTTTTCGTTAGCATAATCTTAACACGCTACTTTACAGTCGATATCTGACATATTGTTATGGTATATTACACGATACCCTACCATAATTAAAATAAAACGATTGTATTATGCTAACATTGTTTATTTTATGTTTTGCAGTATTAGGCAGTCGACCTTCGGCAACTAATATACCGGGTTCACTAAAGAATAATTCAGCGATTACAATCACTTCAAAAGTAGGCCCTAGGCCAGGCTATCAAAGAGTGCTCACAAGACCTATGGGCCAGAACAAAATGGTACGACCGATGTTGCCGGGGCAGAAGATCGCAGAAATCAGAAACAGATTAGGCGAACTCAGAGCATTCTCTAACATGCGGCCTAGGTCCCCAGTGCACCACGGCGGAAGAATAATGCGGCCGAATCTTCCTGGGTCGGTCAGTATAACAAAGATACCTAGAGATACCAAGAAGTCAGACACCGAAAACAGTGACTCCAACGCCACAAACAAAATGGATGTAGATTCCGAAGATGATACTCAAGTTTTGGACAGCGACGAAGAGGAATCCAAAATTCAGAATTATGCGAAATCAACTTCATCCTCGTCCAAACCTCTCCTCAGAGACGGCAGCAGTAAAGATTCAGAAAAAAGTAAACCTAAGTTGACTACAAATAAAGTAAAACAAACAAAAAAAATTGATCAGAAACCCGAGTCTTCTGAACCTCTAGTGTTAACGACTGACGAAAAATTACCCAGTGAAGAGGCTCTAGAAAATAAAACCAGTGAAGATAGTACGCCCGAGTCTAGTAGCACACAGCGACAACCGGCAATGGAGCAATTAGACTCGCATGCCATGGAACCAGTGGAACGAAAGATCAATTTACTAAAGAATTACAGGCATCAACGTCCAGGAAGCCGGCCGCAAACTGAATCTTCCTTGACTCAACTAGAAAGAACTGCTAGTACATTAACAAAAGAAAGCATGCCCGACTTCCGTAGAAACTTGGACGATATAACGCAATCCTACTCGCCCAACAGCGAGGAGAGACCAGGTAGTAAGAGTAAGAAGAAGAAATCTCCGAGTAAACCGGACGCGATAGAATCTCAAATTAGTGAAAGGCAGCCCGTACCTAGTACGGGAATGTCGCACAGTGTATCTAGTCTTCTGGGGTCTACGACTAATAATGTACAGAAACCGAGGAAGTCCGAGCTGAATACGGCTCCAGTTTCGCCTATGGAGAATTCTGGGGCTAGTTCTCAGAGGTTAATGAGTCGGCCGCCTATGGGTTTGTCCCCTGAGGGGTCGATGCCGGGCATGTCGTACCCTCACGGGGGACATGTCATCCCGGGGAAGCCCCAACCTCTGCCCTCAGGGATGAGTCACGGCGAAAGCCCCAGCATGCCGAGTCCCGTGCCGGGCATACCGCACCCGCAAGCCCCTATAGCGCCAGGTCAGCCATACCCTGCTGCCAATGCACCGCCTGACGCACCTTATGGCCAATATCCTGGTAAGTTATTTTTAATGACATTATAGTTAATTCGTAAGCGAATCATCCTATATCATTTGCAGGATAAATAAGTTGTGTTTTCTTTCACAGATTTTTGATGTTATATAAGAAAATAAGGTTTAAAGTATAGAATTTTTTCATTGCCTTGCCTTATCAGGGCATCCAGAGCCATTTGAAGCATTTTGCTCTGTGTTGCCTGCTTGCAATCAGAAAGGCTATTGAATGCCTTAGTTTAAATAGTGTTTCATGGGTTAGGTTTATAGTGAAGCTTGCTTTCGATCAATCAAGTATCAAACAAACAATAATTGAAAAGACGATTAAAAAATATTTATTTTATTAACAGCATATCAAAACGAGACAATATTATAATATTTATTGCCAATAGGAAAAATGTTTCCCTGACCGCAGGGGCGTGCATTGGTTTCAGATGGGGGTAGGCTAGGTACATACACATTTCAAGTCAGTCAACACAACAACGAAAGCCTAAACTGTAATTCCTAATGAGCGTTTAAATAAATCTAGCATTTATTTAAACGCTCATACATACATTATATTATATATATCATATTATACATACATTTATTTCTGGTTGTATCACTGGAATTAAATTTAATCCTGTATTTTGTTCACTTATATCTACGTCACAGTAAGGACCGCATCTTAATGCTTTTTAAATATAAATTTTACTCGTCCACATCTCGGTATACGAAATGTAAATACTAAATAAAAAACAATAAAATTGACATGTGCACGTAACGAGCGCCATTTTGGTAATTAGATTGAAATAAGTTAATCAATTGGTGGATTTTGCTAAGGCAGGGTGATGATTAGTTATGTTAAAAACTCAATAGATGGAGCTTTAAAAATAAAATGATAAAAACCTTTAATTTTACCTTTAGGATTTACAACTAAATTATATAATAATTTCTTACCCAGATGTCGATTTCATTTTGCAAAATGGTGAATGGTGTCGTTGTTTTATTTTACCACAACAAATAACAAAACAATGAATGGAATTAAAACATGCCATTAATCTCATATCCGTAATGGCTATGTACGAAAAATCTGTTGATAGTATCTTGTTTTTGCAACTAACACAAATCCACATTTGATTGTCTTCGGATTGGCGCATAATTTGTTTAACCTAGAATTCGCATTAATACTTCACTTTGCAGTTTTTCCATTGAATAACACACAACCACCCAACTATTAACCCCGAAAACAAAGATAGCACTCAAAAAGGGTGTAAAGATAAGTAATACTATAACCTGATTTATCAAAACTCGCGAGATGACAGCCGCCGGCGGCAAACTATGAGACTGAGGGAAAAAATTGCTGACGCAAACGTTGTGTCAAAACAATGTCCTGCATTACCTTTCAAGGAACTAACCTTTTTTTATAATTTTCAAACGTTTCTATAAATATAATTAAGATTTTATCATTCTAAATATTCATTTCAATATCTTGCACTGTCAAGTTTTAATAAAATACGACATATTTAAAGTGCAAATGATCGAATTAGGCGAGCCTTTATCCGGTTATGCTGCTAATAAGGAATGTTCACTTCGTCCGATTGTCATGTATGAAAAGTGTGTAATCTTTAATTTAGGCGACTTTATTTTTTTTTTAAATGTAGTTTGTTCACATATAAGCAGCTAGTATCTAAGTGTGAGTGAAAATTGAGTAAGTTGCGTGAAACAGTAGGCGATCTCTCGGCAGCCTAACATTACTACGAACGATCTAAGTTGCGCGCTTTAGTAAGGAATAAGTATAGGTAGACGAAAAAATGGTTACAGAATAATTATTGTTTATTGTTGAATACGTAATTAATAATTATGTTTAGCTGTTCTGTCGGTTTTTTATGAAGGTAGGCTCTGCATAACAGCCTATATGGGATGCACGCCCCTGCCTGACCGGTAAAATCAATTGATTAAATTTCAAGTACTTCAACTACAGACGACAGCATGTCAACCTACCACAAAACGTCAAATTTTCTCAATTGATATTGATTTCTAAGTGTTGGACATAATGTTGCAAATTAATTCAATGTCCTTTAACTTTTTGAGTAGGTTTACCTGCCGTTGTCTGTTCATGGATAACAGGTTGCTGATTACACGTATTTGTTCTACAGGGTACGGGATGGGGTATGGGGCGTATCCCAATCCGGCGTACTACGGCGGCTACGGCGGCGCCGGGTACTACGGCTACGGGCCAGCGGGCGCGCCAGGGCCCGTGGCCCCGCCCCCCGGCGTCCCCAACCCCAACCCCGACGCCTACTTGCCCCCCAACCCCCAGTGGTAACGCGGGATACAGACACCAGGACTACGATATGTTCCGAGAGTAGTGACGACTAGTGTAGTGTGGCTTTAAAACAATGACGACCGCCAAATTGTGCTCGAGCGATCGCCTATTTGTATGGGTCGATGTATACTACTTGTGAAGTGTTCGGTATAAGTTAAATGTTCTCGGTCGCTTGTTGAACTAACGATTGAGGGTTGATCCTATTATTCCGACATCACTGAGTGTTGGAATCTCTAACTGAATCATTGTCTTCTACTTCATAAGATATACCTACATATTGTGCGTCTCGTGATTCGAGACCGTAAATAAATTGATTCCTGTAAGTACTTACTAAAGTTCGACTTAAATTAGAGCGCTAAAAGTATACGCAGTTTCTTTCTTATAAAACAAATTCAGGTATTGTGAATAAATTATAAATTAACATTCTCTTAATAAAGATAGCCAGTGAGTGTAGAAAAAAGTACATATTCAACCCCATTAATGCGAGTGATTCAATGTTTAGTGAAATGTTTCTATTGCTGTGGATATGGATTGATCGATGGATGTGATACTTTGCTGATTTAGTATTAAGTCGAGTATAGCGTGTATGGAATATTTATCAAACTAATTTAGCTTAGATAGGCGCCTATAGATATCTTAGACGTTAGTTCTCATTTAACCATTCGACAGACCCGTGATATGTGTTAATTTACATAGTAAGTATGTATACAAATATTGTATGTATAGACTATTTATCTATGATTTTGAATACCTACCTGCGTTTTTAAGTGATATGATCTGAGTGTGAAATTAATTTTATATGTACTTTTGAACGTATAATTCTATTTTTTATTTGGTGTGTGATTATACAATTGAATGTGCTGTGTACTTCAGATACAGTCTCTGTGAACGAGTCATAACATACTAGTAAAACGTAAATGTTTTTTATAAATGATCAGAGGGCCTAGTTTAAGTTTTTACTCTATAGCTTTTGATGAGAACGTAAACGAAGATTTGTAAGGAAAAAAATATGGATTTGCGCCAGATGGCGCCACCTTGGAGTCTTACACTAGTTCCTCTGTAATGAAATCTAATTGTAGTGTAAAGAATCTAATCAATTTGTATTTTAATATTACATCCCTAGTCAGTTCTTCTCTGGTAGTATTAAATAGTTTTAGAATCCGTAAGAAAACTCGTAAACGACGACTGTAGTATAAACATAGGCAGGCCTAGGCATATGTCTCGCTACATCAAATCAAATAATACTTGCCATCAAAGCATCGTCCATTTAATACGTCACACTATATGAAAAAAAAAAATTTTTTTTAAAGTATTTGTTAAAAAGGTTTATATGTTGCTTTATTATTTATATGTCATAAATAGTAATAATTAATTAGAATTAAAGGAAGTTGGGCAAGTCGCCATTATATCACTGCCCTCCTATAGTCCATAGCCGCGTACTTATTAAATGGATGAGCCCTAAGCGACAAGCAAGTGTGCTGTTGACTCGTTCATCGGAAAATATGAGTTTTAGTCAGAGAATTGTATAACTTTACGACGAAGGCCAAGTTGGAGGTTGTTGATTGGACATAGTCTAATTTTTTAAGACGACTTTCATTGGGTAACGATTTTGTGATAAATTGACAGTTGAGAACTTATTTAAAATAAATTTTATGAAACATTTTAGGCCCACTGCAATCACATAGCTAGTCTTTAGGTTTACATAGACTTATACTGACGGTCAGCACGTACGTGATCAGTATGGGGCAGCGGTCAATGCTTTACTAAATGCATACACGGTTTTTTTTGCGGTAGCTATTATACTGTACTATTTACTACTGACCGTCAGGTTCAGACTAAGTACGGCCTTAATTGTAGTGCCACTGGCCTGTGATGGAGTGTGGAGATGAACGAAGATTTCTTTGTCACAATACTTAAATCTCATTTCTTTAGCAGTATTATTTTTAATGCTTTGTAAGAGATTAAAAATAGGTTAAGGTTAATTTTAACGAATTTCCTACAAAGACAGGATATCTGTATCCTTATCAGAATGACCTGAAAATAAACATTGTATTTAAAAAATTCAATTTACGTTTTGGGTTGAATGCAATATTATAAGTATGGTTAACATAATCAGGTCGAGGCTACATTGATGATTTTGAAAAAATATCGTATTTAGCGGCCTAGCAAACAAAGTACCTACAGAGAGGAAAAAAAGTCAACAGTATAAATATGGCCTTAGCGGGAACACCAAACTTAAAAGATTTGAATGTACCTATATATGTATTGAATATGAAATCTTTATAGCACACCAGACAAAAAGTAGAAGCGTTAGCGTCTTATATTTTTGAATGCGTTCCTCTTTTTTAGTATTTTTCTGTTTGATTTTCTATGTACAAATAGTTCGGTATTACGAAAGTGATATATTAATATGCATTTTAAATTGATCAGATAGTATTATACCGGCGATATCCAATAAAGAGATCAATAAACAGTATCAGCTTGTCGTTTTATTGTTTCCTTTCGTAACATGATTTTTGCTAAATCGTGGAAATGAATCGTGAACAAACTCGTTAGAGTGTAACACTTGTGAGTTAACTTCGCACAATTTTAAAATGAAATGTTAAAACCCAATTTCATAAATATCCAATCAGCAGGCTGACCTTGCTTTTATTTTCAAAGAAAAAAATAGAAATGATTCACGCAACAAAGTTGTGAAAACTTGAGTCTCTGGGGACGATTCGCGTTGCATGATGATGCCATCATGATTACCAAAACCGGCTAAATTTTCTTTTCTAAGTACATTTTACAAATTAACTCCGTAACTTTAAAGCCTACCTAGCTGGGATAGTTTTTTTATCTACTGTCGTGATTTTTTTACATTTCTTCAAGCAACTATTTCGCTGGCAGAGAGGATACTGGACTCTCACAATTAATATTAGCTACATATATTAGTGTTGGACACCTACAATGTTTTTATACGACCTATCCAACAACACCCGACACCATGCAATAAACGATTTAAAAAAAACATCCCACACTACGTAGGGTAGGTAGCAGGCACCCTAAAAACATATTTTTTTAGATTTTATCGAAATTACAGCTTTCTAGTAGGACCAAGTGTTTCTAAGCTAAGCTGCGGACAGACAGACAGACGGACGGACATGGCAAAACTAAGGGTTAATTTAACTACAGAACCCTAAAAATGATCACTACCTTCGCAATACTTAGTATTCCTAAAATCGATAATATTTTTGTGCATTCCGTGCATAAAAGTACGTAATACTTAACGATTGGCGTAGTCATGAAGTTCAGATTTTAGAATCACGAAATTGTTTATTAAGCAATGTCGTAAAGAAAAAATTCCTAATACCATTAATTGTAGTTACTGTAGGTACTATATCGGTAAAAATAGGTAAAAATCTTCGAGACGATTCCCGTTATGGACCAATTGACTATGTACCTACGGTACGGTACCCAAGTTGTACGGAACCCACGGTGCGCGAGTCCGACTCGCACTTGACCGGTTTTTTATTAATTGAAAGTTTACCTACTTGATCGAGTGTTCTTAGCTATGATTCAAGAAAGTCCAAACAAAGAAAATCAGGTCTTTTCTAGTTGACTGTTTATTCATATTTAAGTATGTGTTACCCATAAGCACAGAATACCTAATAGTACTAAAGTCTGTCCGTTATTAAATATTATAGTCGCCATAGTACAGACAACGGCAGGTCAACCTACCCAAAAAGTTAAAGGTCATTGAACAGATTTTCAACTTTATGTCCGATACGTAGAGATCAATATCAATTGAGAAAATTTGTCGTTTTGTGGTAGGTTGACGTTCTGTTGTCTGTACAAGCACCTACGAGTATTCGCTGTGTGCGCGATGACAGCGCCCCTGGGACTTAAGATCTTTTAAATTATGGCAACTGGATGGTTTGGGAATGATTTTCGGATTGTTTTTCTTCGAAATTAGATGAAAATATCTTAAAAGTTTGTGCATATTATGATAAGGTATTTTCTTACTTGAACTAAATATGAATGTTGTAATACGAACGGGATTTGGAGCAATACAACATAATGATATAACTTTCCAACCTCAAACTGCAAAAAGGAAAAAAGTTGTATTAGCACAGGATGTGAGAGACGTTGAAGAGCTTAGAACCAACGGACAAAGCTACTTAATAAGCTGTGATCATAAGACAAACGTCTGTGACTTTTTTCTTTTTACTACCTATGCATATAAGTCTTTGCTACAATTTCCATCTCGATATTTGAAACGAATAAAACATGCACGAACTGTTTTTCGCATTGTTTCTACACTTTATAACACAACACGTACTGTGACCGATGTCGCGAATTTTAACGTTTTTACTTAAAAATATTTATTAATGTTAGTATGGAATTTTATGAAAATATAGCAATTTGACACTGACAGTCCAGAGTTTTTTCATATTTCTGCCACATTGCTTGCTGCGATCGATTTGGCGGCCCCCACCACCTACTTTGCACACAGCAAATATTTGGGGCTAGATAATTGGTGTGATTTATTTATTTATATTAAGGCACAGCTACAGAGAACAAACTAAAAAGCATACATATGACATTAGCAACAACAATACACAGTGATGTCTTAAAGTATACCTATTAGTGTTTGCCCGCGACTTCGTCTACATTCACCTTACCCGGATAAAAAGTATCCTATTTGTTAATGTATGTAAAAATGACAAATTTCATTAAAATCCAATCAGTAATTTTGCGTGAGAGTAACAAAGATCCATCTATACTCACAAACCCGCATTTATAATATCAGTAGGAAGTAGGATACAAGCATTAATAAAATATAAGTAGAATTCAGTTTTTAATACCCCACCTAGTTGTAATACATTTTATTCAATCGGCTGCTTGGTAATTTTGTGTGAGAAGTCAATAAAATTTTTCATGCAAATTTGAAAAAGTAAATAAGTATATAAAATACCTATAGAACAAAAATTGTTCGAATATGTGGTTATAAAGTTATCGTTGAGATACTGGACACTATGTATGAGGCGCTTCTCACCAAAAGCAATTGAAATATAAACCTATGTTAATTTTAACTCATAAAATGCAAAATAATTGTATTATTTTTAAAGATTTAATATTTTCCCTTTAATTAACTTTAAAGCGTTACCTAAGTACTTACTTATTCTTTAGCCGCGTCTTTTGCCCTTCATGTGAGAACAATGTTGGTGCCTTAATGCCCTCGTATACGACCACAAACAGGCAGACCTTTGCCGCGATCACATTTAATTGCGTAAGATCTTCATCTACGTATGTAATTAATAATTGTGAACATGTAATTTACATTTCCATAATGTTGAAAAAATAAAACAATAAAGCCAATTTATTTCTGCATTATACCTATCTTCATTATGTCGGCCTATTGCAGTCCACTGCTGGACGTAAGCTTCCCCCAAAGAGCGCCAAAAAGCAAAATCTTCCGCTTTTTTCATGCATCCACTACCAGCCATCTTCCTACGGGAGGTAAGGGGACAACCCAACATCTTTTGTCCCGAATGTCAACCTCACCTGCCCGTGGTGCACCCTGCTGAAAGACGGACGAATCTCTGACGACCGCATCGATAGCAGTATAACTATCTTCATGCCGAGTCAAATAACTTTGACCGATGACGGCAGCAGCATTGTCGGTATGAGACTCGGCACTGCGCTCACCAACCCATTTGCCCAGCATGGTGAGTCCCAAGTCCCAGTAAAGTACGGCCCCCAGTTCCCGGCCGCCCCATTATTCCAGGTTATGTCAGCGGTCTCGGTTAGGCCGGTTTCCACCAAAACGGAGACGAGAGGAGAGGAGCTGTATTTTCATACAAATGACTACCCAAGCGGACACAAGCGGGCTCCGCTTTTGTTATCATTTGTATGAAAACATAGTACCTCTCCTCTCTTCTCCGCTTTGGTGGAAACCGGGCCTTACAGTAGCGTAGGAGGTGCAAAGAATCCCGGGGCTACGGATGGCTGTCATAACAACTTGCTTGACCCTGGCGACGATTATATCTTAATTTAGGCGTGTTATTGCCTAAATTAGGCTGTTTTATACGTCCCAATTATATTTTACCCTACCACTGCTTCGGAAAAATATTGTGGGCTAGCTTGTACCCATTGTAACGTTACGCCAACGCTGTATACTGAACATTAAAAAACAAATAATTAAAATCTAATGATTCCTTGATTGACGTAACAATGCATTATCTTTTTATAAACCTGCTCCTTTGAACTGCAAAACTTGTAGGTAATAACCAAATCTTAATTACCACAAGCAACCTTCCTAAATGTCATACCCTTGATTGACCGTGACTATTTATTAGGTACCTAGGTACTTGTGTTTTTTACGTAACACATCTAAAAATTACACACTATTGTGACACGGGTGTCCCGTAAGACTAAGTCACCTTCTCAACATGCATTTTGTTTACACAACATTGTAAACAACTTCTGTTTTATAACGTTCTTGAAAATTATTATGTTCATTAAATTTATTTGAATTACACACATTCTATCAACTGTTTGGTAATTTTGTATGAAAAGTCAAATTAATTTTAGGTATATTATCATCATTTTAGCCATAGGATGTCCACTGCTGAACATAGGAATAGCGATTTTGCACGCTGACGCTGCTGCCCGTCTCGTGCTACAGGAATTAGGAGCCTCTTACGACACGTGTGGAGACGGCCGTAAATAATACACTTCCCGACCGCGACAGGAGGCGTGTCGTAATTTTATATACATTTTCAATCAAGTCATAGAACGTGTGTGGTGACAAGGTAACGTAGGTACCTACCTAGTCTGCGTGCAAGACACCCTCATCTACCTATTGAATTGTGTTTAAAAAGGTGGTCTTTCATAGGTTATCAATCAGCACTCGTGTAGTTATAATACTGTGATTTTAAACGAACTAGAAATGTTTATCATGCTCGCTTAACCCGGATATTGGGATCTACTCCCATTCGAGTCATATTTATTTTAGTAAATAAAAAAACTTTATTCAATCTGTAGATTTAATTTTCATCTAAATTCCTGTAATTGTGGTTGTATTATTCCGTACAAAACAATACTTACTGACTGAATAGCATTGAAAAACAAATACCTATGGTAGGTACTTACTACTTTTAATGCTGCAACTCTGCAATAGAAGGTAAATAATAATAGTTGCATTAGCTACAAATAACCCATAAGTATCTCGAATCAAGATTGAGGAAAAACAGATGAAGGCTTAGGTAATCAATTTCTGGCTTAAGGTTATACCTTTATTACAGGAAAGGTTAACATAGAACAATTTATTTAAAAAAAAAATATGTCCGTTATATTCGTCATCTGATAGTATAGTGTTAAATAACAATAGAGTCCCTGGTCAACGCCCGCATCAATTCGCGATTGAACCCAAGACAGTCAACAAAAACTTGCGCCTATTCAATCTTTGACTGTAATTTATTAATATACCTAAGTGTAAGTGTATCAGTTGTTTAGTTAGAACGTGAACGTAACAATACGTAAAGCACAGTAAGATACATTAGGCGGGACGATTAAACGGGATTCCTAAAGATAGCTAGGCTAGGCTGGTATGTGTCACTAAACAAAACTTTGAAATACCTAGATACTATAGTATAGGCTCCAGCCTAGCCTTTTGACGACCGTCTGGTGTAGTGGTTCGCACCCCGAACTACAATGCCAGCGGTTGTGGGTTTGAATCCCGCAAGGGGCCGATGTTTGTGTGATGATTTGTACCTAAGTCATGGATATTTATAAAAGTATTTAAGTATGTTTATCTAGTCGCCATAGTACAAGCTTAATTTGCTTAGTTTGGGGCTAGACAATGGGCTAGTTTCCTAAAAATATCGAATTAGTCCGTCAGTTAAATTAACAGAAAATATTGGACACGTATTTTTTCTTTTCTCAATCAAAGAAAAAAATATGATGATATAGCCCGTTAAAGTTCCGCGTATAACGTCACGCCTTGCGTCACTTTTTAGCAAGACGTGACGTCACGTGCTCACTTTGATGCGCTTTATATTCGTCATTTTTTGTTTGATTGACAAAAGACAAAATATGGGTCCTATATTTTTTGATAATCTAACTGACGGCCTAAATAGAATAATCTTTTTTTGACCCAAGAAAGCCTATTGGTGTAATTGTGGAAACAATTTATTTAACTAATTCTCAGATTACCTAAACCAAGCTACAGACAGAAGAGTAAGAAAGTACAACACCTAGCTATTTTTTATTTAACGACCTAACTATCATCTAACCTAAATAGAGGTACCTATACCTACGGGTAATGAATTTCTGCAGTCCGGAAGAGCAATGCTATTAACGCAATAGTAAAAAGATAATTTACATAGCTAAATAAAATATTTATTTATGAAAACAGTCGTTTACAAAGCATTATTTTCAGGGTTTCCTACGCTACACCGAATGACGAAATACAGAATAACCTATGCCCGAACACTAACGACCGATAGCTTGTTTAACCGAAGCATCAAAAGACTGAAAGTTTAAAATCTCGGTAGTTTATAAGATCGAAAATTCATAAGGCCGAATTAACCTAATACCTAGCTAAGTTGAGCTTGTAAAGTTCAACCATCATCAGCTAAAATCTAGATTTAGATAGAAACTTTTGAAAGCATAATTATGACAACTACAGAACTACAGATCACTTCTAAGAGCAATATCAATTTATTTATTTATTTATTCGTAGAAAACTAAGTTTCTTAAGACACTCGGCCATAGCACAAAGTACCTACATTGATTGATTTGTATTTTGTCTAATAAGAACACATATTCGCTGTACACGTATTTCATTATCTTCGCGCACGGTTTGTGATTTTATGGGCGGATTATACTTTATTTATTATGCGTATAATATTTTACCATCAAATCCTCATGGATCCCATAATGAAAACTAAATTTTGAAAAAAAAAAGCCGGTTAAAGTTTATGTCGTGCAAATGTATTCGCTTTTGTAACAAATTACCATAGTCCATTGCTGAACTGCCTATATGTATAAATTTAAATCGCATGTCAAGATGATTTTAATGAAAAAAGGTTATTACACTGTAAATGACTATTTAAATGATAAAAATGTATGGAATTAAATACTGCCGTGCTCGCACAGGTTCATTTTATCTTGTAATGTAAACACACTATTTAATAAGCTATTCAATAAAACAAAAATCATCAAAATCGGCTCATATTTGTCGAAGATAGGTTACAAGAACCACAACCAAAATATTATCTGGGTATATTTGTTAATTTTAAAAAAAGTTCATGATCAATTTCGATAAAATTTATATGGGACCACCTCTGAAGTATGATCTACCAAACAAAAAAAGAATCATTAAAATCGATTCATAATTGGCGGAGTAATCGCGTAACATACATACAAAAAAAAAACATACAGTCGAATTGAGAACCTCCTCCTTTTTTGAAGTCGGTTGAAAAGAGGCTGACAATAGTGACCGAGTTTCTTGCGCTGCTTCTTCTCGGCACTAGCCTATAATATTGACCCGAAGCTTTGATAGGGTAAAAAAATATATTGGGACGTGTAAAAGAGCTTAATTTAGGCCTGTTTACAGAAATAAATTTGTTTTATTGTTTTTTTATTGTCTAAGTATTTACAAAGCGACTAATTTAATGCTGAGTATAATGTTTTTGTGACCTTATTTCATACAGGCGGGCAGGTGTTTTTACAAGCCTAATTAAGAGGCCGTGCACCTAATTTCAGTGCAAAATTGAAATAATTTTTTATGCTTGTGTGCGTCTATAATACGGGATAAAGCGTCAACAATGTTGATCCTTTACAAGATAATATTGATAATTTATTAGGTAGTGGATTTTCTACCTAGCTTTGAAAAACGATCGGTTTTGCGAGCTTGAATTTATATTAATTTTGACTCAGGTTGACTACTTAATTTTTTGTTTTTTTCATAAAATATAAATTATATTATTTTAAAAATATACTTGAAGATTATTGTGTTGTGTTTAACTCTTATAATAGTTGTTCATAACGACAGAAAAAAAAAGATATTTCCATTTCTAAAATTTTATGTTATTTCAGCATTTTTTTCTGCTACATAGGGAAGTTTTAAACAACAACGCCCGACTCAGGGGTGATAGTACAAATAAAAGTAATAAAAAATAGTAAATGCAAATATAGTAAATGCAAGTAGACCATATTTTCAATTAAATGTTAAAATCGAATTGTCAGGATAACTTGTAGTCTTGTAAACCGATGTTCAAACGTAACTCGAACGTCATTTTTCTGAAATAAGGGTAGTAACCATTGGTGATTCACCTTTATTTTTGAAATGATATGAACAATCCATTCGCGCCACATGCAAGAATAAGAACTAATCTTTTGAAATCACGTGCTATTTTGATTTAATTATCATTCACGTCTTTACAATCAGAGAACAAAATGTACGGAAATAAGACGATTTCTAGCACGGCCTTTTAAGTATGTTACTTGTTTGCAATATTCGTATGCAGTTGCAACTTGCAAGTAAGCAATAATGTTGGTGACAAATCATAGACTCCAATGGGTTCTTTTTTCAAAAAAGTTGCTGTTGTGTCTGTAGGTAGGTACTTTTAATTTAGATACGCCGAAATAAATGCGACTCCCAATCGGAAACTCGGGTTATTAGGACAAACGTACTTTTGTACTTTTTTTCCCGACGACTAGCCAAATGACTCAAGATTTAGCTAATCGGCTAGAAAACGGTTTTTACGCATGCTGCTTTAAAATGAAAAACTTAATTAGTCAAAATTGTGATAATTTCACGCATGGATGCTTGTACAAATTATGATGGGGGCACTATTTGGATTATCTAACGTGTAAAACAAAACGACATAGTTGTATTGAATCTACATGTTGGGGCGGTGAATTGGCGATGTTATATAAAATGTAAGCATAACGGCCGTTCGCCGCCATTATTATGAACGTTGGCGAGCGCGCGCGCATTGCACGATTGGGCGGGAAACTGCGGCGACATCTATAAAATAATAAATAATAAGTGAAGTGAACTACTTAATTTTAAAATTAACAGTAAATTATACATGGTGCACTAAGATATTTTATAAAAGGATTCAATATGAAGCATCAGCTACTCTTGGTAAGTTAAATATAATTTTAATCTTCAAACAATTTCTTAAAAACGTCCCATCAAATTGTTTAAATAGAATAAGATTGAAATAAATTTAAGTTAATTTATGTTCATATATTTTTTTCCTATTTAAGTATTATGAATTTTAATCGTGCTACGGTGTTAAATAATTGCTGGAATTTTATTAAAAATAAAAAAACTTGCAAACTATTTATTCAAACCCGATCATTTTTAATTTTTATTCATCGATCGCGATGCAGATTGAAGACCTAAAATTGTAACTGTAAAATGTTGACCCAAAACCAAATACGTATCTATTAAATTATAAATTCAATCAAATCAGTTTTCATAGTTGTGTAATACCTACATAAAAGGAGTCGATATTTCTTTTTACATTCGAGCCTTTTGGGTTCCTAAGTATTTTTTTTCCTTTTGAATTATAGAAACAAGTGACTGACTGATTGACATAAGTTGTTAATTTTTGAAAATTTTTGTTACGGTAACTACAGTTAAAATGATAATACTTACCTACCTACTTAGCTTACTTACCTATATTATACAAACTTTGTGTGATTGTAGTATAAACTCTAAATTAAACAAACAACAAATTATAAAAACCGGTCAAGTGTGATTCGGGCTCACATTGAGCATTTCGAAGTTAATGCACTTAATAGAATACCGCGTGCCTACCCTTCGGTCCGCGAGCCCGACAGCCGACTCGCACTTAGCCGGTTTTTAACTTTTGCTTAGGTGTAAGGTTAGCTTATATATAGTTATTTAAATTATTAAAAGTGTGTTATGGGCTATGGTCAACATTACATACCTAAAATCTTTTTTAATTGTTTTTTTTTGTGCAAAGCAGTAAATGTAGCACCCTGAAATCCAAAAGCAATCATTACACTATCGTCACTACATTGCAGGCTGTTACTAATTAAAAAAAATCGGAAGGGCATTTCTTGCAAAATTTCACCGCAATTTGTTTTGTCATAGTTTATTAGTTTCACTTTCGTTAGATCGCAATAGCGCTCAGCCCATGGCAAAGAAGCTCATTAAAAGTCTAATAGCCCGCTTAAGTAAGGTAATAGTCCCTTTAGTTAAGACAGTAGAGCTACCACTCTTAGGTTTAGGTACAACAGAAACTGAATTTGTGTAGGTAGTGTAGACACCTTTAGTTTCGGAAAATATCGAAACTTTTGGAAAAGTTAACTTTAATATGTTACATCGCGATGAGGTACCTAAATTTGTGAGATGGTAAAGAGAATGGTGTTTTTACTCATTTTACTCGACTGACTCAGAAGGAGTAGTAGTAGTAATGTTTTATTTATTGTTTTCAATCTTTAGAGTTTCGAGGCAAGGGTCTCTAGTCGAAAGGTGGTGGGGTGACCCCCCAAATAATATGCGTGTTCACTTTATACTTATTTATAAGAGCATGCGCGCGCGTCCAGTAAAAGGGCTACTTACAGAGTGACTGCCTGAGCTATTGAACATGATACAAAATGTGTGCGTAGCACAAATGCAATTAAACACCCTACAAATCATTTTTTTTCTTAATTGACTCAGGTTTTGTTCTGGAAGATGTCCCAGACAAAATTAATACCTAGTCTAGACACTAGACCTACCTTGTATAACACAAGGATGTAAGTGATTCGTTATTTCGATAACATAATTGGTGTGTTGTCTGGCGCTTAATAATAAATAATCTATGATTATTCAAATTATAACGTTGGTAGTAGTATCAATTAATTATTATATAAGTAGATATATATTTGCAGACTTTTAATATACGAAGAGCTTGCTAGGTTCTTAGTGTATACAGAAATAGAATTAAGTAGGTATGCACCTAATGCATGAAATTCTAAGTGGTTTATTAATCAAAGCAGTCATTCATAATAACTCACTATGACCAATTTAGGTCAGTAGTCCAGTCTACAAACAAGGATGCGCTCGTAGTTTCGGCCGGTTTGCTACTGCCATAATCAAAATTAAACCTAATTCCAATTTAGCGCCAAAACCGAATTATCGGTCACTAGTCCCATAACGACCTTGCAGGAAATCTCCCAGCCACGACGCGGTCCGGATTTAGAAAGTACACTATTGAGGCCCGATAGTGCGAGATTAAGCGATATTTACTGCAGAAAGGGCTTTAGATTGCGAGGGCACTGAGCCACCGAGGCCCGTTGTTTACCTCAGGCCATTTTGGAGCAGGTACGGGAAAGACATAATGGACTATTAGGCCCGTACGATTTATTTTACACACTACACCCTGTGGATTGCGGTTGGTTACAATTATGCCCTGGTATACCTAGGTGATACTATACTACGAGATTTTTTTATTTGTCATTCAAATTAAGTTAGAAGATCCCAGTTAAAATACCAATGTCGCTTTCAAATACCTACAGAACTCTTTAAAATAGCAACATGTCTCGTCCTGGACAAAAAAGCAGAATACAAACTATTTCCTTTCAAAATAGTAGTATTATAAATAATGCTAAACAGATTTAAGTAGCACTTACGATGGAAAATTACTTATACACGAACTTTTTTCCCTAGGAATTAAGATATGTAACTTGAAAAACCTTGAGCTCAGGGACAAAAGCTTTTGGGATCTAAATGCTTATTCGTTTACAATAATTTCCACGCGTACATTGACTATTTAAATCAATGCACGCATACCTATATAGCTAACGTATCTTTGTTGCGTTAACAGTATTCAAACTATTTGAGAAGTAAACTTTCATTACTATGACAAAGGTTTCTATTTGCAAACTAATTCAATAAATCATTCGTGACTTAAACTCGTGTAACTTTAAATTACCTACAAACCGAATTGTATGCCGGCGTTGCGGTAACAATGTAATTTCAAAAACTGGGGCGGTGTGTCTCCAATCTTTGATTAACTATTCAGTAGCTGCTGCTGATAATGAGTTTATTAATTTTACTACCTACCAGTTTCAATAGAAAATTATTTCATGTTGACGACATTCAAGGATACCTACGAGTATATTTCGCTTTTTAAAAGCCACTCCATAAAGGTAGTATTTGCTACACCTACATTATGGTTACTCCCTTGAGAACACATCGATTGTCATGGTTGCCGATTTCAGAACCTTTCGATAACGAATTGCCTACTGATAAATGACTTAAAATTGAATGCTGAATCCTATAGTGTCACGTGGGTTTTCGGTCGACAATTTGTTATCGAACAGTGGGGCATGGTCGCAAAGTAATAATAAATTAACAGCCAAACTGATTAGTGTAAAGCCAAATTAGAAAAGTTCGTATTTTGACTTGACCGAACTACAGGAAATCGAACCCGAGACATTTTACGTTCAACGCGAACCGCGAAACACTACGCCACCGCACCGATAGTTGTAAGTTGTTAGTTTGAAAATTCTCTTTTTGTTTTTGTCCAGGAATTCCGAGCTCTAGTTATTTTATTTACCTCAAAATTGATCTCGCTCTGTTTTTTCCGCATCCACATCTTATTTTTAGATGCGGCAGGCATAAATATGCATGAGAAAGTAGCCTATCTTTAACCGAGTTAAACGCGATACGGCGTAGGGTATCGCCTGCCAAGGTGACTAGCTCGAGATGTAGACTTTCTAGGTAGTCCTAGAAAGTAAACAGATATCCGCTCCATTAGCCCTGACCACAATGCGCCAGATAAACAACTATTGTGAGACAAATTATTGTGGCTTGCTTGTTATTGGGTCTAACGCGGATGAACATCGATTTTGTAGACTAACTTATCCTAAACTTTAGATTTTTAATCCCGGATATACAGTTTTTTTAAAAATATCAACAACCTAGAAGGGGCTGATTCTGGGGCTCAAATACGACAACTTTAAAATAACCCTGTATAAACTAAAATAACAAAAAATAAGCTAAGTCCTTGACCAATTTATTTATTCCAAATGTAAATCAAATAATTTACAAAAACTATTTAACGGCCTACTGCAGTGCATTTGAGCTATCCAGAAGCATCTTTTTTGATTAAGTAGATTTTAGTTTTAGGTTGGCTTATTTATGTAAGTACCTACCTATTAGAATTGTTACTTAATCTTCTTTATACATGAAACAAAGTCGCGTTAGTTACTACACCATTTACAACACAAGAACAGTTAGACCGATTTTCATGATCTTTGATTTGTTGGATTTGTCTCCGTTCCGAATAGCAGAATGACTATAACATCGGTAAAACTCTCAGCTCAGCATTAGTCATGCTGAGCGGGGGACCCTTTTTGGCATTTTTTTTAAAAATTACCAAGCAATGACACTTATAACCTGTTTTGAGCTAAATAAATAAATTTATTTCTCTTGATTAATTATCTTAAAAATCACAAAAAAAAACTTTATAATGAGGCGCTATGAAATTCGCCGGGAAATACAACAAACAAAATGATTTATCCATTCTTCAGAATCTTAATAAGTAAGTATGTAGGTAGAGTACATAGTACGGTAGTGAAAAAATCTGTAACTTGAATGGACTTCTTCTTTCTTCTTCTTGGACTGCAATAAGGGGTATTACGTGTACTATTTACTTAAAAATATGGTTACCTAAAGTAGGTAGTCGTCATGCATGATTCTCTTTGGCACACCATACCTACGCTCTTTCTTCCTGGTTAATTATATTGGCAATTTACATTATAAAACATTTTTCTTCTAATCAGGCTAGCAAAAGTGTACCTATAAGTACAACGGAAAGCGATTTTAAACAGTTTAATACTGGTGTTCTATAAAATACATCGATCTATTAACTCCATTAAACTAGACCGATATCAGTTAAGTTCCGGGCCCGTATCCAATGTCGCAGCTAGACGGGGAAAGTGAAAATTTTCACTGAAAGTAAACCATTTCTACCATTAATAAACGGTTACTGGATCAATACAATCTAGTTGTATTTGTATAAAAAGAAGAATAATTGAATTTCTGTGAGTTACTTCTATAGATGAACACTAAAAAAATATTTAAATTGTTTGTTGGCTCTAAATCTACTTTAAGTATTCGACTAAGAACAAGCAGACGTTTTCATTTATCACTTATCACAAACTAAGAAGAAATGAAATGTAATTCATTTCTTAGTTGACTTAAATAGTTTGATTGCGCGTAGTATTTTAAATTTTAAAATAGCCGTTACTCATTCTATTACAACCTCCGGAGATGAAGAGGAAACAGCTTGAACGTCAAAAAACACTAATTACCTACCTACATAAAACTAGCGAAATCTTCTATTCTGCAGTCGATTAATTTATAAAGTAGACAATGATTTTAATCTTTTTTCATAATTCAAGTAGGTAAATTGAGGCAGAATAAATGAAAATAAATAAAACGGAAAAAATTTCAAATCAATTTTACAATACCAACTCAAACTGTGCTATTTTTTCGAAGTTTTCTTATACCTAAGTGCCAACACGAAAATACCCTTACCCTACGGATCCTAACTCTATTTTCGATTACCTTACGGTCAATGCTCTTTAAATGCTGTCACATACATCTCTCCTCTTTGGTCAACAAACACGTTCTTTAGACCTTGAAATTGCAATTCCTAACATTTTATTAAATGCTATGGCAGGTTAAACTTCGGTCAAGTTTATTTATATCTTTCATCATCGGCTAGATAAATGTTTGTTTCCGTACACGGTCCATTTCTTGCGTTCGTGATCTTTTTTGCCAATGGTCAGTGGTCAGTTACCAGTCAGTGATGCAGTGGGTGGGTAACTGGCTCTAGGATGTTGCACAACATTACGTTACATATCTAAGATTTTTCTTACAATTCCTGTTAATACTTATATCATAGCGGATAGCTTCCTCGTAGCGCTATGTTAGGAAAGGTGTTTGATTTCCCGTCACGTCACTCCTCATAAGTTTATTGAGTGAAAGACGAAAATGAATGTAAATATAAAGCAAGTAAACAGAGTACTTTACTTTAAATACCAGTATTTGTTTAATTCATACATTACCATCGTAAAATATCGTACTAATAAATAAAATATGTAAAAACGAGTTCTAATTATGACTGTGCACAGTGAGCTGAAAGTATTGTTACGTTTTAATTTGTTAATTTATGAGACTTAGTAGAGTTATGTAATAGGCACTTTCCTTTGGACAATTGATTGATATTTCATAATATACTTGTAGCGTCTAGTAGGTATGACCTACAATACAATAGTCTGGTGTTTTATTGCTTGTGAGCCTCTTTATACTTTTTTCATCTCGTTGTGACACAGTTACTGTAATTGAAGATTACGTGACGTACTCCAATAGAAGCTATCAATTTTTTACCATTACTCTTTTATTTTAGTTAAGGCCGAAGTCGATCAAGTTTTTTATTTATTGAAGATTTGAATCGAATTGCTCTAAACTGTCGTAATTGTTATAAGTAGCTTATAGACATTGTTTTTTTTTCAGGTATTTCCGCTCTTTCTGTGTACGATTGCGATAAAAGTTCCCGTTGACAATCATGAAGAAAATAAATCTGATGAAGATACTGAAGTAAAGCCCAATCAGGATCAAAGCAAGCCAATATATTATACCTCAGATGAAACCATCGATAGTTACCTGATTCCTCCTAATCCACATACAGAAGAAGAAGTGTTGCCAGACACAATAGTGACCCCTGCGACTTACCTCCTTCCACCATCCCCAGATAAGCAGGTGGCCTACTACTACGCGCCTACTGAATCTGGCGAACAATCCGAGTGGTATCCCATCGCTCAGCAGACAGTACCACAGAAACAACACGTCCAATTGCTGCCACCGAAACTGCAAAGTGCCACAATCCCAATATTCCTTGCAAACGCGAATGAAACGAAACCATTTAAATACATACAAAACCCGAGGTCAGGCAAAGTGCTCGGAGACAGATTTATTGTGCCTATACCGTCTATAAAACTTGAACCTCCCGCAGAAGATGCACCAAATGACTACACTATTCAAATACCCTCAGAGGAGCTGGAATTGCCAGCAGAAGAAATTGACCATCAATATGGCATTCCTGGGCTGCCTTCTAAAGCGACATTGAATAAAGATGGACATTATCGCGGCAACTCTGAACAACAGATTGCTTCACACCTTAAACCGCCAAAACAGTTTCTTCGTAAATACAAAACGCCCACAAAAATCTATCCTAAGAAGTATAATGGAAGTTTTAAACCTGTTCCGATACCGATAGCCCAGTTTGCTGACGACTCCTTATCAGAGGTCCCTAGAGCTAAACCAGTGAAGTATTTTAAGCCTTTAACGAGTGTCGAAGGTGTAAACTTGGCGCCGATAGATGAGAAAAATATATATCAATATGAACTTGCTGATCAAAAACGGAAGCTGAAAGGTGAAGCATCACAGGTAAGGATACAGATTATCAAATACCAGTGAATAGATTTGCCCCGAATGGAATTTTAAACTTTACTTTAGCATTTGTAGTAAGTCTATTGATACAAGTATAAGTTATTCTATACAAAGCACATTTAACAGTTTATTCAAGTGTGGTTTTTCTAAAATCTTCGGTGCATTTTACAATAACATATCCTAGTAGTCTGATTCATATTTCGCGATGCAAAAAACCAGAATTCATCTTATTAGAGGAGATATTGATTGTCGTTAATACTTTACAGTCACAATATTTCTATCACAATCGATCACAATACACATAACATCCAGTAATATTCAAATAAAATTATTTCATGATGCTATAGAAAAACTAACAAAGACGGTCAGTAACCTACCTGTCAAACAGTGTGGACTAGCCCTTTGAGGGTCTGTAATTTTCATGTCAAATAGTAGATTATCAATTAATAAGTATCTATTATCATGTTATTTTACAGGAACAAGAAGAATCAGCAGAAGAATACGTCCCAGTACTACCTACGGAACAAGACGCCTCGGAATCTCACTACCGATATCCTGGATGTATGTAAAGTAACAGTATACTACTTACTATTTAAATTCATATATCAAAACTAAACCGACAAACTTTTAGGCTCGGACTACATGTACCTACCCGGAATTTTTTAGAACCCGTTAAAAACTCCTCCGGACAAACCCGGATTCAATCCGACGCTGTAGCAAACATATTATGTAATTTTCCTAAATTGACTACATACGATCGAGAGCCAAAAGCCGTTTTTTTTAACGGATTCTGACAAATACCGGATGAATGTAGTCCGAGCCTTAGTTTGTTTATCGTATTTCCATATCAAAATTATTAGAGCGATGTAGGAATATTATCCCACTGTATGTTGTATCAAGTAGAAAAAATAAATTTACTGACCCAGATTTAATAACAATGCGTACAATGAACTATTAATGTTTGTTTAGCTGTTTGTGCAATTTCCTTGCGGAAGTGATATTTAATATAATATCATTAAATACAATCAAAAACATGAATTAAGTACAATCATCATGACATTACGTATTTATTTACTTATAGAATTTATACTCCCTCTTTAGAAAAATGTGTAAGTATTTACCCAGAATAAAAGCATTTTTTTTATCTAGCAAGGGCATAGTTTTTATAAAAGTGTACAATGTTCAGCCAAATCAAATAATGATTATCTACATATCATCATCATCATTTTGTAAAATTAACTGATGTAGAAAGAAAAGCCGATGTGGCAGAAGAGTATTAGATAGAAGTCCTGGATTAATAATAAAATACCCATAATACGAACAAAGGCAGACAGACGCTTTGGTTGGGTGCTTGAGCGAGTTAACTATATGGATGCATTCCTTTTTGTCCTGCAATAAATTACTATAGTTATCGTCTAATAATATTAACATATTATAATTTATGAATTAAAAATTTTTGGCACTGTCAAAA
This sequence comes from Anania hortulata, assembly GCA_963576865.1. NCBI lineage: Eukaryota > Metazoa > Arthropoda > Insecta > Lepidoptera > Crambidae > Anania > Anania hortulata. The sequence continues at coordinate 12,823,011 of OY756392.1, read as the reverse complement.
CCGCATATTGCTGCAGATTTGTATGGGATTACTTACGTTATTATGGCGTATTATAGTATAAGCTTAAAACAATGCCCTACGAAGTCAAATTACCAAAATATTGATTAATTTTAAAGTAAAGAAAAGACAAATTGCCTAAATGAATAATAAAGAGAAAGTAATTTTACAGAAAAGATATCTTAAAATTATTTAAAAATATATCTTTGCAGCGAACGTTTACCCAGCGCCACTGAGACCTGCGCCGGCGCCGATTCGAGTGGCGCCCACCGCGGCACCCCCATCACAGAACCATGCTCAAGCACATCCGGCTCCAGATGACCGCACAGAATTCCGCATGCATGGGATGAAGGGTCCGCACAGCTACCAGTTCGGATATGATACTGGCAAAGGGTAAGCCAACTTACAATTCTGGTTTAATCGTGGACATGGCACCCACTGCGGTAATTTTCGCAAGGAATAAAGAGTACCTATGTGCAGCCTACAAATAACAACCGCTCACACATGGCGTCAATGTCTAATTTTTCCAAAGCGAGTAAGAGCTATTTCAATAACGTAGAAACACGGTCAAAGACAAAAAGATGCTCCTGACGATCGTACGAGTATTGGATAAAGGGACCATATAAGTTCCGATACATCACACACGTCAAAGCGCGAAGTAAGTACTTACGTAACTAATTATTTGGGTTTTAAGGAACGGCGTCTAACACTGTACAGTCATGACTGATTTTGCTTGTTTAATAATGAAATAACAAAATTACCGTTGCAGGTTAGATCAGGTAAGTACTAAATAGAAAAATTACACCCTACCAATTATCTAGCCCTAACTAAACAGAGTTTGCACTATTTCAATTAAATAACGGATATACATACCTTAATACATTATATGACATCCATGCTTCGGATACAAATACCTATTCGTGCTCATCACTACAAACATTTGCCCCTTGCAGGAATCGAACCCACTACCGCCTGGTTTTGTAGTCCTAAGGGTGAACCATTGACTAAGGCGTTTCTTTTTACGACGATAAAAATGAAAACTGAAATCGAAAAGTGAACATTGAACAACATTGTTTTTAATTGCAGCAAAAACCGCCAGTTCCGTTACGAGGAGCGCGACAATGATGGCCTCGTCCACGGCCACTACGGCTACGTGGACAAACACGGGAAGCTGCGAGTGGTCAACTACAAGGCGCACCCCGAGCACGGCTTCCAGGCTGACACGCAGGAAGAGAACAAAGAGTGAACATTCATCAGTGACCGTAGATTTAATTTATATGTCTTGGCCAGATTGTCAAATTGACTACATCATGATGTGACCGATTATTTCATAAATTTTTTATTATGTGTGTAAATGTGGTATTTCGTGATTTGGCCTAAACTGACCATCGTTATAACGTCAAACTTTTGATGATATGTCAATCCACGTTGTCAGTTAATTAAAATCAAAATTAACGTTTACAAGTTACTTGAATTTGTGTAATATTAGTAATATTGGTCAATAGATAAACGATCTGGCTACGACATATTAACTAACTAAAGTAGGTACCGGGCCTCGAGTGTCTGTGGCTCTGTGCATTGAAAGACCACCATGTATTTATAATGAATGTTGTTATAGTGCTTTAGCAGCTTTCTGCTGCAGACTGCTTTTGTTAAAATCGTCCGGAATTACATTTTGTTAGTATTCACTTTCGGTCAGTTTAAATAAAAACCGGTCATTTAGGTGTTAACGATCATTGTGTAAATAATAAATAGGTAGAGTAAGTTTAATGTACATAATACATTTTTTATCAATACAGCAACAATATTTACTTAGGCTGTTTGTCCACTGTTGCTGTTTTAGAACGAGATGACGTTGCAAAAGTAGCGAAATATGACTAATATGGCCCTTTGTGCCTACTGCCACACTATGTAAGCCAGCCAACGTATACAAGGTATCAACACCACAAGCATCTTGGCTAGTTGTTGTAGAACATGGAGCACATACCCTATAGAGTATGTACTACCTACTATTTCATGTTATTTCATACTACATGTAAGTGATCACCAACTAGTTTCGGGGAAAGATGGTTCGTTTGCTGCTCTTTAAGGTATGTGTTTGATGTTGTAGACCTAGCCTTATTTAACCATTGCTAGGCTACCAGTTTTTTCTCCGATGTATGAAATGATTTACTAGGTTTATTTTTTTTGTCTTCAGAAAAGAATCTAAACGTACTTTTATCATGCCGCTTATAAATACAAGTCTGTTTATCTTTCGATTTTGTTCGGCGGGTTAATATAACAGCAGTACACATGTACGGGGTTATACTATACACAACGCACCACAATACTACAGAATAAATAATAGTTACAGCTTTATTTAATACACTCGGATTCGAACTGTTTTAGTGTGTTTCGAGATTTGGTGTCTGTGAGCGATGTCTATGGTATAACGACGATTTCCGTTCAGCAGTTAAGGCGCGATTAAGTAACAAACCTTCAAACGTTAAATTTTTACATTTATAATTTGAAAAATAGTTTAGTAAAAACTGTTACGAAAAAGATAAACCTATTCACGTCGTGAATCACGTACTAAAGCCCTTTAAAATGTACCTATTGCAATAGTCGCAAAGAAAGGCAGGCCGTCTAGTTTCCGCTACTGTCCAAGAAGGGGCGTATTAAATGATAATTTGGCGACGTCATCTCGTTCTCGGTAGACGGCGGCCGTTTTGCTTTCAGATTATACCTACAAAGATTTTTCGAAAATCACACGTCTCGTTTATTTTGACAAAACCAATACATAACTAGTTCCTTCATATAATATACATCATGGCCCACAGTATGTAATTTTGGCTTAACTGTGGCCAAGTACAGTTTATGTGTTTAATTAATAGATTTTACTATTTTGGAGGCTTAACAAAGACACCGACAATTTTTTAAAAGTAGTTTTGGCTATATTGCATTTATCGAGAAAAACCCATAGAAACCATAGAAATGCAATATCTTTTTTCGGATACATCAGTTACGAATAAATTAAGTATCTACTCATTAAGAAAACTAAAAACTAGATACGAAATACGGATAATTAAGACGTAATTGATGTTTTTAGCAAAAACCACAAATATTTTTTTGTCGGTCTCTTTTTAAATTACCGCATTTTCTTTTTGGTGGAAAATATGCACGATATAATAATACATTTGAATAAAAAATATCAGCTTAAAAGAATAAAGGGGTGATGAGATATCATTTTTGAAATTTTTGTCTAGGGTTGTCACTAACCTTCTTAACCATTTGATTAATTTATTCTGCTCATTAATAAAATCGTCATTTGAAGTATACTTGATTATTTAAATGATTATATCACACTCGCGTAACCATCCGTAGCATTTTTAACCGATTACGAAAAAGGAGGAGTATTTGTAACCCATAAAGTTATACTTTCCATGAATGCAAAAGACAAAATTTTAACAACATAAGCTGGGAGTACCTCCACGTGGTGAAGGCGGTAACAGTTTTTACTGGCTAAAACTCCCATTCATAATTATGTACATAATTATATTATCAATATGGAACTTCCGTAGATTCATACGGATAGATGCCTTCGGGCTTATGTTTGAGTTGTCTTTTCGTACCTGAACATCTATTAGTGGCACGGTAGCCTACCCGGTAACGCAGGGGAGCAGCCACCAAATATTTTACGGTCACCTAAACGGAATTCATAGGAAACGATGGAATCGGACCAGTCAGATATTTTTCCTGGGGAGGAATTGAGCCATTCTCCTGGGGCTTGTCATTTCAGGACTCAACCTAGTGCCTTAGGGCAAGAGAATATTGACCCTCAAGATGATCAGCGACAAGTGGGTAAATCATCAATAACGCCTCACAAACTTACGCATCTTGACTTATTCAAGATATTAGAAAATAGTGCTCATTTGCAAGGACCCAAATCGCGACCTCTGGATATTCCCGAAAACGAAGAATAAAAATAGTTTTGAGTGCGATTTACCCTAAGGGTATTCCTAATCACACACAAATAGAATTAGACATCTTTAAAAAAAATACTACAAGGTTTATTTGTAAATGCGAACAGCTTTACAAAGCCAGTAGTAGGAATCGTAAAACCTTTATAGCTAAAAATAAAAAATGGCTTTCTTCTACATCCAATCTTCAACTTCACGAAACATTACATCAAATAAACTACAAAAGTCGCGCAAACCAAAGCCTTGAAGAGGAACCTGCAACAAGTTTCACAAAAATAATACCTTCAGCCTCAGAAGAAGAAAGACAGTCATTAGATGTTCCTTCTACTTCTAGATCCGATCAATATGATAATGTCAGCGATCGTAGTAAACGACGTATAAGAAAATCTCTGGAACAAGAATTAGAAAACTACCCTTTGGACTCTCTGATCAAGGTGTTTTCAAAAATTTTAGTAGATAAAACAGGTAATAAGCTAGGAAAAGCTGCGGCTAGTGACTTTGAATTTGTTGTTCATGAGTGCCTAAAATCTCCAACCGGGCAACCGAGTCTACCAATATTGCCAAACTAATAAGGTCAAGTCCAAAAACTGATGAACCTTATACTCCTAATGAAGCTCTATGCTTAATTATAGATAGAAGACTATCTGTTGAAGACTATATAAGTATTCGTGAAGGAGCCAAATCTCGTGGATCTAATATTTACCCCCCCTACTACAAAATTCAAATGGTCAAAAAGTTATGTTATCCCGATGTGGATATACAAGTATCAGAACGGGAAGCAACAGTACCGTTATTAGATTTAGTTATGCACACTTTTCGACGAATTATTGACGTGTGCGATCAAAAAATTTCGGAGTACTGCAAACAAAAAAAAATAGGTACACTCCATTGTGTATTCGAGGCTTCGTGGGGTTTTGACGGGACTACTGGGCAATCTGCCTACAAGCAAAGCTTCAGTGATGGAAACGATGATGAACATTGCCTGTTTGCAACCACATACATACCTTTACGGATAAAAACCGACGACGGTTATGTATTATGGATCAATCCGAGTCCCCAATCTTTCAGATTTTGTCGCCCTATACGAATCCAATATAAGCCAGAAACGACACAACTTATCTTAAATGAAAAAACCCGTGTCGAAGAAGAAATGAAGAATCTTTCGCCGATTTTTGCTGAAAACTCTTCAGGAGAAACAGTTATTGGAGACCCAAAACTATACTTAACCATCATAGATGGAAAAGTGTTTAATGCCATTACAAACACAACTTCACAATTACGGTGTGCCTGTTGTGGAGCTACTTGTACCGAATTTAACAAATTAGATCTGATATCTCAAAAACCTGTAAATCAAGAAGCTTTACGTCATGGACTTAGCCCATTGCACGCGTGGATAAGAATTTTTGAGTTCTTGTTACATTTGGGCTATAAAAATGACCACGCCGTGCAAAAGTGGCGAGTTGCAAAAAAATCGCCAGAATATAGAATTGTAGAAGAAAGAAAAAAAAAGATACAAGATGAAATCAGACAAAAAATGGGCTTATTGGTTGACGTAGTTCGTCCTAACGCAGGTACATCCAACGATGGGAACACTGCCCGTACAGCTTTGTCTGATTCTAATCGATCGACTTTTGCCAATATTTTAGGTATTGAAGAATGGCTTGTCAATGACCTACATACAATTCTGGTGGCTTTATCATGCGGCTTAGAAATAGACTCTAAGAAATATCAGGAGTTTTGCAATGGTGTTGCAACAAAATATGTACAAAAATACGGATGGTACAACATGACAGTCACCGTTCACAAAATTTTAATGCATGGTGCAGAGATTATAGATTCTATACCTATACCAATAGGAATGCTCTCAGAACAAGCCGGTGAATCACGCAACAAATTTTGGCGCTACGATCGGGAGCATCACACCCGAAAATTCAATCGCGAAACAACAGTGCGTGACTTGATTCACCGAGCTTTAGAATCTTCTGACCCGCTTTTGTCGAGTTTGTCAATTGGAGAGAGACAAAAAAACAGGAAACGTTCTAAGATTCCGGAAAAAGTTTTAAAACTTTTAAAGCCGACAATGGATAACGTACTCATCCACGGTGATCCGTCGTTGCAAAAATCAGTTGGTGAATTCGAATGTGATTCTGACGATAATGACGATATCAACATCGTGTTATCGTCAGACGAAGTATTCATAGATTGCGATAACGACGACATTGACAAAATATAAGATTATAATTTTCCTTCATTGAACTTTTTGACAACCCTATTTCCATAGAAATTTCTAAAATATTTAGAAACGCTTTTACTCACTACCCCTTTGAGTAACGTGTGTAATTTTTTAGGACATGATAAACAACAGTTGTATACATATTTATAGCAAAGAAAAAAATGCGGTAATGATAGGGCTAAAGAAAAAATCGATAAAAAGTGAAATTAAGTAATTTTCACATATTTCATAAACTATCAAAGCTACATCTCCTTATTATTTTATATAAATAGCTATTCTGATGTTACGTTATTTGTGTTATAAAAAAAAAGGATACCAGTAACACTTTAGGAGAAAAAAAAACATAAATTTTTCTTTGAGGTCGTTGACCTTTCACAAAAAAATTGTTTTCTCTGAAGGTATAGAAAATTTAACTGTAGGAATTTTGACCAATTAATAAGTATCGCAAGTTCTTTCGTATTAATACATAAAATATATCTGGCCACAACTAAGCCAAAATTACACACTGTGTGGCCTAGTCAAAATATATACGAGATGTGACTTTTTCGAAACTGCATATTATTCATCCGTTGAGATAATCGTAATTTCTAACAAAATAGTTATTTGTACAAGTTTTAATATAATATTTGCTGCAACTATGTAGGGTTAATTGTAAGTGTCATATTAAGTGTGATAAGACGTAGTAATTTATAAAGTTTAGGATTAAAATGAGGAAATTAAACAATTAGTAAGCATTAAAAACATTTTATTTATCGATTCTTTGGAATGGTTAAAATATATATTAACGTACTTATATTTACTATAAAATTATAACGAGATCTAGAGTACCCACTCTAGACTTTAAAACACTTATCAAATGGTTTAAACACTTATCATTATAAATTCACGATAGAAAAATATTATTTATTTATACTTAATGATAAAAAATATAAAATTATGACACGTATTTATGCCTGCACGACTTTTAGCATCAGTGGTTGAGAATTAAAATTACCACTGGAACTCAATCTAAATAAAAAAGTCGCGAAAACGCGATGCAGTCGCAGAGTCACCTAATCGCTGATCGAGGATGCTTAAAGTCGCGGTGTGCGCAGGCTTCGATTCCTATAATCGTTGGTAGTATTTTTATTATTATATAGGCTACTTGTCATGTAGGGGAAATATGTACAACATGATCCTTTGCAATCGTGGAGTTGTTGTTCTTAGGGTGTGTCCAAACTAGTCAATGTAAAGTTGAAAAAGCTTATGTTTTCTTCTATTCCTTCTACGCCATTTCCGAATATGAGTAGAGCTAAAACAGACGCAGCCGCTTTCATTGTTTTAGGCGCAATAATTTTTTGGGTATGTCTTAACTAGTCGCGCAGCAAAACATATCTTGCAAACGCCGCGTGTAGCTGCCGAGCACCTGCCGCACTATATTTGGTTGGACACACGTTTTGTAAACCGTAGTTACAACTAATGTTCACTTGTACAGTCAACGGCAGGTCAATCTACCTAAAAACTTAAAGATCATTGATCCGATTTTCAACTTAAATCTGACACGTAGAGATCAGTATCAATTAAGAAAATGGGACGTTTTATGGTAGCTTGACGAGCTGTTGTCTGTACCTTTGCGTATATTTAACTATTTTAAAAATATGGAGCAAGTTTGCATTTTACATTAATTGATAAAAGGTGACTATTTGAATATTTTGTGCATGACAGTAGCGAAATGGATTTTTGCTTTGATTACACATCTGATCATTGTAAGTATATAATATCTGTTCTATCTTCGTTAGCGAGGTCATCTTGTATACAGTTCCTCTTAGTGTTCCAAAAGAAACATCTAATAAAGCTTATAAAAAGTAGGCAGTATGGTTTGTAGTATCTAAAATGTTGTAGCTAGCTTACAGACCTATTGAACTTTAAAATACAACATGCAATTTTTTATCTTACCCAGTTAGGGCCGGTTTTTCAATAGCCAGGTAACTTTTATTTGACGAATAAGTTTGGCATGTTGCTAGCGATTTTGTTGTGTCAAAATAACAATTTTATTTGTCTGATATAAGTTATCGCGATCGAAAAATCGGCCCCAAGTATAATAACAAAAAACTACACATATACAGATTTAAAGAGTAAATGTATAAAAATATACCTATTTCGTTGTAATTTGTTCAGCATTCTTATTTATTTCTTTAATGATGACATCTAGTAGACTTGACGCGCCTATGCGGAACAATTTAGGAGTCAACCACTGCTCTCCTAGTTCGATGTAAACCATCACCAACCAGTTGACCGCGTCTCGGGCAGTCTTTATACCGCCTGCAGGCTTCAACCCCACCTTTACAAAATAAAAATAAAACGTATTAGGATGGCCAAGGAAAGGTGAGTGACACTGACAGTGAATGGACAAGATTTTCACAGTTGCCTGCATTTAATGACATTTTTAAAAATGATTTGGAGATGGCAACAGGTTTGTTAGTAATAATTATCAAGATAACCACCACTAACACTTCTTTAACAACAGAGTTAACGAGGCATGGAACAAATTGCCACCAGAAGTGGTGTCAGCACTAACTACTAACCAGTTTAAGAACAAGTTAAGTATCTGGAGGAAAAGAAAACTTTAACAATGACAACGTGATGCAGGCTTTTATCACTTGTTTCAACTGCTTGCCTGCCAATAATAATAATAAAACCCCGCAGGGCAGCTTTGTGGCGAGCTGTGGTGAGTAGCGACATCACGGGGTCAGTTGTTAATCCGAGTGCTCCTGAAAGTCGGTCAAGACCCTCTTCTTCTTCTTCGGCTTGCCGAAGTAGAACCCAAGGGGGTTTGCAGGACTTGCCTTAACCGGCCGGCCAGAGTGGAGTCGCTAGAGCATGATGCTCGAATGGTGTATGTGGTTCGTAGGTGGCGAGTGATGCCGGACCCTCAGGGGGGAGCAAGTGATCGTCGTTTAAAGTCCAGAGCCACCTCCACACTCTTAGCCGCTAACAACGGTGTTGCCCCTCAGTCCGGTCATGCATGATGACCTATGACGTCAGGAGGGGCCTACTCAGTTGCCGGTGAGTCACTACCTGCCATTTTTTTTAGTCTAAGACTATGAACCAGGCAGGTGACCGGTAGTCTCCATCAATAGCCCCAAAACCCAGTCCCTCCATCTTCCTTCAATAGACCTAATTAATTTGTCACTAGTTGCAATAGTTCTTGTACATGTGCTGGGTATAGTCTTTGATTACATCCCATTATGTAGTTAGAGATTGGATCCAGTAGTGTAACACTTACAGGCACATATGTGCTTAAAACGGCCTCTACGTGTTGGATCTGGATTGGATTTAGCACGAAGACGCTGCGGTTAGCTATTTCTATTATAAATAATTGGTCCATGATTAGTCACTTGCGAAGACGCTGCTGCCCATCTATTGCTACAGGAATGAGTCGCCTCTTACGACACGCCTCTTGTTGGCGGTGGGGAAGTGTATTCTTTACGGCCGTCCCCACACAACACCCTTAGGGGTATCAAACACCATTCGTTTTTAATGTGAAGTAATTGTGGGATAACTTTTAATGGCGTAATTGTATCGGATCGACTCACAATTGTTTTAGTGACTTTAAGCCAGACTATTTTCTAATATTTTGATGAAGAAAACACAAGCATGTATGTACTCAATAACTGCGATCTGCATTCGTATTAGTTTGACCGAAGATTAAAAAGGAAAAGAGTTCAGACAGAAGCCACTATTGTCCATAATTTGATTATCTTCTTAATGTCTATAGGTTTTAATATTATCAATGCAAGTAATGTCACAATTATCTCAAATACAAAGTCGGATTATAAGATATTGATTTGCAATGGTTTGTCACTTTATGACTTCTGAATGTGATATGTGATAAAACTTTAGATAGTTTAGTGATGAGCTTTAGAGTGCAAGTTTGGTGTAGTTTGTGTTCTAATGTTTGGTGAAGTGATAAAGATTTGAAATTATTGAAATATCATTGTATTCAACGCCGCATCGAGTGTCAAGACAACTTGCTTTAGACATGATAGCGGCTTGAAACTTGCTTCTACGGGAAGAGTAGCCTTCACTGAATCCATGAAAAACAATAAATACTCAACACTTGTTATTTATTTTAAACACTATTCAAGAAAAACTCGACATTGGCAGAATCACTGCTCTCATAATAGAGCGGGATTGGGTCCATAAAAAAAAAGATATTACCTACGCAAGTATGTTAGTAACCCAGGATAGGTTTGCACATTACGTGTACCTACTTGAAGGCTTTATCATCACATGCCATTTAATAATACAATCTTTTAAGTAAAATCTGCAAAATTAAACCTATTTTAATACATCTTATTGATAATTTATCTGTAGTTCGTTTAAAAACTTTAATGATTTAATTATTTAGTTAAATATTAATTTTATTAAGTTTATTAATTTCGAAGATTTTAGACTTTAAAGTTTGTATAAAGGGGCCTTCTTACAAACCTTATGCCACCTGCGGTGTCGCTATTTCTACCTGAATAAGTTAAGTTGTAACTGCTCTAAAATGTATCAATAAATGAAAAGTTAAATGAAATACTGATGAAATACCTTAACTCCAGTCTGCAGGTAGAAATTGCGAATGGCTCTGCACATGACCAATCCCACAGATAGTGTAGCATTGACGGACTCTTTTCCTGTAGAGGTTTTAATAAAGTCTGCCCCGGCAAACATAGACAGCATTGACGCTTTGTAGACCTGAAAAAGAATTTTATTCGATAAAATTATTCTTTAACCAATATTTATAATAAACTTTTAAAAAGGATATAGGCTACTTCTTTCCTGAAAAAATGCACATTTCCCAAGGGATGCGAGAGGGATGAACAATACAGATATTAATGAAGATGATGTTGTTCGGTAGTTAAAAAACTATTCATATTATTAACACACCACAGTTAGTAATGATATAATTGACCAATCTTCCTCCTACCCCTTTTTAGGGTTCCGTAGCCAAATGGCGAAAAACGGAACCCTTATGGATTCGACATTAAGATTTTCACACAAAAATAGAAAAAAAATTTTGGGGGTTTCCCTATACTTAGAACTGAAACTCAAAAAAATTTTTTTTCATCAAACCCATACGTGTGGGGTATCTATGGATAGGTCTTCAAAAATGATATAATGATAGTTTGCGCGAGAGACACTTCCAAAATGGTAAAATTTTAGAAGGTACATACAACATACCCTGTAACTTCTAAAATAAGAGAATGATAAAACTAAAAAAAATATATGATGTACATTACCAATATTACCATGCAAACTTCCACCGAAAATTAGTTCGAGATCGAGATCTAGTAAGTAGTTTTTTTAAATAAATCGTAAACCGCAATTTACCTTTCGTAACGGGATTTCAATTTGCAATAAAAATACCATAAATATGACTCGATTGTCGTGATGGGTGAACTTTTACTTATATAGTTACCTACAGGTTTGTACGGAACCCTCGATGCGCGAGTCTGACTGGCACTTAGCTGGTTTTTTTAGTCAGGGTTGACTGTATTCCTATAAGAGTCCATCTGGACAAATTAATAAATAACTATTGGAAAACATACATTTTTCGAATCCTATGGTAAGTAGCCAAAGCACTTGTGTTACATAAATCAGAAACAACGACGGTACCATAACAGATTAACTGGGAATCGAACCCAGAACCTCAGAGATAGAGAAGTCCAGGATGCTCGCCTTGGGCATAATACATTTGAAGAATTTGCATTTTGACCTCCGTAATCGTCATACAGGGTTTTAATTATAATTAATATTTAATTAAGGTAATTTTTTCCGTGACGTGTGGGGACGGCCTTAAAGAATACACTTCCCCACCGCCAACAGGAGGCGTGTCGTAAGAGGCGACTAATTCCTGTAGCACGAGACGGGCAGCAGCGTCTGCGTGCGAAATCTTATAAAAAACTGCGCTCGCCGACCCGCCTGTTAAGCGTGGCGAGTATTGGCAATCCCCTCCAATGAAAGTCATTGGGGGAGGCCTATGTTCAGCAGTGGACATCCTATGGCTAAAATGATAATAAGGTAATATTTTGGTGTTATCATGTGCTGCAAAAGTTGTATAAATCCGAATATAAATATTCGATAATCCAGTGCTATGTGCTGAGATTCGAATTCATGGCCCATGGAAGTGAATGATGACCACTTAGCAACCACCGCTTATAAAGTAATTGATCAATACAAGCACATTTAGGAATTGTTTAGTAATAAATGTTCATACATTAATATATATAAGAGCTTACATTTTCATAAGAGCCTAGTTCACCGACACCTAGAATGACCTTAAGGTGAACACCATTACAAGCTGCCCTCATTTGCTTTACTTCCTCATACAGTGTATTCCACTGCCCAGTCAAAACGAGGCTACGATCCAGGACCACGTCAATTTCCGTGGCACCGTCTGCTATGGCCAATTTAATTTCATTCAGTCGCGTTCCAAGCGGATATAGACCCGAGGGAAAGCCCGTAGCCACTGTAAAAGTGTAATTAATTTTATTAAAATTACGACAACTTTATACATTATTAATATTGTTATAACTAGATTTAATACAGACTAACGCAATGGGAGGCTAATCTTTAACTAACTACTATAAGGATTTTGATGCTATTTTCAATAATATAGAGGACTGATTCACTAGTTAATATAAATTGTAAAACATGGCAAAATATTGGGGGATGCCTTTACATAGAAATATTAGGATTACCAGCAGCAATTTGTATTTGGTCCGATAAGCCCATTCTATTGATGACTTCAGATGCATCCTTGACTCGACTAGGATACACACACACAGCTGCTGTGTAGATTTTTTTATCACTTATTCCCTTGATATCTTTTATGTTTTCTAAGTCTGCTAAAGTCAAGGGATGTGCCGCCTAAAAATTAAAAATGCATTTATTTAATTTGAAAAATATCTTTCATTAATAAGCAAAACCTCTTGTGATGAGAATCACTCAATGATACCTATTATGTATTAAATAACAAGTATCTTATTGATACAAGTCACAAAAAAGAATAGGAGTTCTGAAACCATTTTCCAAGCAAAGACTGCTATTATCTGCTATTGCAAAATAATAACAGAAATGTGGATAATGTACAGGAAGACTTCAAAATTTGGTAGTACAATGATGTTGGCACAAAAACAGGTGAACTAATAAAAATATACGCTTTTTCCTTCCATCCTTTCTTTACAAGGAAATACCTTCCATATAATCCCAATAATCCCAATGCAAGCAATAGGTTTATTTATGATTCAAATTTAAATAAATACAATAAATTTTAATTATAATAATGTGTTAATTGGTTTTGAATATACTGTCCTCTAGGAAAGGAACCACTGATTGGGTACATATATAACCCTCTTCTAGTTTGTTGCTAGAGCCACCATCTTTATCTTGAAGCAGTTAAAGAACTTCATTAGGTGTGGTGAGACCACCTAGTGTGCGGCAGAAAGGCCATTGAATGGCTTTCAGCATCCATATTGTACCTTGCAAGGAGGCCCATCCATTCACTTTTAGTTTGCAAACGAGGTGCAGGGGTACCAGTGCTTCTGACTTAGCAGTTTTTTTTATGGTGATAAGTTCTAACTCAGCTATTTGACAAAATTATTTAGGTACCTTTACACACAGTCGCGAGACATTCGACTTGGTGTCATCGCCAGAAAGAGTGGTTAAATCAATCATGGAAAGTGCTCGCAGTAACCACACGTTGTAGTTTGTAGGGCATTGCACAAGGTTGTTGTTTAATATTGTATCTACTTGGGAATGGACACTACTTTTGTTAATGTGCACATTTTTTAAAGTTGCTGTATCTGAAAGGATAGGTTATACGATTAATACAATTTGAGGTTCTAAATGTCTTTTGTTTGTTTGAAATGATTTGTTTTTTATTGCCGGATCTAGGACCATGGTCACAGAGAATTTCTATGATTATGATTATGCGGACACCGACATAAGAAGAATAGGTATCAGTCACTTAAGAGGTATTTAAAAAGTTTTTTCTTGTTAAAATCTTACCAAAACTTGAATAATTCGTTTGCACCATAATTTTAAATTAAATTTGTGACGCGGCAAGTAAAGATGACCATTAACACTAGGTCAACCAACAATAGATGAACGGGTTGGTGTATTATTTAAAAAGAATAAATAATGTGCGACATGTGTAAAAGTTCTTTCACAAGCAATAATTTCCTCTTTTGACGTGACTTTTGTTCACTTTGTGACATTTCGGATTTTTCGTTTCACCCATACTACTTACAATAATATTTAAAATAAATAATAATAACATATAATAATTACATATAATAAACACATATAATATTTTTAATTTATATAATTGCAAAAAACAATATAAAAACAATTCTTTACCTCTAAAAATCTTAACAAAAAGAGGCAAATAAATAAATTAATATGATTTCCTTCAAATACTTGATGCGTAAAACGGAACGTTTTAAAGGATTGACAATCGACAATAGATCTTAAAACGATGATTCGGTTCGGTCGTTTAATGAAAACTTATACGTTGACGTCAATACGAAAGCGTCTGCCTTGTTTGCGGTGTGATGTTTTCGTTGTGCTTTGTGTAGTTCCTGTTTTGGCTTTTGTCATTATGAATACATTAGATGAATTGTTAATATGATAGATAGAAATAAGTATGGAGTGCTGCAATCGAATGAAATTCGTGCATATTTGCTTTTCACCATTTTGACGCTGTGGGCCGTAGTATCGGAACTTGGAACTAAATCAGTGATGTCCCCAAGTCGATATTTTTTCGATCTCCATTATTTATTTTAATAAGGCAATAGTAAGGCATATAATAGTAAGGCAACCATCCGCCTAGAATAAAATACACGAAATTTCCTGTCACGGTAAAACTTAAGATTACACGGTAAAAATATACAGGGTGCTAAAGAAAGTATAAGCCAAGTTTTAGGGAGTGGTTCAGAGTCGAGTCTCGAATACAAGTAAATCGTGTTTAAAAATCAATTGACATACTTATAATAATCAACAACGATGCGATCGTGCACGCGCCTTAACGAACGTTGTTACTAAAATAATTAGAGTGGTTAGATAGACAATGGATTTTTATTTGGTCTACCTACTGGACTCAGTTCGGACTGTTTTTATATATTTTTTAAATTCTCTTGATTCTGAACCAAAACCATTTTTTTTACAGTTATTAAATCACAGAAGAAATGCTCCCAGAGTAATTAATGCAGCCCGTCGTATGCCTAATTAAGTGTGTATGAACAAAGTTATTGATAAAACTTTAACTGTACATAGATAAGATTTCACGTCCCGAATATGTTTATTGTTACTAGAAAAAAATCTTAAACCGTTAATTCTGTAAAACTTTTATAGGCGCATATTAAAAAAAAAAAAAAGTATGGTTTTAAGTCTCGTTAGCCATTTTAGTGTACATATTTATATTTTGTAAAATAATCATGTATTACTAATTTACGAGGTTTAAATAAATTTTTTGATACCGTCTTTCCTTGCTAAACGAATATTTTGATTACGATTTCTTTGTTTTAAGAGGCCATAATAAGTAGGGGTGATTAATTAAGCCCTATAAGGGTTTTGAAAAGTAGCTTTTTTACTACAATATAATTAAGATACTGATATCGTTTTTTCGGTACTTCTTAAAAAGGCATAAAAGTTTCAGATGACTGGTGTTTTCAATTCTTTTTACTTATATTTATCGAAATACAGCGTCGTTTTGCTTAGGTAGGCCTTATTTATCCGATACAATGTGTCTGTGTCTGTCTGTATGTCTTATCTTAGTTTTAAAACATTTTTAAACATTTTAGTGACAAACTTTAGATGTAGGTACTCTGTCTAATCTGTCCTGCTTTTAATTATAGAGGATAAAGTCATACGGATCTTCTCATTTCTGATTCGATCTCGCAAAGTAACACTGAGCCATTGATTTAATTATCAAAGATACGGCTTACAGAACAAATCACTCTACACGTTTACCATACATGACACACTAACGCCATCTATTAGAACTACCCTAAACTGTGTCGTAAACGATTAAACAGCAACACACCATGCGTTGCTTTCTATTGTGCCAAACGTTGAGATTAAGGAAACAAAATTTCTAAAACAATGTAAATACCAGATTATTTAACATATTTTCGACTTACCTGACATATTAAATATCGTACTTTTTATTAGTTGTGCTTTTGTCGTAGTGAACACGACAAATCTTATCATTTTCCTAATTTTAACATACCTTCGCTCTCGACGACAGCCGACAGCCGACTACGTCACTTCGGGCTAAAGAGGATCACTTTAGTGCCACGTTAGTGGCAACAGTTTAACATGCGGTCCGCCCTGTCCTTACGAAGTAAATTATACAGATTGTAACGAAAAGGTGAAATAAAACTTTAAGGGGTTATTCTACGGCTAAATTACATCAACCTTTTCTATGGGACCAACATCGAATTCGCAAAAAAAAAAAAACACTTTCCCATACTAAAACGCGACCAGCTGGCATCAGTTTGTATGGAAACGTCAATTTTTTTTTTGAGATTTCGATGTTGGTCCCATTGAAAAAGTTGATGTAATTTAGCCGTAGAATAACGGCTTAAAGTTTTATTTCACCTTTTCGTTACACCCTGTATAAGTCAATGCACTAAGCATAACCCTTTCCATAGCACGCTGCGCAACCTTGAGTGAGCTTTCTTAGGAGGCCCTGGGAGGCCCATAGTGAAAGGCTGGCTACGTTTCAGTTGTCACTCGTCATTACTGGTTTTAGACTTTCGTCTTTATGCACTGAGATATTTTGGACGAAAAAGCGTTGTGTAGTTTCCTTTCCCGAATGATAGTCGTGTTGGGTTCGACGATTGACCTCCTTCTCAAAATTGGACCTACTTAATTGGATCACCTGTCCTAGGTAAACATATTTGTCGGCAATTTCGAGAGTAGAGCTGATACTAAGTGTAGGGCGCAACATGGGCATTGGACATGATCTTTGTTTTGTCCATGTTCATTTGAAGGTCTACTTGTTGGGAAACTCGACTACTTAAGGCCAACAACCATCGAGCATTGTGCCGAGGTCTTTAAGCGATTCTGCCATGACTACAATATCGTCGGCAAACGGAAGTTGAGTGATGTAATGTTAATGCCGATTGCCGAATCCTGTCCATTCCAGGAGTTTGAAAGCGTCTTCCAAAGCAGCGGTAAACAGTTTCGGAGATATAACATCTCCCTGCCCTTACGCTGTGCTGCAGAGGAATTGCCTTCTTCTGTACTCGGACCGACATGGTGGCGATTTTGTATTAGGCACTTCAGTACCTCGATGTAGTCAATTTGGCACCGCTGGAGAGACTGTAGCACTGACAGGCGCGGATCCAGCCACCCTACAAACGGCCAAGTGCGAGTCAGAGTATAAACTCGCTCAAGATCGATATGGTGCATTCCTACATAGGAGATGTTAAAATATTGTATGACGCGCTGACAAAGGTTTTGTAGAGTGTAATTAGTTCCACGTGGGCAACCGTGGGGCAAACAGTAGCAAATTAATAAACACGTAAAATGTTAGTGGGTTCGCTCACAAAAATTACAAAAGTAAATGTGTGTTTATTTGCACATCTCAATGTCACATTTAGGGCCAGTTTCTCCACTTGCTGATAAGTTCCGGATAACCTATCTGGCACTTGTTTTAACCGATAACCCAAACAATTAGCTGTCAAAAAAGTGCCAGATAGGTTATCTGGTACCTATCAGCAAGTGGTGAAACTGGCCCTTAGACTTTTAACTACTGAACTGATTTTGATGAAATTTTTACAACTTTAAAGGATCCTTCTTTATAGTTGGTCAGCTGTTGAAGATCGTGACCCCGTCTACTTAAAAGACTCGATGATGAGACGTCTCCAGTCATTACGAATGTCCGTCTGAATGCCTCGTGGAACTGCACTTGCAGGGACGTAAATAAAAAGTTATTAAGTCAAATTTCTGTCAAACATATGTTTACTTGTCAATGTCATTCTTCCGTAATTTCTACTAGTAAAAAAAGAAAAACGAGTGGGTAGGACCACTCGTAGTAGAAATCATGGAATGAGTTTTCAAAAATAGTGATTTTAAGTATTTGCATGCGAATCTTGCGATTTCGTGTTCGGATTGTAATTCGCATGATTCAAAAATACGTCTCCTGTGCTGCAGAAACGACTCGAAGAATTAACGACGTGTACGGACCAGGCACCGCTAACGAACGAACGGTCTGTTTTTTGGTTTCAACGTTTCCGTTCTGGAAATTTATACAATGAGCTTCGTGGACGACCTGATACTCAAGTGAATAACGACGAATTGAAGGCCATGGTGGAAGCGGATCCATCTCAAACCACTTCTGAATTAGCAACAGCCTTCGGCGTAAGGGACATAACGATACTTATCCATTTGCGCCAAATCGGAAAAGTCAAAAAACTCGAAAAGTGGGTACCGCACAAATTGACTGAAGCAAACCAACAAACACGCGTCGCTTGCTGCGTTTCTTTGCTCAATCGTCATAATAATGAGAGGATTTTGAACCGTATCGTGACTCGTAATGAGAAATGAATCCTGTACGATAATCGGAAGCGATTATCACTATGGCTTAACCCTGGAGAACCGGCAAAACCTTGCTCTAAGCGAAAACTGACCAAAAAGAAGATTCTGGTTAGTGTTTGGTTGACCAGTGCTGGTGTAATCCAATACAGCTTCTTGAGATCAGGCCAGACGATTACTGCAGATTTGTATTGCCAACAATGCAAACAATGATGGAAAAGTTCGCCATTCGGTTGAACTCGGTTGTCTCTAGCCCATTACTCTTTCAGGATAACGTACATCAAACGGTCGTCAAGTTAGAAGAGCTGCAACTGAAACTTTTGCGTCACCCATAATCCCATACTCTTCAGATCTTGCCACAACCAACTAGAAATTAGATAACTTTTTACAAGGACAAAAATTCAAATCTGATGAGGCAGTCAAAACCGCCTTCAAACAGTTCATAGACTCTCGCTCCCAGGAATTTTTTTTTCAATGGGATCAATGATCTGCCTGTAAAATGGCGGAAGTGTATCGATAACAATGGCGCATACTTCGAATGATCAAATAATAATTTCATAAAAAAGAAAAATTTACTTTTTTGATACTGAACGGCAATTTCTTAGGTGAGGACCTAATACTTCTCGATATTTTGTATAACTTGCCGTAGCGTAAGGATGTGGTCTATGCCGAACGAAGTCGCTGGCAACAGCTAGTATAGGTAGGTACATATTCGAAATTTTAATCCATTCAGGATTTAGAGATTCGGTATTTTAAAATTCGTGATAATAATATTCATAGTAAAGCTTTTGAGCTTAAAGAGAATAAAGAATAATCGAATACCTACCATTTGTAAACTAGATTAGACAATGGCAGTCCAGTCTCAGACATGTTGAGCTTTGTTTGAGAATACGGGATTTAACAATTAAATGATAACAACAGTACCGTGGTATGGTAGCAACAGCAACAATTTTAACTTTTAATTTTAAATTTTAAATTTTAATTTTTAAATTAGATTTAGGAGTCAATGTAAGAAAGCCAAAAGTTCTAACTTATTAGAGAAAGCTTTGTTCTATCGTACCGTTTATAGCAACTCACTACCGGTTTTTAAAAACAATGAGTTTTTGCATTCCGTTTCATAATAATTTCTGAGTAAAACGAAAATAGTTACGAGTGATTCAAAAATGCGTAAAATCGTGAGCAATAGAAATAAATTTCATTTCATTAACTGTTTTGTTTGTCTTGCATTAGCAGTTTTGACTGGTCGCTTAGCAGAAAATTGTGGTAGACGCGGCGTTTGTAGAAATCAAACGTAGTAGGTAGCTTCGAGCTGATTAAACGCAAACAACGGCCACTGCCCGGGAAAACGGAATCGACTACGCTTCGATAACATGCTTCTCTACAACTTTTTATATAACATAGTGTATCATAGATCAAAGTTTTTGTTAGTTAAAATTATATTAATAGATTTATTAGTTACTAGCTGTTGCCTGCAACAGTGCAACTTCGTTCGCGTTGTCCTTACAAAACCATAGTTAGTCTGAGGCTCGGACAACATGCATCCGGAATTTTTAAGGACCCCATACAAAACAGACAAGCCCGGATTCAATCCGTTTTGTATGAAGTTCTGAAAAAATCCGGATGCATGTAGTCCGAGCCTAAGGGCCTTATCACACTATCGAGTTGCGAGCGATTGGAAAAAGGGGCGAGTGCAAAGCGAGCTCGCCGCAAGTTCGCAACGTGCGCGCGGCGAACACGCCGATTCCGACGAGGAAACACTGCTGTTAGCTTGTTACTCCGAAGACGGAAACGAAAACAAATGCAGATAAAACGATGAGTGTACGGGTGTACAAAATAGCGTCGACAGCGCTGTTCGCCGCTAACTCGCTACGCACGCCGCTAACACGCCTGTTCGCCTCGCACACGTTGCAAACTCGCGGCACGCTCGCTGCGCACTCGTCCCGCTTTCTACTCGCTCGCAACTGGCTAGTGTGATAGGTAAGGCCCTAAACTAAAGATCACGCGAACGAAGTCACGGCCACAGTTTGTTTTTTACTTTTTACGAACTTTTTGCGCCTGAATCCGCGTGAAAAGGTGAACGAAGATAAATTTAATTTGTAAAATAATGTTTTTGTCGACATAATGTTTTCTCTTAGTTCCTTGAGTAGCACTAAACAAAACCGGCCAAGTTCGAGACTGACTCGTGCACTGAGGGCTACGTAGAAACTTGTAGAAATGTAAATAGTTCACCCATAATGGGAATCGAGACTCGAAGATTTTTACCGATTATTCATTTGGGTCGAAAAATGGGAAAATTTTATGAACCTACTAATTAATGGTTTTTAAACCATTTCCCTTGTTGTGCTAAAAGACATTGCCTCTCGCCAAATTTCATGATTCTAGTTCAACGGGAAATACCCTATAGGTTTTGAGTTCCTTGAGAATAAATAAAAAATCCGGGATTAACAGCCGTATATTTTAATTGGATTAACTTAGAAGTTACATTTTTATCTCAGTCGCAAGGGATTGCAGACTTGGGTATTAAATATTAATTAAACTTGATATCTCCAAGCGTTCCTAATGAAAGAGTCTTGACAGACGGACAAACCAAAGACATACGAACAACGAAGTACGGAGGAAAGAATGGACGATCTTTATGGGTTCCTTTTTACATTTACAGGTACGGAACCATAATCATCGTCATCATAATTTTAGCCCTAGGACGTTCGCTGCTGAACATATATAGGCCTCCCCCATTGACTTCTGGGTTGGTCGGTTGGAATCGGCCTGCATCCAGCTGCTTCTTGCGACTTTTAACAGGTCATCTGTCCACCTTGCGGGTGGACGTCCTATTCTGCGCTTGCCGGTGCGTGAGCTCTATTCTAGAACTTTTCTGCTCCATCGGCGGTCAATTCTAAGTGCTATGAGCCCTTATGGAACCTTAAGAAGATAAATAATTTCCCGAAATTATTTTTCGGTGAACATTAATCGTGAAAATCTTTGATATTGATTGCCTCTTTTCAGGAAACATCTACCTTCCACAAAACGTCAAATCTCAAATCTCTACACGTACTTACATTTATGTAATTTTATGCAAAACAGAAAAAAAAACAAGAAATTTATTTGCCACAACATTTAAGCCTAAAAGCGTTAAACTAAGCCCATTCTGTAATGAATGCTTATTTATAGCTAATTTACTTTTCTAGGCGAAATGAAAGTATTCTCCAAAAAAAAAGACTCTACAAAGCTGTATTATTGTTTACTATCTACCACGAGATGGTAGGCCAAAATAGGACGTTCCGTGACAACTCCGGTGTACTCGAGTCATTTTTACCTTCCCTCGCATATCGATCTACTTTTTAACGCTTATTTATGTTGTGTGCCACGCATTCGGAGAATAGAGAGACGCTAATCAAAGAATAAATCTGTGTGCCGGCAGGATTTATTACGATCTGAGATTTGTTTCCCGCTCGCAGGACGAGCCGCCCGCTATAAACATTTCAGCAGACCATTACAGTTGTTCCACAGAGAAAATGGCTTCTTAGTTTTTGTCTTAAAAGTTTTAAAGGTATTACTATTGTTCAGTTGTTTCGCGGCGACACAGATAGAATAGGACTCACAAGTTAGGACCTCTATGTTTGCCACGTGTTAGTACGGTCTATTGTTTCTTACTCGACTTTTATTAGATAACTAAGACTGCAACCCTCAACTAAGATACGTAAGTAAGTTTTTTTAGTTTGTGGTAAAAGTTTAGATATCTGAAGAGAAATTAAATTGTGTGGTGGACGCGGATTCTTCTTTTAAAAAGGCAATCGGCCGTAAAATAAAATGTAATACCTAAATGTACCTACCTAATAGGAACAATAAGAGCGTTCGTTAACTAATGCTTTAACTAAAATTAAAACTTATTATTAGTAGGTACCCATGACATCGCACACCTAGTTAAAGACTAGCACAACTCGAAATAATACAATAGGCAAGTTATTGTGATTATCGAAATGTGCGTGGAATCTAGATTAACTCCAAAGACACCCATGTACTTGAAACGTGCTAGTCTTTAATTTGATCTCATACTACATTAACTACATGAACTTGTGTTGTGCCATCGTGTATTTCGAGTTGTGCTACCTGCTCTTTATCTAGGTAGGTATGCGACATGAGACCTATATGGTGTTAGGTTAAGACCCTTTAAAGCCGATAAAAGTATTTGCTAACATACGCATATATACAAATGGTGAGTGAAGTCAGTAAAAAAAAATTTTTTTTCAGGATGACGATATCAAATTTCTGACTTCACCATAGTATTTATGTTAGCACATACCTTTTTCGGCTTGGTAGGGTCATAACCTAACACCATATTTAATATCACGTTTTTTTATTATAGATGGCCAGGATATACCTACCTAGGATGTAACTACCATGGCCATTTCCATACATAGGTACTCGTAGCACATCCAAAGCATGTTTAGTCAGAATGAGCAGGTATAATAACCTTAAAATCCTAGATGGGCATAAAGAATTCTAGAATCCCTGATACCCCCCTGCACCCAGGTGTAGCATTTTGGGATATTTCGTAACTTTCATCTTAGTTAGGCCCTCCGCTCAAGTTCGTGTTTTGCGCGCTTGCTTCATTCAGGCTGCTCGATACTACATTTTTGCGAAACATAGCTGCGTGTGGAGTGCTTTGCAATATTGTACCCAACTGCTAAAAGTAGTTTATATCGCTAACAATCTATATAATACCTACTCGTTCGAAATTATACCGACCGATCATGTTTTGAAATCCATCATTTTGGTGTCAGTCAAGACTGATGAAATACTGATTGTATAACATAGGTACATTTATGCTGTCTGTGTCAAGTCTACCAAGTCTTAGTACATTGACTATTCAATTCAATTCAATATATTTATTGCATTCTATAATGTTACACAGGTGTTATAATTAGATACATAAAATAGATCATTATATACCCTGTAGGGCACAACAATAAGATAGGTATTGTAGGCAGAGAGGATGACGCCATGCATAATTAGATCAATTTGTTTATTTTAAGAAGTTGTATTACATAGTCAAAGCTTAAACTTTACACAAACTGTGTTTGTATTCGTACTTACAGCCAACAGCTTTAACAAGATGTTAAATACCCTCAACCGATTTTTAAGTAACTAAGAAAAATTGAGGTTTTGTGATAGGTTGTCACTCTACGTAGATATGTTAACACTTAGCCAATATTAACGTCGCGACGACCCTATTGCTGTAGTGGCGCGGTGATTGGACTTAACGAAACCTGCCAGGTTCGATTGTCGTTTCGGGTCTATTCAGAAATCAAACATTTCTAAGGGTTATCCTGGAAGATGTTCTGGCAAAAATCATTGTCTGGTACCTCATACCTCATAACATAAGGATGTTAATTCCCTACTTCGAGACCACTTATTGTTACTGCCAATTTAGTTTGTTCAGTGTTGTCTGGCGCTTAAATATAGCATATATACAGGGTTATTTGTAAAACACCAACAACCTCCTAGGGGCTGATTCTGGTGCTCAGATACAACAACTTTTTCTATGGGACCAACATTGAAAACGCGAAAAAAAGCCGCCACCAGATGACATCAGTTTTTATGGAGCAGTGCTTTTTTTTTAGTTTTCAATGTTGGTCTCAAAGAAAAAGTTACTGTATTTGAGCACCAGAATCAGCCCCTAGGAGTTTGTTGATGTTTTACAAATAACCCTTTATAAATGTTTATATTTATGGGCACAATATTGTAGCATCGCGAAATGCCTATATAAAATTGTTTGTGTATATCTCAAGTTTGTCGCTATCTGAGTAAAATTGTCGTTGCTTATTAATTTTAAAGCCTCCATCAAAGGTTAAATCTGTTTGGACACGATCATCAGTGCTATAAATCAGTCAAGGCAGGGCCTCGAAAGCAAAACAAATGGCGACTTGATTGTAATTAAAGAGGAGGAGAATGGCACACTGCATTTTGTTCAATTTAAACATTCGTTCAATGTTTATTTTTAATAAAAGAATAGGTTTTTCCGCTAGGCTTATAAAACAACTTGATTATACATTAATAACATCAATTTAACTAAAAGTAAATCACTGTAATTACAAGCTCAGGCTTTTAAGGTAATCAACAAAAAACAATGGAAAATCTCGTTTTCAGCGTCACATTAATTTACCTACTTTTCACTTCCAATTAATCCCGTTTAAAAAACAATGTAGCTGCCGGAGCGGTTGTAAAAACAAGCCTGAATTATCATGACACAATTAAGAGATGTAGGTAATTTAGCGTCAATCATCAAACTCCTAGATGGTAGCATTATTGTTTTATGACGACCATAATATTTGCTTTGTAATGAATTTCGGCGCGGCTGTATATTTCGCAGCAAATGTGTAGTCCAAAAGATATACTACGGCAGAGAGAATTTTCATGTTGCAAACGTGACTAATAAAAGGGGTGAGTCTGTGCCCAATAAATCGTGGAACCTCTGGAGTTGAGATTTATATTTCTATTAGCTCAGGCCCGCGGCTTCTCTCGCCATAGACGCTCACAAGGCATTCATTTGTGCGCCGTGAAAAATTTCAACGAAATTCGTTAACCCGTTTTTATATGAGACACTCAAAATGGAAGGAGAAATCGGTGTAATTAGTTTTGGGTTGCATTCGGGTTTGGATTACGTAAGTCAATTTTACAGCCACGTGTTTAAAAATGGGTACTTTCATTAAGTTTTAAATTAAGTCTTTGTTAGACTAGCTATAAATTGTGATTATGTATAAACTAGAATAAAAGTCTGAATTATATTTTATTCAGAGATGACGCGGAAATACTTATATTCCAAATCGAAACTACCTATTGAAAGCTTAAGAAACAAACTTTCCTGATATTTACCGTACAGTTTTTACAGAAATTAGAACCTAACATTTTAATTTTACCGTTTTAATACTCTAAAACGTAAGGTTATTTTAAGTAGGTAGTGATGTTATTAGTTAATAAACAATATATAGGTGTATTTGTTACTTTTCTTCTTTTTTGATATCATACCAACTTTATTAGTTATGTAGTCTTATAAGTCCGGAAAGTCAGTAGTTATAAGTCCGGAAAGCCCCCGGGACAAAGGAATTAGATTTGCAGGAATAATATTCTTAGTTAGGTGCGGATAGGCAGAAGTTAGCCCAGACTACGTAATGGATCTGCAACACCGCATACTAATCCGTCTGTCACGGTTATTATTGATCAGCGAATGAATGATCACTAGTGTAGGTACTACAACTGTACCTATCTAAAGGTTACGAGTTGGTACTATCTATTTATAGGGTGTACCGTAGGTATAGAGCGTGCCAAACAAAAACCGTAGATAGAGCAAGAAAGGCTTTATCTCCTGTCCGAAATTAGACTTAGTAGTCGCATCTTTTTTCCAAAAATTGTGATATTGAGTTGTTTTCCTCAGCATTGTTTTTTAGAAAATCTCAATCTGTGCAAAATCGGTGCGACTTTCATTACAACTATGTTTGCACAGGAGATAGAGCTTTTCATGCCCATGCTAATTTTTGCACAGATTGCAATTTTGAGTAGTTTTCCTTAGCACAATTTTTTGAAAATTACAATTTCCCAAAAACCGGTGCGGTGCGATGAAAGCATTAGGGTTATTTTTAGACAGGAGATAGAGTTTTTATAGTTCTATCTACAATTCGGTTGACACACTCTTTGGGGTACAATCTGTATACGTACCCAACTTACGAGTTTAGTTCGTTAGTGTTAAATATAAAACATTAAAAATAAAGGTCTTATTATGATAAGATAAGTAAAATTTAAACCCTTCAAGCTAGAACAACTAATTCAAATGATTTATTTGTAGTCCATAGGTCGGTATATAATCGGTATACAGAGTTGGTTGCATGCACATCAGCATAGAAATATTTTGATAAAATAATAACCCAGGTTATTATAATAATACGTTCATGTTTAGTATACGAATATTAACATGTTACGTTCAGGATTCTTTTAAAATATCAAAAACTGAGTAAGCCTTGTCTAGCAACATACGCGTGTGACATTTTTAAAATATTTGCGCTGGTAACTCCTTCAATGGTCATGGAAGGTTTTTTTGAACCCTGTATAATTTTATTGGTCATACAGAGTACACTCTTTTGCATGAAGGCTGTTTGAGCTGGTAGTGTGTATAGCAAACATGATTATTTTTATATGTCTCAGAAAAAAGTTTTTAAAGTTTAAGATTAACGGTCTATGTAATTTTTATACGTAGGTACGACAATAAAAAAAAAAACTGAAATTCAATCATTGTAAGTCGGTCGGATAAAAGTAATGTGATGTAAACAAACCACGAGGCGCCAGCACTCCTTGCAGCGTCAGCGCGGGTAAAACGGAGTTCGCAACAAAATGTTATGTAGCGGACACGCAAACAGCCAACTATGATCAATGGAGGGAACGCCGTTATTTATTCTGTTACAGAAGAAATACGTGCGTAATGTTAAACAAAATAAGATATCCATGTTGCTTAAGGCAAGGTTTGGGCGCAGTTTTGTTTGTAAAATGGAATAATGTAATCTTTTGCAAGCAGTGCGCGATAGCGTCACAAAGAAAAAAAAAACTAACTGCTAAAATGCTTTGTGCTATCAGGCGTTGAAACGTCTGTGGGGACTGACTGAAAAAATACTTTTCCGAAAATACTCAGTACCAAAATTAATTTCGATTTCAGAAAACAAACGAAAAAAAAAAAAATTGGTTCCTCGTTTATTTTTGTGAGCAGGTTCGTAGTTCTTACTTTCAAATTGGTTTATTTATGAGAAATCTTTTAATTTTATTTAATGAATATAATAAATGTTAAAATATATTACACAAGTGGTCTTGTTGATCATTATATTAGTTAAGGTACCAGTCGCGGAAAACGTGCTAAGAGCCGTAGCAAAGCTGCTAAATGTAGGTACTATTCCATGCATAAAAGCGAAGTGCGAGGACGTCAAGCGCAGATGTTATTATGTTACCGGCCAAACCCGATTCCAGACCAAGTAGTTTGGCCTAGTCCGAACCGGTTCATCCTAAGCGTGTCAGAATATACTAGTTTCGCCCAGGACAATCTAATTTAGCCTAAATACTTTAGGCCTAGGTCGAACTGATTTCGAATTATTATTTAAGTAAATTAATGCTTAAAATTAAAAGGCAATAAATTAGATCATCATCATCATCATCATCGGACTCGCCCATTGAAGGTTCCGTACAAATTTAAAGATACCTACATATTATAAATAGTTCAGGAGTTGAGTCTTGCAGTTTAATTTAAAATAATTACTAAGTTTAATTACAAAATGTATAGTTTCAGATTTTTTATTGAACTTGTAGTATAAGACGATATTACTTACTAAATTTTGATTGAGTGTCGAAAAATAAGTTTTTTTTTCAAACGGCCGTCTTTTTTCACGTGAGAAAATTTAGTAGTTAAATTTTTTGACAGCTTTAAGGGACTGTAGATCTGAGTATATGGTTTTAATTTCAACTTGATACCTCCACGTGTTCTCGAGATAAAGAGTCTTGATAGACAGACGGACAGACAGACAGACAGTGAGACGGACAACAAAGTCATCATATAATGGGTACGTTATTTCCTTATGTATGAGGTACGGAACCCTTAAAACAGTATTGATTAAAAGTGACACAACATTTGTATAAAACTATAAAATAAAATCAGTATGTACTTCTCAGTTCGTATTCTTTGGCCTTCATTATTAATCAAACAATTCTAGCCAAAATTAATAATGAACTTTTTGTATTACATACTGTACATATTTAATCTTTTCTTTTACTTTACTTTTACAATGTACTAAAAGAGGGAATGGAATTCCTGCATTAGCAGGTTCAACATGTTTATTTTTAACTTACTTGGAACGATTTAATCAGTTCGGCTTAGGCCAAACCAGTTAAGCCTAAAGTATTTATGCTAAATTAGATTGTTTTGGGCTAAACTAGTATATCCTGACACGCTTAGGATGAACCGGTTTAGCCTACGATGAACTAGTTTGGCCTGAAATCGGGTTTGGCCGGTAACAATTCTCAGAGTTCAACGTTCATAAGTGGCAATTTTGTCCTGAATTGAATAAATGATTTTTGACTTTGACTTTGAGAAACGAAACAGACTCTTTTAGAACGGTTACATATTCTAGCTTGGTTCATAATTCCGGTTCATTTAATGCCTGTGCTTTCAACGCACAAGGTTTTTCGCCTGAGATTCGAATCCACGACTGCATGATTTCGTGTTAACTACATTGCACCACTATTAAGTTTGCTGGAGACGCCGGAAGAAACTTGGGTAGCCGTCATATATTTATATACTCACTTATGTATGGCCATTAATAGCGAGTGAAGTTTAATCAAGCGTGGTGCGTTAAGGCTTTTTTCATGCAGCGATGATGGTCTTTTTTAGATTCAGTAAAAGTATCACCCAACAGCGTAACGAGTTGGTCGGAGTTACCGCTCAGACGCGGCTAAATTACCCAGGAACCGGGCTGGCTTTAATTCCACTTCCGCTAATGGAATTCATTCACTTTTCAACAATTCAGTGTCCACTTTCTTACTGGGAGATTTAAAATGGGACGTTTTGTTTCTGACACTTAATCAGACTCGCGATTGTTACGTTGATTATGATTGTGGTTCAAAGAATTTCCTGCTCTTCCTTCGCCCCTAATAACGCTTGGGGCATTTGCGGAAAGAATTGTTCTGATACAAAATTAGGATTTTATAGACGATTTGTTGCAAAGTGTTCAGAATAAGAAAATTGGTTTCGAAATTGTCCTTTTATTTTTTAATTCAGTACCTACGTCAATTCTTTTTTTTTCAGTTTGCCTTTTTTTCTTAGCAAAATATAGCTCTACAACTCTGATAATCTTCTCATCTTGTACGAATACATTTATGGTTTGCATTTTTTTAACTAATACGATATAAGGCACACGAGAATTATAACAATAGTAAGTAGATAAATAATTACCTACTTAGTATAGTGTCAACATCTCCGTATTATGGTTAATTGGTTTCAGATTTCGTTTAAATAAAATAGTAGTTCTACTAGAACTGTTACACAACATAATTTGTATAATTACAAGAAAGCAATAGGCAATAGGATACCTTAACAGATCATTTACCAGTTGAATTCAAGGCACTACACCGTTCAAACCTGAAACTTTTTTTTAAACCTTAGGTAACCGCACCGCAAGACTTCTCATTAATAACCAAAATGTTTTTTTTTTTAAAACTACTAAAATAAAAACAATTTTCACTGTCTAAGGAACATAGTATAAGCATCTATTATGCAAAAGGTAAAATAGTTGTCTGGTTAGGTTAGGACTTACTACGAAATGCTTAAAAATAGTTGCGAAGTATGAAACCAACCTGATAATAAATTAACATACTTAACACCTTTCTTTTTACTTTTGCGAACATCTTTGCGTATTCCATGTTAGGTATCTATAGAATTTAGGTGGGTTTAATTAAAAGATCTAGTCATTAGCTTAGTATTTTCTAGTGACAAGACAGAATCTGTTCACGGCCGACAAGTACACGGAGCCCAACAATAGGCTAGTGTCCTGGGTCAAAAATATTATTCTATTTAGTCCGTCAGTTAGATTATCAAAAAATATTGGACCCTTAATTTTTCTTTTGTCAATCAAACAAAAAATGACCAAGATAAAGAGCATCAAAGTGAGCACGTCACGTGTGACGTGACGTTACGCGGATCGCTATGTGCTAAGTGGATGGTAGGAGCCGTCAAATCGACCGCAGCACGCAATGTAGCAGAAATGTGAAAAAACTCTGGACTGTCAGTGTCAAATTGCAATATTTCCATAGAATTCCATA
Organism: Anania hortulata; assembly: GCA_963576865.1. Taxonomy (NCBI): domain Eukaryota; kingdom Metazoa; phylum Arthropoda; class Insecta; order Lepidoptera; family Crambidae; genus Anania; species Anania hortulata. Next base: position 12,792,405 of record OY756392.1, on the reverse strand, counting down.
CTAACATAAGTAGTTTAAAGTGAAAACGTTAAAATTCACGATATGGGTCATACGTGTTCTGTTATAAAGTGTAGAAACAATGGGAAAAACATTTCGTACATGTTTTATTGTTTCCAAGATCAAGATGAAAATTGGAGCAAAGAAATAAATGGATAGTTGCAGCTGTGAAAAGAAAAAAGTTTGTAGGGAATTTGTGTTACAGACATTTGTCTTATGATCACAGATCTTATTAAGTAGCTTTGTCCGTTGGTTCTGAGCTCTTCAAAATCTCTCACACGCTGTGCTAATACTATTTCTTCCCTTTTTGCACATTTTGAGGTTGGAAAGTTATATCATGTTTTATTTATTTTACGGGATTTTACCGTGGGTATTATAAAATTCGTTCATGTAAGAAAATCACTTATTGTAATATGCGCAAACTTTTTAGATATTTTCATCTAATTTCGAAGAAAAACAATCCGAAAATCATTCTGAAACCAACCAGTTGGCATAATTTGAGAGACTCGCGCGTCATTGCGCACATAGCGCTTTGTTTGATAGAGAAAAGAAAAAATACGTGTCAAATATTTTCTGTTAATCCAACTGACATAGAAAATCTAATTAGTCCAATTACATTTTTTAAGGAAACTAGCCCATTGAGCCATTCATTAAGTAAAGCCATTTTTAGCCAATGCCAGAAGCCAGCTAATCTATTACTTGGTTATCAAAGAATTGTATAATTAAAATCGAAAAGCTCGTCAAAAGGACCCGTAAAATTATCCATATTCAGAATAGTTTTTAAGCCCCGAAACAAATAGACATTAAGGTTGATAAAAGTTAAACGGGTGTATATAACGCGTTTGTGGTAGGAAAAGTCCGGGAGATTTGAACCGCTTTTCACATAAAACATCATAATTTTTTGTTCATAGGGTTTAGAGAATCGATTATAATTTTTTGCAAAACCTTACTGTAGTAGGTACATTCGTGCATCATTGTATTTTTAATATAAAGCGCAGGAACAGTTTTATGGCTATTTTAATAAAAAATGAGTTATGGCTCAAATCTCCCTACCACCAGGGACACATAAACCTACTTAAAAGGGTATGGGGACAGTTGACCATATTATTTTTGGGAAAAGAAAAATCTTTTTTCAGCTTGTATTATAGTTTTATTGACTTAACTTAAATAATAATTAAGTTGCTATTAGTACTCCCAGCAAGGAAAACGCAAAAAAAAACAAAAATAAAAAAATACAACAATAAACTTTTTAAACAAAGATGTTAGTTACGTAGTTGTTTTTTCAATTATTTACTTAGGTACTCATTTCTAGTAATTTGAAAATTAATAATATTTTTATGTAATTTAGTTTTAATTTTCTTTCACATTAACTACTCATCTCAATCAGATTGTAAAAATTGTATTAATTATCACCTTTTTTCTTAAACAAATAATAATATATCTTATATACAGGCTGTAACGAAAAGGTGAAATAAAACTTTAAGGGGCTATTCTACGGCTAAATTACATCAACTTTTTCTATGGGACCAACATCGAAATCGCAAAAAAAAAAACACTTTCCCATACTAAAACGCGACCAGCTGGCATCAGTTTGTATGGAAACGTCAATTTTTTTTTGAGATTTTGATGTTGGTTCCATAGAAAAAGTTGATGTAATTTAGCTGTAGAATAACCCCTTAAAGTTTTATTTCACCTTTTCGTTACACCCTGTATAATGGAAGATCTTTTCTGTGACCGATTCGAAAACTCATTTGCAGATAAAGCCTGACAAATGATTCATTTAATGAGAATTACGGAACCTTTGAAGTGTGCGTGTCTATTTCATTCTGCCAATGGCTTTCGAGTCAAATGTAAAGTACGTACTTACCTTAATTATGATCATAAGTTACAAAATTAAAGCCAATCTCCCGTAACAGGTAGTAATGGGGGCGGGAGGTGGTCTCCCAGAAACCACCGAATGTTTTCACATACGTTTACAATTTCACACTCGGCTGCTTCTCTTAATTAACCCGTTCAGCGTATTTAAATGAGTTACGTACAAAGCGTACATATTCGTGAATAATCAGTAATAATATCTACTCAGTTAGGTCAACTCAAAAATTTGTTTCATAAGTTTATAAAGGGTAACCGATTATTGCAAAGTACGGTGATGTAGACATTATTTACTATTTATACTTGCTTAAGACAGAACTGAACCTAAAATCGAGTACCTACTGTTATTGCAGGCCATTAGGTATATAAAATATTGGAAAGATCAAAGTCGAATATAATTCAATTTCGGTTTTATGGCAGCCATTAGTTGAACCTATGTTACGCAGCATTGTGATTGCGATGCACTCATGTGTCTCATATTTTGATCAAACTAATGCTTACTGATCAACCTATTGGAAACTTATAGGTTTTCTTTTTAACCTAAAATCGGTGAGTCCAAACTTATTTACACGAGCAAGTTTCACCCTTCGGTCTCCGAGACCTTGTCGGATTTAATTGAGAACAGGGTTTAACAGGGCACAAAAACGAACTACGTCCTTCAGCCGCCGAGTTGTCTACTGCAGACACAGGAGTGTATTATGGAGAGTCGTCTAAGATATTTATCGGGGAAATTACCGTTGTTCCACAAAGTTGCTAAATATTCTGAATCCATTTTGCGATTCTGGAAACAAGAGTTGGCAAAGTAAACAGAAATGTCAGTGGGTTGTTGTTTTTCTATGAAAACGTTTGTTGCTTTATTCAAAATATTAATTAATAAATCTAACACAGTTGTTTATTTTATAAAACTGGAATCAGTAGAGCAGCACAGTATTCGAAGTTTGGTGTAAAATAAGTACCTATGTCTTAAAGATTTGTATTTACTGAAGAAATTATTATTTGTTTTGGTATACCTGTATCTAAGATTCAAATTAGCTCCATTAAATCCGACATCATTATTTGCACACGCCTTAAGCACATACGAAAAGCAACACGAGCAATACCAATTACAACTTAATTAAACCCAGATGCGTGGTATATTAGCAGATACGAGCCGATGACGGATCCTTAAAATAAACTCGTAAAGCATCTCGGCACCGAATAGAGCAGTTTCACACTTGGCAGGATCCACAAAGACTATAAGTTATAGAATGGGAACTTACGTGCCTTTAAAAGACCAGAAGTTGGTACTTTACATTAACTTTCGGTTAAGGCGGGACTAATTAACGAAGTTTCCGCACGAGTTTGCTAATATTATAAATGAAGAGGAAAGAAGCAAATTCTCCTCCGCTTCTGGCTGTAATGACATTCCTTACATTACGAATTTCCAATTGTCTTAGAATTGAATGGATGTTAAAGTTTTAAGAGCTAATAATAGAGGTATTTTCAAAATTTTGGTGTTTGTAATATAGTAATGAAAGATAGTGGAATAGTTATCAAAGAATAAAATACTGGCGAGACGAAGCAATAGATTTGTACATGTCGTAGACCTTAATTATAAGTCATGAATGGATGTAGATATCATTTCTTGATGTAAATTAAAATAAATTTGTGCTTTTAAATAACGTAAAAACAAGCATTATGTTTATGAATCACATCATCACTTGTCTTTTTGTCTGATGCATGTAAAACAATACTGTACCGACCTAATTAATAAAATTTCCGAGTGTTATTTTTTAACTAAAAAAAGTCTTTCAGAATAATAACGAGAGAAGTATTTATTTAAGCAAAAAATTCTTAAGGAGGAATTTTCTAAATTAAAATTCTCAAAACACTTCACATAAAAGTACCTACAAGCATCGCGGATTCATTCATTGTGGCATTTTTATTGCGTAATAAGACGGAATTCTGATGGATAATCCCTGGCCATAAACGAGCAGAAGTACATGAGAGGCATGTTTAATATGTCTTAACCATAAAAATGCGTAAGGCCTATTGTGGAACAGCAAATTATTACGTGCCTCACGGACCATCCGCATTATCGCATCCGACATTCGTTAACTAAGCCCTTTCTTTATTGACTCATCCGATGGAAAAGTATCTTTGTAGAAACCACCAAAGTAAACTTCAGATATAGCTTATTATCTACATTTATTATATTCAAGAAACTTTTTCTAGACATCGACACTTGTCAAACGCCAAGCGGATCTATGAAACCGCGTTACAATGAATTTCCATTGTGTTACGTTTTCCTGAACGATGAGGTCATGAAGTTGCATAGCAGCAAAGAGACAAATAAACATACGATTTTGTCAACGCCTCGTGGTTTATACTTTGTTTATTGTATATTTGTTTGAGTTTCTTGATTTTGCTAAATCGGTTCAAACTGTTGTTCTTTAGTGCCTAAGTAAGGATTCCATAAATCGAGAGGTCTGCAGCCACTTTATTTAGCGGTAGCGAATTGTAAAGAAACAAACGTCCAATTCCGATAATAGAATTTCCTCAGCTGATGCCAGAGACGTGATTTCACATAAATTGTTGTTTGTTTGAAGTAACCCGGGTCGGACAACAGTTCAGAACTTGCTGTTAAATAGACAGTGGCGACACCTGGTGCAGCGGTTGAGTTGCTAACGACTGCACTATCTCAATGCGCCCTGATTATTTCGCACATGTAATGAATACAGAGTATTTGCATCTAGCTTGCATCTCCTTGTTGTGGTGGCGTGTAGCAAACTTATTAGTCTAGCCCGCGTGGTGAAATTGTGATTTATGTATGATTGATAATACCTGTACCATGAAGCGACAAGGTAGTTTTTTTATACTATCATTTTTTAAACAAAAATTTTTACCTTCAGGATAAAGAAAGTAGAAAAGCATAAAGTAGTTTTTTAGGTTATATTATAATGTTCAACATTGCCTACTAACACCTCCTCCTTGTTGTGGTGGCTGTAGATTATGATTTTTAAGGTTTTAAAGGAATTTATATCTCTAAAAAAGTCAAAGCTTAACTACCCTCTAAAAACTTTTGTTAAGGTTCTTTTCGAGTTCTAGGTGATACAAATTGCCCTTCATTCACAAGCCATTCACATTTAAGATTAGACATTTAAGAACGTTATTCAACATTAGGTTTTTTACTTAATAGAATATGGAGCGAAAATGTTCTTATATCTAAGTAATACACGCAGTTAGTTCGTTACAAGTCTTTGCTTTCTCGTGGAGCCAAGTTTGGAGTCAGTCCTTTAAGCCGAGTTTTTGTGAATTACAGAGCACGTTTCCATTGGCTGTTTTCTTTAGCTTTTTGAAAGATATTTTAAAATATTAGTAATTATATTTCCTTAATAATTCCATCCTACTTGATTCATTATATGAGCATATAAGTAAAATCCTAAAAAGTAAAAAAAAAATCGTTGTTTTACTTTTTACGGCCATTTGTGTGTGGGTTTATTTTACATGGAAAAATTTTTGAAGGTTTCGAAGATTGGTTGGATGATCACATAGATTTTGCCGTGTTTCTTCTCTTTATTATTTTTGTCGCTCGCGATTTTAAGCTACAATAATATGTTTGACATGTCATTAATTATTTAAACGAAGTAGTGTGTATTTAATTTCATAGAGTATAGCTGTCTAGTTTAATCTACTTTGCCTGCTTTACTATGTTATACGTACGATATAGGTTACATCTGTTAAGTAAAGTTTTAAAATGTTAAGCACATATTACCTAACATGGTAGCGAGCGAGCGAGCGGCAAAAATACGAGGTGGTAAAGTAAAAATTTAAAAATGTGTTATTTTATAATGTCGAAAAAAAAAAGACATTTATCTTTTTTTTACTAAGTACTGAAAAATCTCTGCTTCGAAAAAACATTTTAAGCATATTTTTAACGATTTTCTATTGTAATATCACCGGTACGGTAAGTTTTTGGTATCTAGAAGCGTCTAACGATGAAACCGAAAATTGATTACAAGATTTTTGTTGTTTGGTTTGTTATAGGTCAAGACGTTAGTAGATTAAAAGGCCGTCTTAAAAATCGCCTTATATCCGTACATTTTGTTCTCTGATTTTAAGACGCGAATGATAGTTGAAACAAAGTAACAAGTGGCGCGAATGGATTTTTCATATCATTTCAACAATAAAGGTAAATCACCAATAGTTACTACCCTTATTTCAGTAAAATGACGTTCTAGTTACGTTTGAACATCGGTTTACAAGAGACATCAAGTTATCCTGACGATTCGTTTTTAACATCTAATTGAAGATATGGTCTATTTCCACATAGGTTGTATACTTTTTTATTTTATTACAAAATATAGCGGAAAAGAAATGCTGAAATAACATAATCTCCATTCAAATATCTTTTTTTTTTCTGTAGTGATGAACAAATATTATAAGATTTAAAAACTACACAATAATCTTCAGGTATACTTTAAAAATAATATAATTTTTTAATTTATGAAAAATAATAATAACTAATAAACCTAAGTCAAAATGAACTATAAAATCAAGCGCGCAAAACCGATTATTTTTCAGACCTAGGTAGGACGTCCACTACTTAATAAATATTAATATTATCTTTTAAAGGAAAAACATTGTTGACGCTTAATCCCGCATCATAGATGCCACAAGCATTTCAATTTTGGACTGAAATTTTGTGTACGGCCCCTTAACAAAAGGTACTCATGGCCTTAGAAGGTTGTTTCAACCTTATATTTTTAGCCCCTGGACGACTTTTTAAGCTGCAAAGATAAGAGTTGTAAGTAAGAAGATATATGCTAAAACACGAAACAAGAGCGAATAATTCTACTTAATCGGTCCGTTTTTTGTCCCGTATCTGTAACTGAATGTATAATGGACACAAGCGCAACTTAAAAACATTACTTATCGCGAAGAAACGCTGAGTTCAATGGTCGTCGACAACGGGCGATCGAGTCGTTGGAGATTGAGGGCTGCTCATTCAGCAGCCATGAAGAGTGCTTTCATTTTCCACTAATATACCTACGGCCATTAACTATTCAAGTCGATAATAACATTGATATGCTTTCCACAAATGCTTTAAAATAAGACGTCTCGCACAAAAACATGACATTGGTAATTTGGTAGAAAGTAGTAGGTTGAAAAAAAAAAATTTTTATTAAAAAAAATAAAACCGACTTCAAAACACTGAATTATTTTTAGCATTTCAGTGTTTTGAAGTCGGTTTTTTTTTTTTTAATAAAATTTACTTATTTCATCAATTTTTAGTGATAAATCCTAATCTAACTGCTGAACACCGATTTCATCCCCTATTTTCCTACCCTTAGGGGTGATTTTTATTTTGCAAACTTTTATCATATTATCTTTGAAGTATAAGCTATTCAATAAAACAAAAATCATCAAAATCGGCTCATATTTGTCGAAGATAGGTAACAAGAACCACAACCAAAATATTATCTGGGTATTTATTTGTTGATTTTCTCAAAAAGTTCTAAATCAATTTCGATAAAATTTATATGGGACCACCTCTAAAGTATGATCTACCAAACAAAAAAAGAATCATTAAAATCGATTCATAATTGGCGAAGTAATCGCGTAACAAACATACAAAAAAAAAAACATACAGTCGAATTGAGAACCTCCTCCTTTTTTGAAGTCGGTTGAAAACTTCCGTCCGTTGAAAACGTCGGATACTTAGTTTTCTCTGCCGTTGCTGCAAAGTTATTTGTTTTGGCTGAATATAGTTTCTGTTAGTGATTAAACTTTTCATGTCACCGTTTGTTATTTCGACCTAATTTATACCGTATATTTTTAAGTTGTGCTGGTAAAGCTAAACAATGTACAAAAATAATGTTCATTTTAGTACTTTTTGGATTTATGTAAGGTAACTCTTAACAATAAAGTATGAAAAATATCATCAAAAACAATATAGAACAGCTATTCAGGAACAGTTTCAAAACCAGTACGGATGTACCTACATGATTTGTACAGAGGACTAGGTGCATAAATTAAAAATAGTAACTTGAAAATATAACACTATAAACAGTTTTAAAAAGTTTCACCTTGTTGATTTTGATGGTTACGGGGTTGAGATTATATAGTTAATAAGATTCTAAATTTTGTGTTTACTTTGGCGTAATTTCCAAGGGTACAAAGGCATCCTGTAACCTTTTCAGTAATAGAAATGTTCTACACGCGACAGAGTAGAGTACATCCTCTAAAAATCTGTTGTTTTAAAAAAAATATGAATATACCAAACAAAAACAAATAAGTCTGAACTAATACATTTAACGTCAATAGTTTACATTATTGATGCGATGATGCCAACAGCTATAACATTCCATATTTACATATTATTAGCGTTGGGTAGCCGAGAATTATAGTGCAATGTTTATCATACAAATTAGGTCAGTTCTGGCGCTCACATTAGCAGGGTTGGCTTGCTATTGTTTCGTCTAACCCCAACATTTCATATGTGGCCCACTAATGAACGGGAAGCAACAAAGCTACAAAGAAGCATAATGAGCTCCTCAGCAAGGACGAGACGCTGGAACTATGGTGGATGAATTACCACCCTCCCCCACAGCCCACGCAATGACTAGCGACTTGCTCCTTGTTCGACTTGCTAATGAGTTCTCGATTTAGCCCAAGACTCGTAAGTATGTAACTACATATTTCCTTCTCGTTACTTGCAATGTGTTTTGGCATATTGAGCGCAAAAGCTACTGGTAAAAGGATTTGAAAGGTGTAGGGAAAATGCTGGTTACCTGCGAGATTATTAATCTTGAGTTACTTATCAAAACCGTTTCATATTCAGGACGCGTGGGGGCGACAGCACTTCGTTAGAACAGTTTGTCTAATCGAAAACATGTGACGCTTATTTTTACCGAACGTGGATTTATGATTAAGGCATAAAACAATTTTATAGAAACGGTAATTTTCAGCCAGAAAAATAAGAGAAAAAAGCACATTAAACGTCAAAGATGACTCGTAAAAATAAAATTGTAAAACTTTTATTTACTTGCGGAGTTGCGGCTAACAAACTCTGACCGAATTTCGTGGTCAGCGGATGAATTTTCCAAAACGATGAACTTTGTGATTGTGTGGTGGATACCAAAAATTGCTTTCCCGTCGATAATCTCCTGATTATGACAATGGGTGTTTTATTGTGTTGAGGATATAAGGGTCACATATTGTTGTCCTAAAGAGGGCCAGCAAAATTCCTTTGTTGGATTTTCGGGCGGTTTCGAGTTAGTGCTAGAATACATATTATAGCATTACTGTAAAGAGGCGCGTGTAAAAATAGTCCCCAAGGAAAGTTTTGATAGTATAGCTGCACCTAAGGGAAACGCTTCTCCAATAATACGTTTGGCGTATGTCGGAATTCAGAAGAGATAGTTCCGCTCGGAATTTTAAGCTTACTTCGAGGATGAGCAATGATATAAGACAGCAATTTATATATTATAATATCAGTTACCCATAGTCACAAGCAGGTTTTTGTGCAAATGGACTTGCAAATGCACTTAATGTTATGAAATGTGTAGTTTACTAATAAGTCAAATTGTAAAAAAAAATACACATTACAGACGTTATTGTAAAATTACTTCTTTATTAATGAAAATACAGACTAGATTTATACCATGCCAATCAATTGACAAATTAGACATGTCTTGATAATAAATATAAATAAATAAATATTAGACAACATCACTTACATTGCTCCTAATCCTGTGATAAGTAGCTTAAGCACTTGTGTTACAGAAATCAGAAACAACGACGGTACCACATCACACAGACCCAAGACAATATAGAAAAGTTATTTTTCTACATTGACCGACTAGGAATCGAACCCGGAACCTCAGAGATAGCGACACCAAGTCCGGTATGCTCGCCTCTCGGCTATGGAGGTCGTTGAAATAATGGTGACACATTATAAATTGGTTGACTATTTTTAGTCAGGGTATAAATCTAGTGTTTATTTTTCAGGAAGAAAGTTTTATACCATTATTTTCAGTCATAACCGACTTGCTGAATTCCCTTTTTCAAATTGGATCTACTCTTTACTATAGTATCTATTATGTAAATGTTTGTGTGTGTAAGACCTTATAGAATGGTGTGTTTAATAACATTTAGCGTTAAACTGGTTATTTGGAAAGTTAAGTAATAGCGGTATAACATTAATATTGGCTCGCTAACGCGTTATTACAGAATATGTTGGCGCATAAATATTCACCGAGTTCGGAACTCCTTTTCCCCTTCCGTGCTGAGTTCGATACGGACGGAATATGCCATGATGCATGTACTTATCGAGCAATGTCTCGCAAACGAGAAATCTACGACCCAATCAAAAACAGATAGCAGGAGCTTGCTATGCCCGGACCCCATTACCCGGACTGCTATATTATACATACGACCGCGGACTTATACTTACATAAGTTGATTCTCTTTTTGTTTTTTTTGTTATCTTTGTATGTTGTTACTGTATGTTTAGATAATATGATATATGGTAAATGCTAAACACAAATCTATTTTTCTTGACAATTGATGCTTCGTCTATTGTTGTCCATGATATATTATTTTAGGTTTGTGCTCATAGCGAATAAGCACTTCAATAGTAATGTTAGTAATAGTTTTCAAGTAGGTACTTAGTCGCTCTTAGTATTTAATTGCAATTAACTTTCGTTGCTAATTTTCTGCTAAAATTAAGGGCTCTTATTGTTTAACAACTCTAGAGACTAGGTCACTGAAATTGAAAACGAAAATCAATTTGTCAAGTACAACAACAAAGTTCTCAAGTAAAATTTCGAACAACGTATCTGTTGAAATAATATATGAAGGTAGGTAAGCTAGCATGCAAAAGTTCTTCAACATTAATGCCTCTTCGCAATAGGCATAAATGGGTACGTGCGTTCAAAAGTAGTGAATAATTAAAGAGGGCGTTGTGCGGAGTGTTCTGAGCCGGGTTTAGTGATTTTATCGTAGGTGCAAATTCGGGAGACCATTTATTATGATCAGTTGCTAGAGGCGGGTGCGCGCTGCGCAACGTTACGGCACTCCTGTGGTTTGCTAACTACCCGCGATACCCAGGGCCCACTGATTTACGCTATCCGAACTTTTACTGCCCGAACTAAAACTGTAATATCAAGATTTGTAACGCTCTCCCGCACGAGTAAGCGCTCATCTTTAGTTTAAATTTTAAGATTACGCACTTAACCGAATCAATTGCTTGCTTTCTAGAGGCCATTTCTGATTACTTGTGGTTGTTTTGAGTCAAAAGCGGTCATTGTAGTAGGACATGTAATACAACAAGAGTATAAGAACTTGCCTATTATATATTCTGTGATAAAAAGAAAGGCAAAACTGCATTCTAAATTGATTTGGCGACTTTACTTGCTTATGCTCTACAACTCTTCTCTATGTCAATGAATGAATGACACAAAGTTTCGGCGTTTGCTATTACGCTTAGAGAAATAATAAACGAGAATTCCTTAAGCTTCAGATTCTTTGTTAATTAAATTATTTAAATGACTTAAGTCCTTCAAACTGCACGATACTGAATTATTTGGTACAATTAAGGCCACGGAGGCCTTTTTGGCTTTCAGTGACGTTTTCAAGGGACGTGAAGCGAGGTCCGTGTAATTAAGACGATCACAAGGATAATGAACGAAGTACAATGCTACCTAAAATCTGCTGTGGAAGATACTGATGGAAAATCTTTTGTAGAGCCAAGCTAATTTAGTGATTTGTACACATTTTGACGATAATTTGATATCAGATACCTACTTTGTTGTAGGCTCCCAAGGTAATAATACTTATCTAATGAATTCATCCTACAATCACACCAATTACCTAGCCCCAAACAAAGTAAAGCTTGTACTATGGCGACTAGATAACGGATAGATATACAATAGCTACTATTAGCTAGTAGTAAGGCAGGGAGATGTTACATCTCCGAAACTATTGACCGCTGCTGGAATGGAAAGAATTCGGCATCAACATTAACGGCGACTACATCACTCACCTTCGGATTGCCGACGATATTGTGCTCATGGCAGAATCGCTTGAAGACTTCCGCACAAAGCGGTATCAGTACGGTAAAGGTATCAATCAGTTGGGAGCTACTCGAAATGGTTAATAAATATGTCTACCGAGGACAAGTGATCCAGTTGGGTAGGTCCAATTTTGAGGAGGTCAATCGTCGAATTCAACTCGGCTGGGCAGCGTTCGGGAAACTACACAACGTCTTCTCTTCTAAAATAACTCAGTGCCTAAAGACGAAAGTCTACAACAACCAATGTGTGTTACCAGTGATGACACATATGTCATGTCAGTTCCATAGAACTGAACCTCTCTTTTTGGGCGTCACAAGAAGGCTCAAGGTCGCACAGCGTGCTATGAAAAGGGCTATGCTCGGTGTTTCATTACGAGATCGAATCAAAAATGAGGAGATCCGTAAACGAACAAAATTCGCTGATATTGTTCAACGGATTAGCAAGCTAAAGTGGCAGTGGGCAGGGCACATAGTACGCAGAACTGACGGCTGGTGGGACAGTAAGGTTTTGGAATGGAGGCCACCTACCGCCAAGCGCATTAAAGGACGTCCATCCTCAAGGTTGACTGACAACCTGGTAATTGTTGCAGAAAGCCTGCAACAATGCAGGCCTCTTCCAACCGGCTAATCTGGAAATCACTAGGGGAGGCCTATGTTCAGCAGTGGACGTCCTGTGAATGAAGTGATGATGAATGATGATACAATAAGTACATTTATAAACATCCATGACTTATAACATGACAAATGCGCGTGGTTATCACACAGACATTTGCCCCTTGCGGGATTCGAACCCGCAACCGCCAGGCTTTGTAGTCCGAAAGTCCGTGGTCCGAAGTGCGAACCACTCGACTAGACGGTCATCATGATTTAGCGGTATTCCCTTAAACTCTTTATTATCAAAAAAAAAGTTAAGACATAAAATGATTACGGTCACTTGATTTAAAGCATATGATTATGTTGTCGAATACAAAAGTTGCTTTAAATTAAAATAAAATTACTAAGTTTGCCCCATTTTCTTAATGACATTTAAGTAGTATTTATTTCTTCTTAATCTCAAAGTAAAATGAAGCTTTCACAGTTCCAGGAAACCTTGAACTGAAAGCCAACAAGGAACTCTGGGAGGACTTTCTTAAAACTTTTACAATAGTATGTAAATTCGTCAAAAAGTAGGTATTTTCTACCGCTCTCCATTAAAATGCTTGGAGTTATAACTTTTAAACAATAGATTTGACTGGAATACCTACGACTAGCCAACCGACAATTTGACGTAAACCAAGTCCAAGCAGTATTGTGCTAAGGTATTGTTTACAGTTCATGGTTAGGCCTTCCATGACCATCAGTCATGGCCACCATGACTGATGAAAGAACAAAAAAAAGTTAGTAAATTATTACCTATAGTAAAGTAAAGGCCTATAGGTGCCTTGACGACCGTCTGGTGTAGTGGTTCGGACTATAAATCCAACGGTTGCGGGTTCGAATCCCGCAAGGGGAAAATGTCTGTGTGATGAGCACGAGCATTTGTACCTAAGTCATGGATGTTTATAAAAGTATTTAAGTATGTTTATCCGTGACCTAGTACAAGCTTTGCTTAGTTTGGGGCTAGATAATTGGTGTGATTGTGTAAACAATTTATTTATTTATTAGGTAAAAGTCCCACTGCAGGATACAAGCCTCACCTTAACTATTATAAAATCTACAAATACTCTATCTAAATAGTGTAGATAATGGTGTCAAATTGACGTATTCTTCCTACACTGGCATCAACAAAATTCGGCCACATGCGTTTTCACCCCTCATAAATACAAGACCAATAAGAACAAAACTTGAAGCACTATTTCGAACAGGTTTTAACAGACCTTTACATTAATATACTGATTATATCATCATCATCAACATTATATCAGCCTATTGCAGTCCACTGCTGGACGTAAGCCACCGTCAAAGAACGCCAAAGAGCACGATCTCCCGCTTTATTCATCATTCCACTAACATCCATTTCCTTAAGGTCGTTGGTCCATCGAGCTGGGTCCTACACTACCTTAGTAAAAGTAAGCCTATATACGTCCCACTGCAGGGCACAGACATCACCTTAACTATGAGGTGGTTTTGGCCGTACTCCACCACGGGGACCCCGTGCAAATTGGTCCCCGGGCTTCACTTTATTTTTCACCAAGAAAGCGCTGAGCTACACGCAACCTCAATATGAATAATTCATACAAACTATTAGAATGTATACTACTAGTAATTCCTAAACATATAAATTATATTGGACCGACTTGAATTTGGTTGTGGAAAACACTTGATTTTAGAACTGACATGTTGCAAATTACTTTTAAAAAGGGGAGATGGCAAATTAAAGCTTGGACCCGGGTGGCAGAAATACACGCTACGCTATGACAAAGGTACTGTAGTTGCTTGCATACTACACTTTCAATACCCAGCATTTAATTATTAATCATTGGGTGACGGTAACGAGCTGACGACACAACGACAAAACGAACGTTGTTTGTCGGTGAAGCTCATTTATTATAGACTAGCTTTTGCCTGCGACTTCGTCTGCTTTCACCTTACCCGAATAAAAAGGGTGTCCTATGTGTTGATCCAGGCCATGGTCTATTAGTATGCCAAATTTTATCAAAATTCATTTATCAGTTTTTGCGTGAAAGACTTCAATCATGACATGATCGAAGAATTGAGTAGAAACCGTAAATGGGAAACGCAGCGTAGGGCGCTCTCAAACAAGTTGGATCGTTGATTTACGCAAACCTGTTTCTGCTGGCAGTAAATGGAAAAGAATAGCCGAGGATAGGGCTTAGATGCCCAAGTTCAGCAGTGTTCTGACGTTAGTAAGGGGATGTTACGCTGTATGGGTACCTATTATAAATAAATAAATATATATTGGACAACATGTATGTATGTATGTGACATTGCTCTGATCCTATGGTAAGTAGCCAAAGCACTTCTGTTACAGAAATCAGAAACAACGACGGTACACAACACTTAGACCCACGGCAATATAGAAAAGATATTGTGTAGATCATCAAACTTTACTAAAAGAGTTGAGACATTATGGGGTTTCAAAAGAGTTCTTAGATTGATTAAACTCTTATCTCACAGGCAGAACTCAAAAAGTATGTATAAATGGAACGGAGTCTTCCGGGTCACCTCTTACCATGGGTGTACCGCAGGGATTAATATTAGGACCCCTGCTATTTCTAATTTATATCAATAACCTTCCTTACTTTGCAAACGACCTATGTGAGGTGGTGATCAGTGATGTATTTGCAGATGATAACATCACTGATCTTTAAAATTAAAAGACGTCAAGAATCTTTTGACGATGTTATTTACATCGTCAAAAGATTCTTGACCTCTTTTAATTTTGCCCTCTCTGGGGTTCTGAATTGGTTTAGTACCAACAATCTTTTGCTCAATGCAAACAAAACGAAATGCATAAAATTTACAATGCCAAATGTGCTGCAGGTCTCAACACATATCATTGTAAAAGATGAACGACTGGATACTAGTAATTCCACTACCTTTTTAGGAATAACTTTAGATTCTCGTCTGCAATGGGGTGCTCATATTGGGACTCTGTCAGGAAGACTTAGTTCAGCTGCTTATGCTGTGAGAAAGATAAGACAATTGACTGATGTTGGAACGGCAAGATTAGTGTATTTTAGCTACTTTCATAGTATAATGTCATACGGAATATTGTTATGGGGCTCAGCAGCAGATATTGAATCTATCTTTGTACTACAAAAGAGAGCTGTTCGGGCAATTTACAACCTTCGACCTCGAGAATCGTTAAAGGAACTGTTTAAGAAAATTAATATACTTACAGTGGCCTCTCAATTCATTTATGAAAATATTATGTACTTTCGCAAAAACCTGCATCTATTCCCTAAGAAAAGTGACAAACATAATTTTAATACCCGGAATAAAGATAAACTTGCTGTTTCAAATTTCAGACTGCATAAAGTGAGTAATTTGTTCATGGGGAAAATGAATTCGCTTTTTTAACAAATTACCACAGTCTATTGTTGAACTACCCATGTTTGAGTTTAAATCGCATGTTAAGATTATTTTACTGAAAAAGGGTTATTATACTGTTAATGACTATTCAAATGACAAAAATTTGTGTGTTATGTCTGGAATTAAATACTGCCCTGCTCGCACAGGTATACATTATTTTCTTTTCCTTTTTTTTTGTGGCAGCTAGTGGTTACTGAGTTTGTTCCGGCGTTTCTTCTCAGCACTTGCCAGATTGTCTGTGTCTTGTCTCGAAGCGCTAGTAGGGCCCAAAAAGTAAGGAGACATGTTCTGCCCCATATGGGCCAATAATGTTATTATTGACGTTCATAAGTGGCAGTTTTCTGTCCTAAACTGAATAAATTATTTTTGACTTTGACTTTGATATTATGACAGAATAGTTTTAAAACTAAAGATAATTATATAACACAAAATTTCAATTTTTAACATTATGGTTACTGAAGTTTATAGCAAACGTGTTATGGATAATAATTTTCGGACACACAATATTAGGAGAAGAAAGGGAGTACCCAGCAATGTACATATGTGATCTTCTAAATTTTTTTATTTATTTATTTAATGATAGTTTTTTTTACGTAAGTCGTTGTTTCTGATTTATTAAATTAAGCACGAGTACCTTACTACTTAACTGTAATGTGTAAAATGTAACTTTCATGAATTGCTATCTCATCAAGAAATAAGTAGGCAGATCATCTTTTAATAAAGCATATATGTGCAGTGCATGTGCAGCATTTAATTGCTGTGTTAATTTTTTTAATATCATAATTACACGTCGCTACTGTCGCTACTTACATATTTTTTTGCCACGATTGCAATCTGATTTTCGTCAAAATGACGTAGAGTAAGGCTTGAAATATAGTGTTTTTAATATTCCCGAGTGATCCCAAAGGTACCATTTATCAAATGTCAGCAAAGAGTTGTGTCGAGAATTTAAATCTGCAGTTAAAATGTTTGGGGCGAGCTTTTATTAAAATATTCGTTACTTTTTAAATTTCACGCGACAAGTTGGATTTTCTGTGTTCTGGTGGAATGGATATCCCCATAGAGTGCGTGTAAAAGTTTTTTTTTCTAGAAAGCTTACCTGGAGTACCCTGAATAGACTGCGTTGCGACATTCAGGCCTAGCTGTTGCTGTCCTTTGAGACCTACCTGGTGATACACTGACGCTTTAAATGCGATTACGCAACTTTTCAAACCATATTCCACATAATGTTTGTGCAGTTCCAGCGAAGGAACAGTTGACAAACACAAGGCATAGTATATTTTTAATTGTAAATTTATACAGATAACAATTATTGTTATAAAACTCATATTATTAGTGGAGCAGTGTCTAAGGAGTAAGAATGGCGCTCTATAATGATGATTATTTCATGACAACCCAATTAAAATCGCATATCGTCTCAAGCAAATACCTGGGGTCTAACCATGAGCTCTAATAACAGATTACTTCAAACTTATTACGTTTTTAGGGTTCTGTACCTCAAAAGTGAAAAGTAAAACCTTATACTCGTAGGATGACTTTGTTGTCCGTCTGTTTGTCAAGACCTTTTATCTCGGGAAAGCGTGGAGGTATTAAGTAAAAATTAAAAGCATACACTCAAGTCTAATGTTCTTTGAAGCTGTTAAAAAATTTTACTTCACAATTTACGATAAAAAAGATACGGCCGTTTGCGCCGCAAAGAACGTATATTTCGACACTCTCAAGAGAATCAAAATTTATAGGGCACTTTCCGGTGACATGGAATTATGAAATTTGGCAAGTAATATCGTCTTTATACTACAAGTACAGGAAAAAATTTGAAAACTACATATGTAGAAATTAATTGTAATCAAACTGCGAGTCTTGATTTTTGAACTATTTATAAGATGTACCTATAAATTTGTACGGAAACCCCAGACTCGTCGGACGTCCACGTCCGACTCGCACTTGTCCGATTTTTCGTTATAGAATTTGGCATAAAAACAACGCTGCATTGAAGGTAAAGTGTCGTGTTCATATTTAGTTAGGCCCTAGAGGGCAACCATGATCTCATGATCTCATAAAGCAGCGTTACTTTAACTCTGTTTTGTTTTTTTAACCGACTTCACAAAAAGGAGGAGGTTCTCAATTCGGTTGTATGATTTTTTAACCGACTTCACAAAAAGGAGGAGGTTCTCAATTCGGTTGTATGTTTTTTTTTTTAAATGTTTGTTACCTCAAAACTCCTCCATTAATGAACCGATTTGAACAAATTCTTTTCTCAATTTAAAGGGCATACCTCCAGATTGGTCCCATTTTTTTCAAAATTTTATTCTGATGATGGGATCCATGAGGAATTGAGGGAACCCCTAAAATATTATAGGTATACATATAGCAATTTTAGTATATTTAACAACAAGTCAAGCATTTGCTATTCAGAAAGTATCATTTACTGAGGTGGAACTGATGAAGGAGACCATAGTTGGCCACAATAGTCTTCCACGAGTAGCGATAAGATATTTTCATAATGACAGTTAAGGCTTGCCATAGTCAACAAATCAAATTTTAATAAATGATTTTGGTGAGAATGGTACCATCAATCTGATCTGATGAAGAAGGCGGAAGGTAAGCACCGGAACTCTGTGATAAAACAATGTATCATAGCCGTGTTTGGACTTATTTGAATCGTCATGGGAAGCAATTTAGCTATAATTATATGACAGATCGCCATTTAGAGTGGAAAAAAACACTAAAAAACAGACAAATAAAACAGATTTATATCAAAAAATTACCGACTTCAAAAACACTAAAAAGCTAAAAATAACTCTTAAACAATCATACCAAACAGTTATTTTTGGAGTCGGTGCCAGCCGTAGAGTGTTTGAATATGGTTGTTTATACCGACTCCAAAAATAACTGTTTGGTATGATTGTTTAAAAGTTATTTTTAGCTTTTTTGTGTTTTTGAAGTCGGTAATTTTTTCTGTATAGAGTTTGACATAGAAACAACACTGCTTGATACGTCGGCATTTATGATTAGGCCCCAGTAATGCATTTTATGATGGCGTAAGTGACATATTAACAGAGTTCCTCGATATTAAAAACTCGAAACTAACATTTAAAGTTGTTATGCGTGTTTGTTGAACTTTGTTGAAAGACTTGGTTTTATCTAAAAAGCGTTTATGCCGTGGTTGTCTTTATAGTGGCAATTTGGAACCGTGCCGGCCCGCACGCTGCAGCCCGCAGTTTATCTTGCTGTTCTTTACACCTCTTTACACTTTTATGTCATATAAATGGGTGATAATTATCAGTAGCTACTTATAAATATAGCTTTCTTATTTTTTAACTACCCATGTTTAAGGTTAAATCGCATGTTAAGATTATTTTAATGAAAAAGGGTTGTTATAATGTTAATGAATATTTAAATGATAAAAATGTCTGGAATTAAATACTGCCCTGCTCGCACAGATATATATTACTTTCTTGTAAACAAACTATTTAAAGAGGCAGACAACAGTGACCGAGTTTCTTGCGCTACTTCTTCTCGGCACTAGCCCATAATACTGTTCCGAAGCAGTGGTAGGGTAAAACAAATGGGACGTGTAAAAGTGCCCAATTTAGGCCTATTTCCAAAAATAAATTTATTTTATTTTATTTTTTAGTCTACTAAAAGCCCAAGAGAAAATATATGACCCTTGTCAGAAATGCGTCTATGTTCTAAATATTAGGGATGTAGAAACAATACAAACTATTTACTTTGTCAAGTTCAAAATAAGGTTTTAAAAACTTTACATAAATTTCACATAAAATGAGATACTGTAGATTATATACATATATTTTTCTTAAGACAATTGGTAACTTATTTCATATTTATCTATATTTAATAGATGACGATAACTACGCTAAACCCATACACCGATGTCATAACAAATGGTCACAGTAGAAATAAATAATGTGATGTGTGTTGTGTTGTTGTGATATAAGTGATGTCACAACTTACCATTTCGATATCTTTTTTTAAATTTTAAGTTTTAAAATTATAAAGGTTTAGTCGTTACATTAAATGTCTGATTGTCTCGTCTGTCTGCCTTTGTTTAAAAATATGAAGGTACTTACTGGCCTCTATGTTAAACAAATTTGTATATTTGTTGATGACCATCCAGAAATATTTCCATCTAAAAAATTTTTACATTAAAAGCTCTTCGAAAACTTGCTTCAAACTTGTTGCAACTACCTACCGGCAGATTGACTATATTTATGAAAAATGTATTTGCAACGGCTATTAAAGTCTACAACGCTTTACCGGAGGATCTGCGAATACTTTCTGGCCCCCTCTATAAAAGAAAACTACATGCGTGGCTCATTGACCACACCTTTTACTCACTTCATGAATACTTTTCGGTTATATATTAATCAAGTTCATCAAATATTTGTGTGATGAGCACGAGCATTTGTAGCTAAGTCATGGATGTTTATAAATGTATTTAAGTATGTTTATCCGTTATCTAGTCGCCATAGACAAGCTTTGCTTAGTTTAGGGCTAGCTAATTGGTGTGATTGTAGAAACAATTTATTTATTCATTTTATTTATGTATAGTGTTGCAATAAAATAAAATATGTGTATTATAGGTGTATATTTAGCTCCTAATAGTAAATAAAAAATGTGATACGAATATGTGTTAATAGGTTTGTAATTCTTCTTACTTAAAATTATAGTTGTGTTTTTGCTAAGTTAGTTTTATCCAATACTTATTAAGTTCTTCAACCTGCGTGCTTAATATGTAATGTAATGATGTTATATGTAACAATAACTATCACAAAATAATATTTGTACGCTACTTATATATATATTTTGGTATCTGAACCAATTCATTTATTAAGACCTTAATGTGTAACCCAAAATAAGACAAATAAATATTTTGAGTTTGAATTTGAGTTTTGAGTATTTTTCTTATTTTAATATTTTACTGGGTATTGTTAGAGTGCGTATAATGCTGGCGTATTACTCGTATACCTAAATACCGATATATTACAAAATCAACCACTCATCCATTAGCTGTAAAATTTAAAACACACCTTTTTATTGAATTCAGTTCTGAAACTAGATAAGGTACCTACTTTCTATTTTGTCGACTACTGAAATAAAGGTTGTAAAGTAGATTTCAGTTGGTAATACCATGTTTACGGCTGAGGTTATAAGTACAACTTCAAATTAAGTATGACTCTTTAAATAACATATTTTTAGACATTTCAAATATTAAGTAGTAGCACTTATTTGGTAATAAAGAAGATTAAGTAGTATTACCTATTACTAACACAGCTATGTTCCATAGATCAACCTTACTGTATAGTTATTTCGAGGATAAAACGAGTTTATTAATATACAGTAAGTGTCTACAAAAATGTTAAGGGGTAAGGTATCATCACGCAAAGTTTGATCATTAATCACGTCGAATATTACTAACAACCAGTGAATATTGCCATCGCCAGAATTATCTTATATTATAAGTTAATAGGGATTACGTTGCGGAGTTCGCAATCGCAATAAGCTCGTAACCCGTGGTATATGGGCTTAGTTCAAGACGTATGTAGCGTTCTAATTTTGGGGTATAACGACAAATAGGTTAGAATCAACAACGACGGAGTCCCGAACTGTCGCCGGCAAATGTCGGCAACGTCGCGTCGGCGTCGCGCAACGTCATTATTTAGTCGTCGTCTGCAAGTCGCGTCATGCACATCTGTGCTAAGTAAATCCTCGATCTTAAAGCCGCATGTACACGAGCGGCATTGTATCACATTGCACCAAATATTAAATGCTTAATGAACTCAGTATTTTCAAAGGAATATTAGTAAGTAGTATCTCAAACATATATTTAATTACTTTAAGATAATTTTTTTTAAAGCAATGTTATTCGACAAAATAATAAACACACTGAATGTTAGGTGATATTTATATTTTCTTCTAATGTAGTAAACATAGTAATTTTGCAGGAAAGGAAACTATACTAAATACATACGTTGTGGACCCTGAAAGCATATGAAAATTCAGAAAATAGATAAGTACGTTCATTGGTGTCACAATGTAGGGTAGGTAGGTACACACATTGATAGTTTAGTTACAGGTTCATATGCATCTTTCATCATCTCAAAGGATTTTTTTTGGGCCCACAACAAACCGTAACGTTTATTAGTAAGTAGTTGGTTTCAAACAAACTGTCAACCATAACAGCGCTGTTGTTTGACAATGGCATAAGTAGGTACATTGTAATATCATACATTAATAAGTATTGCTATTGTTTGAGAAAGGCATACATATTTTTATCACGAACCGTAGGCTGGAAGCGTTTGTATGCAATCTCAAACAAATGCACGCCCGATTCTAGTTACCTAGAATGTTCGTAGTTACAAACATGACAGTTTTAAGCAACATAAAACTGTTAATGGTCTGTGGAAAAAGTTGTACAAAAACCACCCTATTTTCACTGAGCCTTTTCAGTAACAGAACACGTCCAGTGGGTTTTTTGTTCATGGTTATTAGTGTAATTAGAATAATGAAATATAGGTACTGAAGCATTTCGTTACGGAGAAAGACCATTAACTTGACAAAAGATACAAATACAATACTGAACGTGTGTTACTCGCAGCCTGTTGTCCCAAATGCCTAGTTTCCGAAGTATAGGTAAGGAGACATAAAAGACGCGGAGCCAAGGCCTTTGCTATTGAAATTACCTACGTTAGAAATAAAATCTTGTTTGCAATAACGATCTTACAATACTATACAAAACAAGTTCTCCGTTTGCTTCATATCTTTGAAAAATGGCTGGGAAAGTAACGCAGTTAGTGAAGTGAAGCGAAGAAAAAAGATTTGTGTCATAGATATCTGAATTTGAGAGACAAAATAAGTTGTTTTTTTATGGGTGAGTTATTTATTTCTACATAATAAAATATTTCTTGAAATGATTTTCTTGTAACAACAAGTATAATAAACTTTAACGTCATAAAGTAGGTACATAGCCAATATACTTTTATTCGTTTACAAGATGACGTTAATTATTTATGAATCTTCTTTTGTACAGAACCAACATAATTAAGTCTGTCAACATGAAGGAAATATCATTTCTTTGAATGAAGACGAAAGTGAACCGAAAAACATGGTTACAAATGAATCCGAGGAGATAACGAGGCCGCGTAAGGTTCATCCTTTTAGGCGGAGAAATCGCAGGATTGATTTAGACGATCGCTGGGTAATTAATTGGACGTATCCGACAAGTTCAATTCCAGTTTTTGTGCCAGCCCTGATTAAATGGATCCGGGTTTTCGATATCGAAGTATGTTGTCAGTACAGGCTCCCTTTCAGCACATTCATTAGGGAGTGTCGAGGATACACAGGTATTTTGTCTTTGTCACAGTTAAAGAAGTGGTGCGTGGAAATGGTTAACAAAGGTTTTTTTGTTGACTGGCTTCCATTTTTTATTGTTGTTACTTTTTTTTCATTACCTTCATGTTAAACAAAAGTATTAATAATTGCAACAAAAATACATAAATCTACAATATTGTCCCGAAGCAAAGTGGTAGGGTAAAAAAAATATACTTTGTTATTTATTTTTTTAGGTCTTGTCTTATTTTAATTAATCAATCAATATTTATTTGCATAAGAACACTGTATTAAAAAGTGTTATAATGAATAATAATGTGCATAAAAATGTCTTGCCAAATTTTCAGCTTGCAAATATTATGACAAAAATAAAAATAATTAATAACATTCCAAATAATATGTCAAAAGTAACAATAATAATAATCTTCAATATGGTCAAAATAAGTCAACAATTAATTATACAAGTCAGAATTAGAATCTACTGTCAATTAATTCTTTTATGTCATATATATTATTGTCAATGAGCCATGCATATAACTTATATGCTGCATCTTATGCATTATAATATGAAAGCATTTAATGTAGGACGTGGGTGAAAGGTATTTCCGTTGTAAAGTTAAGATTTCAAGGCTTCGACTTTATCAAACTAGTAAGTGTAGGCATGAAAATGTAGTTTGGCTGGCGGCGAGAGACGCGGTGTAGTATAGCCGCCGTTCGATCAGCGAGAATTTGAAACTTTGATGGCACACCTCTTTTGCAGACTCAACCCACTTTAGTTTATGGAGGATCCATTTTATTACTCCAGTTTCGCTCGTCTTGCATTTCGGATCGGGGATGCCTGCAGCTTTGGGTTTCAGATTACAACAATAGAGCGGTATGATAATAACTTATAAAACAATGATTTTACACGGATACATATTAAAACTGTTTTATAAATTAACGCTAACCTGGTAGGTGAAAATATATAACTTTTAACCCTTACATTGATATTTATTTTTAAAGCTTGTAACCCACAAGCATTGATTTTAATAAATATATTGTCCTTTGACGTACTTATTTTAATTTTACTGGATTAAAGAGCAGTCAAACTTCCTTTACTTTTAATGACTAAAATAAATTAAATACGTAGGTACCTACAGGGGTTCTTGAAATGAGTTTTAACGTTTTCTGTCCCTTCTCGCCTCAGCAACTACGTGTTTAAATTATTTTCCTAATTAACATCCAATTTAGACCACTTAACCGTCAGAATTTTAATTATAAATGTTTCAGTTTTGTTTTACGAGTAATGAATGTCCAAGCGTATTTTCCGAAACCATTATCGACTATATAAATCTACGATTAAGTCTTTTTTGTAAATGAGTAAAAATAGCGCGACCTGTATATCCACCTGACGTAAAGAGGACGACGAACGCGTCGCTTAAAAATATTTGCAATATAAGGGAGTTGCCTATGTGCCGCCGACCATTGCAGTGCAGACCTATTTGTAAGCATACAGGGTTACATTTCACGGTAGAGCCAATTTTTCAGGGACCACTCTGAATCAGTAACTAAATCGATCGATCGATAAAAAAAAACAATTCCCCATACTAAGCCGCCGCTGACATCACTGGTTTGTATGGTGAAGTGTTTTTTTTTGCGATTTCAATGTTGGTTCTTTAGGAAAAGTTGTTGTATTTGAGCACCAGAATCGGCTCCTAGGAAGTTGTTGATGTTTTACAAATAACCCTGTATGAGCAATGTTGCTTATACCTCAAACTCCGTCTTGTTTTGATTTTCTGGTTTGAGTAAAAACACACTGCTTAAGTATTATTTTGAGTCCATGGTTATTCCGCAACCGTTTGAAAGATACATCCTACGAAAAATGTAACCGTGTTGGTTATTTTTATATAGATTGCTATTTGCCTTTTTTTGCCAATTGCCTAAATCAATATTAAATAAAAATATTTAAAAAATACTTCAAAATTTCACACTGTATCTGTGAAAACATGTGTAGGCGATGCCCGTCATTGCCACATGCGTGACCTCTATTTCAAATAAATGGCTAGACCTAAACCGAATCGTAATAGCTCAATTGAAAGCCAATTCAACTTTTCGATTGTCGCAGTTAAGGAAAATGTAAAAGGTGGATAAATACATTTTTAGGCCATTTTTTTGTGAAAAGTAAATATGTTTTTCAGGTACTGATAAAATAACGAAAACCACGTAAATATTGTTCGTTTAGTTGGAAAATATCTTTGGTAAATAAAAAACGGTTCAATTTTGACTAATATATTTTTTAAGATCTAGTAAACACATTTTTCTGGTGTACCCTTTCATTTTTAACCTTTTTGTTATTTTTACTATAATATTACGTTTTTAAAGCGACCATAGTAATTTAAGCTCTGAGAAAAAAATCAAGCGTTTAACTTATTACGGTACATACTTACAGTTTCCTACACGGTACAGTACAGTCCTGTAACAGACGGACGGACAGACAGACAGCGGTGTCTTAGCAATAGGGTCCTTATGGTACCCTTCGAGAACGGAACCCTAAAAAGTAAGCTTGAATAACATTTTTAGCTATCTAGTAAAAGTAAAGTCCAAACTATGTAGCCAGTTCTGCAAAAGTTTGTTTCTAAATTCTATCTTTTTTAATTCGATCGAGTTGATTCAACTTGATTCCAAGTTTTTCTGCTTCTAAACTTCGAGCTTGCCAATCCGCGAAATGGCGTCATAGCGGAGACAACTAGTGCACTTTTGTGAAAGAAGAGCGAGCGAAAACCAACGGAAATAAAATGCAATTTCTATATTTAATTTAGACTCACATATTTTGTTTTCATTTTCTAGTAAGTACTTCTAAGATTTTGTACAAAAAGTTTGTTATTACGGACACAATGTATTTAGGTAAGATACTATTTTATTTGTTACTTTTAGTGGATGATTCATCTGCTTAAATATAACAACTATTACTATGGATGGGACATCGATAAATCTCAATAAATATAATATATTGTAAACTAGCTGACCCAGCGAACTTCCAGCTGTTCTTAAGTTTTTGTGAGACTAACAAAAGTCAATTCATCTATACAGGATTTTTGTAAAACATCAACAACCTCTTAGGGGCATCAGCCCCCACCAGAATCATCTGGTGCTCAAACACAACATCTTTGGGACCAACCAAGGAATATTAAAAAAAAACTCTGCTTCATACAAACTGATGTTCGCTGGACGGCAGCTTAGTATGGGGGAGTATTTTTTTTGCGATTTCGATGTTGGTCCCATAGAAAAAGTAGTTGTATTTGAGCACCAGAATCAGCCCCTAGGAAGTTGTTGATGTTTTACAAATAACCCTGTATACATATACATACTAACTGTCCAGGCGAACTTCGTACAGCCTCCTCATTCTTTTTGTGAATTTTTCAGAATTTTCATGGTTATTTTGCTTTTCGGGGAGAATACAAATCCAAAAATCAAAAATCATAAGAATCGGTCCAGCTATTCTTGATTTATGAATAGTGTAACTAACCCGACTTTGTTTTATGTATAGATAATTATATAGATGTATATACAGGGTTACATTGCAAAGGGGTACCAAATTTTGTATTGTATTCAGAGTGGCTCAGAATCAGTAACTTAATCAAACTATGCAAACAACAAGATTTGTTTCCGCTGTTAAAAATCGTACGCGTGGATAATTAAACTCATTCATGTAAAAATTGCACCCTATGTGCACTGCGTAAGGTCCTTGTTGGCTCGCCGTACCTACGCCTCTGATGAATGACCGCACGGCTTTCGTAGTCTCTCTATTGACTTAATTTGCGGATATTTTAAAGTATTTTATTTTCTTAACATACGATTATTAAAAATAATAACGATTAAGACGCTTCTTTATATTGTTCCCTAGATCTTATTTTTTAAATTTGGCACCCCTTTGCAATGTAACCCTGTAGATACAGCATACGAAAATAATACCTAAATTCAAATAAATGTAAAAAGAAATAGATAGATAGATACTCTTTGTTGCGCACCACACAAATCAAACAGTACAGATGAAAAAAATACATTTAGAATAGTACAATTTAGGCAGTCCACTTCGAGACTACCTTCAGAAATAATTAAAAGTTTTCGTGTTTTCCTCAATTATCGTTATACATTGTCATCCGGGCATGTATTTCAAAAGTGGCTAAACACAAAGATTCCAGTAAAGCAAGCACTGACACTGCACAATTAGGTAGCTATAGCACACAATATCGGTCCCTCGAGGAAAAGCCTTTATCTCGCATAGAACACAAGATTTATACATGCAGTTTATAACGACACGGGAGAAATACCGCGCAAAATACTACGCTCCTACATTACTCAGTAAATCTAAACTATTCAGAATAGCAGCACCTTTGAATGCCTACTTCAGGCAGTATTTGCATAGACGGAAAAGTAGTAATTTTATTGATGATGATGTTGATGACCGTCTGGTGTAGTGGTTCGCGCTCTGGACTACAAAACCAGGAAGTTACGGGTTCGAAACCCGCAAGGGGCAAATGTTTGTGAAATAAGCACGAGCATTCCTAAGTCATGGATGTTTATAATCTTATTTAAGTATGTTTATGCGTTAGGTATCTAGTTGCCATAGTACAAGTTATGTTTAGGTTAGGCTTAGATAATTGGTGTGATTGTGAAAACAATTCATCTGATTTCAATTTATCTAGTCGCCATAATACAAGCTTTGCTTAGTTTGGGGCTAGATAGGTGATTAGTGTGTTTGTTAAAACTAGTTAAGTATTTATTAATCTTTAAAGCGCAACTTATTTCCATTATCGTCATTATTTCAGCCATAGAACCCGTCTACCCGTCTTATTTCATCAGCCATTATAAGAAATACATTATATATTAGATTATTGTGTGTACTGCCATACATAAATCTTTGTATATAAAAATTAATCCCTATTTCCGTTGGTCACGCTATAACTTGAGAACGACTTTACCGATTTCATCCATTTTTGTATAATTTCCTAATATTTTGTAGAAGGTTCTAACGAAAAAAAAAGAAAGGTGAGAAATTCCTATAAGAATAAAATAAAGACCACGTGAACAAAGTCACAGACAACAGCTACATAGTTTAAAATAACACTAACTAGTAGTAAAAGTAGAATTCGCGCCTCGCTTTTTTTTACAGACTTTTTTCTATGTAGGATAGTACTACGCGGACTGCAAATATTTGTTAGTAATCGCATTTTTAAAAGGTTTTATTTATAGGATACTTACGTGGATCTTAAAGCTAACGATTTTTTTAAAATTTGCAACCAGAACAAACAGATAGGTATATAAAGGCAGTAGAAATTTTATATTCGTGGGTCATGAGTACGAATCCCAGATAGATAGATAGATACTCTTTATTGCACACTATGCAGACAATCTATAGAGAAAGGGTAAAGTGGTACAGAGTGCTTATTTGTCACTAGATTTTTCGGATTTTGTACGTATTTATATCACCTGCTTGGCGGTAAGGGAAAACATCGTAAAGAAGCCTGCATATTTAGATAACACTGGATGTGTAGCTATAGTCCAAACGGTCTGAATTCCCTGTCCTTATGGACATCAGTCGGTCAGTATTTGCCGTCAGTGGAACCTACTTAGATAAGGTTCGGAAGTAGATGGCAAATGCTCCACAAGTATCAGACTTGCCGAATCGAGGATCATGGTCACAACGTACCCCGACTAGAAGCGAGGAAATTATAAGGAGAGAGAAGAGACAACAGAAAAAAGACACAAATGAGTTATGATATATTTATTGAAAATTTATAGTAGGCTAAATTGTATAGCTAATACATTTTATAAACTATGTAAGCGTTTAATAAGTCACAAATTTTATTATAACAACATTTGAAGTATATGATGTTTGTTTCGCTAATTGATATTAAAAATATTTGTGTAAGCAAATTAATTATCAATTATTTAGTAAGTATACAATTTTTGGAAAAAATACGTACAGTGCGTATAATTAGAATAGTGCAAAATTACTTTCTTGAATTTTTCTTATAAGATATCCTAATATAACATATTGATATCGTGTATTCCTTTAACATTATGACCAAAAAAAAGAAAGATTGGAAACAGCGATAGTCCATTTAATATTTCGCATACATTGATGATGATCGAGCGAGGAAACACAGATTGGGGTTATGTTGTTTATGTTCTTTTTAAACTTCCGCTGAAAATCGTGTGATGGGTAGATCGTTGTAAAAGAGAAGTAATCCTACCGTATCGTCGAAATAATCTAGGACGAAGTGACGGGTGCATAGCTCGCCCACGGCGGCCCAACTCTATTTACTTCAAACCTATCAATGGCAGGCTGGCTCTGCCCCGAATTTTACTCTGAATATTGCGTTTCTACGTGCATCTTCGTTTGTGTAGCTATTTATTTTTCAAGAACGTATCACTACTGAATATAGGCTTAGTTCTACCTATGTCTAAAAAGTAGATACAGGCTATGGCCAGAATAGTACCTTCTCAGTCAGTATTAGTTTAAAAAAGTATTTATAATAATGTTCAAAGAAAAATAAAATTTAAATGAAAACTTGCGTTGCTTTACATTGCGTTTGTTCATACTAAACACTTATTTATTAGCAGTACACTATTTCTAACTTAAACCATATTAACACAGATTCGTTGCTTAATCATAAAATGTTATAATAGGCACTCACAAATAATTCAAAAAATATTATAATAGTTACCTAATTAGGCATTACAAACTTTTCAGACTTATAACTTTGGTAAAATCCTTTCTGCCGTAAGCGCCATTTCTTTGACTTTCATTCTATGAAGTTTTCCTGAGGGTGTGATGGGAAGGTTGTCTAGATAAAAGAAACCGCCGTGGAGTTGTCTAAGATCTGGCATTGATTCTGTGAAAGTAATGAAAATTAATACATCACTTACTGCCTGCAAAGGAAGAAAAACCGTTGTGGAAAGCTGTCACTTAATGTAATATCATCCACTTGAACGTATTATTTTTATTTCGAGTTCTTCCAGACTATAATTCCGTTAAAAGTAGTCTCGGGGGAATATTACACCAAATCAGTTTCATTGTTAGGTAAATAACTTCAACTGTAACTTCATCAGAAAAATATTCATAAAATCCTTTAATATTTACACGAACTTTGTAGCCTATGGTACAGGGTGTAATTCGAGCTTCTGAAATCGCTCTCGACATTTGATGTCGTGGATCACTTCTGCTACCTTGGGTCTACCACCACATACTCACTTTCGAACGACAAAAAGATAGATACTCAGATTGGCAGAGCATCGATTGCTTTAGAAAAGCTTTTTTCACGCGTTTGGAGGAACTGTAAGATTACCACTCACAGTAAAGTCCACGTCTACTAGACATACGTCTTGAGCACGCTTCGGAAACGCAAAACAAGAACGCAGACTTAATGCTTTTCATATGCGCTGCCTGAGAACCATACTTGGAGTCACCTGGAAGGATAAGCCAACGAGGAACGTTGAAAACGCGTTGCTGCACCATGACTGCTTTGTTAAAACAAAGGAGGCTCCGTTGGCTTAGTCACGTCTATCGTTTGCCCCCAGAAAGACTGCCGCGTCAGATCATGCTGGGCCAAATAGCGAACGTGAGGAAACCGATTGGGCGCCCAATTTTAAGATTTATATTTAAGGACACTTGCAAGCGGGACATGAGCAGCTTTAGAATTCAAATCAGTTTCATTATTAGGTAAATAACTTCAACTGTAACTTTCAAATCGAATTCAAACCGACAATTGGCAGAAACGCGCCAAAATGAGACCTAAATGGCGCCAAGATACTTAAATTGGAGTATCGAAACATGATGAAGACTGGCTGGATAATTTAAAGCAGAAAAGTCTTTGCCGTGCTTTACCATCTCCTATAGTCTCGCATTACACCTGCAATCGTGGTGGCAAGAAGTGCCGCGCTGCTAAACCTAGAACTCTGTAGTACAAACAAAAATGCGGAATCCCTTGAATCTACTGGCGCTGCAACGATCATCTAAAACAGTGCTGTGGCCAGTATAATATTATGTAGGTACTGTAGCGTCTAGATAAAGAATACATGAACATCCATGACTGATACAGAAGTAATTAAAAAGGTAAATGGTAATACAAAAAATAGTGTTATAAACTAGATAGATAGATACTCTTTATTGTACACCACATAAAAGAAACAAATCACAGGAAAGTAAATACATTATGAATAGAACAATTTAGGCGGTCTTATCGCTGGAAGCGATCTCTTCCAGACAACATTCAGGTAGAGGAAAGTTGAATTAATATTGAGAGAAAGGAGGCGGTGAAGAGTTCCAAAACATAAAAGTAAACTAGATTCAACACGTTAGTTATATAGTTTGTGATAAATGGATTTCGACACAACACATGCTCCGCTACCGCACTCACAGATTGACTCACCTTGAACTAAACTGAAGATTTCTTTAGGGTCGATAAGTTGGCCGTTCTTTCTGACTATGGCAGCAACTGGTACCTCCATCATAGTTTTGTCTGGGATGCCCACGACGCATGCGGTTGATACTGTAGGGTGGCGCCGTATGATCTCTTCAAGTTGCAGTGGAGAAATCTAAAAAAAGAAATGAAAAAACGTAGTTAGTATATGAATTATTTATTGAGTTAAGAATCAGTTCACTACTATTATCTACGAAAACTATACCTAAACATAACTTCTTAAATATATTGAAATAATAAATAATATTAATTCCTACTATCGTCAAATTGGCGTGATGTAGCAACATAAATTGTAAGTCTTGTACGGCTACAAGCTTGTACACATGCAATATATTGTCAGTTATCAGTATTATGGTAATTTAAATTAGTTAGAAAGAGATAATCTGCACAAATCTTTAAATTGAATCACAAGGATTATAAATTATGCTTTTGATACAGCGGAAGCTGAAAAAGAAGAAACAGCGGAAAATGAGATTCACAACGAAATTAACTTATAGAAATTAGTAGCGCCGCCTTTATCGGTATCATATTTCAGGACACAATGTTAGACACAAATCACAACAGAAGTTATTTTGTTATCACGTAGACGAGGTGTTTTGCTCCGAAAAGTACATAAACATTCATATTGAGGGCCGGCCACCATGAACGCTAAGCAGTAAGTAAGCACCTAAGTAATACACAAACAAATACGGCACAAAAACTGCATTATAAAAATAAATACAATCACCACAACAACTACACTCAAACAAAGCAAAGCATTATGGCGACTAGAAAACAGATAAATATACATAAATACTTTATAAAAATCCACCAAAAATCCGCAACTGTCTGGCTTTGTAGTTCGAAGCGCGAACCACCACACCAGCCGGTCGTCGTTAAAAGATTTCACATAGATAATGTACAAATCGGCAACCTAAGCCTTCATTAAGACTTGCAAGAGCACACATGGACTCCGATAGCTAAGTATTACGTCAAACTCTATCTCGGGGACTAACCATGATCTTTTATAGTAGTACTAGTTCAACCTTGTTTTGTTTTTTCTGTATAGATTTTGACGTAAATTCAAATTCAAAGGATATTGTTCTGCGTCCATACATTGTTCGCCAAAGAACCAACAGTGATAAAAAGTACCTCTATTTATTTGCATCAACATGGTATATACAGTTCTTAAATACATTCGAGAGTCACATGTTAGGCTACTTGAACGAGTATGCAAATGTCATTGAAGGAAATTATTATTAACATGACAATAGCTTGTTTAAAAATACAAAATGAAATCAAATTAATGTCACAGCCAAAATAAAAAAAAATACAAAAATTATTATAATGACGTCCAATTTAACAACAAAACAACAGGCTTAGATAGAGACTGTTTAGACTTCATGGTTAGGCCACTATGAAGAAAATATGGCTGAAGTAATATATGAGTTATGGAATCATGGATGTCATATCTTCTACGATAACTTCATAATATTTTTAACAAAATGTTATGTCTTTCTAGGAAAGGTTAACATGAACTATTTGTACACACATCGCTTGTTTTAGAAAACTCATTAACTCAATAGTGTTGAGAATATAGTTACTGGCTTAATAAATATATAAGAGTTGTAGTGTAACTTATCAACGTTTCTTAACTACTAACTAAACTGCTCTATCTTAATATTATAGCAAAATGTATGCAATAATAATATGGAATTAAGACAATTAGATCTGGCTAAATCCAACCAGGCAGTAGTGATTGAGTACGAGTCTTAGCATATCCAGTATCTCATCAGTTTTCTAATTAGCTCCGTACAGACTTCAATCAAATGCCCGACGGGGGCTCTATCCTTTCCCAAGCATAATTAAAAATGACTAGGGAGGCAAGAATGTTTTATCTATATTTTTGTAATTAGATATTTTATTGAATACTAGGTTTTAATAGTAATAAATAAAATATTTCGTTGTCAATGATATTTCCTTATATTTAAAATAGTTTTTTTTTGCGGAATCCTTTACTTTAAAATACCATTTATTAAGCTTTCGTACCTTGAAAGGAAAAAGGAACCTTTAAAACATTACATCCGACTGTCTGTCTGTTTGATTGTCTACCTGTCTGTCTGTCAAGATCATTTAAGAGTACATCGGGAACGCGTGGCGGTATCAAGTTGAAATTAATATCAAATACTCATGTCTGCATTTCCTTGACATACTTACCTACAAGTTTGTGCGGAACCTTAGGTGCGCGAGTCCGACTCTCACTTGGTAGTTACTACAGCAAGAAATAATACCTACCAAATATTACTTATCACAATAAATCTTTTTTATTTAAACTTTACTGAAACAATTTGTTTACCTACATAAACTTTCAAGAGTTAGAAAAACAAAATATGGCACAAAAACTTTGTTGTTCAGCTTTGTCTGGTACCTACTTATCAGCTTCATGCAAACATGCAAAGTTGGTTACTTTAGCTAAACTTGATGTTTACCGTCAACGTTTACAATGGTGAATATTTTCTTGAAAAATAAGAATTTATTTTCGTAGTGCGCATATCTCGAGACAGTGTCCCGTTGAATGAATCAGAGCGTAAGCAAAATAAGTCTATCTAGATAACTTCAAGCCGACTGATTTCGCATTCAGGTAGAATAGAATCGGAGATAACAGCAATTCAAATAATTGTCTCCTGTATTCAGAATGTTTAAGCCGAATAAAATATGTAACCTAATTAATGTACTACGAATATAAATAGATAGATGTTGGGTCTGACTGACTGACTGACTGACTGGCTTGATTAAATATTTATTTTACATCTACTTAAAAACATTTTTTTTTAAACTTGACCGCCGAATTTTAACTATTTTAACCTACATTTAATATAACTGTGCATGCCATGGCGTCATCACCTCTGATCACTCTACCTCCTCGTATGTTTTCTTGTACTTTATACAGTAGGTACAAAGTAATAATAGCAGTTCAGAACTGAAATTCAAATATAGCAAGAGTGACGGGCTAATTTGCTATGTATATATATTTTTTAACCGACTTTTAAAAAAGGAGGAGGTTCTCAATTCGTCGGAATCTTTTTTTTAAATTTTTATGTATGTTCAGCGATCATTCGTTACTACGTTGACCTATTTTGATAATTTTTTTTTGTTCGAAAGGTATTACTTTCAGAATGGTCCCATTTAAATCTGGTCAAATTCTGATGATGGGATCTATAAAAAAATCATCAAACATTGCATGAAGTCCATACCACGCCAACTGATTTTTGTATCTATGTTACCCAATATATTTGACAAAGTGAACCGATTTTGATGATTCTTTTTTTATTGAATAGCTTATACTTC
The DNA here is from genome assembly GCA_963576865.1 of Anania hortulata. Taxonomy (NCBI): domain Eukaryota; kingdom Metazoa; phylum Arthropoda; class Insecta; order Lepidoptera; family Crambidae; genus Anania; species Anania hortulata. Next base: position 12,757,302 of record OY756392.1, on the reverse strand, counting down.
AAAGATACTATAATAAAAATTTGAAAATTTCACCCCTAAGAGTGGAATTTAATTTTAAAAAAAAATTTATTTAAATATTGTTTGCACCTTTAAGATCTGTTTTGATTAGGATTTATCACTAAAAATAGATGAAATAAGTAAAATTAATATAAAAAAAACGACTTCAAAAAACTAAAAAGCTAAAAATAATCTTAACACGTAAGGTAATCCTAAACCTAATCAGTTACTTTTGGAGTCGGTGCCAGCCGATGAGTAATTCAATGTTTTCGTTTGCACCGACTCCAAAAGTAACTGATTAGGTACCTTACGTGTTAAGATTATTTATAGCATTTTAGCTTTTTGATGTCGGTTTTATTTTTTTATAAAAATTTCAATTCCATTCTCCACTAAAAGCTTTTAGCCAACTTAATTTATCAAGTACCAATGATTAAACTAATAATTTAAACGTAATTTGATGTGTTTTGTTAAACTAAAATCAAGGTACTACCAACAGAACAAAATATTTTTGAGTCATCTTTTAATATAATTTAGTTTGTATGTAGGTATTTCTTGTAGTAAATTAGGTAATAGACAAATGTTAAAAAACAGGACTTATGAGGTTAATAAATTTTATGTTATTAACGTAACATTATAGAACGCAATAAATATATTGAATTAAATGAAAATGTGATAAAAATTGTATTAATTAACACATTTGTCAATTGAAAAATAGTCACCCATTTCTAAAACGTAATTAAATGAGACTTACCCAGTATCCGGCGCTTTTGATGAGCAGTCTTTTCCTTTCCACGAAGTAATAATTATTTTCACCATCTTTGTAGAATAAGTCACCAGTCTTGAACCAGCCGTCTTCAGTAAGCATTTTCTTTGTTTCTTCTGGATTTTTTAAATATTCCTAAGAAAAATATTTCTGAATTGTAATTGCTAATATTGTTTCTAGGTTAATATTGAGTGTTTATATGCAAATAAGGTAATTTCACTGCATGTTCTGATGGAATAAGTATGTAAAATGCAATTACATGTTTAATAGAAACTGTGGACAGAGCAGTTTAGCGAAGTAAACTGCATGCAAGCTTTTTTTTAATAGTACTTTGTAAAATACTCTTTGAAACACATTTTAATGATATCCATCTAAAGAAGTTACTACTTGTTTATCCCAGTAAAAGTGGAGTCAACAGTTATGTAGTCAATAAAAACTGTTAGAGGTGTGAAAATCTCCGGTAATTTTGCGAAATGGGTTCTCGCGGCTAATTAGAGCCCGCATTGAGCTTCTTACTTAGGTCATGGTTAATTTTCTTACAGACTTGTTACAAAGAATCTCCGAGGAACTCTATAATTATAATTACCTTAAAGAAAGCGTCGCCTTTAATCCAAAGTTCGCCGGTTTTAAAAGGCTTTCCGAGCTCGAAGCCCTGCTCGTCTACGATCTGGAACAATAGATCAACGATTATCTTATATAACATTAAAAGATTTGTCTTTGCGTTCAGTAGTTTTGTCACAAAGTGTTAATCCCTTTAGACCAATTTATAAACAAATACAAGTTATTGAAGACCAGGAACCGTGACCACGTTGAAGATACGTTTTTGTAAAAAATAGATATAATCAAGTCCTATTTAAATATCTCCAAGCTTTACTCAGATTAGAATTGAAGATGACTAAAAAGTTTAACTAATTAGGTAAACTTGATTTTGAATTCGATGTAACTTTTCGCAAATAAGGTCATTAAATATGTATATAAAAGGTAAACAGAACCATTTACAGACACAAAAAACAGACTTAAAAATCGTGAAAGATGGAAAAAGGAAATGTGAAAAGCGAGAAAATAGCAGTGATTGGAATCTTATAGGTATTTGTTCAGTTAAATCGTGGGAGAGTCGGTAGTCAATGATAATTGTAATTTAAAAGACAAAGGTAACCCAAGGGAACTTTACATAAAAGGGTAGAGACAAAGATACTCAACATATCTGTCTGCTAATGGGTGAACATTTATATTCATGCTATCAACTCTCATCTCAATCAGACCTTCAGAAGCACCCTTTTAAAATGTTATCGTTTATCTGACTAAAGTATTGAAATCGTCGTATTATAGATTATTATTTAAAATTTCCATAATTATTTATGCAGTAGAATTTATGTATTATTAGGAATGTGATATTTCAGAATCTGTGGTATATTATGTAATATAAAAGTACCTAAGTATCAGTAGTACTCTAAGAAATCACCCAAAAGTTTGAAAATTTTCAAAGAAAACAAATAACATATAAATCTAAGCCTTAAGTTTTCACCTTAAGTTAATAGTTTATATATTTATTACAAACCATGTATTTGTATTTATCATAAGGCTGGCCTACAGAGCCGAATGGCGTGACTTCTGTGAAGTCGAAGGCTGGCACCAGTAGTTCCGTCATGCTGTACACTAAGTACAAGTAAGCGTTGCATCTTTTCTGTAAAAAAATACAAAATTAACTAGAGTCAAGATATCTGTTACATTTATAGAAAACTAGCTGTCGCCCGCAACTTGGTTCGCGTGGTCAATTCACATAAGAAACCCCAGCGTGTGCGTAAGCCACTTTACTAAAGTTTCATTCCAATGAAGGTGAAGGGTGAATGGTTTAGGAACGCTTATAAGACAAACATAAGCAAGATAATAATAAGATAATTCGCTCAACAGCCTGCTAATTGCGAAACTCCAGATATATTTAATATAACAGTGCTCACGTATTTATGTCATTGTGATATTTCACAAAGCAAAGAGCAGCAATAGCAAGCTTCCGTAAGCTTCACCCATTCGTTTTCATACCTGACTGGAATTAGAAAATGTAGTTCATTTCACATAAATATTTGTGTTCGGAATGTACGTTATCTGATCTGGGCCTGATTTAAGGAATCCTTTGTTATATAATAGGTACGTGAAGGTTCACGAATATCTAGGAAAATCGTAAAAGGGCGTTTCAGGTAGAAGTTAAACGCAATAATAGCGTATCCCTAATTGGATTTGTTTCGGCTTATGAAGTCATCTGACTTCATAAGCCGAAACAAATCAAATCAAATACTTGGAATAAAAAAAAACTAGTTTTTTTCTGATCGTTTTTACGATTACCTTTAAACATGTTGTCTTTTTCGTCATATATCATGGTAAAGATTACAGCTTACTTAACTCTATTAACATGATTTAATTGCGATGAAACATCAGTTTTGACCTCCAAACCTTATCACATTAACGCAGTTACATTCGGTATGGTATTTTGTTTGGACACAATTGATTAGTGACAAATCAGGGAAACATTTGACTAATGTAGTAAATACTTTCTGCTCTGCAAGATTATAATTTAATCTTACGTCCAATTGACTACAACAAACGGCTATAGTATGAAAATGAAATCACTGCACATGACAGCGTATCAGACAAGTTTAATAGCGCTACATATGACAATGGTCTGTTAGAGCTGGTACTACCTAAGGTTACGGTCATACTACCAGCGCAAGAAAGTAAGTTCAAGTATATATATACTTTTTATTGCAAACGACGCAAAATAAAATTACGATATTTCTTTTTAGTTTAATCTGTAGGTACTAAAGATCATAGTAAACTTTTGTAAGAATAGTGATTTTGTTATACGTATTGTTTTCGTATTAAATTATGACTGCTTGTTATCTGGCAGGTCTGGGATTGTGGACAAACTTCAGTAGTTTATGGTAATGCACTCTTATAAAATATGTATGTATAATAAATAAATAAAAAATCGTACAGGACATATAACTAAAGATTTTGCAAATTGCATACATTTACAGCATGGGCCTCTAATCTGCCTCTAGGATCGTTTGATACCTCTTGCTTGCTTTTTTCTTGCTTTTAAGATCAGCTTAGGTGCCTGTAGTGTGGCTTTAACCTTATGAAGGACGTAGGTGGGTATTGGTTATTCCAAACTAAATTATGTATCTTGTATACAATGAATGTAATCGTGACCTATTTGCTAGCTCTATTTATTAAAGTAGTATCGGCAATCTGTAAAATCGGTAACCGACAGAATTTCTAGGCTTTTAACTTCCCAAAACTTTTAGACATATCATATAACCGTTATAATACCTATACATTACCTATATAGGCACTCAAACGATACTGATACATTAACGACCTCCGTAACCGAGAGGCGATCATGCCGGACTTGATGTCGCTATCTCTGAGGTCCTGGGTTCAATTCCCGGTCGGTTAACGTAGAATATTAGCTTTTCTATATTGTCTCGGATCTGGGTGTTGTGGTACCGTCGTTGTATCTGATTTCTGTATAGAGCTTTGGCTACTTACCATAGGATCAGAGCAATGTATGTTATGTTGTCCAATATTCATTATTATTATTGTTAATTCATTTTTATTTTATTTTATTTATTAATTAATTTATTAACTTATTTATTTATATATGTAAATGTTTGGCAATGTAATGGCAAAGTTTATGACCAAAGAAAATTTAATGTATACTGAACTGACTTTGCAATTGCGATGTGTTGATTGATACGCTGTACATCCAAAGTTTTGTTTACAAACAAGGGACAGTTTCATTATTAAGATCTTTACTTTTCTAAGGGAAAACTTCTGATATTTGTATTATACTTATCGTAATTGTTTCGCATCAAATTAATCAATTACGTGAAAGTGATAGTAAAACAAAATTATCTTGATTACGCACTTGCGGGAGTTAACTGATACCACCATTTGTTTTGTGTAACTAGCTGTCCCGGCAAACTTCGTACCGCCCCTTTATAATTTTTTTATGTTTTTTTCTGGTTTTTGTAGTTATTCTGCTATTCGGGGCGAAGACAAATTCAACAAACCAAAGATCATAAAAATCGGTTCAGCCGTTCTTGACTTTTATATGGTGTAACTAACCCGACTTTGTTTTAGATTTGTGCAGCAAGGCTTATGTGACGATGATGTACAGCAGCTCTATTTTGGACACTGAGTAATATAATAAAGCAATCTTAAATAAGTACCTACATAATGTAAAGCAAGTGCAAGATGTTAGCATTAATGAAAATCTGTTTATTGGTCTTTAAATAGCGTTGTTTAAATGACTAAATCATGTAGATATCATTTTTTTATGTTTTCAGCCTCCACAAATACTTATGGATAGTAACTTCATGGATATTAAAGTGAGCGTTATTATTTGACCAACTATCTCTAGTTATGTATCGGCGATAGTTGCTTATTAATGTCTAAAAAGTGCGGAGTTTATTATTTCAAAGAAAACTAATTTTACTTGAAAATAAATTTCAACTGCCTCTGGTGGGATCTGCCTCCCATAATATAAAAAAAAATTAAAATTGTTTTTTAAAGATAAAGATTTCTACTTTACTTCAGCTAACACAAGTTAAAGATTCAAAACTCTGATCAGACTCTAAACTGTTATTTATTTACAGGTAAACTAATGTTGTTAAATAAATACAATAATTTATTTGGAAAATTGACAAGCTCTTATAGACCGTTTATTTGACTTGAATTAAATATTAATTCGGTTCGGTTTGCCGCCTAGATCCTAACCAAGAGCTCTATACTTGACTAGTATTTTTTTTACTTAAAAAATATTTTTAATGCAATTCTGCTTTATTTGTTGATCGCGTAAAAGTTGAAAAAAATCCTGCGGTCGACAAATCTAAACCTCCACAGTCGGATAATTGTAGCGATTTAGCAAACGTTAAATGTCTGTAGAGTGCACTTACCTTGAATTGATCCAATATCGGTTTCTCCATCGGGCTGCCTGCAATGGCAATGTATTTGAAACAGGATAGGTCGCAAATTTTCTCTGTGGCTTGCAGGAATTGGCCTAGCAAATGCGGCGTCCAGGCCGTTACGTTTGGCTGAAATCAATACGCAAGTATAAGTAGCTGAATGGATAGGTAGAGAGAGGAATAGGCACGAACAAAATAAGTGAACATAGTTTAGAACTAGTAAACGAAGAACATTGTTCCTCGTGACGTGTAAAGATGTTGGTGGTAAAAGTAACGAGTGAGTTTTTATTAAAACTGATACAATGATGACACAATACAAGTGTATACATATAAGTGTCAGTGTGAATTTGTTTTTAGTTTATTGCAGCTCTAGATAATATTATATATGCTATTAAGAGGAATTTATCCTTTTCCATATACATACAACCCCATTTCCTTTCTTTACCTGTTGATTTTTTTAAAGTTTTCGTCTTTTAATAGCCATTAAGTCAATGACTTACTTTACTGCTAAAAAGAGGTTTTGACACAAAAAAAGGATTGTAGGTTAGGTAACTGCAACTGTTTTAGCATAGACAAGGGACAAAAACGATTAACAGATTTTATTTTAAAAAATCCACTAACCTTGCTAATGTAGCTTAAAATCTTACTAAAATACTTGGAAAAATTAAATAGAAATAGATTGGAACGACAATTGCTTGGTCACCTAATTTAATTGCACGCCAGTATCTATATTTGCTAAAACTAATCTACACTAAGCCGAAGGGGCTATTATATTACTTATATTCATCAATCGAAACAATCAATTACATGTCACTAAAAAGAAATCATAAAAATAGATATGATCAGATTATGATAATCACCGCGTCGCTTGTGCGAGCAAACATTAAAGTCCTATGCTCTCTAATTGACCACCGTATCAATTTTCTGAATTTTAATAGTTGCTATTTTGTGATTTACTTATAAGAACAATAAAATAGAAAAAAATATTAAGAATTTTGACAAATACTTATAGCATACAACTATCCTGTAATGAACATTCGATTGTACAAATATGTGATTTACTAACATTGAGTAACACATTCACAGCAATGTCACCGTCATTAAAAAAAATATTGCTGCTCTAATCCTAAGGGAAGTAGCTAAGCACGTGTCATAGAAGTCAGAAACAACGTCGGTACCACGACACCCAGACCCGAGATAATATAGAAAAGTTCGTTTTCTACATCGACCCGACCGGAAAACAAACCCGGGACCTCAGAGATGGCGACGCCAAGTCCGGCGTGCTCGCCTCTCGGCTACGGAGATCATAGGTAAAAAGGTACTTAAATATGTAATTTAAATAATATTAGTTGCCCACAAAAATTGGAAGTTTTGTAATTTTATATTATAGTAAACACACTAAAGTTAAATAAAGTTCATAAATACCTTATATTTATTAATAATAGCAACCAAGAACTGAGGTGTCAGGGGCATTGAGCACTGAAGCCTTGTGTATTGCCGAAGTGGGCCAGTTATAAAGTACATCAGTGAAGACAACCATTGGAATGTTGACATTGTTAACACAATTTTCATAGGCCCTGTAAACTTTTCCCTAAAAGGAGAGATAAGAAACGATATAAAATCACATAAAAAATGCTCTTTATAAAAAAAACTGTTCCTAATATTATTCTAAAGGATTAGCGGTGCACACACTCACAGTTGACCTGTTGCAACAGTTTATGTATAATCGTTAATTGTACGTATTATCGATTTTACTGTAGACTCCGTAATTAATCAGTTTAAAACTATTAATTATATAAGGTCGCCTTTTATAAACGGGTGAAATTTAAAGATCAATTACAAAAACAAAAATACAATTTTTATACGCTAGTTTTCGAGAAAAACGCCAAAAACTATTTTGATTTTGACGTAAAATAAAACACCCCGTGCCCCGTGCGTGCACCCCGAGGGAAGAGTGGGGCACGATTGAAATGAGAGAGACAGAGGTGATGACGTAGGGACGTTTCAGACTAGACAGGATGCTCTTAAATTTATTTTTTTGTTTTTGTTAGGAATAATAAACATGAAAACTAGCATGTTTTTAAGAACGAAAATAATAGAGCCCGGTTTCTCTAATATAATTTGAAGTTCTGTTAAAGTTTCACCCGTTTATAAAATGCGACCTTGTACTCGTATATCAAATTTGTTTTTATGTGATATAACTATAAACTTTTTTTTAAATTTGCGAATTGTGCTTGCTTTTTACCTTTGGTGATTCTAAGTCGACGGAAGTATAAATCCTAATATTTTATATTAATTTGAGCCTTACATGCTTAAGAACAAAGCTTGAACATAGGCCATAGTAAATAAATGGTGCTAATGGCTTCACAGAACTACATATTTATTACGTCAGTTAGCCTCTGTCGTTAATACATAATTCAACGTGGCTTAAATCATTCGGGAACTGGATGGCAAGTCGTGGACACCACAGCTCAGTATTGGACATGTTAATGGTATGTCCAACTCATGCATGTGCCTAACGCTTTTAAAAGGGTAAAATAATAATATGTATGTATGTATGAGTGCGTGAATATTAATGTGAATTTTGAGGTTTGTGTCACCTTCATTAATTAGGTAAAGTATAAAAACCACTTCACAGTCCTGTATGGTGGAAACGTGTTAACATGAAATAAGTAGAAAGACGCATTATAATCAGCCTACGTCATCTTCTGTTGAACATATACCTTACGCTGCGTTTGCAAAATCGTGGTCCATGACAGGCAGAAAAAGAAGTGGTTTCGTAGGTCCGAATCAAAAAACGGAACTCTTATTTTTTTTAAATTTTGTACCTCAAACACGGATTGGTAAAATACCTAATAAATAGATTTTGAAATTTTTCTGGGGGAATAAGAAAAAAAGGTTGTGACATGTGAGGGTCTCTTTTAATAAAATAAAAGTTAAAGTTAGTAACGAAAACAGTAGACGCCGAGATTACTGAGCCCAAAATTTAGAAAATATAAGGAATATGTTTTTGTAAATACAGATTACATAAAAACCTATAAGAAGTACGTAACCCTCTCCATGCGAGTTTAACTTGCACTTGTAGTATTAATACTTACTGTAAAATACTAACCACCAACAGCAGATCCCGTTGAGTAAGGTATCGAAAGGTATGACAGCTACTTTAGGTAAACCAGTGGTCCCGCTTGTCAACATCAACCACGCCGCGATTTCTGAATGGTTAAACTCAGCTGGTCTGAAAACAATTTCATATTTCAAACTCCGGTGTAATTAAAATGAAATAAAAATAGTTTTTATTTCATTAACATAACAGTACCTCTTTATATTCATTTCCCTTTTATATGAAATGAAAATCAGTACGTACTGTTTTTACAGTACGTTATTTTTCACAGAGACATGAATTTATTGTTGAGATGTATCTCTTGCTTGATTATTTTTCTCAATTTGGTTGTATAGTAACGTATGTCTTACAGTCACGCACTCAAGCAATTGAGTGTCAACCAGAAAACATTTGCTTCGCATACATCGAGCGAATGGGCAACGTTAATTTGTTTTACTTTTCTAGCACTCACACTAGGCACCTAGTTCAAGTTCAAGTTCAAAGGTATATTTGCCAAAACAGAAAATTACGAGTTGTCAATGACTAATTACAGTGCGTGTGTTTAGTATGCTCGCAGACGTGCAAAAAGTCAGACGCATTTATATTCATTTACAAAATAGAATCTAGATACTCAAAGTAAAGTAAAATATTCCTATATTCGTCCCATTGCAGGGCACATGCCTCACCTCAACTATAAGCTGGCTTGGGTCATGCTCTATCACGCTATTGCTATTGCGCCATTAAAAAGCAGAATCCCAAAGTTAGTTTAAGTTTTTAAAAACTAATGATGTTTCGGATATTTCAGGAGTGCCCTACTCTAGACTTCTTGACATGATTTTTTGGGATGACTAACACCTGCTCACCTAAAGTGAATTTCTGTGCCACGATTTTCCTCGATGAACCGTTCCATATTACGTTCTTTTTCGTCGAAGACTATAATTTTGCCTTCTACGTTGATGGTTGTATACGCATCTTTGACGTACTTAAGTGCGCTTTTTTGACAAAATACTATCTTGGGAGAAATGTATGGCAGCAGTTCCTTGAGATCAACTGCAAGATAAAAAAATACAGGTCTTTTTAAGCATGTAAGTAGTTACGTGTTACGCGCCTCAGTTCGGAATCAAACCCATGTCTCATTGCATGCCGGGCGAGCCCTTTTTCCTATATTAATATTTAACTGTTAGCATTAGTAAATAGATCTTGTTAAAACCCAATGCAAATTGACTTTTATATCGTACTTTGGGGGTGATGTGGATATAATAATAAAAAATCACTTTATTTTAAAAATACTGAGGCTTTTAACTTAATGTTGTGTTATTTCACAAGTCCGGCCTAGCCGCTTTTACGATAGCATTACGTGCTTGGAAATATTATTTCGCCATCCCGTCTGAATGTATAGTAATAATGCATTTTGAAGAAATAAGTCACTGTTAAGTAAATAATAATAATAACTAAAATTTTCAAACTTTTTTAAATTACCAAGCGTCTGGGTGTTCTGGTTCTGGTTCATTAGATACCTCACGTTGTTTTGTCTGTAATGCCTGGCGAATGTTTTTTTTATCATTTAATTTCTTCTAATTATTCTCACATTAAAATATCTATAAAATCATCATAATAATAGGCATCTTTCGTCTACGCTTTCATTTAAAAAAACCTAGGTTTTTCCGTTGAGAGGTTACTCTGAGTAAAATCTCAGTAAATAATCACATTTAATTCCTTAACTCATTAATCATAATTCCTATTATGTTAAACAAATATTATTAACTAAATAACCAAAATAATCAGATAGCTGTGATAAAATAGCAACTATAAAGGCCGTTTAATCTAAGAGAACCTTGGAATTTGAATAAATAAGTATCTATCTTTATTCAACATAAAACAAATCTTCTATCATAATATTGTAATCAAAAAATGCTTATGATGGCCTAAACTCATTTCACGGTCGGAAAAGGAACATATTTTTTTATGGGGTTCCGAACACTCAATGGAAAAGACGAAATCCTTATATGATTTATTTATTTAAACATTAGTGCACAAATTAAAAGAAATATAGGTGGACTTAATATTACCATGACATTCCCTCTCAGTCGATCATTGTGCTAAACAGAAAGTTTTCCGTTTTCCGTTAAGACCTCTTTTTTAAGAATCCCGTGAATGTAAAACAATAAGCTTTATTTAATACAATCATAATATTTAAAAACTCACTCATATAAACCTATAGGGTACTTCCCGATCAGCTAGAAGCCGCCAAAGCCTAGCCGAAGAAGAAAGAAAGGCAAGAAGCAAGGTGCTGTCAGTACAAGAAAAAGAAAAAAAAAAGATAAAGCAGAATAAGATGCTTTATACTGGCCAAAGCGAAAATAGGACTATAGTATGGTCGGAATGAAAAGAAGAAGTCATTAAACAAAAAAGAGGAATGGGTCCCTACGCCTTATAGAGTCTAGTTCTATTGAATTAAGATAGTGAAATTACTTTTTCAAAATTTTAAGTACCTGGTCCAATACTGGGATCCATCCCGCACATTGAGTATCCGTTGTAATGGCAGGCGTAGTAGGGAATTGCCATATCTAGATGGTTGGGTCCAATGACCACCACAACGTCTCCTGGCTTCAGACCGTAGTTGCGTAATGCGCTGGCCAACCGCATGGAACGAAGAGCCACCGATCCGTTTGTTTCGCTCGTGTCCGTTGCGGCATCGATCTGTTTTACAAAGTTATTCTTACCAATTTAAATTAAGAATTTAAACAGACAACTTCGACGCCGCCTTTGCCTCTAACGTCAAGTACCTGTTTATAGTGGTGAAAATTAGCTCAGCTGATCAAAACGCAACTGCAACTGAATGAAAAATCAACGCTACGTTAGTTGGTTGTATGCATTGTAACACATTATTAAAAGATATTAAAACACTATTAAGATTTGGTTTAATTAACAGTGGTAATAAGTGACAGGTTACACTAGTGGTAATGTTTTTACCATATATTTTGAATAAAATGATTAAATGTCAAAGTTTGTATGTTTACTTAGATGTTTGGAATTACGCTTTAAATACTGAATTTCAGCTAATTCTGTCTGAAATTTGGCACACATGTAGACATTGGTCTAGTTTAACACAATATAGTGTAATTTTTATCCCATTTTCGTGTTCCCGTGGGATAATTATTCATTTATCTTTTGCTAAGTTAACGCAGAACAGAAGCTACGACTACTACTAGCCGTATTATTAATTAAATAAATCACGACTGCCCTTAGTAAAAACGAACTATAGAGCTAAATATAAATTATGATTTTAATTAGTTTTATTAACAGCAGTCGTGTTTTATAATTATGATTTTTATTTATTTCGTACATAATTTACCAATTCGTCATCGAACGGTACATTTAAGCATAATTATAGGTGTTTACATATTTGTAATCTCCTTTCAAACCCCTTTATTTTGATACCCCAATTGACAAGTGTGGAAGATTTTTTTTCTTCAGGGCGCAATTTATTGAGTGTAATCCGCCATATTGTTTTTATTATGACAACACATAGCCTGCATCACCCGGGAGAACGTGTAATGATACCATTATTGTTTATCAAATTTGGTAAAGGCTTTTAGTCATTATGGTGGAATAAAGAAACTCATACATACATTGTATACATGAACCCTAAACACTTAACTTTACTTTACTTTTATTACACTCCTTTTTGGGCAGTCGTGTAAAAACAAAAAGACGAGCAAAGACTTCCTTATTTGTCATTTATACCATGAGATATTGTAACGCGTGTTCATGTCCTTAAAATTATGCAAATAATATGACGTCACAATGATAGGTGGAGCAACGAAGCTTTAATTTTGATCATCGTTAATACTTAGTTTACTCATACATAGTCCTTAGTCTACCTTATTATATTAAAATTTTATGATTAAACATTTTAAAAATATTAGGAAGGTTTTAATCCCATTAAGGATTAAACAAGAATTAAGCAAAGGTTAATGCAAAATCTTAGGAAACACAAAAGCTGGGGGAAGCAATACTAATTGCATTTTAATATAAGTACAGTAATCATATTTTGTATTTCCACCCATCTTCCCAAAAGTTAAAGTTGTTTCCCCGCATCTACGGCGTGAGCAATGGCATTTTATCAATGTTATGTCTTAAGGCATTCAAAAATTTCCACACATCATTAAAAGATTATTTCGTTTGTCAGTTATTAGTTATTTATTATACTTATTGAGGTCAGACAAGTAATACACAAATAGTTGTACTGATAAGCGGGTAAGGTAATCATAAAGATACTTCTGAAATATGTGTTAAAAGACACATACTGCTGTTTTGATAGTAGTACTAAATCAGGGTTGTTGATTTTGTTAAACATTTTTTTTGTTAAATACACACAGTGGATGAAATACAAAAAATACTGAAAACTACAAAGTGATACATTAAAAAATAGGGACCTTCTATTAAAAATTAATACGTTAAATTTTAATATTAACGTTTAATACCAACAACAATAAGACTGCTTCACATAGTTTTTTTGTTAAGAAGTTTAATATTTCACATTTACAAATAAAAGCATTTTTCATTTATAAAATTATCAATTTCACTACCTCGATTTAAGAAAAGTCTCACATCACTGAAATATGATCTAAGCGAAAAGTGTTTGCCTTGACAATTTCCAGCAACAAAATCTTTTATTTGAATTTATTATAATTGCTAAAAACATGCCAAAATATCAGACAGAATTTGTGTCGGCGTTTAATGTACAAGAAAGTGTTTTATTTTATAATTCCAAAGAAATGGCGCTAGTTTAGTACGGATTTTTGTTATAAATTAGGCATATTTACAATTAGAAGTTTATGTCTTAGGATTACCTTTGATCTGGTAAATACAGATCAAAGGTAATCCTCAGAGTATGCAATTTTATTGACAACCAAATAATTCGATATCAAAACGATACGAAAACTCACACTAAATCTTTATTTTAAGATGCATAAGCGCGCTTTCCATAGTAACGGCGCGATTGTGTGAATCGAAATGTGTGAATGAATAGCTCTCTTATCACGGTTTTGTTGTAAATAAGTACCTAATTAAATGTTTAGTTCAATAATACAAAACATTAAAAATATTTTTTTAAAGATAGATTTCCTTAGGACTGCACGTCCCAATCAATGACCATTTGTAATAAGATACCCTGTATTTGTATGTAGAACTTATAGTTTTACTGAGTAATAGTTTACTCAGTAGAATTGGTTCAGAATAAGAGAAACATTTATCCGACCCAATAGTTTTCAATTCCAATCTAGTACCAAACAATTCGACGTTTATTTACTTTAGAAACATTTATGTTAAAAGTTGATTATTTAAATAAAGTAGTCAGCAGATTACCGATCCATTTACTTGTTTTGATACGTTTGTACTGATAATTTTATCTTAGTGAATCCGTTATTGTAATATCTTTTAGAAATTCCTAAAATCTTTACTAACATAATGCTTCTCTGAAGAGTTACAAAATACTAATAATAATAGAAGTTTGCTAGCTATATAACATACCTGGTTTAACATTTTCGGGGTTCCCAACATTCCTTCTAGAACGAGATGTCCTACGTGGCATTTTTCTGGGGAAATGTTGTATCTCTGAGCAGCTTTCAGCTTGAGAGCACAAACACGTTGCCTAATATGAATTTGTTCAAGTATCATTTTTATCGTGTTAAAAAAATCTTGTCTACTTGGCGCCAAATTCTTGACACAATTAATAAGTTAAAAGGGCCGTCAAATAGTATTTATAGTTGTTTAAAAATATGATATCTTAATCTTTTAATACATTTGTTACGGATAAAATCAATTATTTTAACCCTTTTTAGGATTCCGCATCTAAAAAGGAAAGAACGGAACCCTTTTAGGGTCATTTTGTCTGTCTGTCCAGTCCCCTTTTTATGTATTGATAGAAACATTCTAGTTTTACAATAGGTAATTGTTAGTTAAGCAGTAGTAACCTGTTATACAGGAAAATTTATTTGTAATTTTAAGGAAGATCGTTTAGTGCAGACTGCGCAATTTAAAAATGTATAATATAGAATAACAATTGTTTTATTTGGCACAAAAAACATCAAACATTTAAAGATATAAAATAACGTAAAATATCAGAAAAAAGTTAAGCTTTTTTATATTTTTTGCATTCAATCTTAGTTGGAAGAGCAGTCGCCCGGATAGCAAAAGGTCGTGAGTTTGAGTCCCACCAAAGGCAGTTGAATTTTTTTAAGTAAAATTATTTTCCTTGATATCAGAAAACAAGATTTGTATTAAAATGATCTCAGTGCAAGCTCACTATTAGCACAGTTTAGCAAAATACTGATGTGTTAGACACGACAGACAGGGCACCATATGTTAATTTTTTTATTGGTTTTTGCTGTAAGTGAATAAGGTTTAAAATATGGTGTCTAGATGTATGGTATATATTATATGTATTTAAATAGAGCCCTATAAAGGGTTAAGGCATGTCACGACACTGATATTCTGCGCTACGGTGAATACTGATCAAAATGTGATTTGCGGCTGCAATGATATTTCAGTCATATTTGGTCACAAACACGAAATAAGGAATATTTAATTTCGCGGGGTGCACCGATCGATTCCCCTAGTAGTAAACTTAAGGATCTACTTGATTATTAAATTTGTAATTTATTATTGTTAGTATAAAAATAAAAGAAATAAAAAAATTTGGTCTATTTAATCTTCGGCTAGTAATCAAAAGATACGCCCGTCTAAGTAATGTGTCCGTTGCAAATACCTACACTCATCAAAATCTATGGGGTCCTGCCTGGAAAGATAAAATTTGGTAAGAAGCAGGGTCTCGCAGCACTAGTCTTTGATTTGTAGTTACGTATTATATAAAAATGCGATAACAATACTACAAGAATTAAATAGTGCGATTATAATAAAGCGTATGAGACGATCTCGCTGTGACGATCCCGCAGTAAGTGAAAGAAAATACGGTGATAATAGAACCTTCAGTGCGCGAATCCGACTCGCACTTGGCCAGTTTTTTATCTCCCCACATTCTACATGTATATTGGTTGATAAAAATGGTTAATGCAGCAAATAGTTCAGTTCGTGATTTACAATGTACATTTAATTAATTAATTATTTAGTAAATGTATACTACTAATGACTATATGCTAGTGACGCACTTTTAATAACAGTAATTCGTTTTACAATTTCTTGTTCAAGGCGAGTAATTGAGATTACGTTTTTCAAATATAATGCCGAATATTGTTTTTAAACTAAGGGTATAAGTTTTTAGACTAAAAAGTTTGTAATCAAAGATATTGAGAGCACTAGTTTACAAGAATAGTTGTTGAACTTGCTCGTTCATCGCGCGCGGCAATCGTCGTTGCTGAACTTTTGCTAAAACAATGTCGTCAATTAATTAAACTTCGCAACGATCGATGTCTCCCGATACAATGGAAAAGGCCATTGTCACGCCGCTCAATAAGACGAGCTTCATAATTCTGCCATTTATACCGAACTTTCCCTTAGTTTGCGCAAAGTTGGCAGTTAGTTTTCTATATTGTCTTATTTGTCGAAGTCATATTTAACTTTACCGTTTGTAGGCCAGTGGTAATTGCTTATTGATAAACTTGATTTGATAATATCGTTTGTAGTATATAATTAATAAAATGGACTACAGTTTCCTAAAATAGTAGGTAAGAAATATTAGCCGTGTCGCTTTTTTGCTCGACTTGGCCCCCGCCAACTGCCGTGCCCCCCGATAAAATATAAACATGCGTCTGATAACACACCAACTGTCATGGTCTCGAAGTAAGACAATAACATCATTGTGTAACGAGGAGGAGGAGCCAATATTTATGCAATAAATACTATTTCTATTTCTATTTCAATAAATTTTTCCAACTCACCTAGTCATCGTTTTCTGAATTGACCTAGAAAAGCGTTTAATAGTGATAAATAGAACAATGTATAACGTTCTTATAATAATATAGTCAATCAACTATAGTTTAATCTTCTTCCATTCATTTGATATCAAACTTGTTGTCCTTCTTGAATAGTACCTAATTAGGTTTATCATTAACAAGTCCGTCCTATCTAATTCATAAAGCAATAGCTAGGTAAGTGTTTCTGTTATCATCTTTTTATTATGAATCCGATATAGTTTTCAATCAAAGGTACAGCAATTCTTGTTGTCTAAATTTTGGAGCTATTTCCATCAGGCCTCTGTAACCCGACAGATGATCTCGATTTGCATTACCTATTAGGCTAGTAGGTATGCAGCAAATGATAGTAGGTACTGATAAGACAAAAAGTAACAAAGTGTGAATTTTTACCTTATATCGACGAAATCTCACCATCTCATTAGACTCACAAGAACCTTATCAATAAAAAGCTTATTATAAAAATTAAAATTTCAACTAAATCCTCCTGGATTTAAACATTACCATTGCTTACGTATTTAGGACGAATGTTACCATGATGATTTAAATAATGGAAGAGATAAGATTCATGAATTGATGTCCTAGGTAAGCTTATGTGCTATTAATTAAAATTAATCTCACTAACAATACAGCGTCCTTAATACTCCTGAAATTTAGTCCCATAATGGCAGTTAAGCGTGACCTTCCTTGTTTTAATGTAGGTTAGAACTGTAAGCGAAAAGTTAAAGTGGTCATCAAAAACTGATAAAGAGACTTGCTTATTTAAGTTCGCTAACTCTTGCAACAATGCTAAGTCGGCTTAACCTCCTGACAAACAGCATTAATCTACCGAAACAGGCGGCAATAATTTGCTGGGAACAATCTCGGATAAGATCAACAGCTACCGATGCGCAGCCCAGCACTGAACATAAAACTTTAATGAGTTTCGCCTCTTCTTGTTATCTTAAGCCAGGTTCAACAAAGTTTTACGTTGTTCTGTTTATTGAACATTGCACAGTTTCACCACAACTCAATATGAAATTATGTTTAAGTTTTAATTAACGGCCAGATTAAACTTTAGTCAATTTAGAGTTTGGACAAAGCAAACCGGTAAGAACATTGTTAATTTAGGTACTGTTCGCGTAAGTGTTTAAGGTGAGATAGGTAATAGTTAGCAAGATACACAAGGGGAATATGAAATTTTGTAATACTATGAAAGTAGGTACGTAACATAATCAGACGCTGATAAACGACACCTTTAATTATTTAACGTGTACGTGACATATTTTTCAAAAGATGTTCGCGTTTTTAATTTGAATTCTACGCTTCGAGACTTCCACAGGACAAGATAAATGTGCATGATACAGTCTATACTTATTATTACTGGATTGGATTGTCCCAATTTGTAACTGTAGAAACAATTGGATTTTTGGGGGAAATATTATTAACACGCGCAATTAACGACGAATTTTCCATTAGCTGAATTACTTTGACTGTGCATTCAGATAATATACACGTAATCACCGATTTCTTTAAGTCATAAGAGTTTCTCAAGCAGAGTTTTGTTTGTACAAATGTCAACCCGAGCTGCCTAAACGGACTTGAGCGGACTCTATTCAGGTCATTTATACAAAAACCACGGTTTCTCTTATCCGTTTTACTGGAAAATCACCCCTAACTGGGTATATATAATAGTTGTAAAGCAATAGCCAATTGTTGTAATTAATTCGTGCAATTTAAAAAAAAACAAATTTTTCGACATTTACTTTATTTATTTTTATTTATTTTAATATCCAGCCAACTTGAGCAAACAACAAAGAAACTTTATATGTTATTCCTATAACAATATTGAATTACTTATTACGTATGTAAATGTTTTGTTATTAAAACTAATGTCCAACATTAAATATATAAATAGGAAGTAGCTTCTGCAAACTCGAATTGAATAGTTGTTGGCTGTAAAACAAAGGTCCAAAAAAAGAGGGCACTCAAAGAAAAACATTGTTAGCCTTGTTTGCAGGCTACGCACACGCATGTAAAAATGCATGTTAAATAAAAATACCATCCAAACGAAAAACAAGAAAATTACTACTTAAACAAAGCTGATGGAACACTTGGATAAAAAAAAATGCATAAAGCGATACTTTCAAGTCTTTAAACTTAGCTGTTGTTACCTAGAGTGATTCGAGTGTACCACAAGAAATAAGGCCTGGGATAAATCCATGTAATCATCATAAATCAGTAATCATGAGCTTTAAAAACAGTAAGTATAACTTCAGCTGATTTTTTCCTTTTCTGTATAGAGTTTGACGCCAAAACTAAAAACAACACTGCCTTAATACCGTTTAGTGTTCATTGCTAGTAAAAGACATCACGATAGTAACTTTCGATTTTGTCACTTACTCCTATGAATATTCTTCTTCTTCATCTATACGGTCAATCCCGGTTACGTCCAAAGCCATTGCTTTGGAGCCCAGGGTCTGCTTTCCTTGATTTACTCCTCCACTTCGCACGGTCTTGAGCGTCTCTAGTTGTGAGATCATTGGCACGCATGTCAGCCCTGACGACGGCAAGCCAACATTTCTTGGGTCTACCCCTTTTGCCAGGACCTGGCGGTGGCGGCATAGCCAGACATTTGTTTCCTACGTAGCTTGCCGGTTTCCTGTCTATGAATATTATAATTTATAATACAAGGGCTGATATTTATGTATCGGGAATTGGCCAGATAGAAAACAATATTTAAAAAATAAATAACTATAACATTTTAAACTTCAACTGTTTGGCTGAAGAATTCAATTTGTTTTATGTAGTTGTCATTTATTAACCTTTGTGGCGTCATTTTGGAAATTACTTGCCTTAACACTATGGATTTATTAACTACTAGCTGTCACGGCGAACTTCGTACCGCCTTACCTTACCGCCTACCTGTGTATTTTTCCGTGTTTTTTATATGTATTCTGCTATTCGGGGCGTAGACAAACTCAACAAATTAATGATCATAAAAATCGGTCCAGCCGTTCGCGACTTATAAATGGTGTAACTAACCCGACTTTCTTTTATATATATATAGATAGTCCTTTCAAGATAAGAAGATACTTATGAGACTTGGCATTTTTAGTTTCACCCATACTATTTACGAAAATATTATATAATATATATTTTAAATCTTTAATACATACCTATAATTGCAAAAACACAATAATCTTTCCCTCAAAATCTAAACAAAAATTGCAAACCAATAATTTTTTTTAATGATTTAACAAATAAATTAATAGGATTCTCTTCAAATACTTCATGCGTAAAACGGAACGGCAATACATAATCGGAACTAAATCTATGAAACGGTTCAGTCGTCTTGTGAAATCCTATGCGTTGACATCAGTAGTATGAGAGCTTCTGCCTTGTATGCGGTTTGTGTTATCGTTATTTTTCGCATAGTTCCTATTTTGACTTTTGTTACTGTTTTTGTTAAGTTTTTGTTATTGTTTTGCTTTTATTTGGTTAAATACCAAAAAAAGGAAAAAAGACTTGTCACAAAGCTGTATACGGCACTCTGGCGGCAGAACATTGCAGTATACCTCTTAATTTATTAAGTTCATTTGAATAAAAATCGATTAAACTTTCTTTATAAACTTTCTCGATTTTCAAAAATAATTGGTTGGATTTCATTTGGGCACATCACTATTTATGTCAACAGTGAAGTCATGTGTTACGTCACAAGATTTTTTGTATCTTGAAAATACTATAGTGAAAATTTTCTTGCTATGCTTTATTATGATTTTCGGCCAGGGCTAACTTAAAAAACAGTCCATCGATCAACTTACTTCGACTTTTGGGGACGACTTTTTAGAGAGTTTAATTGTGGGCGGTCTGTGCTCACGGACGAATTTAAAAAAGGTCGCCCTAAATCGGTTGTTACACCTTAAAATATTGACGCTGTGCAGGAACTAATAATGCAAGATCGTCATGTCATGAGATATTATGAGATAGAAGCGTCTCTGGATATGAGTATGACGAGTGTATATGATATAAAATATTACAGAAACATTTAGCTGTACAAAAAAATTGTTCATGTGAGATTCCGCACAACTTGAGAATTGACCAAAACGGTCGCTTGTATTTAAAAAAAAATGTTACAAAAGTAGTTACAATCAGGGTGCGTCAAAAGCTGTCTATAATATCTACATAGGTGATGAATCATGGATATATGCGTCTGATCCTGAAACTAAACAACAATCAACGGTTTGGGTGTTCCAAGATGAGCTGAACCCAACAAAAGTAATTTGTTCAAAAAGCACTTTGTAACAAATTGTCGCTTTTTTAAACTATAAATGGACATGTGGCTACAATGCCACTTGTCCATTTATAGAACATATTTATTTTTATAACAATAAATTTTGCATGAAACATGACGATTATGTTTGCCAAAAGTCTTTGAAGAAACAGAAAAGAACAACCGACAACGCAAAATCTTTCTTCATCCTGACAGTGCTAGCTGCCATATGTCGCGTCGGCCGAAACAACTCGGTATTTGGAAGATCAAAAGATCGAATTAAAGGGTCATCCGCCGTACAGCCTCGACTTGGCCCCCAAAGACTTCTATTTATTCCCAACCGTGAATAATAAATTACGTGGTCAACGTTTTTTGAGCCGTGAAGTGACTGGTGATATCTTCAAAATGCACGTTTTAGAGATACCTTAATCGAAATGGAAGAAGTGCTATAAAAATTGGTTTCAACGTATGCAGAAGTGCATGGTATGGCAAATATTTTGAAAAGCAATAAAACTAGTAAATGCTATATGTTATGTATATGTTTGTATCACTTTGTTATTCCGGATACATAATTAGCAGCCCTCGAAAAGATGTACATAGCCAATGGCAAATTGAACATTCATAGTCAGAGAAATGCAGTGAATTCTTGCACTTATAATAAGTTATAAAGTTTTACAAAAGTAATATTAATAAGTGTAGTAAATTCGCCAAATTACAATGAAACATGGCAATAAAATGTATGAATACGATTGTGTTATTATGCTCCTTTAAAACTATACCCCCACGTCTAAATAGTCGAGACACCTTTGTTGTTAATAGGTGCTTCGGATTGAATCTACATAAACGCGCTGTTTGAACGCTGTAGTAGTTTTATTACACGTATTTGCATTTAAATGTGAAATAGAAAGAAGTTTTATTGCAATGACTGAACATGACTTTGTTTTCGTCTATCCATCGGGATTTAGCATCTGTTTACGATACATCATTAAATTAGACCTCTGCAGTAAAGCTTTCATTTGTAATGGCGAGTTCAAAGAGTTTTCAACTCTATTGCTAACAAAGCAGCTTTATTTTTTCTCTGTTGTGAAACGTCAAATTGTTAGATAAAACGTCAGAAAATTTAGTGGCTCGTAACTGCGGGATGAATTTTTTGGTACTGACACGCGGTATGGAGTTAAAATGAACACGCTGTTGATAAATAAAATTTAATGTGTTCGATTACTTTGTGCGTAGGTACAATGTGGTGCTATTGGCATTTTTCGACTCAACGAAGGTGGATAAGTTTTATACACTAGTTATGTACGGTAATGGTTTCGTATTGTTATATCTAATAATACAATTATTAAATAAATAATCAATTAAAGATACAATTTAAGACTGTAAAGGCTGTCGTAGTATGATGGATGTCGGTTAATTGACAATGTAAAAGCAAAAAGCAATTTATATCGTCAAGGTATCTCAAGAAATCGATCTGCAAAGAAACTGCTTGTTAAACTGGATGAAATTTTCACGAGTCTAACTTCATTACATGGCCTATAAAAAGAATCATCAAATTTGAAATTTCCGATAAAAAGTGTTACGTTCGTACATAAAAAAATGTACGAGTCGAATTGAGAACCTTTTTATTTTTAGAAGTTAGTTGTAATTATTATCTTAATGAACCCCGCAATGGGTAAATGTTTGTGTGATGAGCACGAGCATTTATACTTAAGTCATGGATGTTTATAATATTCTAGTCGCTACATAGACTTAGAACACGCTACGTAAATCTATCAGTCGCCATGGAAGTTGGCTTAGCAAATCAGTGGTTTGGGGCTAGATGATTAGTGTGATGATTGTTGGAATAATTTCTTATTTTTATAATTGAATTCAAACATACATGTCTACTTCTTTAAATAACTAACTTCGAGACCAATTCAGTAAATAAGATACTTTTATGTCATGAAATTAACATCATAAAACCTCATTGAACAGTCACGAAAGGATCTTGTCAAGCTAAATGGATTTTTCTATGAGTAGAGAGCTTGTTTAATTAGAATTCATTCATTTAGCAGAGGTGGTTTACTTTGCTCATTAAATCACGAGTGGCGGCGTGAGGCTGGAGCGTTGCGGAACTGGTGCGAGGAAGAGGCATCAGCGGATTCCGAGGGTGAGCACATGACTTCGATTTCGAGCATGATTCGACGTCTCCAAGTGCGTAGTGGCGCGGTGGTTCACTTTAAATGCAAAGGTTGATTACCGGTTTGAGTCAATTCAGAAAACCAGACTTTTTATAAACTCAGGTCATTTACTAACAAATATTTGTAAGACAAGGACGTTCTTACTTTGAGATAATGAAAATTAGTGCACCTAGGTACTTAATTGTCTGGCGCATATTTGTTTGTTTACTTTCTAGATATTATAATAAGAGAATCCATTTTGAAAAAGTTTCTTGATGCTTATCACAGGAGCAGGTAGGTACTGCTTTGCTCGGAAGATTCGTACAGGTTCAGTCAATATGACATCGGTATTAGGATGGTATTTAAGTATGAATATATACGTCCCATTGCAGGGCACAAGCTTGACCATGTGTGTGGTGAAGTGTGTGGCCACACTTCACCACGCGGGCCCAGTGCGGATTGATGGAAGGGTATTTATTGTAAGGCCAGTGACTAAACCTCATATTCATTTTCATTTGTTTATAGCATCACATATGTATGTACAGTAGGACCATACTGTAAAACCATACTGTCAGATGTTATTAAGCCGCCTTAAGGTCTCCGACTAGGCTTCACGACTAGTATCGAGCGATATTAGCCGGGACCAACTTTTAATATGCCATCCAAAGCACAGAAATACTTGTGATAAATGTCACTTAATACGGTTGGAATGGTCATCTATCCAATCAGAACCGCGGCGTAGGTGGCTTAATATAATAGTGGCGTAATATTCTATAGACCAAAACATAAATCGCAAAAAATACGCCTCCTCATACTAAACAGCCTAAATTGATCTTTATTGGGATTTCGATGTGGGTTCCATAATAAATAAGCCGTATCAAATCACCCCTAAAAGGA
The DNA here is from genome assembly GCA_963576865.1 of Anania hortulata. NCBI lineage: Eukaryota > Metazoa > Arthropoda > Insecta > Lepidoptera > Crambidae > Anania > Anania hortulata. The sequence goes on along the minus strand of OY756392.1, from coordinate 12,733,236 downwards.
AGGTGACATACATTAAATAGGACATTTATCATTTGTCTGTGATTTGTTTTAAATTTCATGGTAATAAACACTTAATTTAGCTGTTCTTTCCTGATTCCTAAGTTGACGGCTATATACCGTGCTAAGATATATAAAAAACACATAATCAGCAATATTGTTTATTAAACCTACGTCGCCTTTAAATATTGGTAGGTAGAGATTACTGCTGGAGCTTTCTTTTTTATTTTAATAGACCTTAAACCTCAACCTCTGGAGGAGGTTCAGCAATGGACGTCCTATGGTTGAAATGATGAAACCTCAAACGTTATTGGCCGGACCTCCTCTAAAAGCCTTCTCAGTATACTTAGAGAAAAAGCCAGTCAGTAGTAATCTATAAATGTTTCTGTTAAAATAAAATATTATTTTCGATATAAGTCAAAATTATGGATTTGGTCCAATAGTGGTGCGGCAGCGACCCTGAAACTAAAACATAATGTTTAGCATTCAGTATAGGTAGGCATATAAGATTTGAAATTACAGTTTTTATTGACGACCGTCTGGTGTAGTGGTTCGCGCTTCGGACTAAAAAGCCAGCGGTTGTGGGTTCGAATCCGCAAGGGGCAAATGTTTGTGTGATAAGCATGAGCATTTTTACCTAAGTTTTGGATGTTTATAAATGTATTTAAGTAAGTTTATCCGTTATCTAGTCGCCTTAATACAAGCTTTGCTTAGTTTGGGGCTAGCTAACTGGTGTGATTGTGGAAACAATTTATTTATTATATTTAAAAAGATCTGTAGCTAAACGGGCCAACTGAGGCTCCACATGAAAATTTGTGTTGCAGTTCTCTGAAACACATGATAATCTGGAGTCATGTATTTAAATTGATTGTGCTTGGGCTCCATTCGACGACATAAATATTTTATTTACCATTCATGTGATCATCCAAATCTAATGCCACTATTGTGTTGGCCATTCTTTGCAGCGACAGAACATGTACTAACACACTTTTTTTTAGAATGTGCCTACTTTACGAACTTAAGAGTCAAATATAATAATAATATATGATATTAACGTACATAAAGTTCTTATGTAGTAGTCAAGTTTCAAACATTTGAAAGTACATTTGCACTATCGCTTAAGACTATTTGATGTGTTACAAGCGTGTAGGCCTACACCAGCTTTATTAACTAGAACATCAGTCACACATAGATTTTTTTCACGGTACGCTCATAACGGGTCAGGGAAATAGTATAGGACAAATTGTGTAAAATGCAAATACAGGCATATTTAGAAGAAAATTACATGTGATCTAGGAACAGGGCAGGCGAATAATGATGATGATGATGATGTTAATCATGATTCTATCGTAGTCACTACAAATAAAATCATAGCTGTCTACTTTTATCATAACCACAGTTTAGTAATAGTTCTTTATAATGCCATACCAAAATATTTGCAGTAAGTAGTAATATGTAGTAGTAATTAATGGTATGTATCCACGAGAAAGGCAATTTAATAAGCCAGCCAAATCTTGAGTAGCAGTAGATAGTAACTTATATATGCCATAAGTGTTGTTTGAGATGCATTTTTGAATCGGCATATCTGAATCCTGCATCAGTGGCTTGACCGCCTTCTCCTGGTACTTAGACCAAACATTATGCGCTCACATGAATGTTATCGCAGGCTGCCCGCGGAATATGAACGAGCCACTTACTGTAACTGTTCACCAACTCCGACGCGAATTTTTACGTTCAACATCTATAAAACTGAAACTTTTTACTTCCCAATCAATATATTTTATCCACGGCAATAAGTGGCGTAAAACGAATCGGTTTAGAAGTTGCTTTAATGAATTGAACAGGAAAACTTTATCGTCGCTTTTTTAGTTTAGGTAAGTTAAACGCGTTACAAAAATCGGCAGATTTTCTTTGACATCGTTAAATAAACAAAAAAACATTTTAAGACGTCATTTGTCACGGAGGTTTTTTAGGTTTGAAAAAAAAACACAAAGCTCTCTAAAAGCCTCTAACAGAGGCCACATATTTCTTAAAATTAAATAATGTCCAAAATAACTCAAAACCGTGGGACTACTTTTTAGTAGAAGTAAAAAAGTTTTCTGATTTTGTTTTTATAAAGAGTTATTCAATTTATTGGAACAATTGAATCATCTCCTCATATTTTATTCATCATCATCATCATTATCATTTCAACCATAGGACGTCCACTGCTGAATATAGGCCTCCAGATTGGCCAATTGGAAGCAGCCTGCATCCAGCGGCTTTCTGCAACCTTTACCATGTCGTCTGTCCACCTGTGGTGTGGGTCTGGGTGACGTCCTTCGCTGCGCTTACCGGTACGTGTCCTTTCTAGAACATTTCTGCCCCATCGGCCGTCAGTTCTACGTGCTATGTGCTCCGTCCTCTACTACTTTAGTTTGCTAATCCATTGGATTTTACAAATTGCTCAAATGGTATAACTGAATTTTATAAAATCCAAGATTTATTTAACTTTTTTATTATTACAGCTTGTCAATCTTTCATAAACAAATTTGGCCCAGAGTAACAAATTGTTTAAAGTTGATCAAACGGACTGGCTTATTAGCCCTTTAGATTTTAATTACGTTGTTTACAAAGGTCTGTTTACGTAAAAGGATTTTATTAAACTCAGTTATGTTGGGTACATTAAAAGATTTGTCATTTTTATTTCCGTATTTTTTTCATTTAAAAGTCTCAGTAGACTTTATCTAAATTGCTAGGGTATCTTTGAAATAGACCTTCTTCTCTACTGAGATCTCCATGATGCAAATAACATAACTAAGAAGTTTAAAAAAATATCGACTATTGTTAAAAGAATAAACACTTACAACAACAATATTCGATTAATTATTCTATTAAATATATATGTCGTGGCCAGATCGTAAAACTTATCATTTCATGATGTGACGACCTGGTAAGTGTCGCAGGAAGAGCTGGATTCAGGCCACTTCCAACCGGCCAATCTGGAAGTCAATAGGGGAGGCCTATGTTCAGCAGTGGTCGTCCTATGGCTGAAATGATGATGATGATGATGATGACCAAATGGTGGTATTTTATTATATATATAGAACAGAACCCGCTGCCTATATACACCATGATGTTGTCTGGCCAGATCAATGATTACTCAGCATCCTAAACGCACAATTACTTCATGAAATGGTCAAACATTAGTAATCATATCGTAAAATCGTTACATCACCCACCGGTAGAGGCGCTAATGTTGCTTTGTTTTTGTGATGAATTATGGCGGCGAACGAATATTTGATTCTAAAATTTAGTATTTGAATAATAATGTGTAAATTGAAGGTGAAAGTGCAGTGAAATATTGTTACGACTTACGACACCAAGCTAGGCGATTTTTATGAAAGTCACTCAAAAACGACGGAACGTAAAAAAATATATGGAGTTCGGAACGTCAGTTGAGAGGTTAGTTAGGTTATTTAGCTATTCAAGTCTTTTTATTTGTTGGTTTTGTTTAACTTAACTAACTATTTAAAATGTTTTATTTATCAATTGACCAAGATTACAAATATTAAACAAATTAACGTATTTTTGGGCATATCGTGAAATACAACCATTTTATAAAATGATTAGTCACATCATGAAGTAGTTAATTTTACGATCTGGCTACGACATATACATTAATCTAAAATTATATTTTATTGTTTTTTACACAAACGCCAGTTATGGAATTCTTTGATGTATGAGTAATGTGATTCTTTGTAAATTTGAAAATGTAGGCCACGGCCTAGTTTTTATATTACTGTAATTTCCCAGATCAAATAAATAAGAACGGCCCACGTAAATATCACAAAAGCACTGAAGGGCCACTAAGCAAATATTCGCGCGACCCGATTCATACGTGTAATGGCGAGAGTCATATGGGCTGGTTTCTGAGTGCGCACATAAAAGTTAATGCTAAGATTGCTAAGCATAATGTGTCGGACAAAGGGTCATTGTGCTATTTGGGAATTACATACACCTATGTAGTAATTAAAATCACTTTTGTGTTGACATGATGCAATCATTGAAGTGACGTTATTAGTTCAAATTTTAAAGTGGTTGATTACATGGTGATGCTAATGAGTAGGTATATTTTAAAGTGCATGAAGACAAGAAGGACACAATACTTTTATTTTACCTCAGTTCCTCCGTACCTCAGTTCAGGTAAATTTTATTTTATGGTAATTTTTCTTATTAAAATTGGTTGGTTATCTGCAAGGTGTCATGGAATATCGATTTCTAATGACAATATTAGTTCAAATTGGATGTCATTAAGTGAGACCAGTTTTATTATTCATAAATATCCAAGAAAATGAAACATAAAATTTTCTATGTCTATGTCTATGATAATTTCTCCCCACTTTACTGTCGGTCGTAGGCACAAATTTAGGTACCTACGTATTACATTGGTCCTGGCCCAGGGAAATAATTCAACAAAGTTTCTCAAAAACATCATAGGTTTAAAGCACGTACAAACGTAAACGGACTAAATGAAATCGGTTGTACAACGAAATGAATTAGAGAAGATGTAACAGTTATTACGGCAACAAAGGAACTACGTGTTCTAAAGTCTTATTTAGAGTGCTGTCACGTCCACAAAGTCTGAAGGTCAGTTTGAAGTTGTACCGTGACATCTAAATTATTAAAGTTTTACCTGCATTCAGTGGCAACATTAGAACAAAGGATGCCGCCCCTAAATAAACGGCTCGGAGTGCCGTTACCGCTGCACCAGGCCCCAACTGCTATTTTCAATTTCAAATTTGCTTCTCCAACGACAATAGAATTGCACCGTTTTATGTGAAAAGTTTTTGGGGGTTTTTATTCATAGAAAAGGAATTTATTAAATCGCCGAATCTTTTATCAGTACATTCGGGAGCAACGGAACCCACTTTATCTCATGTTCGATTGTGCATAAAATGTAACCTACGAGTATATCTTGTGTATAGCGGGATTAAACAGCCGTATCTACCGGCCCTGATTTCTCTGCCGAGAATTTTTATTGTATAGGAAATTCTTATCAGGAATCCAGTCTATTTCTTCAGTCCTAAACTAACAGCAATTTTATCAAACTAAAACCATTTGGGCCGTAATTGTGTGGCGCTGACCCAATCTAATGGCAAGGAAAAAATATAAGAAAATACTTTTCTGTACACGTAATCTTTATTGCCAATTCCGATAAATATTTTAGTGGGCTTTTCTGGAAATAATACATTTACAATAGTATCGTAATTTCATAGAAAATTGATACCCGATACCTAAGCCGGCATTGTTGGATTGGGAATCTTCAGCAGCATCACTCATAATTTAAGTTTTATCACATTCTCAAGTAAGGCTGCACATAAAGTGGATAGTCAATTTCAATTTGTAAAACAGAGGCTTTCTTGATTTACGTTAGTTTTTTGGAGTCGATCCAAAGTGGCGCTGTTTGCTACCAGATGAAATATCCCACGACGGGAAGTGGTTGACGGTGAAGGTGCGTGACATTCCTCCCTGCAATTTTCTTCGTACGTGATTCCTAATCACCCCGTTTTAAAGCAAGTCTCACGTCGTCGCCGCGTTAATTTAAATTTCCACAAATGCGTGTCTAATTTTAGCTGTTGTTTAATTCCAAAGGATTGTTATTGTCGCAACAAGATTACGGCACTTTAAGAAAAGCCTTGGTGTTATTGTTGATGTTAATGGTATGAAAACGTGCATTGATATAACCAACCGTGAATTAGCATTACTTTAGATATTATTGGTGTTTGGTTCTGTTAAAATTAGTACATCTCGTATTTACACAATAGGAAAATTATGAAAATATTCACCTTTTTTTTTACTTGGAACATTATAGCGGCCAGCTCACACATTACGGTTACAGAAGTGGGGAAGGGATTATAAATATATCAAAGTTAGGTGTACCTAAACGAGACAGTGTCATTATGTAAAGGTCCTAAGAGAAACTGATTTTAGTAAAATTAATTAAAAAAAATTAACTAGTAAATAGTACATTTGCGTAACAGAAAAAAGTAATAATATAAACATTATTAAAGATAAAAATTGAGGGGTCAAGGCAGAAAAAGGTACTTCACGGCGGAATGACCATTTTATACAACTTCGAGTACATTATTAAGGCAGTTAGTGGTACTTGTGCCGATAGTGCACGAGACAAAATTGATCGTCTTCGTCATGCAACACTGGCACTTTCGAGTTAGGCCAGTTTTATGTAAAATACTGTATGTAGATTTTTAGTTGAGCCGTATTTGACCATTTGGATTTAAAGGGGAGAGCAAACTGTTAGTATATAGATTACCTATAGGCAAATCAAATATAATAAAATACCAGGCTTCACAGCAGACAAAAACCTTACTAAAATAAAAAGGAACAAGAGTGCTCAAAGTTAAAAAGCATTGCAACCCTGACAAAGAATATCAAAAAATACAAATACACAGAACAGACAAAAAGAAAAAACATATTGATATCTATAAAAAGCACGTAGAAAGAACGATCATCAAGAAAGCAACGGAACAGTTAGAGAAGATTAAAAATATAGGAAAAAAATTGTCCTTGACAGATTTACCAAAGTAAATGTCAGAGGTTAGCATTTTACGGAATGACGACCTTGCGTAACAGGCGTCTCATTGCAGACACAATGTTTCTCCACAACAAAATCAAATGTACGCACCTCCTCGATCACATCAAATTAAATGTCCCTAACAGGTATCCCCGTCACCCAATTCGCAAACTATTTGGCTTACCTAGCCACAAAACAAATTTAGGCGCGCATTATCCCCTAGCCAGAATGTGTAACACCTACAATGAAATTATGACCAAGGTACCGGAGATTGACATTTTCAGCGACTCTGCCCGAAGCTTCAAAAAAAATTGACCAATTACTTTTCACCCTCTCAGCACGCACTCATTCCTTAGTTGGTTTTTGTATTTTGTGTTTTCTTTTTAAATTTAGTTTTTGTTATTTTGTACCTAGTATTGTAAACTTAAGCTACACATTGTGGTAAATGCTGTGTATACCTGTCATTGGCAAACATATTTGAACATATTGTAATCGTGTTGTTGTTAATGTTTTATGTGTTTTGTATGCTGTTGGTGTACCTTAAGAATAAATAATAATAATAATAAATGCAGCCAGAGCCAGGCGAGACCACTTTTATACGCTCTATGACAAGTTGGAATCGTCTGAGGAGCAGAAGCTAATTTAAAAGTTGGCGCGGTCAAGGGTCAAAGCGGCACAGGATATTTACCAGAGTCGCTGTGTTGAAAACCCTGGGGGCAACCTGTTATGCGAGGACCTCGCGGTGAAGGAGGGATGGCGCTCTTATTTCCATGAGCTGCTGAATAAGCAGCACAAAGAGGTGCAGCCACCGGAACTCCCTCCGGTTAAGGGTCTAGTACCACCGGTAACGCTTGAAGAAGTCCAGTTCGCTCTTCGCCGCATGAAGAATCGTAAAGCTGTCGGAGCCGATGGAGTCCCAATCGAAGCCTGGAAGGCGATGGGCCCTCTTGGGGTGGACATCTTAACCTACCTTTACAACCGCATACTCTTATTTGGGCTAATCCCGAGCCAATGGAGAAATAGTATTATTACTCCGGTCTTGAAAGGCAAGGGATCGGTGCAAGAATGCGGCAACTACCGCGGTATAAAGGTCATGTCCCACACCATGAAGCTTCTTGAGCGGATTGTGGACTCCCGGATCCGACAGGAGTGTGACGTCTCAGAGTGTCAATATGGGTTTCGTCCTGGCAACGGGACTATGGCCCCTCTTTTCGCCTTAAGGACCGTCATGGAGAGATACAGGACGAAGAACACGCCTCTGCACTTGCTTTTTCTTGATCTACAGAAGGCCTTTAAGTGTGTCCCTCGAGTGGTGATCTGGTGGGCACTGAGACCCAAAGGGGTCCCCGAGGCATATGTTGACATTATCCGAGACATGTACCGTAACTCCCGATTCTATGGTTCGGACTGCTGTTGGCGACACCAAACCGATTCCCAACACCGTCAAAGTGCACCAGGGTTCCGTCCTCAGTCCGTTTCTGTTCAGTGTGATATAAGACGTTGTGTCAGACAGCATCAGAGACTTACATGAGCAGCCACCATGGCTGCTGATGTATGCTGACGATACCGCACTGGTGGACGTGGACAGGGGCAGGCTGGGACGGGTAAACGAGTGAAAGCAGAAAGGCCGCTACTTGAGCGACACAAGCAGGAGCTGCGTGTCACGGAGATGAATAAGCTGCGGTGGATATGCGGAGTGACGCGGAACTCGAGCAACCGCGGTAGCCTTCGTGTCCGTGATATTGCAAATACGGCAGCAGCAGTTTAAAACAAAATAAAACAGAATAGAACTAGAGGGACGTTCCTTATTCAAAAGGAAGTGGTGGATATGATAAGATCAACCTATACAATAATACAATTTCATCTAAACTCAGCGATGCTTGAGTTAGTGTAAAGGAAAATGGACTGGTCAAAATGTGGCATAAGCATTGATGGCAATAATTTCTAAAACCACGATAATTTTTTTTTTGCAATCGATCAGATCCTGTTGAATTAAATTTGATGTTTCAACAACTGGAATATTGAAGCAAAACAGAAGACATATTAATAAACACTTTAAAAACTAAGCTCACGATAAACAGTATGGAATATCAGACATATTACTAGATACCAAACACTACAAAATGTTTAAAACTACAAATACTTGGGCCAAATTATTTCTGGAAAACATGGAACAAATAATTAGATACAGAAATTATTTAATTCATGCTATTACTATAACTAACTTACGATTTAAAGACTTTTCATTTGGCTGCTATACAAGAACCTAAATAAGCTAAGAGTTTACCAATATCGCATAGTAAGCGACTCTACAAGTAAAATACAAAAAAAAAGATTTAAAAAATGAATAAGAATACCAAGTTAGTGGTTATCATCTGGCATCATCATGACTAATTTTGTCGACAGAGTTTTAAACTTTCTTCTCTACTTTACTATTTTCGTGATCTCATGATAAGCTCTACTGACTGATAAAACACCCGCTTTTCCTTGAATTTGTCTTCTAGATTTTCTAAGAACTAAACATTTTCATACCTTGAAAATACTGCGTAACAAAAGTAATCACAGAATTATGGGCGAAAAAAACACAGAATGAAAAATTACGTCAACCATAAAAATATTCAGAGATGCTACAAAAATGATACACGCTAGGGGCGGATTCGTATTCAAAGTGCGTTCATTTACGTACGTGACTCGATGGTTAATATTGTTACTTAGTAAAACCCCGTTTTCAATTACCGAAATTTTAGTAATATCCGAATGCGATGCTCACATGATTCGCCAAATTTATCAAAATCAATTGAAGCATTCTCTAACATGAATTTTTTTAGTGAGAAATGATGGTTCTTAACATCCCATTCGTAACAATATAATTTTGCTTCGTGACATTTAATTTAGACTATTACCAATGTCCGACTCTATTTTATGCCGAACCCATTTCCAAAAACTAACCGGACTTGACTATATAATTATTCTGCTTGTAATGGGGTCATTATTTCAAAAACATTCTTAGAGCAAAGTCGACCTTTCCAATCTAAGCGCTAGCAAAGTTGTATGTAATTTCAGCAAAAAGAAAAAAAAAAGCTATAGACAGTACAAACATTCAGACATTGTCAGATACCACTTGTATTGGGTATAAGACAAAAGTATTTGTTTTTTGCCTAGATTATACTTATCTACTGAATCATCAAACGCTGCGCTGCAGCGCTGGAAAGATGGCATTCCGTGATAAAGAAATATCTAACAATTAAACACCGCTCAGGATTATTACAAACTATTATATCATCATCATGTACATGTAGATCCATGACAAGTTGACGGTGTTGTGCAGCGAGACTCTCACCGGGTATGACCTTGCAGTTGGCCACTTTACTGATGTGGTGTCTCCTAGTGAGTAGGAAGTCGATCTGAGTGGCGTGCTTCCCGCTGCTGTAGGTGATAAGCAGGGGCGTGCATCCCATATAGGCTATTATGCAGAGCCTACCTTACCTTACCTTATTAATTACGTATTCAACAATAAACAATAAATATTCTGTAACCATTTTTCCTCAACCTATACTTATTCCTTACTAAAGCGCGCAACTTAGATCGTTCCTGTGCAATTTAACCAATGTTAGGCTGCCGCGAGATCGCCTACTGTTTCACGCAAACTTACTTAATTTTCACTCACAGCCTACCCTCATCTGAAACCAATGCGCGCCCCTGGTGATAAGGTGCTCGGTTTTCTTTTTGAAATACGTGTTCACAATGGCAAGGTCAGCGGCCGCACACGTCCTCCCACCCCTCCTTCTGAGTTATGACCACCATACTCAAAGCCACCATGAACATGCTCAAACTCCTCACACCGTTCACCAGCAATTTCCTGCTCTCACAACAATCCCCTGCGACAACGGGATACCGCTAAGCACTCCACCGAGTAGATCCCAGAACGCTATCCTCTCAGCCTCGCCACAACCGGCCTGTGGTGCGTAAGCACTTATCAAGTGGGTGACAACCCCTTCAACAAGCACCCCCACGACCATCAGCCGATCGCTGTAGCGTTTCACTTCCAGAATGTCGTCCTGTAATCCTTTAGAGAGAACCACGGCCACCCCATTCGCTCCACCAGGTGCAGCCATGTAGATCAGTTTGTAACCATTCCCAATATACCGGGATCTGCTGCCTTTCCACTGAGTCTTCTGCAGGAACGCCACGTCCACTCTTCGCCTGAAGAGTACGTCGGCCAACTCCCTCGCGCGTCCGGTTAGCGTGACAATATTTAAAGTGGCGAAGCGGAGTTTCCGTTGTGGGGCTCGCGTCTCTGGCCGTGCCCGCCCGTGCCACGGTAGCCCTAGCCCACTTGTCATAGGAGTCGGGCGATGCTCCTGCGCGCCGTTTTGCAGCGGCGACCTATCGGTGATAATTTCTTTCCGGGTACGCACCGACTGCCATCCGACCACCCAACCCTGAAGGGATAGCCTGCACCAGAGCCTCGTCTGTTGTTCAGCAGGTGCACCGACTGGCAGGTGAGGTTGGCTTGGGCCCAAAAGGTCTTGGTTTGGGCCCCTTACACATTAATATACCGCTTATATACATTAATATAACGCTTTAATAATATAATTGCAGCAATATAAGCAAGCAAGCATGGAAGCGAGCATGCAAGCAGGCATGCAAGCATGAAGCATGCAAGCATTCGAGCATGCAAACATGAAGAATGTAATTATAAATTATAGATGTAATAAGAAATGATAATTATAGCAAAGGTATTTAGTGAAAGTAAAAATTATATTCAATGAGCGTTATACCTTTTAGGATTAGTTTATTTGTTTTTATTTAAATAAAGTGCACCCGTAGATCCGATGTTCAACGACTTCTAATGACTATATTTTTTGACGTGACTGATCTATGACTTGTTGACGATTTGACTGATGTAAAGGAACGTAGGTACCTCAAAACATTATCTATATTTTTAATAAGGCGCAATTGGTACAGTGCTTGCAGCGGTACATATAAATTTTCCCAGCGAAACGTTTGAGAATCCTTCCCGGTTCTAATGGAAATAATTTAAGTGTAATGTTAATTTGCATGGATGTAGCATAACTCTTAATGGAATGCATTAATGCGAACGCCGGCCGCGCTCTTGAGCCGCTCGCTCTGAGCAAAAGCGAGGCGCGGACTTTCACTCAGGCTCAAGCGCCGCGCCGCTGTCTGCTGATTCTAACTTAATATGAGTGTTATGCACTTTCAAGAGCTTTATACCCATGTAATAGTTATGATGAAAACTAAAGAGTTCGGTCATTCATTACATAGTTACGTGCATTAAAAACAATCTTAGCATTAATATAAATAAATAAATTGTTTTTTACAATCACACCAATCCAAAGAGCCGTACGTGCAATATACTGTCTTGGACCTCGTGACTCTCTGAGGGAGATTTTTAAAGATATTAATATATTAACAGTAGCCTCTCAATACATTTTTTGAAAATATTATGTACGTTCGAAAAAATCTAAGTTTGTTTAGCTTAAAAAGTGATTTTCATCATTATAATACTCGTAATAAAAATAAACTTGACGTTCCGAGCTTCAGACTTCACAAAGTTGGTAATTCATTCTTGGGGAAATGTATTAAATCTTTTAATAAAGTTCCACAGACTCTTGTTGAACTACCTGTACATGAGTTCAAAATTCACATTAAAAAAAACCATATGAAAAAAGGGTATTATAAGGTAGACGATTTTTTGAACGACAAGAGTGCATGGACTTAACCTGCTTAGCTAGCACTTACTTCATGTCTTGTAATTGTATTTCCTGTAAAAAAGGCTGACAAAAGTGACTGAGTTTGTTGCGCCGTTTCTTCTCATCACCAGCCGATATGTAGTCCCGAAGCGGTGGTAGGGTAAAGCTATATTTTGGGACGTGTACAAGTGCCCGGAAGAGGGCCTATATACTGAATAAATGAGTATTAATGAGTATTAGTATTAGTATTAATCATCTAGCTCCAAACTAAGCAAAGCTTGTACTATGGCGGCTAGATAACGGATAAACATACTTTTATATACATCCATGACTTTGGTACCAAATTAAATGTTCGTGCTCATCACACACACACTTGCCCCTTGCGGGATTCGAACCCGCAGCCGCTGGCTACCAGACGGTCATTTATTAATATAACCACAAACATTTTGGAGGTATAGGTAGTTAATCATTAGATGTGCCGCAATACCTATTAAAGTGTATATTGTGATGAAAATTACGTCTATAGACGATAAAGTTGAATCTCAGAAAGTTGATAACCTATTTATTGATGAATTGGAATTACTATCAGTAAACTGAATTCAGCTGATCGTGAACCATATAAAATGATAATATGCTGATGATGTGCTAAACGCCTGAAATGATGCAAAGGACGGTGGAAAGGGAGGCAGAGAGGAAAGTAGCTACGAGATTGTTTAATTGATTATTAAACTGAATGAACATGCAATAGTTACTAGTTTACGTTGAATAAGTATGTCTGCCATCATTAGCACTGAGGTAGGTCTTATCGTTTAGTGTTAACACATTTTTACAATAGAAAACCTAGTACCAAGTTGGTTGTTGATATTATAAAAACATATATGTTTTGATATATTTAGCACCACGGAAATTATTTCCTTCACCTTTTTTAACTAAGAGGTTGTAATTTGTGATTACTTGTAATAGCTGAAGCTTAAACGATGAGGGTATTTAGGTAAGTTGACTACCACTAACATAATTAACCTTAAGAGGGCTCAACGGTCTGTACTTAAAGTGATGTTCAGGATACTACCTAGATATCTGACGAACGAGCAAACTAAACAGAGAAAGCTAGCAACAGTTTGCGGACTTCTTGTTTATCGGGTATAAATATACAACGCGTAGTACAAGTGTTAACGTTTTAATTCAGGAAGACGCTGGATGCAGGCCGCTTTCAACAGGCCAATTTGGAAGTCAATGTGGGAGGCCTATGTTCAGCAGTGGTCGTCCTATGGCTGACATGACGTTGACGTTGATTGTAAATGCAAAAACTATACATAGTTTAAGTTGTAAATGAAAAACGTTTTAGTTCTTATTTTTTTCATGAAAATATTTTAAGAGCTTCGTAGCTAAACTCGTTTAAACTCGGCTAAAGTAAAAAAAAACAATACGTGATTATAGTGAAATAATTTGGTAGGTGTTGGATGGCCCGGGCGTCGTTCGTAAGCTCTCAATAATCTGAGCCGACAGAGATTGAACACGGCATCTATCACCCGCGGCCTTTGAGCAGGCTCCCTACAAGCAACTTGGACACTGCGCAAGTTTAAGAGAAATGCTGTGAAATTCTGTTTACATTATTACATTTAAATAGTTACTGTTGCCCGTGACTTCGTTCGCGTTCAATCGCAAAACTTAGGTACTCGGGCGTGTAGGTTTACTTAAGCACTAAACGTTTGTGTACATATTTTTAGTATAGGTGAGCTAACTTTTTTCATTGTGAGAAATGGTATTAGATAATACAAAATTAAGGTTAAATTAAGGTAATTATCATCGAAACCCAAAGTTGTACACACAAATAACACATATCTGATAAATAACAAATCTATGCAAATACTTTACCTTTCAGGGACCCAAAGGTATAAAATATCGAACAAATTTTTAGTAAAGCCTAAGCTTAGATAAATTGTAGGATTTGGTTATCAATGCAGGATCCGCCGTAGATTTTAGCTTTTGGTTTACTGGTTCGCGCTTTGGTTGGGGGTTTGACTCCTGCAAGAGACAAGAGTCCCAGTAATAGACAGTAACCATTCTGTCAAGATTTTGAGACTTTTTATATTTGGTAAATAATAATCATGAATGAATATGTATGAATAAATGAGTATTGAAAAGGACCTATTTATACAACATATTATGTCTAAGTAAAAAAAGTAAAGTATGCCTATACAATGTATATTTTCGATACTTGATCAAATGAAATGTGCGGACACTAGACCCAAAATTATCGAAAAAAAAAAATTTTTTTTAACTTTTTTGTCAGCCATCTTAAAAACCGAGCAGTTTTTATTGTTTTTTTAATACCTAAAAATAAATAAAAAACTTCTGAAAATTGTGTAAAAAAGTTGCTTTTTTTTCATTTTTGATCTGTACAGTTTCAATAAAAAGAAGACGAAAAAATGAAAAGAAGAAAAAAACTGCTTGGTTGTAAAGATGGCTGACAAAAATTTATTTTTATTAATTTTTTTGTTGATAATTTTGGGTCTAGTATCCGCACATTTCGTTTGATCAAGTATCGAAAATACACATTGTATATATACATCCCACTGCGAGCACAGCTTCGACTAAACTTTACGACTAGTATCAAGCGATATTAGCCAGGACCAACTTTTAACGTTCGTTTCGAAGCACGGAGATGCTTGTGATAATTGTCGCTAAATATAGTCGGAATGGTCACCCATTCACTCACAACCACGGCGAAGGTCGCTTAACTTTTCAGTTATTTACATACTCGTTCTAAAAACTACGACGCTGTATGTTTTGCGGTGCAGAAAGCTTAACCACAATATTTTATTAAGATTTGTAACCTTACATTATGTTACCTTTAAAGTATAGAAAAAAAGTATTTTAAAGATATTCAAATTAAGTTCATGATACTATTAACAATAATCCCGAAACAAGCAATTCTTATGGTAGTGACTACGGAAGATTAAAACGCAATTACATAACTAAACATAACATTGGTACGTCATTAATTCAAAACACTTAATTAAAGCAACTACCTACAATCTAAATTCGTACACTCAATGTAAGGGTATAGTTTACAACTATGGCAATAAAAGCCGAGATTTCTAATATTCGAGGTCGTAACTATCACCGCAGACAATAATATTTCCTGTCCCCGGGGCTAGCGGCAACTTTAGCAATATAAAAGCAACTTCACAGGTAGGGGTTATATCTCCACATTTTGTTTTTAACGACCAAATTTTTTGATAAAAGTTAAATTTGAGTCAGCGCGGCTGTTCAAACTACGAAGTTGTGTTCAGATTTTCACGAATAAATTACGACGATGTGTGACTACGCCAGATTGTTTGACAGTGAACTGACATCGTGTGGGTGAATTCATCAATTATTCATCAAAATTAAAAAGTTATGGGATATAGTTATAGGTTAGCTATTTCTATTATAAATAATTGGTCCATGATTAGTCACTTGCGAAGACGCTGCTGCACATCTCGAGCTACAGGAATTAGTCGCCTCTTACGACACGCCTCCTGTTGGTGGTGGGGAAGTGTATTCTTTACGGCCGTCCCCATACGGTACTTTTGTATAAGACACTTGTATTAAATCGTACTATGACGCTCAAAGTAATAAATCAATTTGTGATTGCACTACATAACTTTAAAACAGCGAAGCGCTTTAATGTTATTGAAATTAATTTTGGATGCACGCCGAGTCCTGATAGTGGAAACTACTGCTGCTTAGTCTTGTGTAACTCTCATACATCTAACTGATAATTTTCAATTTAGTTCTAGTTTAGCATATATGCGAAGTTGCTAACTCGATTACAGCGACCGCTCTCAAGATCTAAAGCCTAATATCGTTAAGCAACTATTGATATATTGATGCGGTATTGGCAAAATACTTATGTGTCGAGGTTAAATTGAATGTAATTGCTTTACTAAATTAAAATAAACGTTATTACTTTGTAACTGGATCCTTTGTTAACATTGAAACGTTATTGTTAGAACTAAGAGATGCGTTATTAAGTTTTGATAATAACGTTAATAATAGATGATGTGTTACTTAGTTCTGATGAAAGGTTTCAGTGCTATGTAAGTTTTTTAAAAAAAAGTTATCAATACTCGTTTACAATGACTTCTGCAATAAAATAAAAGGAAACACTTGAGTTATAGAATATTTACTATTCAATGTGCGTTTCTTTCTCGACAGAAGTATTTGAGAGAAAATATTCTTGTGGCTTATTATGTGATCGTTTCTTGGGACTCAAACCAATAAATAATTCCGCTGAAAGCAGAGTTGAACTTATTTTCAATTTTAAATGAATGCAAATTATTTTGTTTCAGTTATAGGAGTGAAGTTTATACGCAGACAGATTCGTTAAAGAGTTTTAAAAGTAATCAGAACAGTATAATATTTTCATTGTTCTTTGACAAATTAAGGACTTTTCTTCTTATATCTAGACTACTTTAGTCTGACAATAATAATAAAAAAACTTACATTCTTTTAACAATCCCACAAACGTAGCTCTTAATTAAAATAGATAACGGATAATAGATAAGTTAGTTTTACTACAAAATTACAACATACAACCTACCTTCATTATAATGTATTACAAGAATTCAGTACCAAAAAACACATTAACATGATACATTTGTAGGTATTATGGTTATATTCAAACTAAGGTCGACTGTCTCTTGAAGGTGAAAAAAATTAAGATTTTATGTCAAACCAATCAAAAAGTAGATCACATATATTGCAAACAAAATAAGCTATTGGCTAAAATGAGAATAGAAGAACAAGCCATTGCTTTTTTAAAACTTGTTTAATATTTTAAGCAAGTTTAAAAATACTAAGTCTTTTTCTAACGAAACATTTAATGTTAGCCTAATAACATCCTGTTTTCACTATTTGTGCACGATTTTAATTACTAAAATCATGAATACATTCATAATATGCATTTTCTGATTTCTTACGTTGGGTTGCTTATTAGCGTGACGCGCATCACGCCGCGTGACAAACGTCGTCGTCCGCGTCCCTCGGGCGCGAATCCAATTTGCCCACTGTACCTACCTTGTTATTGTCTCAGCCACTATTGTGAGAAGACATTTTCATAACTGATATTAGAACTGTCCACCCTTTACCCGACCAGGCTAGTATATTATTTAAGTTTATTGGCGCGCAATGCCTTTTTTAATTAAGTGCATGGTGTAATTTATATCGAACAGCTCATATAAAAATAATCTAAATATAAAGACTAAAGACAAAAAAAGTATAAATTACAAAAAAAGAGCGAAAAATTAGGTTCTAAAAATGGATGGCTAAAAAAATTAGACCAAATAGCTTCCGCATTACTTTGAACTGCATGTCGATTCTGTAAAATTCGAACAAAAACTCGCATGTCACATCGCCTTCACATTCATTTCACTCTCACTTCGCATTAGATTCAAAATTTTGCATTACGTAGGCATCACCTAAACACTTGCGAAGTGAAGTGAGCATCGAAACGTCCATTATTGTACTAGAGTCTACTACACATAACAAAATGCTAGTCAAGTTTTATCGATTACAGTTTTTTGGCACAATTGTTGAGATTTAGGCCAATATATTTTATTTAATATGTTTTTTAAACTAAAATTGCTTAGTCTAAAGAATTTAAAGCAGCTTTTACATAAAAAACCATAGAACTGTAATACTGAATTTTGACATGTGGTCTTACAGAATCGCTCTGACACAATTAAACTTTTATTACTTATTCAAAAAACCAATTAAAAATTTTAACAGAGTGGACCTATTTATGGACAAGCGAGTTAACAATGATTAATTTAGGAGATATGAATATTAACTCGTAATAACACAAATTACTGAAAATTAAGTAAACTTCCTCAAGCAGCGCAAATATGTTAATCTTTTATATTTAAGCCATTTGGGCCGAAACTCTGAGCCTGTAGGGAACTGGGGACCGAGTGCCCTCAAACTCTGCCATGAGATGTCTAAGCGATTAGAGAAGACTTCCTTATAGCTAACGCATTTATTTAGCCATTCATCGTGGCTGACATGTTTGGGATATTTTATGTTTTGGACTTTTCCTATGAACAAAATAACTGATTCAGATTTGGTTGTTGCAGAATAGCAACATGCATTTCAGACCTCGGCTGCAATTATCCAAAACCTGCTTCATCACGGTATGTGCCGCTATCAATACGGTAGATATTGTCCAAACCTTACAAAATGAAATAGTTTATTTATATAAAGCAGGGTACAGATGGCAGGCAGGCATGCTCTGGGTCAGTAATTAAACTTCCTCAAAATTTTTTTTGGTAAATTTAAAAATACATAAGCCTGGATACTTACTACATTTACTACTAAATTAAATGTAGTAGTTAGTTAGTTTGTCCGGAAACAGCCCAGACAAACTAACTACTACATTAATTTTTTTTATAAATTATTTTAAATAAACTAATGAAGTATTTTTAATAAACTTACATTATTTGTAAACATTCTTTATTTATGTCGTTTTTAAAGTAACCAATAGACAGTAGTTTCCATGCTGTTTTTTTAGTATATAACCTAGTTGATGATGAGAGTGACAGATGTCGCGAAGCGTGATACTTATTTATGCGTCACCAACCGTTCTGCCTGTCGTCTCACACCTATCCCTAGCACCAATTCAATTTTCCCATTTTATGCTAAGTAATATTTTAGTTCAACCTTTAGTATCTGTTACTGTTGGTAGACTATTATACTTCTTTTTTACTTCTACAGTTTAAGATCGCAATGTCTCGTTAACGCAGATTTTAGCAGCTTGGGCACGCTAGCACTGTAATACTGTATCATGATATGTTAGCAAATATGTTGCTAAGAAATAGAAAACACAATCCGCAAAAGCTTTTACATTTCTTAATATATTTGTTTTTTTATGTTACCTACAGTCAAGTCAAGTCAGTCGGTCGTGCTCACGCTATGCTTAGCAATCCTGAAAGGTACGGAATCCTCGGTTGGCGAATCCGGCTTGCACTTGGCCATTTTTACTATGACAGTTTTCTGAAGGCTTCGTTGAAGGTAGCAAGCATGTCACGTCACGGCTCGAAATGACGTCGCCACGGTCGCCTCGTCCCTCGGGCGCGAATCCAATTTGCCGACTTGTACCTATACCTACCTAAATATTTGTAAGATACTTACTGTAATTTTTTGTTTAATCTTAAGAACTACTTGTATTATTAATGGAGATCGGCGACCTAGGCACACGACTGGTTGATTTGTGGTTATTCGCCGAGAACGCAAAACTCAAAATATAGAAAACCAACTTTTCTAAATTGGCTCAGGTCAGGGTGCGCTAGGTGGCCCCAACAATAAGTCGTCTTTACCTGATAAAACTAGGAACTAGTTCCTTACTTTAAGACCATGTTAATAAATTTGTTGTTTCATTTTAATGGCTCACTGGAAGAAAAGTACTCTAGAAACTTCATTACCTACAACATATTTTATTAAATCTTAATTACGAGTAATTACAAAAAATACTAAGATAAATTAAGAATATTTTTAACAACAACAATCTTTGCTGATAAAGCAAAGAATTTATTTACTTAATAATCATTCTGCCAATGTTAATTGATTAATAGGAGTTTAGATATTGCCCATAGTTGAAATTAGAATACTTAATCAATATTTGTTTTTATTAGGATGGCTCATCCAGTATTCCGCTGAATTTTATTCGTTGAATAAAAGTTATCTAGCTATCGAAAAATCGGCCCTTAGTATTGAAATCTTTGGTAGTTTGTCTTGTTTGTTTTAGCAAGCCGGAATAAAACATTTAGCAAAGAAAAACAGGAATCTCTGTCCTTATTATTTTACCGTGATATTTTTTCACAACCTGTTTTTTTAGGAATGTTTTACTTGCTACGGCACGGAGCGGTCTGTTTTAAAACTTGCATGCATTTCT
Source organism: Anania hortulata (assembly GCA_963576865.1). Taxonomy (NCBI): domain Eukaryota; kingdom Metazoa; phylum Arthropoda; class Insecta; order Lepidoptera; family Crambidae; genus Anania; species Anania hortulata. Next base: position 12,713,018 of record OY756392.1, on the reverse strand, counting down.
TGCAAGTGGCATTTAAATTGAATGAGACTGTATAATGAGGGTCTGGTAATAAACGGCGGAGTAAGAGAAAATGCTCCTTTGCAGGCAAGACAAGAATGAAGTGGCATGAATTTATTATAGTTTTGTGTCGTATGAGTAGGTATAGAATTTAAATTGCTAAGCTAATTGAAAACGTTTGTCGTCATCATCATTTCTGACTAAGGCGGTCCACCTTGTAGGTAGACATCCTACGCTGCGCTTGCCGGTACGTGGCCTCCATTCCAGAACCTCTCTGCCCCATCGGCAGTGAGTTCTACGTGCTATGTGCTCGCCCACTGCCACTTCAGCTTGCTAATCCGTTGGGCTATGTCAGTAACTTTTGTTCGTTTACGAATCTCCTCATTCCTGATTCGATCTCGCAAAGAAACACCTAGCATAGCCCTCCATAGCACGCTGTGCAACCTTGAGCTTTCTTATGAAGCCCATAGTGAGAGGCCACGTTTCAGTTCCATATGTCATCACTGGTAACACACACTGGTTGTGGACTTTCGTCTTTAGGTACGAGGTATTTTGGACGAGAAGACGTTGTGTAGTTTCCCGAACGCTGCCCAGACAAGGATTCATGATCACTTGTCCCAGGTCAACAATTTCGAGAGTAGAGACGACAGTTTCAGTTGGGACTGAAACTGGGTAGGGCGCAACTTAGGCATTCGACATGACCTTTGTTTTGTCCATGTTCATCCGAAGGCCCATTTGTTGGGAAACTCGACTAAGGCCATCGAGCATTGTGCCGATGTCTTTAAGCGATTCTGCCATGACCACGATATCGTCGGCAAACCAAAGGTTAGTGATGTATTCGCCGTTATTGTTGATGCCGAATCCTTTCCATTCTAGGAGTTTGAAAGCGTCCTTCAATGCAGCGGTGAACAGTTTCGGAGATATAACATCTCCCTGCCTCACGCCGCGCTGCAGAGGTGGTGTTGGTGGTGGTGAGGTTGGGGATGGTTCCGTTTCTGAATAAATTAATTAATTCAGCACCTCGATGTACCGATAGTCAATACGGCATCGCTGGAGAGACTGTAGCACTGCCCAGGTCTCGATCGAAAAGGTTTATAGGTAAATCAATCAACTACATATTTCGCAATTATTTCACTGCCTATATATAAAATGGGTTATGGTTGCTTGTAGTTCAGGGGCGCTTTGATAGCGATTCCCAATGTTAAGCTATTTTACGCCGCTGTTGTGATTGGATAGCTGACCATTCCAAACATATTTAGTGACATTTATCACAAGCATCTCCGTGCTTCCGAAGGCACGATAAAAGCTAGTCCCGGCTAATATAGCTTGATACTAGTCGTGAAGCCTATTCAGAAGTCTTAGGGTGGCTTAATAACATCAGACAGTAAGGTTAAGACCCTGGCCTTACAACACCCCTTCACCAATCTGCACTGGGGCCGCGTGATGGAGTATGGCCCAAACCACCTCACAGTTGAGGTGAGGCCTGTGCCCTACAGTGGGACGTATGTCATCATCATTTCAGCCATGGATGTCCACTGCTGAACACAGGTCTCCTCCAATGACTTTCACCGGGGGGGATTGCCAATACTCGCCACGCCTGGCAGGCAGATGGCGAGCGCAATAACATTTCACACGCAGAAGCTGCTGCCCGTCTCGTGCTACAAGAGTTAGTCGCCTCTTACGATACGCCTCCTGTTGGTGGTGGGGAAGTGTATTTTTTACGGCCGTCCCCACACGACACTATACTTTACTATTGGCTATTTAAAAAAAACAAACACAATATACAGGTTGGTCGTCGTAATCGTAACTCGAAAACTACGAAAAATCGTAGAACACACATAGGGGTCATTCAGATACCTCTCAACATGAGGTACCTTAAAAATTTTAGACGTCCCTTTTCTGGCCACCGATTGATGTTACACGATTTTTCGTAGTTTTCATCATATAATTTTTGTTCTTAATAAGCTTGAAGTTCCATTTTTTTGTGTTATTTTACGTAAACTGTTAATTTTCGGTCAATTTTTTGAAAACTTCTGTTTGTCCTAGCTAGCTCATAATTTTATCTAAAGTTTAATTTATAAAGATCATACTAAAAAAAACGCCATAACATAATAAAATGTAAAGAAACTATTTTTTAGAGCTAATTTGAACACAACAGACTATGCCTGTGTTTGTGCATGCATACGATCGGCAAGTGAGCAAGCGCTACACACTTAGCGTAGAAGAAGAAGAAGAAGTAGAAGGACAGCGTAGGTTTCGTATTCGTAGTTGTATTCATTCCGGAAAGTGCTCTTTAAAGCCTTTTTATAAAAGAAGTACTGAAAATTTTAACTATGTTTCTTTAAAAAAAAGTTTAGATAAAACAAACAGAAGTAATATTTGGAAAAAAAAAGAAATTGCAACTTTGACCGTCAATATTTCGATAACCAATCATATTCCAGGCATGGTGTAGATATTATTTTCCGTAATAATGGGTAGAGTATGTGGTATTCGGCTTCGTTAGACTTTGTTTTACACATATTATTATTTTTAAACATACAAAAGATATTCTCTTTATTAAGTTAGTTTAGTTGTTGACAATATTTAGATTTCATAAAGGTTTTCTAAAATTATTTATTTTATTCATAAGTTCAATCTTTTTCCTAAGCTTGTGGAAGCGAAGATCTGCGGTTTCTTCCAGACTATGCTAAACTTTAAATAGATATGTGTATTGTGTAGAATTTATTTTGTTCTACATTTTCAGATGCTGCCTATAAAGTTAATGACATAAACATGACGCCAAAAGTTCTAAGCAGAAAACCAATACTTTTACAACTTTTACAAGAAAGCTTGAACTCATTGAATATTCTAAATAAAATACCTACCTCTAGCAACCCTGGTATCTCTTTACAAAGATATATTACCTACGTATTTTGTAGTATGTATGTATTAATAAAAATTTCTTTTAATCAACGACAGATACCTTTTTATTACGATAACCATTTTTGTGATATTAATATTAGTAAATTTAATTTAGGATCAACCAACGAAATATTATGTAGGTTCGGCAGAGTATTTGACTTTGACAAAATTTTAGGGACTGATAGATTGAAGCAAAACTTGTACAATAGGCATCACACACCCGTCGACCCTTTTTCAAACATGCGGTCAGAATATTAATAAAACGGTAACAACGTGGTATTTTACATTTCACCCTTCACAACTTTTCGCCTTTTGTTACATGGGTACTAGATATACTTTATTTAAGACAACTGTGATTTGTATGTTGACACCACTAGGGAGTAATAACTGGATTATGAGCTATGTGAAGTATGATAGATAAACTTAAATTTTAAGCTTTTTATGGTTTTTATTGTGAACAAGGCATCACCTCTAAAATCATAAAATAATTGCAATCAAATTATTAAGTATTCAAATCACAGAAATGTAAAACTTTCAGTCTCGGTCATACCTAAGCACTATTTTTAGTATGTACTTTATGTAGTAGATAAGGTCGTTAGAAGCACCTGTTTATAAAACCCAGGACCTACGATGCTAGAATCTATATCATCATCTCAGCCATTGGACGTCCACTGATGAACACAGGCCTCCCCCAATGATTTTCATCGGGGGGGATTGCCAATACTCGCCACGCTTGGCAGGCGGGTTGGCGAGCGCAGTTTTTTATAAGCTTCTGCTGCCCGTCTCGTACTACAGGAATTAGTCGCCTCTTACGACACGCCTCCTGTTGGCGGTGGGGAAGTGTATTCTTTACGGCCGTCCCCACACGGCACAGAATCCATATACTTATATAAAAATGAATCACTATTTCCCTTGGTCATCGCATCACGCGTGAACGGATGGAACAATGATCCAATATGAATATACGTAGGTCACACTATAAGTTTTGCGTAACATTAAAAAACAACATGTTATCACCAAAATATTATGTTTATTGCTTTTCAAAATACTCTCCTTCACATTTTAAACATTTTTTCATGCAGTCGAACCATTTTTTAAAACAGGAGGACCACAGATCTGAAGGCATGTTTTCTACGTGCTGATTGAACGCTATCACTGCCTGTTCGGAGTTGGTAAAAGTAAAACCTCTCATCAAATCTTTGATTTTGGAGAAAATACAGATATCACAGGGTCCTAGATCCGGGCTATGCGCAGGATGGGAGACGAGTTGTACTTTTTCGGAAGCTAAAAATGACTTTGTTTTGTTGGCCGTGTGTGAAGAAGCGTTGTCATGATGTAGGAGAACGCGGCTTTTGGGTAACCTTTCGTGAACTTTTTCTAACACCATGGGTAAACAAATGGTAGAATACAACTCGGAATTAACACTCTTTTGATCTTCAAGTGGAATTGTACAGATGGGACCCGTAGCTGAGAAAAAAACACGATCATGTTTTTACCAACGTTTCTCGCCTGCCTCACTTTTGTTGGCCTGTTCTCATTTTCAAACACCCATTTACAAGATTGCTGTTTTTTTTCGGGTTCAAAACAATAAATCCACGTTTCGTCTCCTGTGACAATGTTATAAACAGCATTAGAATGTCCGTGGTCGTACTTCAGTAGCATCTGTGAGCACCATTCCACGCGAGCCCACTTCTGCTCCGCTGTCAGTTCATGAGGGATCCAACGACAGCAAAGTTTCCGAACTTTAAATTATTCGTGTAAAATTTTCTGAATTTGGCTCATACCAATCCCCAATAGTCCTCAAATTGTCTCATAGGTAATCCGAGGGTTTTCTTTAATTAGCCGCTTAACAGTAGCCACATTATTTTCGTTGACGGCAGTTGAAGGCCGCCCTTCACGAAATTCGTCATGTAAAGAAACTCGACCTCTCTCAAATTCAGCAAACCATCGCCTCACGGCGCTCAAACAAGGTGCTTCTCTCCCAAAAGCATTTTGAAGACGAGCGGCACAGTCTTGCGGAGAGAGAGAGAGAACTTTTAAAATCATAAAAATCATCGCTCTAAAATCTTTTCGACTTAATTTCATTTTCGTTGCGTACGTAGAACTTTGATGTGTGATAAAAAACAATTGACAAATCATTTCCCACCAATTGTTTTTTTTTTGTTACTAAAAAGGTTGCAACGTTTAAAAAAATATAACATTTGAAATTCAAATAGTGCCGATTAGCTAGAAGTGCAAAACTTTTAGTGTGCCCCATGTAATTTTTTTTTGCATCAGAACCCAGAAATGGTTTTATTTATAACTAGCTTTTGCCCGCGGCTTCGCTCGCGTTAGATTTGATTTTGAATGATGTATGAATGTCAACCTCAGTAATTAAAAAAAAAACTACAAAACTTCTTTATAGACAATATTTTTTACTAATACAGCCCCCCTAGCATGACCATCAAAACACGATGTGATATAGCGATTTATCAATTTTAGGATAACGCGGGTCTCGTTCTATACATCAAATGCAAAAATAGAATCTTTGTGTTGGGATCACGTATGGCTGTCTGTTAGTCCGTCTGTTACAACCGATACGCTCAGAAATTACTGGACCGATTGAATTGCAATTTGGCACAAAAATAATTTCAAGAATTTTTATGTTCACAATATTCAATTTTAAAATCAAATTTCCAAAAAACCTTAAAATCTACACCCATATTGATAGACATTTCAACCCCATCGCATCCCAACAGGGGAGATGGAATTTCACGTCCGCAACATTAAATTTTAAAATCGTTGTTGTTTTCGTAATCAGCGACCCGATAAACCATAGAAACAATACCCATGTTGATTTTCAAAATTTGTCAGCTTCCTTCCTCTTTTTAGGGGTTGACTTTTCAAAAAATCTGAAACACATGTTTACTCATTTATCGTAAGGAGAACTTTCTCTTGTGAAGTTTCGGATAAAAGAGGCTGACTAATCTTGTTTACCCATACAAACTTTGGACCCCCATTTCACCCCTTTAGGGGATGAATATTGAAAAACCTTTCTTAGTGATCCCTACATTTTATAAGAAACCTACGTGTCAAATTTGGAATCTCTAGAACCCGCAGTTTGGGCTGTGCGTTGATACATCAGTCAATCACTTTTGCCTTTTATATATGTATATAGATAAATTAATATATAATGGAGTAAGGTGCTGCGCATACAACGCAGTGGTGCGGATTTTTTTGACCCTGAAGCAATAAAGACCGCGTCTGCTCATCGATGCCCGTGGCTGCCGGCGCCGCGTACTCAACTTACACGACGGTCAGTTCAGGACAACCATTCTAGTAGAGCGCGCGGCGCAGACTAAGCTAGCCGCCCGCGCCGCCGTCTGCGTTAGTGTATATACGTGAATATATATGTGTATATAATGGTTCGTGCGATCCACGGCGGGCAGCCACGGACATGCCGCGGTGCGGGGCGGGCACTGGCGGCGCTGTCTTATTGACCGCCGTGTGCGTTGCAGTATACGCTTCCCTTTGGTCTATTGTTCGCGGCGAAATTGTCCGGCCCGCCCTGCTACGTCGTGTACACAGCGCCTTGATATCTCGAAAACGGTGCGTCCTAGCTCGAAGTAAACAAAATTTTGGTCCCCGTAGACCCCAGGTGACGTCTCTGGAACACTTCAACAGCATTTAAACTAATCAGACCTTCATCGAGGGTTGAAATCAGGTACTTAAGTAGCATTAGAGATCAGAGTTCCCCGCGTTATTCCTATGTCCCATGGGAATTCTGGAAAACGATATATGTTTTGATTGATGATGATTTATGTCACTTCTACAACTGAGAAGAGTCTCATATGATGAAATACATCTCTAACGGCTTAGGCTGTAGAGCGTGCCAAAAAATTATAAACACACATACATACGCTAAAAACATAACTGAAATACAAAGTTTCTTCCACCTTTTCACCTACTTAAGGGTTGAATTCAAGAATTTTTGATGTCTATAATATTAAATTTCCAAATCGATGTCATTTTCGTAATTAACATCCCAAAAAACCATAAAATCGACACCCATATTAATATTTAGACATTTCAACCCCATCGCACCCCAACAGGGGGATGATATTTCACGTCCGCAACGTTGTATTTTAAAATTGTTGTTGTTTTCGTAATCAGCGACCCGATAAACCATAGAAACAACACCCATGTTGATTTTCAGACTTTGTCACCCCTTTTACCCCCTTTAGGGGTGGATTTTGAAAAAACCTGAAACACGTGTTTAATCATTTATTGTTAGGAATCCTCCTGTGAAGTTTCGAATAAAATAGTCTAACTAAGCTTGTTTCCCCATACAAACTTTGGGCCCCCATTTCACCCCTTTAGAGGGTGAATTTTTAAAAACTCTTTCTTAGTGCACCCCTAAACATTATAAGAAACCTACATGCCAAATTTGGAATCTCTAGCACCTGCGGTTTGGGCTGTGCGTTGATATGTCAGTCAGTCAGTCAGTCAGTCAGTCAGTCAGTCAGTCAGTTTCTTCTTTTATATATATAGATTAATTAATTAAGTGAAAAGAATCCCATCAAATCATTATCCAAGTTTCCAACGCTTGTTACGGCCAATATTTTCTTGTATTCTAGTGTAGCTATCAATCACCACCTAAAAGGCTGGTAATTTTTAACACAACTTTATACTTATAAGGGGCCACTTTCACCACTTACTGATAAGTTCCGGATAACCTATCTGGCACCTGTTGACAGATAACCCATACAATTAGCTGTCAAAAAAGTGTCAGATAGGTTATCTGGAACTTATCAGCAAGTGGTGAAAGAGGCCCTTAGTCGTTTATTAGTGTTGTGTAGATAGGTATATGAATAGTTAGTTTTCGATACAATCTGTAATGGAAAAGTTAACTCACTCTCAAAAGGTCAATAAAATAACGAAATCCTCTAACAGTAACTTTTTAATGCGACCAAAATGGATAACTCAAATAAAATTAATACCACATACTCTCTGATTATCTGTTACGTATTTTTTTTAATTTTGATGTTAGGTGTATAGATATGTTGTATGTATCACACTTTATAAGGTGTTGTTTTTTACACTCTGGCTGTACACACAAGTAATTAATTGGCGAAGGATCGGATTGCTGAATTGACATTCTATGAGAGTTCACAATGTATGTATGTTACAAATAGTAAATGCTACCTTACTGCAAAATGTTGATAGAAATGTTTGCATGTAGCTTACATTTTAATGCGTGGAAAGCTTGGTGCAATTTATTGATTTACGATCGTCATAAATCAAGCTTAATAATATTGCAAGTTTCTCCATATTGACACTGGTTTATGTTCAAAATCTATATCGTATGGTTTTGTTTCATGTTGAAACATGTAGATCAATAATCAAAGATAATAGATCAAAGTCTCAATATTTCAGTCATTTTTTAAATAAAATTAAAATAAAAAAAAAAAATATTAATAGGTTAGGAAGGCAGTCTATTTATTTATTTTATGTCCGTTTAAGTATGTTTTTTAAATCTCTTTCTGTTACCTAATATATATTTGCTGTTATCAAAGACTTGTTAAAGTGCTTTATGTTGGGCTTTTGTATTTTTTTCTGTAATAAATATCAATAATTGACATCATCATTATCATTTCAGCCACAGGACATCCACTGCTGAACACAGGCCTCCCTCGGTGATATCCAGATAAGCCGGTTGGAAGCGACCCACAACCAGCGGCTTCCTGCAACCTTTACCTTGTGGGTGGACGTCCTACGCTGCGCTTGCCGGTACGTAGCCTCCATTCCAAAACCTTTCTGCCCCATAATAAAAATTGAGATCATGGAATTAAAATTAAAATAACCTGTAACTGATTACATCCTACATATCAGCCATAGGACGTCCACTGCTGAAGGCCTCCCCCAAAAGAGGGATTGCCTTGAAAACTGACTATAAAAATGCCGTATTTATAATGAAAAAAGCGATTAAAATATTTGTTTTGATTCCTATTTCTCCTAATCTGATTAACACTCGTGTGAAATCTATTATTAATTAACATAATAGCATAATCATGGAGTTGAATACATTATCACAATCAGATAATCGGAATGGATCATTCAATTAATTCACGTTCATTCATGGACGTCATATTATAACCGATAAATCGATCTAACCTATGATGTTATCATGCATGAATCCATTAGGTATTATTAAAAAGAATACGATCTCTGCAGTAACCACCATAGGCTGTACCATAAGCGTTATCTCCTGCAAGCTATGGCAAACCTTAAATGATGAATGATGATCAAGTCGATAGATCATAAAAGAGAGCTTATTCTGAAATGGAACATAAACGGGAGACTGTTGTGATCGAGTATGTCGCGACGCTTTTACTCAGCACTTACCAAATGTCCTTTTCGAGGCCCTGGTAGAGCAAAAAATAAGAGAGACATGTAAAACATACACTTCTGTGTGTGGTTTCAGCGCATTTCAGATCAACACAGTTAGTTAACAGTGTTGGTCTTAACGCGTAGACTATAGCAATACTATTTACATTTCTATCTATCCATTTTTCGTATTTAAAATGGTCATCCATACAGGCATGAAATATTGGCAGCTGTTGTCATCCGCTGAGCGACAGCCGCGGCCGACACCCTCCGTCACACGCGACCTCACCTCGTAAAGCCTCTCTGTTATTGTCAACAAAGAGAATAGTTTCGATAATAAACTATAGAAAACCATTTAGAAACTCAGGCACAGTCAGCGCACGAGCGAGATTGCGTAATAACGGGGTCCCAATGCACTGGACATAAAAACGCTTAAATTCAGGTCGGATATCCCCTGAAATATCGTTGATGTGAAATCCAACAGAAATTCAAATTAAACGTATATCTGTACAGTGCTATTATTAAATTTACTAGAAACTTCATACAGGCTACAACAACTTTTTTAAAAGACCAACATAGAAGCCTACCAATAAAAAAAATCACCTTTACAAACCGCAGCAACTGATAGAAATTTTATTCTTGGAAAGTTTTTTTTTACTATCATAATTTACAAAGGTTCATATTATATTGTAGAGGTAATAAGGGTGTAAAGGGCCCAACCAAGACCTTTTGGGCCCAAGCCAACCTCACCTGCCAGTCGGTGCACCTGCCAAACAACGGACGAGGCTCTGGCGCAGGCTTTCCCTTCGGGGTTGGGGGGTCGGACGGCAGTCGCTCCTGTAAAAGCCAACCCTGCCACACAACATGGTGCGAAAAAGAACAGAGATTGTCACCGATAGGGCGCCGCCGCAAAACGGCGCGCAGGAGCATCGCCCGACTCCTGTGACAAGTGGGCTAGGGCTACCGTGCCACGGGCGGGCACGGCCAAAGACGCGAGCCCCACACCGGAAACTCCGCTCCGAGGGAGTTGGCCGACGTACTCTTCAGGCGGAGGGTGGACGTGGCGTTCCTGCAGGAGACTCGGTGGAAAGGCAGCAGATCCCGGTTAATTGGGAATGGCTACAAACTGATCTACACGGGTGCACCTGGTGGAGCGAATGGGGTGGCCGTGGTCCTCTCCGAAGGATTGCAGAACGACATTCTGGAAGTGAAACGCTACAGCGATCGGCTGATGGTCGTGGGGGTGCTTGTCGAAGGGGTTGTCAGCCACTTGATAAGTGCTTACGCGCCACAGGCCGGTTGTGGCGAGGCTGAGAGAATGGCGTTCTGGGGTCTGCTTGGTGGAGTGCTTAGCGGTATCCCGTTGTCGCAGGGGATTGTTGTGGGTGGCGATCTGAACGGTCATGCGGGTGAACGGTGTGAGGAGTTTGAGCGTGTTCATGGTGGTTATGGGTACGGTGATCGTAATGCAGAAGGTGGGGATATCCTCAGGACGTGTGCGGCTGCTGACCTTGCCATTGTGAACACGTATTTCAAAAAGAAAACCGAGCACCTTATCACCTACAGGAGCGGAAGGCACGCCACTCAGATCGATTTCCTACTCACCAGGAGACACCACACCAGTAAAGTGGCCAACTGCAAAGTCATACCTGGTGAGAGTCTCGCTGCACAACACCGTCTACTTGTCATGGATCTCCGCGTAAAGCCCAAGATCAAGCGTATCGAGCGCTGCCGACGCCAAATCAGATGGTGGAAGCTTAATAAAGACATGTCCCAGAAGTTCGCCTTAACTATCGGCGACAAGTGCGACGGTAGTGATGGCGAACCAGACCAAAAATACTGGGATAGGATTCAGGCAACCGTCACTGATGCAGCGAAAGCGGTGCTTGGCTTATCTCAGGGCGGTCGCAAATGTAACAAGGAGACTTGGTGGTGGAACGACTCAGTCCAAGAGGAGATTAGGGTGAAGAAAGCCCTCTTTAAAAAGTGGCAAGCGTCCAGATCTCCTGAAGACCACGACGCGTACAAGGGTGCAAAACGCGCTGCTAAGAGAGCTGTAGCCAGAGCCAGGCGAGACCACTTTCATACGCTCTATGACAAGTTGGAATCGTCTGAGGGGCAAAAGCTAATCTATAAGTTAGCGCGCTCCAGGGTCAAAGTGGCACAGGATATTTCCCAGTGTCGCTGTGTTAAAGACCCTGGGGGCAACCTGCTATGCGAGGACCTCGCGGTGAAGGAGAGATGGCGCTCTTATTTCCACGAGTTGCTGAATAAGCAGCACAAAGAGGTGCAGCCACCGGACCTCCCTCCGAATCAGGGACTAGTACCACCGGTAACGCCTGAAGAAGTCCAGTTTGCTCTTCGCCGCATGAAGAATCGTAAAGCTGTCGGAGCCGATGGAGTCCCAATCGAAGCCTGGAAGGCGATGGGCCCTCTTGGTGTGGACATCCTAACCTACCTTTACAACCGCATACTCTTAAGCGGGCTGATCCCGAGCCAATGGAGAATGAGTATTATTACTCCGGTCTTCAAAGGCAAGGGATCAGTGCAAGAGTGCAGCAACTACCGCGGTATAAAGGTCATGTCCCACACCATGAAGCTCCTTGAGCGGATTGTGGACTCCCGGATCCGACAGGAGTGTGAATATGGACATGTCTCGGAGTGTCAATATGGTTTCGTCCTGGCAACGGTACTATGGACCCTGTCTTCGCCCTAAGGACCGTCATGGAGAGATACAGGGCGAAGAACACGCCTCTGCACTTGCTCTTTCTTGATCTGCAGAAGGCCTTCGACTGTGTCCCTCGAGTGGTGATCTGGTGGGCACTGAGATCCAAAGGGGTCCCCGAGGCATATATTGACATTATTCGGGACATGTACCGCAGCTCCGATTCTATGGTTTGGACCGCTGTTGGCGACACCAAACCGTTCCCCATCACCGTCGGAGTACACCAGGGTTCCGTCCTCAGTCCGTTTCTGTTCAGTGTGATATTAGACGTTGTGTCAGACAGCATCAGAGACTCACATGAGCAGCCACCATGGCTGCTGATGTATGCTGACGATATCGCACTGGTGGACGCGGACAGGGGCAGGCTGGTGAGACGGGTGAACGAGTGGAAGCAGTCGCTTGAGAGCGGTGGTCTGAAACTCAATGTGGCGAAGACCGAGTACCTGGCCTGTAACTCTACAGATCCAACACCCGTTCGCATAGGCGGAGACAAGGTCGAGCGCAAGGACCAGTTTAAATACCTTGGATCTGTACTTCACGCGTCCGGAGACATCGATTGCAACGTCAAAGCACGCATTGCTGCTGCGTGGGCCAAATGGCGAGAGGTGACTGGTGTGTGACCCCAGAATGCCGGTTAAGCTTAAAGGACAGATCTATAAGTCCATCATTAGGCCTGTTCTTTTATATGGCAGCGAAGCATGGCCCCTACTTGAGCGACACAAGCAGGAGCTGCGTGTCACGGAGATGAATATGCTGCGGTGGATGTGCGGAGTCACGCGTAAGGACCGCGTGAGGAACTCGCGCATCCGCGGTAGCCTTCGTGTCCGTGATATTGCAGACAAACTGCAGGAGAGTCGCCTACGCTGGTTCGGCCATGTTTTGCGGAAACCGGCAAGCTACGTAGGAAACAAATGTCTGGCCATGCCGCCACCGCCAGGTCCTGGCAAAAGGGGTAGACCCAAGAAATGCTGGCTTGACGTTGTGAGGGCTGACATGCGAGCCAATGATCTCACAACTAAAGACGCTCAAGACCGCGCGAAGTGGAGGAGCAAATCAAGGAAAGCGGACCCTGGGCTCCAAAGCAATGGCTTTGGACGCAACCGGGATTGACCGTTTAGATGATGATGATTATATTGTAGAGATACAAAAAATGTATTATTTTTGCATAAAAATGCTATTATCAGGTGCAAATAATAAAATCTATCTATAATTCGACAAGTAACGAGAATCATACAAACGAAAGTGAACTGTTCAGCGCGCGACATGCAATATTCAACGGACTATCCCATAAATTAGATCACAAGTACCCTCCGAAGAAATCACGCAACAAAAGGACAGCTCTTACTTTAGCGGTCCGTGTAAATGTATAATTTTTGATTTTGGTTCAACAATCACATTAACTGTTTATAAGTATGTGTAATAACTTTGCATACTAAGAAGAGAACGCCAAGTTATAAAAATACGCATTAACGTATTCTCATCTCATCATCCAAACATGCGGGACTCTAAACACTCGTGCAAGGTTAAATAAGATGAACACTCTTTCTCTGCAAGGCCTTTTGACTTTAGAACCTATAATTATGGTACAAATAATAAAGGGTTTTTTTTTAAAAAATATTTTTAATAGTGTATCTCACAGAAGAGTGCCATATTATTTATAAATTTAATTTAACAGCTGAGTTCAGTTTAGGGAAAAGCCTGAAAATGTTCGGATCGCCTGGCCTGATCTTCATTGCACATAACTAGAACGAGAATCATAGGTAAAATAGCTTTCTTTAAAAAAAAACCGGACAAGTGCGAGTCGGACTCTCCCATCGAGGGTTTTGTACAAATTTAGATAGATATTAGATAGTTTAGGAATCAAGCCTCGCAGTTTAATTACAAATGAATAACAAAATGTAATAACAAATGTATAGTTTCAGATTTATTTCTGTCTTTGTAGTATAAGAAGATATTACTTGCCAATTTAATAGTTCAAGGTCAATGAAAAGTAGTCTATAAATTTGGATTTCCGAAAGAGAGAGTGTCGAAATATACGTTTTTTGTGGCATAAATGGCCGTATCTTTCTTTGTTTTACGTTAACTTAGAAGTTTGATTTGTACTAAGCTTCAAGGGACTGTAGACATATGGTTTTACCTCGCGTTCCCGAATAAATGGTCTTGATAGCAAGACGGATAGACAGACGGACAACAAAATGATCCTATTAGGGTTCCGTTTTTCCTTTTAAGGTACAAAACCCTAAAAAACGCACCCCAATCGTTCTACTATCGGGTAATCGGGTACAATGCCTAAGGATATAGGCTAGATTTAAATCATGACTAAAGATTAGTCAATAAATTTTTGATGTAGGAATGTCACCGTTAACGAAACATGTCAATTTTAACAACGTTTCAAATTGTATAATCCATAGATTAACCTTGGTGTTAAGTTGTTTAAAGGATAAAACGAGTGTATTAAAAAGAAATAGAATTAAGCGTCAAATTTATTAACACTCTTCTTTGTGCGTTGGAGGTCAATAATGAGTTACACAGCCCATAGAGACCAATCCGGTCGCGTCGACAAAAATTGTTTATAAAATATTTCATAAACCAATATAGTAGTTACGACTCTGTGACGGTTAGTACTCATTCATTGGAGCTGTGGGAAGTTTAAACACAACTTAAGTAATAATGAAGTTCACCAATAGCATCTAAAATGACTTGAAAATATGTTTGTTGCGACGTTTGTAAATGTTACGAAAGTGAGGAGATTGCTTCAGCAAATTTCCTCATATTGTCTAAACTATAATACCTTTTAAAAACATACCATGTTATAAGTTTTCGTTGTATGTTTTGTATAGAAAACTTAAGAGTTTGGCAGGTGTCATGATCAGATAGACCCATAAGATGCGTCCTACCTATAGCCATAGGAATATTACTTACTATTTGGTCCAAACAAGCGTTTTTACGAGTTGGTTCTTTGATATGTACTGTGATTCCGTAACTTTCACATATTCTTAAATATTCATTTTGTATATGGTTATCTTTTAGGACATCTATATTAAAATCTCCGGCAATTATAATTTTTTTGGTGCATTTATATCTTAATTTTGAAAGAAAGGTTTCGAATCGATTTAAGAAAACATATGGATCAGAATTTGGAATCCGATATATACATATAATTATGCTTTTTATTTGGGGAACTTCAATACCGCAGCATTCAAAAGCATACTCAATTGCTAGTATATTTAATATTATTGCTTTAATAGTCTGTCTAACAGACACAAGCTAATTAGTCACTTAATAGAGAATTAGTTTATTTTAAATTACACTCTAGACAAGTAACATGGTAAAGGACCATGGCGAGTCGGGGTTAACTTAGTTGGAATTTTCCATTTTCGAATTATTAATAATCAAAACACTGTTTTCGGGTTAAGGACACTACGATGTTCTAATTTTTTGTACTTAAACTTTGTACCATAAACTTTTGTTTAGAGATCTAAACTGCTATAACTTTGTAACTCTCCAGATGTGGTATACATTTCTAAATTATCTAGCCTTAAATTAAGCAAACTTGTACTATGGCGACTAGATAACGGATAAACATTCTTTTTTTTACATCCAAGTCAGGTGCAAATGCTCATGCTCCTCACCACACAAACATTTTATGTCACCCTACCTATAGTAGGGTAGATAAATTACAGAAATATTTTAATGAGTGCATAAAGCAAATCACGAACGTTACACCATCACAATCATATCTACCGCCATAGAAATATAACACCTAGAAGCTGAGTCTGCGTCTGTTAAGTGAGGCAATACAAACTAAGCCATTATGGCTTAGTTCATTACTCGGCCCGTTAGTGCTCCTCAAGATCGTGTCACGTGACAAACAGCTCCCGAAATATTTAATAAACATGACGGTTTGTGAAGTGTACGGATGCCACAGTACATCAGGAATACACAAGAAAAATTATAACGTTACAGTTCACGTGTAAGAATTGCGTTAAAACTTATATTTTTACGTTTAACATTAATCAAAAATAAAAATTAATCACAATAAATTAGTCTTGTCATTTTATGAAAATGTTGCCTGTATGGGGAAAAAAATCCCACTTTTTATTGTTTTTAAAAGAGAAACATCACAATTTATATTTTGTTTTGTAATCTAAATAATTGAGACGACCTTGGATTATTTAGGTCCCGGGTTCGATTCTCGGTCCGATCAATGCAAAAAACTAACTTTTCTATGTTGCCTCGGGTCAGAGTGTTGTGATACGGTCGTTGTTTTTTCTGATGTCTACTGCTAGATACAGATAGGCCTCCTCCATAAAACGCCACAGCGAATAGCTTTGGGCGGTCTGCATCTAGCGGCGTTCCACAACTTTGATTTGGTCGTCTTTCCACCGGGTGGAAGAACTGCCCACCTTGGCTCTTTCAGTGTGGTCACCACTCGGGAACCTTTCTTCCCAAATTGTTGTCAGCTCTACAAGCGATGTTGTAGCCTTTCGAAGACCTATGTCGGTGACTTTGGATCTTTTACGGATATCCTTATTTTGGAATAGGTATGTCGAGAAAAGAAACTCCAAGTATAGCATGCTGGTGACTTTAGGCTTGTTTAAGAGGCCAAAAAGTCAAGGAGATGTGTTCTAGGTTTTAGACCGTAAGTCATCACTAGCATGTCTGACTGCCAACAAGCATTGCTCAATTTTAGTCTTCATGCTTCATTCACAATTTATTTAGAGATTCTAATTCGCCTTTATTAACGGCAGTCATTTTTTAAAATATATTTTTTTCAGAAGTATGTTGCACCTACATCTCTGCTTGTAAAGGAACTATCTAAAACCACTAAGCGTAATGAAAATACCATTTTTGGTACAGCTAAGTATCTACGCCGGAAGAGGATAACTCGATGAAGTTGAAACTTTATTAACTCTTGAGCTTCGTAGCTTTCAACAAAGTTATCCTGTATACCTTAATGCATTTAGAAGCTGACATAAACATGATGTTAACTTTAAAACAAGAACGTTAATACGTTTCTTGAAGGGATACTCACATACGGAAAATATCTTTACTTGAATGGATGCTCGAGTACTGTGCCTAATAATTTTTTTATAGGTACTCATACATCGACCGATTCTTTTCTAAAACGAAAATACCTTTTTTTTAGATCATCTCCCAAATTCTCTAACTCGTAAGTATGTAAACTGCAATACATAACAGATAGTAGATGTGTAAAAATCTAGCACAGATTATCTCTTATTATAACGTGTAACATCTGTTAGATAAAGGATTATATGGATATTGTTTATGGATATAGCTTCAGGATATAGTTTTGCCTATGAAATTAAACAAATTTGCAAAAGAAACAAAGTCTATTACCTACAAACTGATCGATTAAGTTTGGAAGGACTATGTGTTTATGAAAAAATTTTAAAAAACTATTTCTATAAAATATTTTCTACATTTTGGCCAAAGTTTCTTTGACTAAGCGTGGCATAATAATATATCCTGAAATATGGCTGACGAAAAAATGGCTGAAAATACGTAATAATATCTAACTAAGGTAAGATTAGTTAAAATGATTTAAAAAGATTTGCCACGCACTAAAAATACTACGTTATTATTAATGCAAGATGTTATCTTGCAGGAAAAGGGAATGTTTTCGGTAAAAAAAACTTATGGTTGATGGATTTTTAATAGGATAGGTACAAGAATAGTCTCTTAAGCTTATAATGCTTTGACCACCGAACACCGTATCAAAAGGATAAGCACGGAAACGAGTCAAATGAAATAAGGGGCGCCTCATTTGGAGTTTTTTGAGATATGTCCCGAATGTCAACCCGTGTCAGTCAGTACAATGGCTGAAATTGCGAATTCAGTTCGGGTTCAGTTTATTATTAAGTAAACAGGTGGATATGTTACAGGGAATATGTTAAGTTTATATTATATAATCTATTTTATCTGACAAAATTGCAACAAGAATTACAAGGCATTACAAAGTCTAATGATTAAAATGTAAATCTGTAGATAACGAAAAATTTTGTTTCTTAGTCGACAAATAAGTAACACAAGCAATGACTTAACGATTTTTTCAATCTGATACTATTGAATTATTTATTCATGTGCAAAGACACGTTATGGACACTTTTAAAGGATTAAGATGACAAAGAAAATAATAATATAAATAAGAAATCAAAACCTATCGACCAAACTGTTATTTAAAAATAGGCTATATGTAATAAATTGACGACTTATTCAGAGTGCGTCTTTAGAATAGTATTCAACGTTTATAAAAAAATATATTTTACAATCACACCAATTATCTAGCCCCAAACTAAGCAAACCCTGTACTACGGCGACTAGATAACAGATAAACATACTTAAATATAATAAACATCCATGACTTAGGTACAAATGCTCGTGCTCATCACACAAACATTTGCCCCTTACGGGATTCGAACCCGCAAACGCTAGCTTTGTAGTCCGGAGCACGAACCACTACACCAGACGGTCATCTGTACATCTGAGTCACTTGCTTTACAGGCAGATAACATAAATGTAAAGTTCACGGTTGTCTAAAAACAACTTCAAACAAAACAACACTCCTAATAAAACAAACAGAATACAATTTTCATAAATTAAAACATGAGAAAAATATTATCCAAGTCACTTTATTTGCAATTAACACTTTCTGGAAAATTCCCATAAAAGCCTTATTAAGTATAAAACCAGAATTAGTGATACAGAATTACTGCTGTAGATAGCTTTTATGATGTCCTAATGAAAATTCATGAGATGATCAGGTTGCTTTATGGACGGAAATATATTTTAGCATAGATAGTTGAAAAATTAGATATAAAGGAGATTTTATGATATCACATTGTGTTTTACCTGTTTTTAAGATAAATTAGGTTAGGTGGATGTCGCTTGAATAGCAGTTTGTCCATCCGTACATAATATTGGTCTGAAGTCTACCTAAAGCAGTGAAGTGTCAGAAATTATATACAATTTACAATTTTTATTTTATTTTTTTATAAATAGACAACCGACCATTTTCACAACCGGTCAATCTTGATGTCACTGGGGAAGGCCTATGTTCAGCAGAGGACGTCCTATGGCTAAAATGATGATGATGACTTCTGATTCTTTTGTCTAAATAAAACATCTCCCACGTCCGGCTTAAATAAAATGCAATTTAGACTCACTTTAAACTGAAGGGAGCCTTAGAAAATAAAATCATGACAGGCATAAAATTCTATGCTGCTGTCTCTAAGACGATATTAGGACGGAGCTTAATGTATCTTGGAATTTGAACAGTGGTGAGGTAATAACTATGGCCTGCTACACCCACTTAACATAATTATTAACCCTTAGTTCGACTCTGTTGCACGTAGCAGATGATCGAAAACCGTGTAAGAGGTTCTTTCATGAATAATTGTCTATCTACTAACTATCTAAGCTTCGCATTATGATAACGTGAGAATATCTTAGTAGAAAGGGGCCATTAAGATTTAAATGACACTGCCTCCCACACGCTATAGTAACTAAAAACAAGATTAAGGTGTTATACCTGTTTTCACAATGCAAATTTACCATTGCATCTAAGGTTTAAGGCTTGTTTAGGTTTCATTATCAAAATTCTGTATTATTTTTGAAATGTTATATTTATATTTTTTCCCCAGATTTTGTGTATAACTAGCAATTTAAAAAAAAACACTAAAGGGTTGTCCTCTTACCTAGCTTCGTTTTCACTAATGCAAATGCGGTAGACTTGCGTTGAGAAAGGAGAAGGGAGGTACAGTGACTAGCGAGAGATCACTTTAACCTACTTAATATATTTTAAACTAGCTTTTTCCCGCGATTTTGTCTGCGTTGACCTTATCAGGATAAAAAGTATTCTATACATTAAGGCCAGGCCATGGTCTATCAGTATGCCAAATTTCATCAAAAGCTTAATATGACGATTAGATAACGGATGACCATAATTTAACATATTCATAAATAATACTCATCACACGTTTGTAATCACGTGTTTGTGTGTAGTATCCTGTGATATTTCTGTGGTCCGGGTTTCGCATAGTGATCTACTAAAGTGTTATATATTTAGTGATGTTTTCACAAGCATCTCTGTACTCCGAAAGGAATGTTAAAAGTTGGTTCCGGCTTATATCATTTGATAGAAGTCGTCAAGTATAACGTCTTAGAATAAGTTTACTTACCTTGCACTCACTCTTCACTGATCCGAATTAGCCTGTATAAGTAATGTATTACCTATTATGTTTCAAACTGCCTATTGAGGAAGTTAGGTCTGCGCTTGCAGAGCATGTATTATCTTACTGTATTCTTTTTCATCAACGACAGCACATTAACTAACCTATTATATTTCATTCGGAAAATGGTTTCAATACAATAATTCCTTTGGGCTGACGCAATGTCTTTTCAAGACAATACCATAAAGTACTATCTCTAAGCGGTCATTACGTCACACTGGCTGAGTTCGAATAGAGATGAGGTGGACTGAGCGTTTAGCAGTAACTAAGGCCTGGCTCCACCCACTTGACATTATTGACCCTTAGTTCAGCTCTGTTGCGCTTGGCAGACGATCTAAAGCAATGTTAATACTAGGCATTACGGGGCTCCTCCATGAATTGCCTTCTGTTAACAATCCTTCCAGATCCATTACCAATTAGTAAACGAAGTTTAGTTTAAGTAATGTTATTACAATTAATTTTCAGAGATTAAAAACAAACACTAACATCAATTTTATAGATAAAAGGTGTTTAGTATTTTCTGTGATATTTACAGGCGTTCTGTATTTTCATTGCTACGAGTCAACCTATAATTTATATTTTAAGGGAACACCTTTACAATGAGAGTATATACATATAAAACTATGCCGAAGAGTCCCAATCGACTTTTGAAAGTTAAAGAATATTGTACGAGTAAATTGTTGCTAGGACCATTTTAGCTGATTCTATATAAACTTTGTTCAAGAAGTTTTAACGACAGTTCGGCTTGTAGGTAGATGGAGATCATTGCGATTGACCGAGGGTGTCATAAAATTTAGGGCTATCTTATCTAAGATGTAGCCTAGTTGTTGATTAGTATAAAATTATGAGCTACTCTACTTATAAGTCAGTACCATCTGTTTATTTTTTAAATTATTTTGCTTGTTTTCTGACAATTTAGAACATAACAAACCGCAAAGTTATTTTTCAACAAGAGCCGGGACCTTGCCAGGGGCTACCACAAAAACAAACTTTGCTCTCGAGCCACCCTTAACTTTGTTTAAATATTCATTACTCTGGTGTAGCTCTTAAAACTGTAATC
Organism: Anania hortulata; assembly: GCA_963576865.1. Lineage (NCBI taxonomy): Eukaryota > Metazoa > Arthropoda > Insecta > Lepidoptera > Crambidae > Anania > Anania hortulata. The sequence goes on along the minus strand of OY756392.1, from coordinate 12,691,717 downwards.
AGCACACAATCCAATAAAATCGATCATTGAAACACATTTTTGTTCGACCGTGAAGTCAATGGGGTTTTAGAATAACTTTAGGGTTTGAAACTTGGATTTTACCAAACAAAGTTGGGTGCAGAATGAATGGGCAGGCCGCAGAGACACTATCGGTGATGGATTTTGCCCAATCAACGCCGGGCCTAAATGAAAAGAGTCGGTCCTAACGAACGGGCGAGACAATAGTGTCGGCCGAAAGCCTTAGAGCTCACAAAGTAACAGATTGTTATTGGTTTTGCGATGCCACAGCGGCCCCCAACAATGGCAAGCGTTGAAAAGTAAATTGTTGTCTTTGTTGAGAGTTCATTCGACCGCCCCACGATATAGTTTATATTGCAACATTCCGCCCTAAATGGGCGCTTACAAAATTTGCGCTGCTAAGACAACTTAAGATTAATCAAAAATGATAGTTTTCTCCACAAATCCACAGAATATACAATAGGATAAATCCAGAATTGACACTTAAATAAATTTTATTAAAAAACATTAAACCGACTTCAAAACACTAAAAAGCTAAAAATAATTTTAACACGTAAGTACCTAATCAGTTACTTTTGGAGTCGGTGCAACGAAAACATTCAAACTCTGACAGCTTGCAGCTTTTTAATAAAATTTATTTATTTCATCTATTTTTAGTGATCAATCATTATCTAACTGCTAAACACCGATTTCATTCTCTTTTTTTCCACCCTTAGGGGTACAATTTTTTCCTAAAGTTTTTACCATAGTATCTTTGAAGTATTAGCTATTTAATAAAAAAATAATCATCAGAATCGGTGTACATTTGTCGAAGATATTGGGTAACAGATACAGGAATCACGAACCAAAACATTATCTGGGTATTTATTTTGTTATTTTGTCAAACACTGCTAAATCAATTTCGATAAAATAAGGGACCACCTCTGAAGTAACATCTACCAAAAAAAAAAAAGAATCATTAAAATCGATTCATAATTGGCGGAGTAATCGCGTAACATACATACAAAAAAAAACAACATACAGTCGAATTGAGAACCTCCACCTTTTTTAAAGTCGGTTGAAAATAGATTTTCTACTCTAACTGTGCGGCAACAAAGAGCAAATTAGCTTGCATCGGGCAATGTACTCTAAATATATAGTAGCCTACAAAGCGTTACTGCAAGCGATAATCCACAAAAACGCCACAAGCGAGAGCTCTTTTTACTTTGTCCTGTCAGCTACCGCTCGAGCGCGCTCTCTCGCAAGGGCTGCGACTTGTGTTTGTGAATTTAGCCGATACCTACGCATGAAATAGGTGTATAGATAATTATGTATGGGACCTATGTTGAGTACACGACTGACTACAATCTGACAATGTTGCTTCAGTCAAACAAACAAAAGTATTTTGTTTGTTTGACTGAAGCAACATGTGTACGTGTGTATGTGTGTGTGTGTGTATGTGTGTGTGTACAAATGTCAATCTAATTATTATGTGTAAATTCAGCTAGATTTTACTGGTAGAGGAATTAAATTCATAACAGTTATCATCGTATTCCGTGAATGAGTTTAAATTTTAGCTGGTAAATAAGGTAGGTACTTTAGGTAGAGGGTTATTTTATTTTGTAAGTAGGTGGGTAGGTACCCTACTACGGAATAAAAAAATAAAAGAACAATAATCTTTACGTAATTAAACTGCTAAATATGTAATATAGAAGTCAATGAAACATGAATTCGTACACCCAAATGCTGCGCGATATCGTCGGTTTCTTATATTTTTCTTATTCATAGTGAATAAAGTCGTAAGTGTCGGAACGCGTATAAAAAACCATTACTAGTAAGAGGGTGTAACAGCGCGCCGCAAGTGACACTCAACTGATTTTAGTCCCTTCGAAGGGACGCGACGCGTAGGTATTTATCTCGCCCGAAACGCAGATGTTTTGCCTACGCGTAGGCCTGACAAAACATAAAAATTGAAGGTTTATTTTCAAAATTAGGTAAGTGTCGGGTAGTTATCTTTATTATTAATTGTTTGGACCTCTTTGATCGTAACGGTTTGAACTAAGTAAATTAGAAATTTGATAAAGTTAAAACGTAGTTAAGAATAAAGTATCCAATGTTAATTAATTACTTACCCGTGTAACAACAGCGGAGTTTATTGGATATATTTTCGGTTCCTTCAATTGGAAAACATCTGTTATTGTTGTTACTAATAATGCCTAATGATATAAATCCATTGGGCCAGACTGCGGATAAATAGGGTTGGTGAGTGGAGCTAATACGTCATAATAACTGATTCGAGGTAATCCGTTTCCTGTGAACGCAACTCTCAATAAATGATTTTCTCCATAATGGCGAGACTTACTGTGTTTATTGTGGACCCCAGATCCGGCGATGATTGATTGAGGATTATGTGGAACTCTTCCAAAGGAAATTACCGCTTTATTTTCATATGTAGTGGGGAAGATTGTTATTATTGAGAGCTCTTATAGCTTAAGTGTGTATTGGAATGTCAATGTACTTAGGTATTAGATTACCTACGATTCCAGGGATGTTTCTTTGAAGCAAACCAGACTTCAGCTATTTATTCGGCTGCTAAAAATACCTTTATAAAAATATAATAAGTCCTAATATACAGGGTTACATTGCAAAGGGGTGCCATATTTAGAAAATAAGATCTAGGGAATAATATAAAGAAGCGTTTTATTCGTTATTATTTTTATTAATAGTACGTTACGAAAAAAAAAATTCCGAAAAAAAAGTCAATAGAGAGACTACGAAAGCCGATAGCCTTACGCAGTGCACATACAGTGATTTTTGCTGAATGAATGAATAAGTTAAATTATCTACGCGTATTTTTTTTTAACAGCAGATAGAAATAATTAAATGTGTTTTTTTTTGTTGTTCTTTGCATAGTTCGATTAAGTTACTGATTCTAAGCCACTCCTAAAGATTTGGCACCCCTTTGCAATGTAACCCTGTATATCCAACGATTGTGGTTTTTTAATTAAAGAATCATGATAATCAAATTACAAAACGAAGATCCAACATAGTTTTATTATATCTCTATTTCTTTGAAATAATTTACAGCAATACAATATCTATAATATTTACAGTGGCTTGACAATCAACATTACTGGAGCTGTAGGTAAAAACTTCTATTTGAAAAGACGGATAAAAATTGCGAACCTTATAATGAAGTACCCAATTCTTAAAAATCAATTAAAAGATACTTAAAAATAATTTAAAGATAGCTCCTACGCTTTACTGGTAAATTTATCTAGAGACATTAGTAGTTATTTACAGTCATAAATACTTGATCAACTACATAGCGAAATGTATTGTTTAATGTCTCAAAAAAGAAAAATTAATATTAAAACTTAAATGAATGAAATTTATCAGTCTTTCATAAGAGTACAATTTTTCTGCATAGCCCCTTAGTCTTTTTTAAACTCTTACTAAAAAAGTCAATAAATTTGCTAGACATCAACAGATACATTATTTTAATCTGCAAGAAACGGAGTTAGTATTTGTTTTACAAACAAACCTTATCACAATTATACCCCTTAATTACTAGATAATTACGTAATCTACACCTGTCTTAGGATAAAGTATAAACTTTGGCCATTCTGACCTAACTCTATAATGCATTTACTGGTTTCGGTGTCCAAAAGTCATTGTTCGATAATATAATTATTATTTTACGCACAGAGTTTGATTTAATAAAATTCATAGAAGTAGGTCAAGAATCACTGTACAACAACCTAAATGATCCTTTATGGGTTCCATTTTGAGGTTTGGAACTGTGAAAAGAATCCAGAAATGTAGCAATGAAAAGACAAGCAATTAAAGATTAGACAACTTTATCAGTTCTTGCAAAAAGTTTTTAAATTCTATTTATTTGTTTAAAAATCTCGTTAATGGAAAGGCATTAGAATCTATTTATTATTAACAAGTCTGGCAATAAGTTTTTGTAGGTACATGACCTAACAGAAGATAAATTCTTACAGTTGGATATGTTTGATGAGTTTGTACAAAATGAGTATTGTTTTTACAAGTTTTGGTTTTAAAATTACGTTTGTACTTAATTAATGTACTAGTTAACAAACTACCGGATATTGTACAAAAATGGCACTAGAGAGGCTACTATCCGCAGGATACTGCACGATATTGTATCTGGAACAAGAAGAAACGTATGATTAAGCCCCAATACTGAAAAGCAAAAATAAATTATAATTAGATATCGATCCATTTAATTTGTTCCCACGATGTCCAGTTGTAGAAGACCAAAAATAAATGAGTATATATTTATGTTCAGAAACAAACCAGTTCTCAAATGAAATATAAATCCAATCAAACGGATTATGTATTATACCCAAACCCATATCTAAATTTAAATCCGGGAGTTGTTAGCTAATTCAATTTAACCGTATAATGGTACAACAAATGTAACCGAACTAAACGCGTTTTACTAGGCCAGCAGTCCAATATCCATTTCACTTACCTATTGCACTATTGCGGACTCCTAACACTGAAGCAACTTCTGGCTGCTCCATATCGAATATTAGTTCGGAACGTGCCGCGTACAAGTTGTATACACTGGCTATACAGGTCAGCCGCAGGCTGCCCCTCTCGAAGGCCTCGTTCCGGACGATAAAAGTCACCTCGCCCACCGACGGCAGCCGGTTATCAGGCCCTGTCCTTTCAAAAACGGGCTTCAAGCTCTCCTTTGAAGGACGCCTTATCTCTTCTTTATGCAAATTTATGTAGGTCTCGTCCAAGTACTGCATGTTGCTCTCGTCGTGGAATATATTGAAGCCCAAGTCATCGTCTGGAAGCTCAGTAGTGGTGGTCTCTGCTTTTGGTGGCGGGTCCCATTTGAACCACTGCGGCAATTCGTGCACATACGATTCCATGTCGATCTATGAACAAATATATTTTATTGTATTAGGAATAAGGAAAACAATGGATAGAGTTTATAAAACCGTGGAATAACTTATTTTACGAACTTTATGAACATCAAACGTTTTAGGAAATCATTACAAAAGGTCAAACATTAAATAAAAATATTACCGACTTGCTTTAATACAAATTATTGCATTTTTTTTATTGAAAACCGATTTTATTGAAATTTGCTTCATAGTAGTTCAGAGCTAGTGAAGCTTGGCTTGGATTATGGCTAGTAAATATTTGAAAGGTATAAAGGTTTATCGTCGCCGCTGGGAATCGGGTTCGGAAAGCTACCATCTAAACTTCTCAAGCAATCCTCTATTTTGAAATATTTGTTTTGAACTCTATGCCTACTAGCTTTACGATATATTTTTGTATACCTCAATACACGAAATAGAATCTATACTTTCGGATTAAGTACCTACATATACTTTATATAAACTAAATTCAATTCCATTGTATTTTAAATACTCCTTAGACCGGTTACGTTATAAACCATGATAGCTGACTAGATATTTTTACAAAACGATTTCCTAGTCCAAACTAAGCCGAGCATAATGTACCTATTGACACACTTTACGAAATGAGGGCAATTCCGCAATAGATGTCAGATGAGCCAAGAGAGAAAATTGCTGAAAGTATTCCCGCCTAGAGCGGCTTCTGATTAAACTTTCGGCTGGAATTTATACTGAACCAGGGAACAGTTATATTCACTTACATTCACAAAAAAATCACATTGTACTATAATAATCAAATACATGGTAACGCCGTTGTAGCGTTTTTCGTAGCACCATTTATGCTACGATTACTATAACCCAAGACTACGCATGTACAATTTTTGGAACACAGCGAATTTTAGGGCTTTACCTTCGCTGTTTATCTACTTCATTTACTGTAACATGATATTGGCATATAAAAGGGAAGTCGAGATAAGGGTGAGCAAATGTCTGTCGTGCTGAACATAGCACCGGTAGTAATCTTGAATAGCATTCAAATAATAGACGTTTTGGCACACTTTCAGCGTGGCGGTGTACGAGAACCATCGCAGATGTGATCCCAGCCAGATAAAGGGGTTCGCTAAAAGCTTATCTAGCTCAGAGTTGCTTTGTGATTAATGAACACGCCTACGCAGCGGGCAGCGAGCAAAAACAACAGTAGCATCAAAGTGAAGTAAGTAGGTACGCTCCATTGTTCTCCTGTGGACATCTGGCGAACCTGCTTTGTCTGTCCATCGCATAAACTCTAAATAAACTTTTTGAGCGTATAACGCTTTCGGATTTTGCACGGTTAAAAAAGTCATGGTTGTATTTACAGTTTGCTTTTACCGAAATAGAGATTAATACTGAAGGTATGATTTTTAATATTTAGTTTTCTTTTACAATCAACATTACTAAATGTAGAAATTTCATAGTAAAGTATTTAATAAATACTTTTCTGCTAGCGTTCACAGACTTTTAAATTGAATCTAGGTTAGTATATTATGGTACCTATTCTTTTGTAAGCGTGTTTGTTTTAAAACAACGCTTCATTGTTCTCGTTAGTTCTGAACAAAATAGGTCGTAATTCCTTCTATGTAAGCTATTTTCATGTTTTATTTACCCTTCAACAAAGTTATTTATTTTATTTACAACCTACTTAGCTTGTAAACGCAATGTACAAACTGAAAATTTTCCCGAACCGTCGCTTTTGTCTTAGAAAATATATTGAATTTAAAAGTTTTAAACTAGCGGAATATATTTTACTAGCGAACAAGAAAATAATGTAACTCCGGCCGTATACAACAGAGATAGTTACTGTCTTCTTCAGAATCAAGTCCTAGCTAGCTCCGAGCTTAAGAATTACGAGATAAACTCATTGTGCTATTAAAATAAGAAAAGTTATGTTTCCGTCTATGGAAAATTCCGTTGCCTCCATAATAGGTTTAAAAAATCTTTATATTCTCATAAGAAATAAACTTAATTCACTAAATTAAAAATGTTATCAAAAAAGTGTACTAGTTAGTAGTTATTACTAGTAATGGACTTTTTTAGTACATGTTAAATTAGTAATACATGTAATAAATTAAAAATATTTAACGTCATTAGGGTTCCGTAGCCAAATGGCAAAAAACGGAACCCTTATAGATTCGTCATGTCTGTCTGTCTGTCTGTTCGTCTGTCCGTCCGTCCGTATGTCACAGCCACTTTTTTCCGAAACTATAAGAACTATACTGTTGAAACTTGGTAAGTAGATGCATTCTGTGAACCGCATTAAGATTTTCACAAAAAAATAGAAAAATAATAATAAATTTTGGGGGCTCCCCATACTTAGAACTAAAACTCAAAATTTTTTTTTCGTCAAACCCATACGTGTGGTGTATCAATGGATAGGTCTTTAAAAATGATATTGAGGTTTTTTAATATCATTTTTTTCTAAACTGAATAGTTTGCGTGTGAGACGCTTCCAAAGTGGTAAAATGTGTGTAACCCCCCCCCTGTAACTTCTAAAATAAGAGAATGATAAATCTAAAAAAAATATATAATGTACATTACCATAAAAACTACCAGCGAAAATTGGTTTGAACGAGATCAAGTAATTAGTTTTTTTTAATACGTCATAAATCATATACCGCTATTTACCATTTCATTCAATCAACTCAAATATAAAAATAAAACATTTAATTTCATAAACATAAACCGTGAACCATTATTTTTTTTAGTTACATTATATAATAAAAATATTTTTTTTAAATCTAAACTTACTACCCCTTTCCTCATGAACGCGTAGAGGTATTAAATTGAAATTCATATCAAATACTCAGGTCTATAATACCTATATACCAGGTTTGTACGAAACCCTCGGTGCGCGAGTCCGACTCGCACTTGGCCGGTTTTTTTTCTTTTAGATTTATTTTTATGTTGCGATAGTAGGATTACTTCTCATGGGCTACAAAATGCTGCGCTTTAAAGAAAAGACAGCATGATTAAATTAAAGGAGGTACTATAAGACTTCTTATCCGCAAGATTGAACATGGATAGTAATATATGTATACCTAAAGACCGTCTAATAATTATTATAATAATTTAATAAGATCGTCTTTATAACACGGAAACAAATTTGTACCATTGAATTAATTTTGTGCTTACGGTTACATGATACAACGTTTCTCCTTTACATGATAATCATGAAATAATTTTAGACTTTTGTTATTGTTAATCTTAATAATCTTAACGTGTTTTATATTAATTTTTAAATTCTTTTGACCGTATAACTGACAAAGCGTTATACCTAAGGGTGAGTATGATATTCACTCGCTGCCGGGCGTAAAGGCCCGCTCAAAGCATATTAGGTTGTCCCAGTAAGATGCTTTACTACATGCCATGCTTTTACGGCGCTGCCGCTAATGTCCACTTTACCTACTGACCTTAATTTTGACTACTCACTTCACTATTATAGGGCAGTTCTTGTATGTTTACAGGATTTTGAAAAGAACAAGGTTTTTATCAAAATAACTCAAAGGAAAAACCTTTTAGGGTTTAATTCTAGTGCTCTAACACAACTACTATTATTACGAGACCAACTTCGAAATCACAAAAAATCGTTTTGCTTTTAGAAACTGCATGATTGACACTTTATTGCACAAAAAACATTAAAGGTTATTACGAACAAGACAGAGTTATGTACATACAATCAGGCGGCCTTATCGCCAAAAGCGATCTCTGACACACCTTTGGGTAGAGGAAATTAAGTTGTAGTAGAGTAACGAAGCTTTTATGATTTGTTTGAAGTAAATTTTTGTTAATATTTTAATGTTGGTTCCATAGAAAAACTTGTTGTATTGAGCAACAGATCAGCTTCTAAGAGGTGGTGCGTTTTTTCAATTACACCTTGTATACTTGCTGCTTTATGAACAGAGCATTTCTTACTTGTTTTTTTTTATTATGTCTGAACAGACATATCCTACTCACTACAAATTTTTATTTGTGGTTTTTATCTTTTGGCTATAATATTTTCATGTTTGTTGTTAATGATTAAACTTTTTTTTTGCACAGAACAGAGTTTATTTTTAAATAATTTTATTATGACTGGGCCGTAGGATATGTAAAGATCATCCAGATATTAATGTTGTAGTCGATCAGTTCAATTATTCACAAAACAGACAGACAGAGGGTTCCATAGTCAAGACATAATCCATCTGTATGTGTGTCCGCCTGTCCGCGGCTCAACTTAGAGACTTAGTTTACTTATTAATCACACCAACAAAGTGGTAGAATAAAATCTTTAAAAAAAAACCTCCACTACAAGTACAATGGGATTCGCCCCCGCTAAAACTCAGGCAATGTTGGTCACCGAGAAGCTGGAGTTCGATCTGCCCCGCTTTGAGCTCCTGGGAACCCAGTTGAAGCTCGCGGACACTGTACGGCTTCTTGGAGTCACCATCGATTGCCACCTCAACTTCAGATTGCACCTAGAGGAAGTGACACTGAAGAAGATAAACCTCTACAAAGCCATAAGCAGTGCTGCGCGAGCCCAGTGGGGCTTAAATCCCGAAATCCTCAGGATTCTCTACACAGCCGTCATAGAGCCGACGGTGCTTTACGCGGCCAGTACTTGGGCCCACGTCACCACCAAGAAGTACGCACGCACCAAACTGGATCGCTTGACGAGGATTTTCGGGATTCAGCTATCAAAAGCGCACGCTACGGTCTTCTTCCGCGGCTCTACTAGCGAGGATCATTCCGCTGGATCTTAGGGCACGCGAGCAGCTCCAGCTCTATGAAGTAAAGAGGGGAAAGCCCTTGGAAGAGTTACCTGGAAGAGAGCTTCAACGAAGAGTCCACCCGTCCCAGCTGCCACACCCAGCTTATCGAGTCCCAATCGAGTTCGCGACGATCGATACACAGGAGGAGAGGCGGACTCAAGGCCAACACACGATCTCCAAATATACACAGACGGGAGCAAGATTGGAGGAAAGGTGGGAGCTGCCGTTTCGTGTTGGTCTGGTGGGGTGGAAACAAAATGTGCCAAACTAAAACTTGAGGCCTACTGCTCAGTTTACCAGGCCGAGATGGTGGCCATCTTGAAGGCACTATCCATGGCCATCTCATTAGGGTCCTCCGTCGACGTAATCAGCGACTCGCGATTCGCCCTGGAGACCTTGCGCGACCCCTCTTCGCTGAACCCCATTGCTGTTGAGATAAGGGAGAAGCTCGCAGAAATGAAGACCATGAACCTGAAAGCGGGGTTTTGGTTCAAGGCCCACGCGGGAATAGCTGGCAATGAACGCGCGGACGAATTGGCGAAGGATGCAGCCCTGAAACTGAAGACCCGGCCAGCCTACAACCGCTTCCCTTTATCCTTCGCAAAGCGAACCACCAGGGCCTCCACATTGGACTCGTATCAGTCTCGATATAAGTCGGCGGAGACGGGTTCCGGCACCAAACTATTCTTCAGCACCATCAAGACAGCGCATCGTACCATGAGCAAGATCGGGATGACGAATATCCGTGCGCAGCTTTTGACAGGGCATGGTGGCATCAGGGAATATTTGTTCCGTTTTAAGCTATCGCCCGTGCGAGCCTGTGTTTGCGACGATAACACCCCTGAAACCATCACACACATCCTAACTGAGTGCCCGCGTTTTGCTCTCAGCAGGTTCAATTGCGAACACAGGGTCGGACAGTCGATAGAGCCCCAGAACTATGAGCACCTAGTCGGTGACGATTCCAGCCGGGCACATTTTCTGGCTTTCGCGGAGAGCGTAATGCGCACTGCCGCCAAAGCAAATGGCGCCAAGAAAGTGTAGGACTGGCTTGACAGGAACTAAAAACGCTTTCTCTGAATATTATTGTTATTTTTGAAATAATGGTCCCTATATCACGCATTCATTTGCCACGCGATTTTATTCAACTTATCTTTTAACAATTTTAATTACTTAATTCATTGGCTTTTGCCCCATCACTGACTTATTTTTATTTTCACTTTTTATTTTTAGTTATTCTATTTTTATATAATTTTAACTGGACTATGTGAGCCCTTTTTTGCTGGTGTTTTGCTATTGTGTACTCGTTTTAATTGTAATTTGGCTATTGCCCCATATGTTTAATAGATTTAAGATTGACTATTACGGCTATTTGACTTATTGTTCATAGGTTTAATAGGTTTAATAGGTTTATACAATTGATGACAGTAAATCCAATAGTTAGGAAAAGATTTATGTAGCATGTTTATTTGTAAGAATGATTTTGTATTATATTATTAATAACACAGCCCAATATAAAAGAAAAGATTAAATAAAAAGAAAGAAAAAGACTAAAAAGAATAACAAAAAGAAAGAATAAAATGGAACGTAATCAATTGGTTCCAACAAATGGGCGATTTAAAAAAAAAAAAACCTAACCTAACCTAAAACGCTAAAAATAATCTTAACACTTAAGTACCTAATCAGTTACTTTTGGAGTCGGTGCTACCAAACGAAAACATAGGATCTCTCATCGACTGGAAAAGGTAGAAAATACTCTGTGACGGACAACTACGGAACCCTACATTTTGTGTGGACTGACACGTAAATGGCTGTTTTTAGGGTTCCGTAACTTAAAAGAAAAAAGGAACCCTTATATTATCACCTTGTTGTCCGTCTGACTATTAAGACCCTTTATTGTTTAGTAATATCATTTAAATATGTGTGGTATTAAGTAACGTGCAGGAAGTCTAGTACTTTTATTTGAATAAGAATGAATAAAAAATTTAACTTTTAAAATTGGGATTCAAATTACGCGACCTTTATCCAGAATTGCGAAGCTGGCGGACCTGCCCGGCGCACTCCTGAAATTGCAAATGCTCATATAGGTACGGCCACTTCTTAGTATTCTTTTCTTCTCTATTCTTGCAGGAATACATTCCGTTGATAATATCTGAGCTTTGTTACCCTATTTTTACTTTTACGTTGGCGGATAGATTCCCCGAATATTTTTTGCCACCAGCAGTAAACAATTAGGAGAAGGCATCAAGGAAAGACGCAATAATAATGTCAATATTTTTTACCCGACCCAAACCTGTCGATAATGTGCGGGCATAATACGTAAGCGTCTGGAGATTAGCCTTCAATAATACTCTCATATATTGACTGGAATAAACGCTTAGACGGATTATTTTTAGAAACAATTTAGTTGCCATTCATAAGGTTGTCTACGTAATCTATTTTAGTAATTATAAAAATAACTATGAGATGTAGAAGTCATTGATTTTGAGATTTTTTTTTACAGTATTCGTTATTCATCTTCTCTCTATATACATAAAACACTATAACTCAAGAACGGCTGAACCGATTTTTATGATCTTTGACTTGTAAGTTTTGTCTTCACGCTGAATAACAGAATAACTAATAAAATATCCGAAAAATTCACAAAAAAAAATGCAGAGGCGGTACGATATTCGCCGGGATAGCTAGTTATAAACTGAATAATAACTAACAAAAAATATTTTTTCAAAGGGGTAGTTTTTTACAGCATATGAGGCTTAACACTGCCTGTGGCAGAGAGCTGATCTTATTTTCCTGCCTGCCTAGCATGAGCACTAAAACACGATATGATATGATATGATATAGCGAAATATCGACACCAATTTAAAAAATATGATAGATTTAGCCGCCATTTTAAATTTTTATCGAAACAGCGATCTTAATAAGTGACGGCGATTCAACATGGCGGCTATATCTATCATATTTTTACAGTTGGTGTCGATATTTCGCTATATTATATCATATCATATCGTGTTTTTAGTGGTCGTGCTAGGCAGGCTGGTAAATTTTTTGTCTTTTTTTTTTAAGTTAGCTAAATAAAAGTGTCTACAGTCTTCATGTTCGATAAAACTTAGAGTAAGTATATCAAATTCAAGTAGGTTGTAGAGGTTAGATTTAGAAATGCCACCAGTGGCTAACAGCGTAGGTCCCGTCGAAAAAAGAAAGGATTAAACTTTACCTCCCTCCCGTTGAGTGCAAAGGTGAGGTTGACTGGAGGGTACGCGGGCGGCGAGGCGCATGTGGCTCGCAGACTCGAGCCCACGCCGTACCATGACCGGTCCGATACCAGCTTGGGGCCCCACTCCGGTGGTTCTGTAACAAACACGGTAATATACAGGGTGGATTGCGGAAAAACAAGTTAGTTATAATTTACGAGCTCTTTATTGGTTATTACCCATAATCCTATTGCTATAAGGGAAATGCATAGCCTGAGCATCATATACAGGGTTACATTGCAAAGGGGTGCCAAATTTAAAAAAATAAATTTAAGAAACAATATAAAGAAGCGTCTTTTTTTATTAATTATTTTTAATAATTGTATGTAACGAAAAAAGATTACTTTAAAATATCCGAAAATAAAGTAAATAGAGAGATTACGAAAGCCGCATGGTCATTCTTCAGAGGCGTAGGTACGGCGAGCCTACAAGGACCTTACGCAGTGCACATACGGTGCAATTTTTTCATGAATTAAAATATCCACGCGTACGATTTTAAACAGCGGATAGGAATAATTAAATGTGAATTTTTTTTTTTTTGTTCTTTGCATAGTTCGATTATGTTCCTGATTCTGAGCCACTCCTAAAGATTTGGCAGTCCTTTGCAATGTAACCCTGTATGTAGCTCTAATGTAGAAATAGAAGAAGAAATAGAAAGTAGAATAACAATACTGAAACTTCTCGTTTAAAGCAACTTACTAAAACAACTTACAATATTTGAAATGTAATGTTTTAAGATTAAAAATAAATAGCTATACATATTATTATTATTATAATACCCACTAGCTGTTGCCGCGGGGCTTCACTCGCTTGCAATATGGTCTGCCACACACCATTTTATTCGCTTAGGAAATGGAACAAAAATAGTAGCCTATGTCCTTCCCTAGGGTTCAAGCTTTTTACCCTAAAATAATTCATCAAAATCGGTTCAATTTCACTACATATACAGACAGCACACAGACAGACTGAGTTACTTTTGCATTTATAACTTTATAGCTGTCCCGGCGAACTTCGCATTGCCTCTTCATAACTTTTTTTTCCGTGAATTTTTCCTATGTTTTTGTAGTTATTCTGCTATTCGGGGCGGAGACAAATCCAACAAACTAAAGATCATAAAAATCGGTCTAGCCGTTCTCGACCTATAAATCGTGTAAATAACCCGTCTTTCTTTTATATACAATGTGTATTTTCGATACTTGATCAAACAAAATGTGCGGATACTAGACCCAAAATTATCGACAAAAAAAACAATAAAAAAACTTTTTGTCAGCCATCTTTAAAACCGAGCAGTTTTAATTTTTTTTAAATTAAAATTTCTTCTTTTGTGTATTTTTTTCAAAGTAGTCTCATTTGAAAGCTAAACAGTTTATCTAACTAATAAGATATAAAAAACAGCCATACCTAACAAAAAACTTAAAAACTTCTAAAATTTGTGTAAAAAAGTTGCTTTTTTTTTATTTTTGATCTGTAACTTTAAAACTAGGTCCTTGAGGTGTACCTTTTTGTATGTTTCCTTAATCTTGATTAATTAATTGATGAATTAAGATGGCAGGCAATTTTTTTGAAAAAAATTTTTTTGTCGATAATTTTGGGTAGTATCCGCACATTTCGTTTGATCAAGTATCGAAAATACACATTGTATATATATATAGATTAATAGGGATAATCCTACAACGTTCAGCTTCTACGATATTTGGTATACATTTTCAATGCATTTATCGCTAAATCAGTGTGATTAATAAAACATTCGTTTTTTAGGGTTTCGTACCTCATAAGGACAAAAAGGAACAAAGTCAAAAGTCAAAAGTCAAAATAACATTATTGGCCCATATGGGGCAGAACATGTCTCCTTATTTTTTGGGCCCTACTACCCTGAACCCTTAAAGGATCACTTTGTTGTCGGTCTGTCTGTCACCCTCTATTTCGAGAAAGCGTGGAGGTATCGAGTTGAAATTAAAACTATATACTCAGGTCTACAGTCCCTTGAAGCTGTCAAAAAAAAAACTTAACGTAAAAAAAGATGCAGTCGTTAATGCCGCAAATAACGTAAATTCTCAAGGGAGCAAATCAAAATTTATAGGGTACTTTCCGTTGACCTAAAACTATGAAATTTGGCAAGTAATATCGTCTTATACTACAAGTACAGGGAAAAATCTAAAAACTATACATTATTAATTAAATTCTGTAAAAAATTGTTATGAAAATGCGAGACTCGATCCCTGAACTATTTATAATATTTTACAACAAATTTTTGGAATGGAGGCCACGTACCGTCAAGCGCAGCGTAAGACGTCCTTCCACTAGGTGGACAGACGACCAGATAAAGGTTGCAGGAAGCCGCTGGATGCAGGCCGCTTCTAACCGGCCAATCTGGAAATCACTAGGGGAGGCCTATGTTCAGCAGTTGACGTCCTGTGGCTGTAATAATGATGATGATGATGATGACAAAATCATCATCATCCCTACAAATTTGTAGGGAACTGCGAGTCCGACTCGCACTTGTCTGGTTTTTCACTATCATGTATCAAATCCACATTGTAATTTCTTTTATTTTCTGTATTAAAATAATGTATGTATGGTTCGGAATATATTTTTCCCTTTTTATTTTATTCAAATATTATGTTATCTTGACTATCACTCATGGCTCACATCAAACAAAAATAATTCAACATAATATGAGTATTCTTCAAATTATTACAGTAAATTTATTTAACGTACAAAAGATAAATACGAAGGCTTACTTATTATGTATTATAAAAATAAATATTATCAGCTGATAAATGAAAGCCGTTTTACTGAATTTCTTGTTTAAAGAGAGGATCTTTTTCGGGTACGATTTGATTACGATACTAAGGGCCAGTTTCACCACTTGCTGATAAGTTCCTAACCTATCTGACACTTTTTTGACAAGTTATTGTATGGGTTATCTGTCAAAACAAGTGCCAGATATCCGGAACTTATCAGCAAGTGATGAAACTGGCCCTAAGTCTATTAGCATGAAAACTTGGTCATTGACTGATTACTTTCCTCGAGTTGGCACCACATTCTATAAATAGAGACTCAACATCTTCATCATCATAATCAGCCTACGTCAGTCTACTGCTGGATATAGGCCTCTCCCATTGAAGGCCACTGAGCCCAGCCCACGTCTATACTTTTTAATCCACCGCCAACAACCTTGGGTATATCTTTGCTCCACCTTTTCGGAGGGCGCCCTACGCTGAGCTTGCCTAGTTGCTGTCTCCACTCAAGAACACCGCATCGGTTATCGGTTGTACGGGATATGTGACCGGCCCACTGCCACTTCAGTTGAGCTATATTGATTACTATAGTTTTCTGTCGGAAATTCCGATCATAACTCTTTCCATAGCTCGCTGAGTAACTTTGAATTGGTGTACTAGTCGTGAGTGCCTAAGTCTCGGCTCCGTACGTCATGACAGGCAGTACACACTCGTTGACATTTGTGAAGAACTTTAGGGAGATTACGTCCTCTGGTCATACCCCGCGATGTAGGTAGATAGGTTTAGACTGCTGATTCTGTACTTGGATCGTCACGATTGCAGCTTTTATAAGCATATCAATACATTTCGTATAAGCATAGTATGTTTTGTAATAATTAGTCTTATATGTACGAGTACCAAGGAATCTTCTTCAGACATTTTCGAAATTTAATTTCCTCCGGGTCTCTACTTGGACAAGCCCGCGGGCTGTAAATTACAAAAAAGAATAATTTTCATTTTAAAGGTTTTTAATAACATAATTTTTATAATAGTACCCCGTTCCCCACACTCAATGTTGAAACAATTTTCGGTTTAATGTTTTATTACCATTAAAGAAAATAGGAAGAGAGATGGAAATGTTCAGTATTTTCCCGCTTTTTATTAAATATGGTGAGGTAACGTTCAATCTTGTTTTTTTATTATTATTTTCCAATCTCATTCCAAAATATTACTTTACGAATACCTAATGAATTATTAATGTACTTTTCAATTGTTACCATAAAAGTAAGGCGAGATTGGACGTTTGTGTATGTAAGTATACCTTATTACATCTGTGTAAGACAAATTATTTGAAAACAAGGAAAAACGTAGATAACGTTAGCAACATAAATATAAGATCCTGCCGATATTTATATTATGCTATTATTTCATTCCTTTTTTCTAAAGACCTTTACATTTTGTTTTCTGAGCATCTATTTAACCTTATTTATTTACAAGTATTTGTAAATTTTTCTGGATTAATAAACATGGTATTTTTGCAATAGAATTTAAGTCAATAAACTAAATTTTATTTCGTACCCAACTAAGAAAAACACGTTACTTTTTTAAATCACTACATTATTTTATACTTACCTTTTATTTATATCATACTAAAACACAAAAACTATTCTTATTATTGGTTTAGTTTATTTTGATGACAGCTCCTTGTGTACGTAAACTCCATTGACACACGACCCCATTGGTGTAGTGACTGATTTTAGCTTTGGGTCGATTCAGAAAACGACAATTTCTCAATTAACTCGAATGTGGGTGTGCTGGAACGCCCTTAGTAAAATTCATTGTGAGCCTCGTAACATATGGTTGTTAGTACTTTCCTACGAGACCATGACAATTACATTGTCTTGCATGTTATTATTGTAAGCATTATTATTTTGTAATTATTTTTAGAGTTTCAGATGTCCGATCGAAAAAACCGGAACCTTATACGATCACTCGTGTGACTGTTTGTATGTCTGTTACAGCCAACTTTCTCCGCATCTACTGGACTAATTGAATTGAAATTTGGTTCGTAAATTACCTAACTAATGTCTTGGATTACATTACACATGTCACTGGCGGGTGTTGACAAACACCTTTCCATCAAACCGCATTGGACCCGTGTGGATGGCCCAAACCACCTTGTATGTTATTGAGATGAGGCCTGTGCCCTGCAGTGGGACGCATAAAGGCTTATTTTACTTTTAATTTACCTTTTTAAGAAAATAGATGAAAGTTTACCATTCCCGCTTGATTTCCATAACTTCAGATCCTAAATATTTGAAAAAATTAAATTAATTACTTATAGATTACAGGAGAACCTATAAGAATTACCAAACCCTTTACGCGAGTTTAATTCGCACTTGTCCTATTTTTTTTAAATTACTAAATTGTGTTTGACCAATTGAGATACCTACCTAACTTGTTAATGCTGACATTCTAAAATGTGCTACGGCACTACTTAATCCAAAATATTATATTGTGCTTAAATATGCTTTAGGGTTGCCTCTGAACCTCTGTGTGTTTGTTATGGACTGAATCATTTTCATAACAATTTTTGCCACCGATTAGTACACCAATTTGACGACCGTCTGGTGTAGTGGTTCGCGCCCCGGACTATAAAGCCAGCGGTTGCGGGTTCGAATCCCGCAAGGGGCAAAATGTTTGTGTGATGAGCACGAGCATTTGTACCTAAGTCATGGATGTTTATAAAAGTATTTAAGTATGTTTATCCGTTATCTAGTCGCCTTAGTACAAGCTTTGCTTAGTTTGGGGCTAGACAATTGGTGTGATTGTGTAAACAATTATTTATTTATTTAATTAACTAGCCCCAACTATCAAATAATTTGTGACCGAACTTACCAGAGCTTGTAGGTATAATGGCGACGAGAACTCATATTACTTACTATATTTAATCCTTACATGCAAGTTCGATTGATACAAGTTCAAGTTTAACTCGCATGGAGAGGGTTTCGTAGTTATCCCAAAACCAAAATTTAGCATTGTAGTTGACAAACGTGTTCTACTCCCATACAGCTACAAATGTGAATTTGTACTCATAATATTAAGAGATTTATCATGTTATTTCCAGACTAAGGACATTTTATAGGTTTCCTGTAACCTACAACTAGAGTTTTGGAGATTGAAGCGAGATGGGTAATTTTCATTTTTTAATAGCAGTCAAACTGTTTATTTTAAAATAACAAAAATATTTATTTGAGACCCTTACAAACAAAACCTTTTATTTGATATGACACACTCTCACAGTTCGCAGTTTTTTATTTAAATTTTATGAATAGGAGAATAGGATGATGAAGGAGAAGTGACTCTCAATTTAAAAACTTATTTATTTACTTTACACGTCGGTGTTTCGATCCCATAATCATATACAGGATATATTTCAAGGTAGTGCCAAATTTAAAAAATAAGGTCTATATAACAATATAAAAATACAAATTTATCGTAATTAATTTCAGTCGTCGTATTTTTGGAGTAAAATATACTTTAAAATTTCCGAAAAATAAAAACGTGAGATGCGCTGTCATTTATCAGAGATCACAGGCGTACGCCGACGCCGCTCCAACAAGAACCTCATGCAGTGCACATACGGTGCAATTTAATCGAGTAATCGTAAATTTTCTACGTATTCTATTTTTCAAATGCAGAATGGAAAAATAGAGTTTGTTTTTTACGTAGATCGATTTAGTTACTAATTCTTAGTAGACCCTGAAAAATTGGCACTTCCATGAAATGTGACCCTGTATGTATTACTAAATGCAACGGAACAATCTGGCTGTGACAGACGGATAGACAGAACACACGAGTAATCTTACGAGTTCTCTTTTACTCTTTTGGACTTTTGGAACCCTAAAATAAGATCTTCCAAAAGCACTTTCATCAACCGATTCCATTTGAAGAAAATCTCTTTTTTTTTACTAAGAATTGCATTCAATTTATTAGTCAGTACTAAATAATAATAAAAATTTACCCTGAGAATTAAATGACTTCTTAAAATAAAAAGTGAAATATCGACTTTAATCAAATTACTAGGAAAAACTAAAACTATGTATTACCAAAATCAGTCAATTTGGAAACCCGTTTACTTACTGAGCGTGAATCCATGTAAGCATTTCTGTCACGGCTGTGACGCATGGCGGGGCACGGGGCCCGTCTTGCAATTTTCGCGGGGCTCACGTATCCAATTGCTGCTAAGTGGCTCAAACTCGTTTATCACTCGAGTACAGTTGTGTTTAGGACCAAAGAACCACCGAGCTATAGATAGACCTATTTGAATATTAGATTTGTTGTTACCTAGGTGTACTTTTCTTGTTTTATTGCCGTAATGCATGATTGTGATATGGCTCACGTATCCAATTGCTTCTAAGTGGCCCAAATTTTATCGAAATTACTTGTGATAACTTCACATTAATTTTATTTACATTCTGTTGCACATTCCATTAACAGTTTTTAGCTAAAGCGTGGACTGGGCATGTTTAAATATATACCTACTAGTTACTAGCTCAGAAAACTTTTACAAAGAGCTACAAATTACATTACAAAGTTACATTAGAGTAACTATTGTTATTTGTCTAATGGAATATTTACTATTTATTCAATTTATTACAATCCCTTCTTGGTGAAGCTTATGCTTAGCCTTACCGATGCCTTATGCCTCAATATGCAAATTTTACTGGGCTTACGTATCCAATAGCTGGTAACTGGCTAAAACTATCCACTCGAGTAGGGTATGGTCAGCCTACTTAAAAACCGTAGTATAAGACGTTTTTGTTGGACTAATTTTGTTGTTAGTTATGTCTGTTTCTGTGCTGAAATACATGTTAAAACATCGAGGTTTGTCTTGAATATGTTTAAGCGATTAGTTAGTATTCCGATACACATCTACTCCATGTGTTTTTGAGTGGAGATCGCGACTTGGCAAACGCAGTGTAGGGCTCCTTCCAACACGGTGAATCAATGATACTCGTATACACAAAAATATTGGCAGAGAGTAGAAAATAATAACCGAGGATGGAGCTCTGTGGCGTGCATTATTAGAAGAGGTCTATTTCCAGCAGTGGATGGTTGTGGGCTGATTATGATGATATCTATTTGTTGTTACGTGGCTTAAACTTTTGTTTTGTTTAATGTTTGTAAGTTAAGTAGGATTTACGAGTACAAGGAGACCATAGTCGTCAATATAGCTTTAAAAAAAACAATTTGTAGGTTATTTACACTTTTGTGACGATTGAATAAGTAAGTATACCGCGCCTTCTGATTGGGTAAGGATCAGTAACTTATCCAGCAGTGTAGTTTCTCGAGGCGGATACAACGATACATACCTATAGGTACCTACGTTAAATTTAAAAAAATTAAAATGGGTTTAATAAATTATAATTATTATATGCATGCACAGTTGTTAAACTAATTTATTAAGATGATTAATTGTTTGTGATGGCCTGCTAAAGGTGCTACAGCCTAACATCGAAATCTTCTGGCTAGTTTAAAAGCATTAGTAACATAATCTAAATGCTAGAAACTCCTTTATCACACGCTCCAGTGCATTTCTGAACAGAACCACAATAAGCAATAACAACTGTTGTTACAGACCCAAGTTTGGCTCGAAATTAATTGTTAGGGAAGAGTTAGGGGTAGAATAGTTTGGTAATCGATTGCTTAGTCTTAGATTTATAGATAGGTATCTAACATTCGTGCTAGACATACCCAAGTATTAAACCTTCGACAGCTTCGACATTATTTATAATCGTACTATAAAATCTGAATGTTTGTAAGTATCATTGAAATAGATGCCATTTCTTGAAAATTACACATTACGTTTATTATTTCGAACCACGATTCTCTTGTACCTTGTATTAAAATAGTAACGGTACCTACTCGGTAGATATATACAAAGGGAAACAATGCCCCTGCTTGAGAGGATTGTACTGAACTTCTTACGGAATCTACAAAGTTTCGAAAGATTAAGTCCATTAACAAACTTTCTAGTAAAACTACACTCTGAGCAGAGGGTGGACTTGGTGTCTTAAAACGAAAATCCAATCTTGTTGATCAAAAGTGTGAAACTCTAAAATCTGGAATGTTAATTAAACATATAGGCACTTTAGTACATAGGTGTCTAATGCTGACTTATGTATTATTATGTATGTTCAGCGATCATTTGTTACCAGGTTAACCGATTTCGATATTTCTTTTTTTGTTCGAAAGGGAATACTTTCGGAATGGTCCCATATAAATTTGATCAAGTTGTGATGATGGGATCTATAAGAAAATCATCAAACTTTGCATGAACTCCATACCGTGCCAACTGATTTTCAACCGACTTCAAAAAAGAAGGAGGTTCTCAATTCGTCGGTATCTTTTTTTTTATTTTTTTTTATGTATGTTCAGCGATCATTCGTTACTGCGTTGACCGATTTCGATAATTATTTTTTTGTTTGAAAGGTAATACTTTCAGAATGGTCCCATACAAATTTGGTTAAATTCTGATGATGGGATCTATAAGAAAATCATCAAATATTGCATAAACTCCGTACCACGCCAACTGATTTTAGTATCTATCTTACCTATATCTCTGCCAAATGTAGACCGATTTTGATGATTCTTTTTTTAATGAATAGCTTATACTTCAAAGATACTATAATAAAAATTTTGGAAAAATAGGAAATAAAATCGGTGTTCAGCAGTTAAATTATGTTTGCACTCGTAAGATTTGTTTTGATTAGCATTTATCACTAAAATGGATGAAATAAGTTAATTTTATAAAAAAATAAAAACTGACTTCAAAAAACTAAAACGCTAAAAATAATCTTAACACTTAAGTACCTAATCAGTTACTTTTGGAGTCGGTGCCAGTCAATGAGAGACCAATGTTTTCGTTTGCACCGACTCCAAAAGTAACTGATTAGGTACATAAGTGTTAAGATTATTTTTAGCGTTTTAGTTTTTTGAAGTCGGTTTTTTGTACCTATGTTGCCCAATATCTTCGGCATTTGTGAACTGATTTTGATGATTCTTTCTTTATCGAATAGCTTATACTTTAAAGATGGTATATTAAAAAAAAATTGGAAAAATTTCACCTCTAAGGTGGGAAAAATAAGGGATGAAATCGGTGTTCAGCCGTTAACTTATGTTTGCACTCAAATGATTCGTTTTGTTGAGGATTATCACTGCATGTATCACTAAAAATAGATGAAATAAGTAAATTTTATAAAAAAAAGTAAACCGACTTCAAAAAACTGAAAAGCTAAAAATAATATCAACACATAAGTACCTAATCAGTTACTTTGGGAGTCAGTGCAAACGAAATCAAAGATACTGACGAATTGAGAACCTTCTCCTTTTTTGAAGTCGGTTAAAAACGAAAATCCAATCTTGTTGATCAAAAGTGTGAAACTCTAAAATCTGGAATGTTAATTAAACATATAGGCACTTTAGTACACAGATGTCTAATGCTGACTTATAAATAAATAAATATAAATATTAGACAACATCACATACATTGCTCTGATCCTATAATAAGTAGCTTAAGCACTTGTGTTACAGAAATCAGAAACAACGACGGTACCACAACACCCAGACCCGAGACAATATAGAAAGTTATTATACTACATTGACCGACCGGGAATCGAACCCGGAACCTCAGAGATAGAAGTCCGGTATGCTCGCCTCTCGGCTACGGAGGTCGTCAATAGGACATCTTTAATTAAAATAGTGTGACATTTTATATTGTAATTAGTTTATTATATACATAAACAATGTATCAGGTCCTTACATATGAAATTGCAGTTCAGTATCAAAAAAATTAATCAACTTTTTTAAAATAAATTATTATTTAATCAATCGAAGTATGCGCCGTTGTTATCGATATACTTCTGCCATTTTATAGGCAGATCATTGATCTATTTGGAAAAAAAAACCAAGTTGGGGCAAGATCTGGAGAGTATGGTGGGTGACGCAAAGGTTCCAGTCGCAGCTTCTCTAACTTGGCGACCGTTTGATGTGCAGTGTATGGTCTAGCGTTATCCTGAAGGAGCAGTGGGCTAGAGCAACTCACCAGTCTCGGTTGTTTAATGGCGAGCTTTTCCATCATTGTTTGCAATTGTTGGCAATACAAGTCTGCAGTATTCGTCTGGCCTGATCTCAAGAAGCTGTAGTGAATAATACCAGCACTGGTCCACCAAACACTAACCAGAATCTTCTTTTTAGACAGTTTTCGCTTAGGGCAAGGTTTTGCCGGCTCTCCAGGGTTAAGCCATTATGATGATCGCTTCCGATTGTCGTACAGGATCCATTTCTCATCAAAAGTCATGATACGGTTACAAAATCCTCTCATTATTGTGACGATTGAGCAAAGAAACGCAACAAGCGACGAGTGTTTGTTGGTTTGCTTCAGTCAATTCGTGCGGTACCGACTTTTTGAGTTGTTTGACTTTTCCGATTTGGCCCAAATGGATAAGTATCGTTTTGTCACTTACGCCGAAGGCTTCTGCTAATTCAGAAGTGGTTTAAGATGGATCCGCTTCCACTATCGTTTTCAATTCTTCGATATTCACTTGAGTATCAGGTCGTCCACGAGGCTCATTGTGTAAATCGAAATTTCCAGAACGAAAACGTTGAAACCAAAAACGCACCGTTCGTTCGTTAGCGGTGCCTGGTCCGTACACGTCGTTAATTCTTCGAGTCGTTTCTGCAGCACTGGTGCCACGGTGGAACTCGTATTCGTAAATATCGCGAATTTTCAATTTGTCGTTGTCGTTGTTGTTGTTAGAGCAATGTTGAACCTCAAACAAATGATGTGAAAAAAAAAAATTCGAATTTTGAGACAATATTTTCTGGCTTAATTTCAAAATAAATTTGAATTTGGAATTCCTAATCAAACGCAAGATATTTGATGTTAAAGTTGCCAGCATTGCGTATCGGCAATTTCATATGTAAGAACCTAATATGTATGAAATACGAAGAGCTGAGCTGAAGAGCATGCTGTTATCGACGCGAGGTATTCAACTAGGTAGGTCTTTTAACTGCATGTACCTAACTATGATATTAACGGCACGTCAAATTGTAGGTACCTACTTACTGTTTAACAACTTAAAATCCAAAAGAAGTGATGACAAATTTTATTTGACTATTTGTTTATTTTAGAAAACCAACTATTCTCAGTACCTAAAAATTATTAAAAGTATATTATTTTTACATTTCAAAAAGTGAAATAAACATTGTGGTTTTCAGTGTACTAAGTATTATTACATAATTATGCTAATGAATAAATCAGCTGTATTTTTTATACCTATATAAAATATGTTTTTTAATTAATTTGATTGTAAGTTACAGGTATTGTTAATTCTTATTGAAATCACAATGCGTGAGACTGGGTCACCCAGTATCTTACATAATTGACTTCAATAAAGGCGGTTTAATTTAAAACATTACAATTCTATGCTATGCATGTCCTTTTTTTAAATAATAGTACTACTGATTTGGTATTATAGTAGTACGGTCAGGACTTATACTTGCCTTCGCTTTTTCCTACTAGAGGTCAATTGCTAAATGTCGCTTTGGGTGCTAGGAGCAGAGCCACTGCCGACTGGGTGGATAAAAGTTTTGCAGGTGAAGCTTCGAGTGCAGTTGGAGAGGCGCCCGGACAGGATATACCGTGTGAACAGAGTGAGGCTATTGTTTCTGTGCATCCCATCCCTCCTGTGGTGGACCACGTACACATGCCACACAGAGTTTGCCGGAAGCTATTGCTACTGTAGCAGCAGTCAACCTTTCTCCTCAGCCGCATGAAAATGATTCGAATTCTCGATGTCCAGGCTATGGTAAACCTTAATAAGACAAGTCACCTTTACCCCTTCACCTTTTTCTGAGCTTACCCCTTTATTTTTATCATCTTTATATGCACATTTTTAATATTAATAGCAATTTGAAAACTTTAATAACATAAATTTGCGTATAGATCTTCTAACTAATAGCACATCAGTATATCATGTGTAACCTAGGTGCCTACCTAATGATCGCAAAACCTCAGGGGCCTAACCAATGAGCTCTAAAATAATGCATGGCCTCTTAAAACAGCTAGTACCTACTTGTTTTTTATTTCTTAGAGAAACCAAGCTAACCATGTTCTCTTTTAGCAGTATTACTTCAGCTATCTTATGTTTTTTTCTGTTTGGTTTGACGTAAAAACAAGACGCCTACATAATATTTAGCGTTCATGGTTAGGATCCTAACTGTATTAAGAGCTCATAGTTAGGCCCCTGCATAGAGTTTGACATAAAAACAACTACATAAGTACAGTTTCAAGTTCATGCTGAGTTAAGTGTGGTAAATCTTTATCTACATATTTTGTGACTCATTAATACTCATTACATTTATTACATTACATTTATTCAGTATATATGCCCTCTTCCGGGCACTTATACACGTCCCAAAATATAGCTTTACCCTACTACCGCTTCGGGACTACATATCGGCTGGTGATGAGAAGAAACGGCGCAACAAACTCAGTCACCTTTGTCAGCCTTTTTTACAGGAAATACAATTACAAGACATGAAGTAAGTGCGAGCTAAGCAGGTTAAGTCCATGCACTCTTGTCGTTCAAATAATCGTCTACCTTATAATACCCTTTTTTCATAAGGTTTTTTTTAATGTGAATTTTGAACTCATGTACAGGTAGTTCAACAAGAGTCTGTGGAACTTTATTAAAAAATTTAATACATTTCCCCAAGAATGAATTACCAACTTTGTGTAGTCTGAAGCTCGGAACGGCAAGTTTATTTTTATTACGAGTATTATAATGATGAAAATCACTTTTTAAGCTAAACAAACTTAGATTTTTTCGAACGTACATAATATTTTCAAAAATGTATTGAGAGGCTACTGTTAATATATTAATATCTTTAAAAATCTCCCTCAGAGAGTCACGAGGTCCAAGACAGTATATTGCACGTTCGGCTCTTTTCTGCAACACAAAGATTGATTCAATGTCAGCAGCAGAGCCCCATAGCAGTAAACCATACGACAACAAACTATGAAAATAACTAAAGTATATTAGTCTTGCCGTTTCGACATCAGTTAAAAGCCTTATTTTCCTCACTGCATAAGCCGCTGAACTGAGCCTTCCTGACAGGGCAACTATATGGGGACCCCATTGGAGCCGGGAGTCTAATGTAATTCCCAAAAAAATTTTGGAATCGACTGCATCTACTTATATGATCGTCTGATCGTCTGACATTTTAATATGCGTACTGACCTGCCTCACATTGGGCATAGTGAATTTAATGCATTTAGTTTTGTTTGCATTTAGCAACAGGTTGTTAGCTGTAAACCAGCGTACTACTTGAGAGAGAGCACTATTTACATCGTCAAAGGCAGCTTTACCTCTGTCAGTTTTAAAAATCAATGATGTATCATCTGCAAACAATACTATCTCACAAAGATCTTTAGTGAAGTAAGGAAGGTCATTTATATAGATTAGGAATAATAGAGGTCCCAATATAGAGCCCTGGGGCACACCCATGCGTATTGGAGCTCCATAAGAGTCAGTTCCATTGACATTAACTTTTTGAATTCTATCTGTGAGGTATGACTCTAACAATTTACCTGAATCATTTGAGACACCATAATGCCGTAATTTCATTAATACAGTCTACTAATATGCGAAGACCAAATTTGACCAAGTTTAGTAGTAACTACACAGGATTACTTCATCTGATAGACTGTCAATAGTACTCGAATTACTCGGTTAATAAATTAATTCTCTATAAGTAAATAACGAAAATTTGTGAGATTAGGTCAAAAATTGCAAAAAAAAGCATAATTTTTACGTTTATATGGTCATTTTATTAGAAGAAGACGTCTAAATTGTAGCTATAACCGCAAAAAAGATAAATTATTACTTGCCTAGCGAAGTGAAATTTCTTTGCTTACTTACACCAGTGAGCGTGAGCAATCTGTCCATTAACTTTCATATCAGCCTTAATTAAGTCAAGTCATCCTTTCACTCGACAGCTATTAATTTAACGCCTAGCAACTGCGTCTTATAATTTTCTGCAATACCCAGTCAACTGAGTAGGTATTGCAGGATTTGTAGCCCGTGTGCTATTTAGTTAACATTTATTATTATTATTAATTTTGAAGATCCACTCTAGATATTAACTTTGTAATAGAAAAAGAATTAGTTACCTAATAATTTTAAACCCCCTGACTAAAAGGAGTTAAGTAACTAAAGAAAATCTGTGAGGCTGCATGCAATTTGTTTCCCTGCAGCCCTGCCCTGATGATGATGATGATGATGCATACTATGATTAGGTCTACGACGGCTCTTAATGGCCCGACCATAGAAACCTTTGCTCCAATAGTTATTTCAAACGTTAAATCAATCATCATACCTCTAACAATAAACATATTATAATAAAAAATAAAAAAACTATCTTGAATAGTGTCCACGAATTGCCAAAACTAGAGCAAGTAACTATGTCTTATTTTCCAATAAACCCCGTCGATATTTTAAATTAATAAACGCTAGGTAGCGGAAAGAATCTGCCGAGTCCTGGACGGCGTCCAAGGTACAGCTGTTTTGGCGCTCCCAGACCTATGTCGGGAACGTGACTGCAGCCAAGGATTTCTCTTACTTCCTTTTTCGTTGGACTTCAATTCTTTTGTTACTGCTATTGCTGCAAATTTTCGTTTAGAATATGGTATAACACATTTTTAACTAAGATTTTACTCGCTCGTAAGTATAAATACAATATAAATATGCGTCAAGCAACACACTAATTCTTCTTCTTCTTAATCTCGTGTCGAAGACAACTAAATACTTTTATGTGACAAATACCTAGCCGCGCCTCGCCTCGCGGTCAGCGTTTTCAGTGGCGTACGTTTTCGCGTGTGCAGGTTAGGCACGTATGCTCATCTCTTGACATATCTTCCATGTCCACGCGGGATATGACAAGAGATAGGCTATTGTTTGGGGGAAGCTCCGCACTCACATCTGTTGTTAAAGTTGTCAATGTAAGCCCAGCATCTTGTCCTTAAATCGACCGACCTGAACCCACTGCCTGTTGAGGGTTTTCCTGGAGGGCCTGGCAAGGATTTGCCGACTTGAAGACTTACTGATGGCAGAAATAACGAGATTGGACCAATTGTCATAGTCGGATTTTAAGGGATTAACATCCTTGTATCCTAGTACTTGGTACCAGACAGAGAATCCAACCCTTTGCATTCAAGGCTAATCAACGCGCCGCTCTGCCAATCACCTTATGTAGTCATCAATCTGTCGGTCGTCGGGTAATTGTATAGTATAAAAGTGTTTCATGAAAACTACCCAAAACTGGGACGATTCATCGCGGTTAATTTGCCAGTACGGTCGCTGTCGTGATCTTCTTGCGGGAAAAAGTAATTCACACAAAAAAGTAGGTGATCTACGCGTTTAGTTTATAACTATTATCTGGTGGTTTGGTATATTTTACTAATATTGCTGCACGCTCGCTGTGCTGCCGCTGCAAACTTGCGGAGAGCCCGGTGTGCTGTCGCCACGTTTCGAATAAATCAACAGTGTGATTACGCTCTAAAACTATTAAAAATCTCGGAACATACATAACTCCTTATTCGTATACTAATTAATACTTCTTTTTTATTGATCTGACCATCGATTTTTGCATTATTTTAGATTTATGTGTTGTTAACTTTATTAAAAATTTTGCTATCGTTATCTCGTAATAGTTCTTGTAATGTTTTATAGTTGGTATTATGTGTCTATGAAGAAAACTCAGTTTCTATATTCATCATCATCATAATTTCAGCCATAGGACGTCCACTGCTGAACATAGGCCTCCCCCATTGACACCTGTGTGAACTTAGCACCCGACTTTGGAAAAATTTAACTTACTTTGGTTTATTTGGAAGAATTAGGTAGGTAGTTGATTGTAGTGAAGCCAATTTCGTTTGTAGTAATTCCAAAAAAAAATTAAAAATTACGAAAAAAAATGCGTCCCCCGAGATTGCGAAAACTAACTTTTTCCGATTGTATCTTATAGAGGAACGTTTGTAGTGGATTGTAGTGAAATTGATTTCGTTTGTAGTAGAACAGAAAAATTAAAAAAAAATATGAAAGATTCAGATACGTAGTTTTTTGTAAGTCGATTTTAAATGCTTATAAGTCTACTACAAACGCTAAAAATGATTGCAAAACGTTCCTAGAGGTTGGCAGAGGATTGTAGTGAAAGAATTTTCGTTTGTAGTAGAACAGAAAAATTATAAAAAAATATCAAAGATCAAGTATTTTTCAGATACGTTGTTTTTAGTAAGTCGATTTTAAATGCTTATAAGTCTACTACAAACGCTTAAAATGATTGCAAAAGGTTCCTAGAGGTTGGCAGAGGATTGTAGTGAAAGAATTTTCGTTTGTAGTAAAACAGAAAAATTATAAAAAAATATCAAAGATCTAGTATTTTTCAGATACGTTTTTTTTAGTAAGTCGATTTAAAATGCTTATAAGCCTACTACGAACGCTAAAAATGATTGCAATACGTTCGTAGAGGTTGGCAGAGGATTGTAGTGAATGAATTTTCGTTTGTAGTAGAACAGAAAAATTATAAAAAAATATCAAAGATCTAGTATTTTTCAGATACGTTTTTTTTAGTAAGTCGATTTAAAATGCTTATAAGCCTATAACGAACGCTAAAAATGATTGCAATACGTTCCTAGAGGTTGGCAGAGGATTGTAGTGAAAGAATTTTCGTTTATAGTAGAACAGAAAAATTATAAAAAAATATCAAAGATCTAATATTTTTCTGATACGTTTTTTTTAGTAAGTCGATTTAAAATGCTTATAAGCCTACTACGAACGCTAAAAATGATTGCAATACGTTCCTAGAGGTTGGCAGAGGATTGTAGTAAAAGAATTTTCGTTTGTAGTAGAACAGAAAAATTTAAAAAAAATATGAAAGATTCAGATACGTAGTTTTTTGTAAGTCGATTTTAAATGCTTATAAGTCTACTACAAACGCTAAAAATGATTGCAAAACGTTCCTAGAGGTTGGCAGAGGATTGTAGTGAAAGAATTTTCGTTTGTAGTAGAACAGAAAAATTATAAAAAAATATCAAAGATCAAGTATTTTTCAGATACGTTGTTTTTAGTAAGTCGATTTTAAATGCTTATAAGTCTACTACAAACGCTTAAAATGATTGCAAAAGGTTCCTAGAGGTTGGCAGAGGATTGTAGTGAAAGAATTTTCGTTTGTAGTAAAACAGAAAAATTATAAAAAAATATCAAAGATCTAGTATTTTTCAGATACGTTTTTTTTAGTAAGTCGATTTTAAATGCTTATAAGCCTACTACGAACGCTAAAAATGATTGCAATACGTTCCTAGAGGTTGGCAGAGGATTGTAGTGAAAGAATTCTCGTTTGTAGTAGAACAGAAAAATTATAAAAAAATATCAAAGATCTTGTATTTTTCAGATACGTTTTTTTTAGTAAGTCGATTTAAAATGCTTATAAGCCTACTACGAACGCTAAAAATGATTGCAATACGTTCCTAGAGGTTGGCAGAGGATTGTAGTGAAAGAATTTTCGTTTGTAGTAGAACAGAAAAATTATAAAAAAATATCAAAGATCTAGTATTTTTCAGATACGTTTTTTTTAGTAAGTCGATTTAAAATGCTTATAAGCCTACTACGAACGCTAAAAATGATTGCAATACGTTCCTAGAGGTTGGCAGAGGATTGTAGTGAAAGAATTTTCGTTTGTAGTAAAACAGAAAAATTATAAAAAAATATCAAAGATCTTGTATTTTTCAGATACGTTTTTTTTAGTAAGTCGATTTAAAATGCTTATAAGCCTACTACGAACGCTAAAAATGATTGCAATACGTTCCTAGAGGTTGGCAGAGGATTGTAGTGAAAGAATTTTCGTTTGTAGTAGAACAGAAAAATTATAAAAAAATATCAAAGATCTAGTATTTTTCAGATACGTTTTTTTAGTAAGTCGATTTTAAATGCTTATAAGCCTACTACGAACGCTAAAAATGATTGCAATACGTTCCTAGAGGTTGGCAGAGGATTGTAGTGAAAGAATTTTCGTTTGTAGTAAAACAGAAAAATTATAAAAAAATATCAAAGATCTAGTATTTTTCAGATACGTTTTTTTTAGTAAGTCGATTTAAAATGCTTATAAGCCTACTACGAACGCTAAAAATGATTGCAATACGTTCCTAGAGGTTGGCAGAGGATTGTAGTGAAAGAATTTTCGTTTGTAGTAGAACAGAAAAATTATAAAAAAATATCAAAGATCTAGTATTTTTCAGATACGTTTTTTTTAGTAAGTCGATTTAAAATGCTTATAAGCCTACTACGAACGCTAAAAATGATTGCAATACGTTCCTAGAGGTTGGCAGAGGATTGTAGTGAAAGAATTTTCGTTTGTAGTAAAACAGAAAAATTATAAAAAAATATCAAAGATTCAGATACGTAGTTTTTTAGTAAGTCGATTTAAAATGCTTATAAGCCTACTACGAACGCTAAAAATGATTGCAATACGTTCCTAGAGGTTGGCAGAGGATTGTAGTGAAAGAATTTTCGTTTGTAGTAAAACAGAAAAATTATAAAAAAATATCAAAGATTCAGATACGTAGTTTTTTAGTAAGTCGATTTAAAATGCTTATAAGCCTACTACGAACGCTAAAAATGATTGCAATACGTTCCTAGAGGTTGGCAGAGGATTGTAGTGAAAGAATTTTCGTTTGTAGTAAAACAGAAAAATTATAAAAAAATATCAAAGATCTTGTATTTTTCAGATACGTTTTTTTTAGTAAGTCGATTTAAAATGCTTATAAGCCTACTACGAACGCTAAAAATGATTGCAATACGTTCCTAGAGGTTGGCAGAGGATTGTAGTGAAAGAATTTTCGTTTGTAGTAGAACAGAAAAATTATAAAAAAATATCAAAGATCTAGTATTTTTCAGATACGTTTTTTTAGTAAGTCGATTTTAAATGCTTATAAGCCTACTACGAACGCTAAAAATGATTGCAATACGTTCCTAGAGGTTGGCAGAGGATTGTAGTGAAAGAATTTTCGTTTGTAGTAAAACAGAAAAATTATAAAAAAATATCAAAGATCTAGTATTTTTCAGATACGTTTTTTTTAGTAAGTCGATTTAAAATGCTTATAAGCCTACTACGAACGCTAAAAATGATTGCAATACGTTCCTAGAGGTTGGCAGAGGATTGTAGTGAAAGAATTTTCGTTTGTAGTAGAACAGAAAAATTATAAAAAAATATCAAAGATCTAGTATTTTTCAGATACGTTTTTTTTAGTAAGTCGATTTAAAATGCTTATAAGCCTACTACGAACGCTAAAAATGATTGCAATACGTTCCTAGAGGTTGGCAGAGGATTGTAGTGAAAGAATTTTCGTTTGTAGTAAAACAGAAAAATTATAAAAAAATATCAAAGATTCAGATACGTAGTTTTTTAGTAAGTCGATTTAAAATGCTTATAAGCCTACTACGAACGCTAAAAATGATTGCAATACGTTCCTAGAGGTTGGCAGAGGATTGTAGTGAAAGAATTTTCGTTTGTAGTAAAACAGAAAAATTATAAAAAAATATCAAAGATTCAGATACGTAGTTTTTTAGTAAGTCGATTTAAAATGCTTATAAGCCTACTACGAACGCTAAAAATGATTGCAATACGTTCCTAGAGGTTGGCAGAGGATTGTAGTGAAAGAATTTTCGTTTGTAGTAAAACAGAAAAATTATAAAAAAATATCAAAGATCTTGTATTTTTCAGATACGTTTTTTTTAGTAAGTCGATTTAAAATGCTTATAAGCCTACTACGAACGCTAAAAATGATTGCAATACGTTCCTAGAAGTTGGCAGAGGATTGTAGTGAAAGAATTTTCGTTTGTAGTAGAACAGAAAAATTATAAAAAAATATCAAAGATCTAGTATTTTTCAGATACGTTTTTTTAGTAAGTCGATTTTAAATGCTTATAAGCCTACTACGAACGCTAAAAATGATTGCAATACGTTCCTAGAGGTTGGCAGAGGATTGTAGTGAAAGAATTTTCGTTTGTAGTAAAACAGAAAAATTATAAAAAAATATCAAAGATCTAGTATTTTTCAGATACGTTTTTTTTAGTAAGTCGATTTAAAATGCTTATAAGCCTACTACGAACGCTAAAAATGATTGCAATACGTTCCTAGAGGTTGGCAGAGGATTGTAGTGAAAGAATTTTCGTTTGTAGTAGAACAGAAAAATTATAAAAAAATATCAAAGATCTAGTATTTTTCAGATACGTTTTTTTTAGTAAGTCGATTTAAAATGCTTATAAGCCTACTACGAACGCTAAAAATGATTGCAATACGTTCCTAGAGGTTGGCAGAGGATTGTAGTGAAAGAATTTTCGTTTGTAGTAAAACAGAAAAATTATAAAAAAATATCAAAGATTCAGATACGTAGTTTTTTGTAAGTCGATTTTAAATGCTTATAAGTCTACTACAAACGCTAAAAATGATTGCAATACGTTTCTAGAGGTTGGCAGAGGATTGTAGTGAAAGAATTTTCGTTTGTAGTAGAACAGAAAAATTATAAAAAAATATCAAAGATCCTAGTATTTTTCAGATACGTTTTTTTTAGTAAGTCGATTTAAAATGCTTATAAGCCTACTACGAACGCTAAAAATGATTGCAATACGTTCCTAGAGGTTGGCAGAGGATTGTAGTGAAAGAATTTTCGTTTGTAGTAAAACAGAAAAATTATAAAAAAATATCAAAGATCTAGTATTTTTCAGATACGTTTTTTTTAGTAAGTCGATTTAAAATGCTTATAAGCCTACTACGAACGCTAAAAATGATTGCAATACGTTCCTAGAGGTTGGCAGAGGATTGTAGTGAAAGAGTTTTCGTTTGTAGTAGAACAGAAAAATTATAAAAGATCTAGTATTTTTCAGATACGTTTTTTTTAGTAAGTCGATTTAAAATGCTTATAAGCCTACTACGAACGCTAAAAATGATTGCAATACGTTCCTAGAGGTTGGCAGAGGATTGTAGTGAAAGAATTTTCGTTTGTAGTAAAACAGAAAAATTATAAAAAAATATCAAAGATCTAGTATTTTTCAGATACGTTTTTTTAGTAAGTCGATTTAAAATGCTTATAAGCCTACTACGAACGCTAAAAATGATTGCAATACGTTCCTAGAGGTTGGCAGAGGATTGTAGTGAAAGAATTTTCGTTTGTAGTAGAACAGAAAAATTATAAAAAAATATCAAAGATCTAGTATTTTTCAGATACGTTTTTTTAGTAAGTCGATTTTAAATGCTTATAAGCCTACTACGAACGCTAAAA
Source organism: Anania hortulata (assembly GCA_963576865.1). Classification (NCBI taxonomy): domain Eukaryota; kingdom Metazoa; phylum Arthropoda; class Insecta; order Lepidoptera; family Crambidae; genus Anania; species Anania hortulata. Next base: position 12,656,656 of record OY756392.1, on the reverse strand, counting down.
ATGATTGCAATACGTTCCTAGAGGTTGGCAGAGGATTGTAGTGAAAGAATTTTCGTTTGTAGTAGAACAGAAAAATTATAAAAAAATATCAAAGATCTAGTATTTTTCAGATACGTGTTTTTTAGTAAGTCGATTTTAAATGCTTATAAGTCTACTACAAACGCTAAAAATGATTGCAATACGTTCCTAGAGGTTGGCAGAGGATTGTAGTGAAAGAATTTTCGTTTGTAGTAAAACAGAAAAATTATAAAAAAATATCAAAGATCTAGTATTTTTCCAATACGTTTTTTTAGTAAGTCGATTTTAAATGCTTATAAGTCTACTACGAACGATAAAAATGATTGCAACACGTTCCTAGAGGTTGGCAGAGGATTGTAGTGAAAGAATTTTCGTTTGTAGTAGAACAGAAAAATTATAAAAAAATATCAAAGATCTAGTATTTTTCAGATACGTTTTTTTTAGTAAGTCGATTTTAAATGCTTATAAGTCTACTACAAACGCTAAAAATGATTGCAATACGTTCCTAGAGGTTGGCAGAGGATTGTAGTGAAAGAATTTTCGTTTGTAGTAGAACAGAAAAATTATAAAAAAATATCAAAGATATTTTTCAGATACGTTGTTTTTTTGTAAGTCGATTTTAAATGCTTATACGTCTACTACAAACGCTAAAAGTAAATGAAAAATGTTCAAACGCATCGCCGGTGTTCATTTAATCATGCCACGTAGACACTTGACCAGGAACGAAATGTTAAGAGCAGTGGACAGTATTCAAGCTGGCGCTACCAAAAGTGCGGTCTCTAAATCCATAAGGACCAGTCAGAGCGTTATATCCAGGCTTTGGTCACGTTATCGTGTCACGGGGGAAGTGGTGGAACGGCACCGAGGACCTTAACGCATTACAACACATGTACAGGACCGATTCATATTAATTGCTGCACGAAGTCAACCAAATGAAACGGCGATGCAATTGGTTCAAAGGCTACAGAGAGAGTATGGTTTTCTGGTAAGCGGTCAAAATTTGAGAAGACGACTGCATGCAACGAAGGATGCACGTCAGTCAACCTTCGTGCTCGTAGGCTACTTCGGGTACCAGCGCTAAGGAGAGGCAATCGAGGAAGAAGATTACAATGGGCTATTGCACACGAAAACTGGAACCATTCTCAATGGTCACTTGTGCTTTTCACTGATGAATCCAGTTTTGGATTTCATCCTGATTCGCGAAGAGTACGCGTTTGGAGAAAACCTGGACGTTGGAATCGACTGCAGCACCTACAACAAGTTCATGCATATCAAGGTGGCACGATTATGGTTTGGGCAGGAATTCGTCTCGGCGGTAGAACGGACCTCGTTTGGAAACAAGGCAATATGACTGCTCAAAAATACCGAGATGAGGTGCCTGTAATCTTGCCCCACAGACAGCAAATGAGACAAAATTTCCAGCAAATGCACGACACTGCCTGTCCACATACGGCGCGTATCGTTACAAGTTGCGCCTGCACAATCCCCTGACATGTGATCCTATGGAACATGCCTGGGATATGCTTCAGAGAAGAGCTCTTAGAAATTTCCCTGAAGATATTGTAATGTTAGATTTTTTTTTTATTTCGTTTTATCATATTGCTAAATTCTTCATACGGATTTCTTCTCGTTTCCTACAATGTAACATGCATGAGTTTTTAATACTGCTTTAATCTATCTTAGGGAAATCTATTGTTTAAAGCTTAAGTTTTTACTCCTGAAAGACTGATTGGTGTAGAAACCTGCTAGTATTTTTTGCTTTTCTAAGTGCTTAGTCTCCGTTCTTTTCTAAGCACCGTCACATGCGATGGAACTATTGTCTGAGGCAGTGGGCCCACGTTTCTTTAGTATGTCTTCCAGGCCTTTTTCAAACGCTGCCACGGCATTTTCAGGGTTTTAAAACGAATCCCTCAACATTTATCTTTTATTTTTGTAACAAAATAAAAGTCACAAGGTGCCAGTTTGGGTCTGTAAGGAGGATGACTCACTAACTCGACACCTTCGATAGACAAATATTCGATACTCGGTCTGGCGAAGTGACCTGGAGCGTTGTTGTGGTAGAGGAGGATCATCTCGCTTCTTGGGCGCTGCTGTCTTAACATTTTTCAAGAGCACTGGTAAACAATAACTGACATAGGTACTAATCTGCTGTAACAGTACTTTTATCGTCTAAGACAATTGTTCCGAAATGCCCCGTCCGCCCATAGAATGAAGTGACAACGCCATACTTTATAATTTTTGAGTGGCACCAATCCATGGCGTTTTGCATTTTTTGTAAAACAGCTTATTGACGCTAAATGATCATGTAAGACTTTTTGTACTTGACTCATATCAATACCTAATGTTGCCCGAATCTGATGATATGTCACTCTTCTATCAGCGTCTATCATTAGCCACGTGTGTGCGGTACACGTTTGTTATCATCTTCAGTAGTCGGCGTTGAAGGACGTCCAACAGGTTCTCGGGAATCATCAGTGAGTTTGCTTCGACCACGTTTAAACTCATTAAACCAGAAGCCAATTCCCGTAACTTAACAGTAGTCGCATTTCAGTGCCGATCCGTTCCCAGTAACATTACCTACTATCTAAAACGGTATTATAAATTATCAGCACTATCCCAATAGGACTGAAAATAGAACAAATAAAACCTTATTTAGCTTTTTTCCATTTTTAGTCGCATTACCAACTGTTACAATAATTGCATTTTTTTGGTTTACGAGAATACTGTTTTAGATAGTAATGTTACTGGGAGCGGATTAAATCTGAATTGCGACTACTGTTAAATTACGGGGCTTTGTCATGGAATGCTAGTCGAAGTGTATCATCATAACATTGATATTGATTAAACCGCAGCCATTGAGAGAAAATTTTTATAGATTGCCGCACATTTGCAAAAACAAACATAAGAATTCAAACAACATTACATTTCTAACGTGCTCCATAATCGAAATTTTAATACCTATTTTTTTAATTAGCTGCTATTTTTTACTGGCCTATTCTAAAAATTTTCAGTGTGATCCACTTAATAAACCTAAAGATGGCGTTGGTAGTAACCTAACGGTCATTATCAGATGGCGTTAGTAGTTCAGTAACATTTTAGTTGATACGAATTAATATTATATTTTATGTATTTGTTCATAAAATTCTAATTTAATAATGTTAAACACATCTAGACATAAAATTAAATTACTATGTTTTTTGTAAAGTGTACCACAAGAATGCATGAGTTGTGGAATAAAGATAGGGCTCGCTTCGCTCGCCCAATAATATTAGTATTTATTTAACAATTTACAAGTATGCATACAGAATACTCGTAATCCAAAACGCACACAAGATAATTAAATAATATTATAGCAAATTGAATTAATTTCTAATGGCTATGCCCATAAATAACTATATAAATAAACATCAGAATAATTTAAATAAAAAATACTATAGTCAAATGAAATTAACATTAACAAACATGAATTAAACAAAAGATATATACATATCCAATTGACATCGCCACCGTTCCCCTCTCGAAATATTGTAATTGATAACGCATTGTAATCATTTATGATACTACCAAGCGGTGATTATCGACCATAGTTATTTCTCTGGTTACTGGTGCTTTAAAATTTTTAATGATCTTCTTTCTAGGATGTCTGTAAGGTATGGAAAGGCAAATACGCTTGAGGAAATTGCTAGTAGCAATAGCAACTAGGGATTATTTACCCGTTATTCTTTCTAGGATGTCTGTAAGGTATGGAAAGGCAAATACGCTTGAGGAAATTGCTAGTAGCAATAGCAACTAGGGATTATTAACCCGTCCAATCAAAAGCCCATCCAAGAAGCTCATGCATAATAGGAATTATTACTATAACATTTTGATATAAATCATTATATTTTGACTCTGCCAACCTCTTTACTGCTGTGTATCGCAGTAATAAATTTCATGTGTCTTTACCTTTGCTTGAGTACTACTTTTTTCTGCTTTGATTCGCTGATCTTAATACTCTTGGGCCAATTTATGTTCACATCTTGCAACGGTTTTATGTCGTTTCGCAATTGATTTCGCATACCTACCGGTAGCACATACTGAGGTATTATTGAACCTCAATTCCTCACATAGCCTCGTACCATACTACAGCACTAGTGCCTTTGTGTAACCTATCGCGGTAGCTCAGTGACTGCTGTGACTAACGTCCCTGATCACCATATATAGTGGCATAGACAAGAAGTGTGGCTACTGCTTCATAATACTAACAGCCATAGACGAGATTATTACCGATTACAGACTTGCCAAGACTTTTTGTTACGTATCTTGATTACAAGTAATTATTGCGGAGTTGTTTCTTGTGTAAGAAGGTAATAACGTCGCCACCTGTTTGACTTGCGATATTTCACACAATCACAGTTTAAGTTTTAAGCTACTACTATGCATTTCGTATTTTGATCCACTAATGTCAAAACTCTTGTGCTTATTTCTGTAAACGTCTCAAAACTGTATCGAGTCCGTGCTCAACTGATTCTGCATACTCACAGCGCATATAAAGGTATTTTCGAACTTCAATTGTATACAGAAATATTCTCGAACTGCAACTTCATCATTTGAGTAATCGTCAGTGGTAGGATCAGTGGCTAAAGAGTGGAGCAGAAGCCCTATGATTACTACGCAGTCTTTAAGGTCGCATTACTTTTCTCGAAGCATTTTAGGAAACTCGCTTTGAGCTACCGTTTAAAATGCCTCGAGCGGCGTCGAATCCACCACATGTTATTTTCGAAGCTTTAAAAGATCTACGGTTCATCGATGATAAAGGCAATGTTTTGCCGTGGGGTAACGATATTTGGCAAACAGCGACCGTTGCAATGAACGGTACTATGTCGAAGGAATACCTTTATCTTTACTTATCCCAAAACAGGAACGGTATTTTTAATAAAATCCATGGGTTTGAAACGTTGGAGTCGGCGAAATACGACAGTAATGATGACGATACGACTGATGATTCAGGGCAGGATCTAAATTGGTCTATGGGCGAAACAAAGTGCGTGTTACCTGCTTTTCGCAAAGATGTCGAAATATCGATAAAAGAATGGGCTTCTCTTAAGTCACGTGTAGTTGAATATAAAGAACGCAAATACGAGGTCCTCGTTATAGGTTGGGCAGACGCCCTGTATGATATTTTGTGGACTCATCTGAAGTTGCCTTGCCCTTTTGCGTTCAAAAATGCCAAAATTAATAGAAATCCAGGAGAGACGTTTTTGACAGTAAAAGGCAGTTGCTCAGAATGTGGTTCAAAAATACACATAATATGTCAGAATGAACCAACCGAAGAACGAACGACTTTACATGTGTCAACATTTGACACTCGTGGAGTAGCACACCAAAAAAAAAGACAGCTAAGTGGAGAAAGACGATTGCGAATCGGCAAAGAATTGCAAGGCAAATCAACTTACGCTTGGCGACGTGATGAGGCCAATAGGTTGATGGAGTTCGGGGATGCCATTCCAGCCAACATACCTTCAGAAGAAGTTGCACGCAAGGCAAAGCAGGAAGTTCGTGACAAGGATTTAGGTTTATTTAAAGTAAAATCAGCTCTTGCCTCTGTGTGGGACATGAAATACGGATTGGAGTTTAACGGCTGCATTCACGAGATTGCTCTCGATAAATTTTATTTGATGTACTGGACTCCCACCCAGTTATACATGTACAACAAGTTTATGCAGGAAGACGACGTTGGAAGCATTAGTATTGACGCTACGGGCAGTTTGGTGAAGCAAGTACCAAAACCGGATGGCTCAAAGCGCGTTGTTTACCTCTACCAAGCTGTTTGTGGATATCGTCAAAAGATATTACCATTATTCCAATTAATATCCGAGAAGCACGATACAAATACCTTGACCTATTGGATTCGAGAGTGGTTGCGTTCTGGCGGGTCGTGTCCGAAACAAGTAGTTACAGACTACTCACTGGCACTCCTTAACGCTACTTCTCTCGCGTTTAACAACACAGATCTAAAAACATACATTGAAAAATGTATTGTCTTCGACACAAACGGTTCGTCACTACGAGTGAATCCGCCACGTTGTACAATTCGACTCGACATTTCACACTTCGTCAACATGGTGGCGCGTTGGAACTGCTTCAATCGCGAGAGTCCCGAAAAGAAGGATTTCTATCTCAGATGCGTAGGCCTGCTGACGACATGTACGGAAATTAACGATTTTATTCGGTTGTGTACCGACATACTGACTATTGCTTTTGCAACGCATGAAGACATTGACGACAAACAGAGTCACTGCTTCGCAGCACAGAATCGAGTTTCAGAGCGCTTAAAATCGTATAATCTTTTTGATAACGGTGCTGACAAACTTGACGAAAATCAGGACAAACAGGAAAGTTTGTTGGAACGATTTAATGACGTTGATGAAGAGACCGAACTAGATTCAAGTGCTGCAATCGAAGCTATTTTGAAGAAAATCGAGTCAGATAGTATAAGTGACCTTAAACACGGACGATTGAATCCTTATCAGTGCTCTGCGTTCGGTTTTCGACTGTTGAAATTGGTAAAACAATTTGTTTTGTGGACTGCTGTTATGGTTGTCAATGAACCAAATAGCTCAACACTCGTAGAGTTGTCGAATGATAATGACGTACGACTTGTTTCCAGTTCAGCTCGCAGCGAAGAATATTTTCGAGAGTTGAAACATCTGGTCTTCAAAAAAGAAAAATCGATTAGAATCGATAAGTTCCTCGTTATCCACCTAAGAAACCTGGCAGGTACTGCGACATTGTTGAATACCGACACAAAGAGAAACAAAAAAACACAGCCCAAAGTAATACATTCGACGCCTCGAGTTGCTGATATGGTTGAGGAAAAAACCACCATCCGGGTCGTGGACTCTCTAACTTCCTCAATCGAAGTTTACGAGAAAAGCTCGAATCTTTTAAAACGAGACGAGTTGAAACAAGAGCGAGGATGTGATCGTCATCTGGAAGACCGTAAGTTTGATCAAGGAAATGATGGTGAAGGTAAAGGTGGATATGATCGTAAACGAGTATGTCCATATGACGGTGATGGTAAGAGTGAAGACAATCTGGAATCACAACAAGACAAGCTAGATGGTACGTCTCTTATGAATTCGCTAGAAGATATTTCGACGAAATCCAAAGAATCGTCAATGGCTTTTCTTAATGAGAACGAAGATTGGCGTGGCCTTACAAAAAAGACTGAACCGATCCATGCAGAAATGCAAGGTCGACCCAAGAAGCGAGGAAAATATCTAACACCGTGTCCAGATATACAAATAATACGACAGCGGCCAAAATTCAGTTTGACTTTGCCTCTACTTGTGAATGGTAACAGTTTGGGCCCCGCAAAAATCGGAAAACAAATTATTGCTGTACGCAACACGTGTGCATTCGACTCTACCGTGCAGAGTATGCTGGCCGCTTATCACGATTTCGCTTCATATTACGAACACATCACAAAGACGAAGATTGCTTTACATGATTTTGTAGAGACGTTGTCGAGGTCTGGTGTATGTTCGAAACTATACAACGAACGATGTGAAATTTTAAAACACACAACGCAAATAAAAAATGGAGTGTTGGATTGCGAGATCAACGTCGCTACTTTGATAGAGTCACACATTTTACCAAACACTCCGTCACTTGAGATAAAAATTCATTGCAATGATTGTCAGTACGAAAAAACAAAGATCGTCCCAGTTCTCGATCTAAATCCGGATCCGATTTTCAAAGAAGCCATGAGAGGCCTTCAGGAAGCCGTAAGTCAGTCTGCAGAATACTACGTATCTAAAATTCGAAGCGAGTGTTACTTTTGTAAAGGAAACAATGTTATTAAGACATTTGCTGGAGGAAACCATATTTTTCTCAATCTCGAGGCTGCCGAAATTGGGTTGATTGCTGCACGGCGTGGTCTAGCGAATTGCAGGAAGCAATTCACTCTTTCAGAAATCCCTGAAAATATTAACTACTGCGGTTGTCAGTACAAAATAGTTTCAGCGATCATTTTCGTTGCTGGTCATTACTACGCTTGTATAAAACGAGCGTCTGGTACGTGGGAAGAGCATAACGATCTTTGTTCATCGCAGCGAGTAATGGCCATTACCAAACGGGAAATACTGAAACTACGTCGGACCCCCTTGCTATTTTACGTCCGAATTTAGATGAAGGATTTAGTTTTATATAACAACAATGTAGACGATGGAACTGCATATAAGCTTTACACAAATTTATCTCAAAAACAATAAAAAGCATAAAAAAATATAAAAAGAAAAACAAAACAAAAATAAAAACACTATAAATTATATATTCCGTTAGAACGAATTTTAAAAAAGAAAGACAATGGGACATGCAAATAACAATTAATTGAAAAGCGACAAAAAAAGAATGACAAATCAAAACTAATAGGTATTCGATTTACTTACCAATAATTATTCTAAAATTTTATAAAATGAAAATCAATGCGATATAGAAAAACAAATATAAAAGAAAGAAAAAGATCAAATCAAAAAAAAAAGAAAAAAAGAAAAAAACAAAAAAAAATTTACAAAAAGGATATGCAAATGTTGATTAAATTAAACAGCAAATAAACACTACAAGGTATTCTTTATAATAATTTACCTAAAAATAAATATAAAAAAAACAGCACCAAAAAAAACAAATATTTCCTATTAGTTATTATTTATCAGGTATAATAACGAAAATAAAAATACAAAAACAAAAAGTTTTTACCTACAAACAACTGCAACATAATAAGCGCTACAAGAGACAAACTTTACTCTTTTAATATAATATTTTCAGCGTTGGTTGTAATCGTACTGCCATCACTGCCAACCTCTAGAAACGATTCTCATAAATTTTTGGCGTTCGTAGTAGGATTAAGCATTTAAATCGACTTACAAAGTAAATCGTATCTGAAAAATAATTGATCTTTAATATATTATTTTTTTATATTTTTTCTGTTCTACTACAAACGAAAATTCTGTCACTACAATCCACTGTCAACCTCGAGGAACGTTTTTCAATAATTTTAAGCGTTTGTAGTAGACTTATAAGCATTTTAAATCGACTTACTAAAAAAAACGTATCTGAAAAATACTGGATCTTTGATATTTTTTTATAATTTTTCTGTTCTACTACAAACGAAAATTATTTCACTTCAATCCTCTGCCAACCTCTAGGAACGTATTGCAATCATTTTTAGCGTTCGTAGTAGACTTATAAGCATTTAATATCGACTTACTAAAAAAAACGTATCTGAAAAATACTAGATCTTTGATATTTTTTTATAATTTTTCTGTTCTACTACAAACGAAAATTCATTCACTACAATCCTCTGCCAACCTCTAGGAACGTTTTGCAACCATTTTAAGCGTTTGTAGTAGACTTATAAGCATTTAAAATCGACTTACAAAAAACTACGTATCTGAATCTTTGATATTTTTTTATAATTTTTCTGTTCTACTACAAACGAAAATTCTTTCACTACAATCCTCTGCCAACCTCTAGGAACGTATTGCAATCATTTTTAGCGTTCGTAGTAGGCTTATAAGCATTTTAAATCGACTTACTAAAAAAAACGTATCTGAAAAATACTAGATCTTTTATAATTTTTCTGTTCTACTACAAACGAAAACTCTTTCACTACAATCCTCTGCCAACCTCTAGGAACGTATTGCAATCATTTTTAGCGTTCGTAGTAGGCTTATAAGCATTTTAAATCGACTTACTAAAAAAAACGTATCTGAAAAATACTAGATCTTTGATATTTTTTTATAATTTTTCTGTTTTACTACAAACGAAAATTCTTTCACTACAATCCTCTGCCAACCTCTAGGAACGTATTGCAATCATTTTTAGCGTTCGTAGTAGGCTTATAAGCATTTTAAATCGACTTACTAAAAAAAACGTATCTGAAAAATACTAGGATCTTTGATATTTTTTTATAATTTTTCTGTTCTACTACAAACGAAAATTCTTTCACTACAATCCTCTGCCAACCTCTAGAAACGTATTGCAATCATTTTTAGCGTTTGTAGTAGACTTATAAGCATTTAAAATCGACTTACAAAAAACTACGTATCTGAATCTTTGATATTTTTTTATAATTTTTCTGTTTTACTACAAACGAAAATTCTTTCACTACAATCCTCTGCCAACCTCTAGGAACGTATTGCAATCATTTTTAGCGTTCGTAGTAGGCTTATAAGCATTTTAAATCGACTTACTAAAAAAAACGTATCTGAAAAATACTAGATCTTTGATATTTTTTTATAATTTTTCTGTTCTACTACAAACGAAAATTCTTTCACTACAATCCTCTGCCAACCTCTAGGAACGTATTGCAATCATTTTTAGCGTTCGTAGTAGGCTTATAAGCATTTTAAATCGACTTACTAAAAAAAACGTATCTGAAAAATACTAGATCTTTGATATTTTTTTATAATTTTTCTGTTTTACTACAAACGAAAATTCTTTCACTACAATCCTCTGCCAACCTCTAGGAACGTATTGCAATCATTTTTAGCGTTCGTAGTAGGCTTATAAGCATTTAAAATCGACTTACTAAAAAAACGTATCTGAAAAATACTAGATCTTTGATATTTTTTTATAATTTTTCTGTTCTACTACAAACGAAAATTCTTTCACTACAATCCTCTGCCAACTTCTAGGAACGTATTGCAATCATTTTTAGCGTTCGTAGTAGGCTTATAAGCATTTTAAATCGACTTACTAAAAAAAACGTATCTGAAAAATACAAGATCTTTGATATTTTTTTATAATTTTTCTGTTCTACTACAAACGAAAATTCTTTCACTACAATCCTCTGCCAACCTCTAGGAACGTATTGCAATCATTTTTAGCGTTCGTAGTAGGCTTTTAAGCATTTTAAATCGACTTACTAAAAAAAACGTATCTGAAAAATACTAGATCTTTGATATTTTTTTATAATTTTTCTGTTCTACTACAAACGAAAATTCTTTCACTACAATCCTCTGCCAACCTCTAGGAACGTATTGCAATCATTTTTAGCGTTCGTAGTAGGCTTATAAGCATTTTAAATCGACTTACTAAAAAAAACGTATCTGAAAAATACTAGATCTTTGATATTTTTTTATAATTTTTCTGTTCTACTACAAACGAAAATTCTTTCACTACAATCCTCTGCCAACCTCTAGGAACGTATTGCAATCATTTTTAGCGTTCGTAGTAGGCTTTTAAGCATTTTAAATCGACTTACTAAAAAAAACGTATCTGAAAAATACTAGATCTTTGATATTTTTTTATAATTTTTCTGTTCTACTACAAACGAAAATTCTTTCACTACAATCCTCTGCCAACCTCTAGGAACGTATTGCAATCATTTTTAGCGTTCGTAGTAGGCTTATAAGCATTTTAAATCGACTTACTAAAAAAAACGTATCTGAAAAATACTAGATCTTTGATATCTTTTTATAATTTTTCTGTTCTACTACAAACGAAAACTCTTTCACTACAATCCTCTGCCAACCTCTAGGAACGTATTGCAATCATTTTTAGCGTTCGTAGTAGGCTTATAAGCATTTTAAATCGACTTACTAAAAAAAACGTATCTGAAAAATACTAGATCTTTGATATTTTTTTATAATTTTTCTGTTCTACTACAAACGAAAATTCTTTCACTACAATCCTCTGCCAACCTCTAGGAACGTATTGCAATCATTTTTAGCGTTCGTAGTAGGCTTTTAAGCATTTTAAATCGACTTACTAAAAAAAACGTATCTGAAAAATACTAGATCTTTGATATTTTTTTATAATTTTTCTGTTCTACTACAAACGAAAATTCTTTCACTACAATCCTCTGCCAACCTCTAGGAACGTATTGCAATCATTTTTAGCGTTCGTAGTAGGCTTATAAGCATTTTAAATCGACTTACTAAAAAAAACGTATCTGAAAAATACTAGATCTTTGATATTTTTTTATAATTTTTCTGTTCTACTACAAACGAAAATTCTTTCACTACAATCCTCTGCCAACCTCTAGGAACGTATTGCAATCATTTTTAGCGTTCGTAGTAGGCTTATAAGCATTTTAAATCGACTTACTAAAAAAAACGTATCTGAAAAATACTAGATCTTTGATATTTTTTTATAATTTTTCTGTTCTACTACAAACGAAAATTCTTTCACTACAATCCTCTGCCAACCTCTAGGAACGTATTGCAATCATTTTTAGCGTTCGTAGTAGGCTTTTAAGCATTTTAAATCGACTTACTAAAAAAAACGTATCTGAAAAATACTAGATCTTTGATATCTTTTTATAATTTTTCTGTTCTACTACAAACGAAAATTCTTTCACTACAATCCTCTGCCAACCTCTAGGAACGTGTTGCAATCATTGTTAGCGTTCGTAGTAGACTTATAAGCATTTTAAATCGACTTACTAAAAAAAACGTATCTGAAAAATACTAGATCTTTGATATTTTATAATAATTTTTCTGTTTTACTACAAACGAAAATTCTTTCACTACAATCCTCTGCCAACCTCTAGGAACGTATTGCAATCATTTTTAGCGTTCGTAGTAGACTTATAAGCATTTAAAATCGACTTACAAAAAACTACGTATCTGAATCTTTGATATTTTTTTATAATTTTTCTGTTTTACTACAAACGAAAATTCTTTCACTACAATCCACTGCCAGCCTCTAGGAACGTTTTGCAATCATTTTAAGCGTTTGTAGTAGACTTATAAGCTTTTAAAATCGACTTACAAAAAACTACGTATCTGAATCTTTGATATTTTTTTATAATTTTTCTGTTCTACTACAAACGAAAATTCTTTCACTACAATCCTCTGCCAACCTCTAGGAACGTATTGCAATCATTTTTAGCGTTCGTAGTAGGCTTTTAAGCATTTTAAATCGACTTACTAAAAAAAACGTATCTGAAAAATACTAGATCTTTGATATCTTTTTATAATTTTTCTGTTCTACTACAAACGAAAACTCTTTCACTACAATCCTCTGCCAACCTCTAGGAACGTATTGCAATCATTTTTAGCGTTCGTAGTAGGCTTATAAGCATTTTAAATCGACTTACTAAAAAAAACGTATCTGAAAAATACTAGATCTTTGATATTTTTTTATAATTTTTCTGTTCTACTACAAACGAAAATTCTTTCACTACAATCCTCTGCCAACCTCTAGGAACGTATTGCAATCATTTTTAGCGTTCGTAGTAGGCTTTTAAGCATTTTAAATCGACTTACTAAAAAAAACGTATCTGAAAAATACTTGATCTTTGATATTTTTTTATAATTTTTCTGTTCTACTACAAACGAAAATTCTTTCACTACAATCCTCTGCCAACCTCTAGGAACGTATTGCAATCATTTTTAGCGTTCGTAGTAGGCTTATAAGCATTTTAAATCGACTTACTAAAAAAAACGTATCTGAAAAATACTAGATCTTTGATATTTTTTTATAATTTTTCTGTTCTACTACAAACGAAAATTCTTTCACTACAATCCTCTGCCAACCTCTAGGAACGTATTGCAATCATTTTTAGCGTTCGTAGTAGGCTTATAAGCATTTTAAATCGACTTACTAAAAAAAACGTATCTGAAAAATACTAGATCTTTGATATTTTTTTATAATTTTTCTGTTCTACTACAAACGAAAATTCTTTCACTACAATCCTCTGCCAACCTCTAGGAACGTATTGCAATCATTTTTAGCGTTCGTAGTAGGCTTTTAAGCATTTTAAATCGACTTACTAAAAAAAACGTATCTGAAAAATACTAGATCTTTGATATCTTTTTATAATTTTTCTGTTCTACTACAAACGAAAATTCTTTCACTACAATCCTCTGCCAACCTCTAGGAACGTGTTGCACTCATTGTTAGCGTTCGTAGTAGACTTATAAGCATTTTAAATCGACTTACTAAAAAAAACGTATCTGAAAAATACTAGATCTTTGATATTTTATAATATTTTTCTGTTTTACTACAAACGAAAATTCTTTCACTACAATCCTCTGCCAACCTCTAGGAACGTATTGCAATCATTTTTAGCGTTCGTAGTAGACTTATAAGCATTTAAAATCGACTTACAAAAAACTACGTATCTGAATCTTTGATATTTTTTTATAATTTTTCTGTTTTACTACAAACGAAAATTCTTTCACTACAATCCACTGCCAGCCTCTAGGAACGTTTTGCAATCATTTTAAGCGTTTGTAGTAGACTTATAAGCTTTTAAAATCGACTTACAAAAAACTACGTATCTGAATCTTTGATATTTTTTTATAATTTTTCTGTTCTACTACAAACGAAAATTCTTTCACTACAATCCTCTGCCAACCTCTAGGAACGTATTGCAATCATTTTTAGCGTTCGTAGTAGGCTTTTAAGCATTTTAAATCGACTTACTAAAAAAAACGTATCTGAAAAATACTAGATCTTTGATATCTTTTTATAATTTTTCTGTTCTACTACAAACGAAAACTCTTTCACTACAATCCTCTGCCAACCTCTAGGAACGTATTGCAATCATTTTTAGCGTTCGTAGTAGGCTTATAAGCATTTTAAATCGACTTACTAAAAAAAACGTATCTGAAAAATACTAGATCTTTGATATTTTTTTATAATTTTTCTGTTCTACTACAAACGAAAATTCTTTCACTACAATCCTCTGCCAACCTCTAGGAACGTATTGCAATCATTTTTAGCGTTCGTAGTAGGCTTTTAAGCATTTTAAATCGACTTACTAAAAAAAACGTATCTGAAAAATACTTGATCTTTGATATTTTTTTATAATTTTTCTGTTCTACTACAAACGAAAATTCTTTCACTACAATCCTCTGCCAACCTCTAGGAACGTATTGCAATCATTTTTAGCGTTCGTAGTAGGCTTATAAGCATTTTAAATCGACTTACTAAAAAAAACGTATCTGAAAAATACTAGATCTTTGATATTTTTTTATAATTTTTCTGTTCTACTACAAACGAAAATTCTTTCACTACAATCCTCTGCCAACCTCTAGGAACGTATTGCAATCATTTTTAGCGTTCGTAGTAGGCTTTTAAGCATTTTAAATCGACTTACTAAAAAAAACGTATCTGAAAAATACTTGATCTTTGATATTTTTTTATAATTTTTCTGTTCTACTACAAACGAAAATTCTTTCACTACAAACCTCTGCCAACCTCTGGGAACGTTTTGCAATCATTTTAAGCGTTTGTAGTAGACTTATAAGCATTTAAAATCGACTTACAAAAAACAACGTATCTGAATCTTTCATATTTTTTTATAATTTTTCTGTTCTACTACAAACGAAATGAATTTCACTACAATCCACTACAAACGTTCCTTTATAAGATACAATCGGAAAAAGTTAGTTTTCGCAATCTCGGGGGACGCATTTTTTTTCGTAATTTTTAATTTTTTTTTGGAATTACTACAAACGAAATTAGCTTCACTACAATCAACTACCTACCTAATTCTTCCAAATAAACCAAAGTAAGTTAAATTTTTCCAAAGTCGGGTGCCAAGTTCACACAGGTCCCATTGACTTCCAGATTGGCCGGTTGGAAGCAGCCTGCATCCAGCGTCTTCCTAGTTTTTATATTATTGAGTCCTAATGGTCTCGCACAAAATACTCTAAAGTGAGTTTAAACTAATTAAATTAAAGATTAGACATGAATATGTCTATCATCGTTTCATCGTAACATCGTTTTTGTTGATTAACAAAAACGATGCACAAATAATGTGACCAAAACTTGTTTTGTGATCTTTTTTAGTAGGATAATAGTAATTATTCAATGTGTATCTTCGGGCTAAAAATACACCCAAACCGTAATGCGTCCGAGTATGCTTTAGGGGCACATTTTAACCGAAGGATAAAATAACTTACTGTTTAGATGAACAGCTCTATCAAGATTAATGGAAATAAAAGCACTAGACGTCGGCTGAACACCTGAGTCTTAACAAGATTAATTAAGAAAGAGCCTGCAATTACAAGCTTTACGAAGTCCTAATCTTCGTCAATTGTCTATTATAAGCTTTTTAACCGACTTTTTCTAACATTTTTACAACAAGGTCTTATATTATCAAAGTAATTTTGACATAATTTTAGCTGATGTCAACTTAGCAACCACTCAGAAAGCTTCGCCTCTCCCTGACTAGTGTCTCCCTCTCTTAAAACATACCACTCTCTTCACACAACTACACTCTTACTCAAAAATTCATTAAATGTCCAAAATGTCAATAGACGGGCTAAAATATCGTGGCATGTCTGTAATTGTAATGTAAAACAGTCATTAAGTATTCCCGTCGTATGCACGATAATAATGTGCAGATTAAATAACTTCTTTGCGTAGAGAAGTACAAACTATTATACCGGCTTTAACAACACACCTAATAAACCCGAACATATCATTTCCGGAGTCGTAACTTCATGCAACCCGAGAATACCCACACGACCAATACTTCCCTATGTTATAAGACGGACAAAGAAAAACTCGCTATGAAAAACTTTTCTCTCACAAGTTTTCTGGTCAATATCAGGGGCACGATTCTTTTTTGCTACTTGCTTTATTCAATTTTATATGTGTAAAAGTTACGCTGCTTACGTAAATGTCTCATGCATTATTTATGAGCCTGAATCCGAAGTATTACGTTCACGTTTAAAATGATTTCGTTCCAATGTCATTTAGTGATAAAATCATTTTGTGTAAAAACTCAAAGCATTTGTTATTGTAATTTCAATCAAACTCAACATGCAATCACTATAGCAGTAAATTTTCAGTAATGTAATGTCATGGTAAATAAATCAACTACGCCAATTTGCAGCCAATTTACAATCAGTGGGTTGAAATTAATACAATCGTGAGCAAAGCACAGAAACATTTCGTGGTAACGTAAATAAACAACCGTTTACAATTCAACTTTGTAATTTCCTGAAAATACGGCTTTTTATGCATCGGAAGTAAGACAAAGAGGAATGAACAATCTTCCCACGGGTACACAAAAACAGGATAAAAAATATTGTATGTTTTACGCTATATCAAAACCTATATGTGTGCCAAATTGTAACTTATTCCGTTCAGCCGTTAAAACGTGATTGGCATAAGTAACAAACATACCAACTTGTACGTTTAGAGTACCTAACACAAAACGAAAACTAACTTAAAAGCTAACACTATAAAGAAAAATATTTGCAAAAAAATACAAATAAAAAATAACTTAATATGCAATTTCATTATAATATTTTTATTTAAAGGAGAGAAAACAATCTTGTAAACAAAATATCTGATTGAGTTCTCAGACTTGTGAATGGTGCCTAAAAGGATGGCTTGCCACGCCATTTAATTTTTACATTTAAATAAAATACTGTCATTAAGTAAGATAAGCATTTTATATTTAAGAGAAAAGCTGATTAACTTCTGAAATAAAAGTGTTAGGATTGTGACTCTATATTTTATTGCCTTTCGCTGTCTGGTACACGAATGCGTACTACAAATAATGAAATCTTAATAACTAGTCCAAATTGAAACTATATAAGTAGTCGTGGTAAAATTTTAATTTTAAGTTGAAAATTTAAATGATAACTCTCTTAACATAAATTCTCAACTTTAGGTCAATTTTGTAGTAACTTCCATTAAAGTTATGAGGCTGTTTATTTTATGCATAAATGCACAGTTTATAGAGATTTAGCTGCAAGTAAAACATTCGAAGAAACCAATTTTTTACTTTAGAAAAGTTTCTATCCGGTTGCAAAAATTCATAAAAAAATCGAAACTTGAAAACTACGAAAAATCGTAGAACAGAAGAAGAAGAATAGAAGTAATTCAGATACCTCTCAACACGAGGAACCTAAAAGAAATTTTTGGACGTCACTTTTCTGGCCACCCTGTATAACGTTTAGGACAATGATAAAATATACCAAATAATCGTATTGTAGTTTTTGTTTATCTATTTACTATTTGCCTGTCATAATTTGGATATACATAAATCGATAAAACTTTTTTCGTGAGTGGAATACGATACGACAAACATCAATTGATTAAAAAGTCAGTTTGCAGCCGCAATGTTACCAAGACGTAGTTTTAGTTGTCTTAATAATTAGACGAACAAGTTAGTCAAACATTTCGGATACTTGTTAAGGTAACTTTCCTTTTTCTAAAAGGTCAACGTTAAGTTCTAATCACTCTCATTTAGAACAATACCGTTAGCCTAGAAAACAGTAAAGAACTTAACAACTACTGTAATTAACTTTAATGTAGACTCTTTCTATATTTGTTGTTTTATTTGATACGTTATTATTTGGGCGTTTGATTTACGAGTATACAGTACACTCATTTTGTTGAAAATGATTTATTTAAAAGTAATGATCGTAATGCATAGTACAGCTGTATAAAAAAAATTGATTGCTTTTCTCCTTTTTATACCTCAAAAAGGAGAAAAATAAAAAAAAGAAATCCTAACTAAGTACCTATGTACTATAATAATGCACTTTTACAGTAATTTGACCGACTGGAATTACCGTACGTAAATAATTATACTCTTTAATAACTCTATACTTAATTAAGTTTTTTTAACTTATTATAATTAAAAAAATAAGGATTCTTGCGGTAATTGCTTTGGTTGTAATTAACTTAAAAGCCGTAAAAGCGTTTCAACATGGTGGCTATATTTATCATATTTAAAAAACAAAATACATGGTGTCGTTAAATCGCTATATCATTTTATCGTGTTTTGGTGGTCATGCTAGGAGGTCTGACTGATGATTCAACAACTTTTTACCGAAAACTACATTCGAATCGATATAACCGTTTTCGTGATAATTGGCAACATTCGAGTGCACACACACAAACAAACAATCAATCTCAAACCTTAACGCTTCCTATATTCTCCGTCGTGAAAAAAAAAGAGTTTTGATGTCTTTAATAATGTCTTTTCAACGATGAGAGAGAGTTAGTATGCAATACTTAGCTTTATTACATTGTTTACATTCGATTTTGGGACATGTTTTATTGTACGTACATTTAAACTAATTATAAATATTCAATATCTATTTTAGTAGCTTTAGTAATGTTCGTATCCGAAGGGTTTGGTCGTTACGGCAGCGAAATGAAACGCAAAATGTAGGAACGAACTGAATGTACTCCGCACACGTAACTATTATCTACGAGCGGCGCGCGCGCAGGCGACATGGGCTCCGCGTTAGTTAGTAAGGTGTAGACTGGCGAGCGTTCGGTGAATGCGTCGCCTCGATGTTCGCGCGCATAGCTATAGCCTATAGCGCACTGATGTATACTGCCCGCCGCATACTACGGGTATCGCGCGGCTATGCTTGTGCATTTAATTTTAATAATAGTTTTTGTGTTTGTGTAATGTATGTATGCTAGCGTGATGTATAAATACAGTGTTTGTGATTGTTATGTGTTACGTATAATATACTTATGATATAATATATATAAGTGTCAATGTTTATTGTGATGTATGAAATAAATAATTAAGAAATATTGTAGGTCACCTACAACACTCCCCTCCAGAGACCGTGTCTACGGACGGTAATGATCAGGAAAACGGACTTGTCTTCCCGATCGAGTGGTCCTTATAATATCTGTAGGTTTAGGTTGCTGGGGTTCAGGCTCAGGGGTAGGTGGAAGTTCGTAACTTCGAAGAGGCGTTGGGTCGTCAGCTAGTATAAAAGCCGGCTTAAGGCGATCTATGGATACTGTGACGTCTTTGCCTTTTAATTTGATTTTAAAGAATTTAGCGCCTCTCTTGATAACTTCATATGGGCCTGAGTATGCGGGCTGAAATGAGCTACGTAGTATGTCTTCCCTAAGGAATACGTGACTACATGTAGCGAGATTTTTGTAAATGAAAATTTTCTTCTGAGAATGGTGCTGAGTTGGTACGGGCTTAATTTTCTCAGCAAAGGACTTTATTCGAGCGGAGAAGTCAGAGACGTCGGTAGTATAGCATGGGACATCATGGCCAAAAAATTCACCGGGTAGGCGAAGCGGATCACCATACGTCAGTTCAGCGGATGAAGCGCTGAGGTCTTCTTTGAAGGCGCTCCTTATACCAAGAAGAACTAGTGGTAATGACTCAGTCCAGTTCGGGTCAGCGTGACAAGTTATTGCAGCTTTGAGCTGCCGATGGAAACGCTCAACCAAACCGTTGCACTGTGGGTGGTAAGCAGTTGTTTTGCGGTGTTGAAATCCTATGGATTTGGACAACTGCTGGAAGAGTGCTGATTCGAATTGTCTACCACGATCAGTAACGATGTCAGTAGGACAACCGAATCGAGCCACCCAAGTCGAAATGAATGCTTTAGCGACTGTTTCTGCCGTAATATCGGTTAGGGGGACAGCTTCAGGCCATCGCGTGAAGCGATCGACGACTGTTAAACAATACCGATATTGGTCAGATGGAGGTAGTGGGCCTATTAGATCTATGTGAACGTATTTGAAACGCTCCGAAGGTAAATCGAGCGTACCTAAAGGTGAAAACACGTGACGAGTTACCTTTGAGCGCTGACAAGTCAAACACGCCTTAGACCACTCACGGCAATCCTTGCGCATCTGGGGCCAGACGAAGCGTTGTGCAACGAGTTTAGCTGTAGCGTTAGCGCCTGGATGACTGAGAGAATGAAGACAGTGAAAAATCTGCTTACGAAAGTTTTTGGGTACGAATGGTCTGGGAGACGCTGTACTGATATCACAGTACAAATCGGTACGACTTCCAAGTAGTGCCATTTTCGTGAGGCGAAGTGAGTTCTCGCTTGTGAGATAATCTGCCAGCTCAGGATCTGTACTTTGGGCTTTAGCAAGGGCGTCTGGATCTATAAGTGATAGTTGTAGTTCGTCTATTCGAGAAAGGGTGTCAGCAACGACGTTATCTTTTCCAGAGATGTGCTGTATGTCGGTTGAAAATTGTGAAATAAAGTCCAGATGCCTAAACTGGCGTGGAGAACAGTTTTGTTTTTTTTCATAGAACGCGTAACAAAGTGGTCTGTGATCGGTATAAATTGTACAGGTGGCAGCTTCAAGCATGTGCCGGAAATACTTTATGCTCTCGTATATGGCAAGGAGTTCTCTGTCATATGGTGAATATTTGGCTTGAGAAGGGCACAGTTTTCGAGTGAAGAATGCTAAAGGCTGCCAGCTACCACTTTTGTATTGTTGTAAGACTGCACCTATCGCTGTGTCAGAAGCGTCTGTGACGAGTCCTAATTTAGCTTGACAATCGGGATGAGCTAATAAAGCTGCATTACAGAGTGTTCAGTCGTCGAAAAATATTTTGTGGGTTTCAGTTTTTAGTGGTGAGAGTAATAAGCTGTAGGTAGTTGACTGTTTGAAAACTTTATTGCAATAGAACGTTACATACAAAAATTATGACGTGTATGACTGTCGCGCGATCAAAATTAGCCAATAAGATCGCTGCTCCATGACGTGATATTTTGCGTTTCGTTTGACAGAAGATCGTATTACTGCTGTAACATCCCGCCGGCCTTGAAAGCTTCAGCTTCAAAGGTGTCTTCGTCAAACAACGGGCAGATCTTAGTGAAGGCACGGCGAATAACTCCAGATGCTGTTCGTATATCCGCTACTCGGGAAACACCGTCCTTGCCTGGCATGGTGGTGATTATTCGACCCAGGCTCCATTTCAAGGGCGGAGAATTATCTTCTTTTAGGACAACGAGGGTGTTAGGTTGTAGGTCAGGCTTATGCTCACTCCATTTGATCCGAGTCTGCAGTTCCGAAATATATTCCTTCGTCCATCGCGTCCAAAAATGCTGCCGGATTTGCTCCACTTTCTGGTAGCGAGTGAGGCGAACTGCTGGTATCTCCGACAGATCGGCGAATGCCGGTGCTGTCAACGGACGACCAACCAAGAAGTGTGATGGGCTAAGAGGTGAGAAATCGTTCGGATCTGCTGATAAAGGATTCAGAGGACGGGAATTTAGGACCGCTTCTATTTGTGCTAGAACAGTACTAAGCTCCTCAAAGGTTAAGTGCGCGTTACCTACTGTTCGGAGCAAGTGATGCTTACATGATTTAACCCCTGCCTCCCAAAGGCCACCAAAATGAGGCGTATACGGAGGATTTAGCTTAAATTTGATGTCGTGACCAGTAGCAAAATCAGTAATTTCTGATTCAGACCTAGACAGGAATTTTTTGAATTCATTCATAAGCCCAACAAAGTTTCTTCCGTTGTCGGAATAAATTTCGGCAGGCTTTCCGCGTCTAGATATAAATCTTTTAAGCGCCAACAAATACGAATCTGTCGAGAGATCGCTCACCAATTCTAAATGGACCGCTCTTGTGACAAAACATATAAATATGCAGATGTAAGATTTGATTAATTTAGAGCCCCTACCCTTTCGGTTCAATACGAGCACTGGGCCAGCGTAATCTACGCCGCAACGCATAAAGGGAAACGCCGGAGTGATCCTCTCCTGTGGCAAGTTACCCATAATGGGTGTTAGAGTTCGGCCTTTCAATCGAGTACAAACAACGCAAGCATGCACTATTTGTCGGGCTAGATCCCTGCCTCCGATCGGCCAGTATAATTCACGCACGTTGTATAGCAGTGCCTGCGCACCTGCATGCATGAGCTGCTTGTGTTCGTGCCGAAACAATAGTACAGATAACCAATGTTTACCAGAAATGAGTAAAGGATGCTTCTTTGAATACGTAAAGATAGCAGAATCCCGTATACGACCACCTACTCGTAATAACCTATTTTCATCCATAAAAATATCCAACTTACATAATTTATTGTTCTTTTTAAGATGTTTATTATTCATTAACAAATCATATTCAATTGGGAAAGATTCAATTTGTGACAGTTTTATTAACATATTATCTGCTAATTTCAACTCATCCACAGTGAGTGAGCCTATGTGACGATTATTTCTATTGCGCAAGTTATAAATGAATCGTAATACATAAGCTCCTGCACGTCTCATGCGATTAAATTGAGAGTAACGTTTAAATGGGTATATTGATTGTGAAGTGTGCGATTGCGATGTGAAGGCAAGTACCTCCTTTGTTTTTATCTCGGGCAAGTCTCCCTGTGAAATTTCAGGATTATATACGGACGTGGATTTGGTGCTGTCAAAGGCGGCATCACAAAGAAAAGAGGGACCCTCCCACCACAAAGTCGCTGAAGGAAGATCCTCTAAAGAAATTCCGCGAGACACGAGATCAGCTGGGTTATTCTTGCCACTGACATGACGCCACGGAATTTCCTTAGTGATCTCGTGTATCTCAGCCACTCTGTTCTGGACGAATGTCTTTAACAAATTAGGTGTCATGCGTAACCAGCCTAAAACAATTGTTGAGTCACACCAGAAATAAATACCGTTAAAATTAGAACGTAGTGAATCCCTTACTTTTTCATATAACCTTGCTCCCAACAAAGCACCGCACAATTCGAGTCTAGGGATGCTCACCGGTTTTAGAGGCGCAACCTTACCCTTTGAACATAACAATTTGACTAGTATGGTCGAGTCATCGGATACAGTGCGCACGTACACACAAGCGCCGTACGCTGTTTCGGAAGCATCGGTGAATACATGCAATTCGATGCGTTCAGGATTATTCCCTATGACGTGACGAGGGATATGTATGGTATTTAGGATGTATAGTGCGTTAGCAAACCGGTTCCAGACTTGAACAACTTCAGTCGGGACTTCGTCGTCCCAACCCAATTTCAGTAACCATAATTTTTGCAGCAAAACTTTAATTGTAATAATGGCAGGACTAAGCAAACCTAAAGGGTCGAACACTTGAGATACGTTTGACATAATGCTGCGTTTAGTTATTGCATTATTTTCATTTTTAAACTGTGTCGTAAAGTGAAATTCATCAGTGTGGTTACGAAAACCTAATCCTAATGTTTTAGGATTGACTTTATCGTCTAGTGAAAAATTCTTTAATATGTTCTGTGTTGACTCATCATTCTCAAAGTTAAAAACCCATTTTCGCAAAGGAAAACAAGCCGACTGCAACGCTTTCGCAGTTTCTTCACAAATTATCAACAGCTTAGATTTGTCGTTGTGACCTGTAATCATGTCGTCAACGTACATGTCCTCCATGATGACCCTACTGACATCATTGTCCTTACAGCTAGCGGCCACCTCCCTCAGACATCTGCAGCTCAAAAAAGGCGCAGAAGCAGTGCCATATGTGACAGTATTTAATTGATAAATTCGCAAAGGCTGCGATGGGTCGTCGCGCCAAAGAATTAGTAATAAGTCACGTTGGTCTTTAGCAATTAAACACTGTCTGTACATTTTTTCAATATCGGCACATGCAATGTATTTATGCTGCCGAAATCGAAGTAAAATGGACACTAAATCACCTTGTATTGGGGGGCCTACCATCTGAATGTCATTTAATGACTTCCCGCTGGTCGATTCTGCGCTTGCGTCGTACACAACCCTTAATTTAGTAGTTGTGCTATGCTCCCTAAATACGCCATGATGTGGCATAAAATAATGAGGTTTTCCGTAGTCAAACACCTCGGTCATATGACCCAAGTTTAAGTACTCGTGTATAAAATCGACATATAATTTTTTGTAACTAGGGTTACGTTCTAATCGTTTTTCTAACGCTAAAAATCTTTTTTGTGCTATTAAATATGTGTCGCCTAATGTATTAGGTGAAGTTTTAAAAGGCATACTAACGCAAAACCTGCCGTTTTCATCACGCTTTGTATTCTGAATGAAATGGTCTTCACACGAACGTTCCTCTTTGCTGTAGGTATCCCGAACCTTAGGCAACTCCTCAAGTTCCCAAAACATACGAAGTTGCTTATCAATAGACTGAGTGAAATTACAGTTGCTATATTTAAAGTTTTGTGCATCACAATAAATAGGCCCCGAAATAATCCATCCCAGTTTAGTATCCTGTAAGAATGGGCCGTTACATAAGCGTATTTTATTTGTATTTAATAGATCCCAGAATTTGTCTGCACCAATTAAAATATCAATGTCATGGGACTCATAAAAGTATGGGTCTGCTAAAGTTATCTCATCGGGAATACTAAGCTGAGAACCCTGTGTACCTATCGATGGCAGCGCTGATGTTATGTTCGGCAAAACAAAACATTGTAAGTGTGTGTAATAAGCGTCGGTGCGTGATTTTATTTCAATGTTACACAGTTGCGTAGTATGTGTCACTGAGTTTCCAACGCCACGTATTTCTTGAGTGGACTGTAATAATGGTAAAGTTAACAAATCGCATAATTTTCTTGTTATAAAACTACGTTGGCTACCGCTATCGAGCAGCGCACGCGCAATGTGATAGTTTTTATGCGTATCTGCTATTTCTATTAACGCAGTTGATAACAAAACAGGTTGATGGACACTACTTAGATCGCATCGCAAATTATCTATGTGTGCCTTGTTTACGTGAATCGATTCAGATGTTTTAACAATAGCGGAATGTGAAGAGGTCGCGAGGGACGCGGAGGGGGTGGCCTGTTGCAGCCCTGCAGGTGACGGTTCCTTATTACCGTGCAACGACAACTTCGATGTAGACGACTTTTGCGTATATAAATCGTCACTATGAATTAGCGTGTTATGTTTATAGGTGCATAATCGGCAGGGCCCGAACCTGCAATTCTCAACCGTGTGGCCCTGGCGCAAACAATTTAAGCAAAGTTTATTGTCTTTCACAAATTTAAGTCTGAGCTTAACGTCAGTGTCTAAAAATTGTTGGCAGGAATATAGTGGATGAGTTTTGTTACACATCAAGCAAGATTTCTTTGAGTGATTCATTTTAGACTTACGTTCTTGTGATAGATCTGTGGAAACATTGCAGTGAACCCTAGTGTTAACTTGTGTATTTTGTTTGTGATAATTAGATTTACTATGTGACACAGACAATGTTTCCAACATATCAGCCCTGTCTTTAAGGAATTTAATTAAGTGGTCCACCCTCAAACCAGGCTTGGAGTCACCAATTTTAGAACTTAAAGTGCCCTTATATTCCTCCCACTCTCGTTCCGTTGTACTATCTAGTTTTGACACTATAATATAGATAATTAAGGTATCCCACGAATCAGTAGGTTCTCCAAGGACCTTTAGTGCGCGCAAGTTCTTTAATACCGTGTCAATTAGTTTCCTAAGTAAAATTGGCGACTCTTTACCTAGTGTTTGAAGATTAAACAGTGACTTGACGTGGTTGTGCACTAATAGCCTACTATTGTTGTATCGATTGACAAGCAGTTCCCACGCAATTTGGTAGTTATCGCTTGAGAATTCTAATGAGTCTATGACCAACGCAGCACCTCCCTTCAGCGAAGATTTAAGATAATGAAACTTCTGGATGCTACTTATATCTTTAGAATTATGTACGAGAGACATAAAAGTATCCCTGAATTCTAGCCAGTGCTCATACGAACCGTCAAAGTTAGGCATACTAATGGTAGGTAACTTTACAGATTTTAGGTTATAACTATTACTATTAGAGCTGCCAGATGCGATAGATGATTCACTTTTAGAAATCATGCATTCGGCCTTAGCTAACACAGTGTAATATGAATCTTCAAACAATTCTCTTTGATTCAATTGTTCGTCGAGATCATTATCGAGAACTGCTTCCTCTAATTTTGTTTGTATGCAATTAAACTCACTGAACATACAAGTAGCACCTTGCATGCGTAGTTTCAGGTCCATTAGATTCTGATTAGGTAAAATATCTACACCATCGAGGGACTTTATATAACTAGTGAATCTAGTAAGGCGCGCTTTGATAATACCTCGTTTTTTAACTAGATCTCGAATCAATTTAATGTCACAATCACTATTGTACCTATAGGGTGATTTGTCACGAGATGTTGAGGCACCTGCGACGTCACTGGTCTCCGATACGCTCATCCTGGTAACAAATGAAAGAGGAGTACTCACGTTTGAATCTAAAGCGTAGAAATAGTTGGTGCTTGCGGCTGCAACTTATTGATATGAAGGGAACAAATGGGAAACTCACACTGCACCACTGTACTGAAATTAGGAAAAGCACAAATATCAACGTACAACAATGTTGAGATGGGCTAGGAATAGGAAGGGTGGCTGGCCGTACCGATGCGCAATATGAGTTGATGCGGCAGCTAGCTTCTAGTCGATCAATTCCTGGTTGATGCGTATTATTCTCCAGTAGTTCTTGTAGAATTTAGATCGCTGATTCTGGTAGTCGGGGTTGAAGGTCCATGGTCAGTCGTCGAAAAATATTTTGTGGGTTTCAGTTTTTAGTGGTGAGAGTAATAAGCTGTAGGTAGTTGACTGTTTGAAAACTTTATTGCAATAGAACGTTACATACAAAAATTATGACGTGTATGACTGTCGCGCGATCAAAATTAGCCAATAAGATCGCTGCTCCATGACGTGATATTTTGCGTTTCGTTTGACAGAAGATCGTATTACTGCTGTAACACAGAGGCTATCTTTACAATTCTGAAAAGCTTGCAAGGTGTTATTATTCAGATCGATTGGCTGGTTGGGTTTGAGGTGTCCAGTTAAGAGAGCGTTTAAAGGGGCTTGTATTTGGGCGGCTTCTGGGATGAATCTTCTATAAAAATTGATCATACCCAAAAAACGACGAAGTTCTCTAACGGTCTTGGGAACGGGAAAATTGGAAATAGCCTGGGTCCTGGTTTCCAAGGGCTTGGTACCATGCTCTGAAATGTGATAGCCTAAAAATGTTACATCTGGTGCACCGAAGACGCATTTGGCTGTATTTATGAGGACACCGTAATCTCTCATGCGACTGAAAATTTGACGCAGATGGTTTTCATGGTCCAGCCTGTTTTTGGAAAAGACCAAAAAGTCGTCGAGATACGGGTAGCAAAAGTCAAGGCCGCGAGTCAATTCATCCACAAACCTCTGAAAAGTTTGACCGGCATTCCGTAGGCCAAAGGTCATAAACGGAAATTCGTAAAGTCCGAAGGGTGTAGTGATGGCTGTTTTGGGAATGTCCTGCTCATTTACTGGAATTTGATTATAAGCTTTTACTAAATCTATCGTTTAAAAATAGGGCAACCTGACAAACTGTGTGAGAAATCGTGAATGTGGCGGATTGGATATTTGTCGGGTATGGTTCTGGCGTTCAATAATCTGTAATCGCCACAGGGACGCCATCCGTTGTCCTCTCTCTCTCTTTTCTAGCGATTATTAGTTTGTCTGGTGCGAGTCTACGTGGGGAGCACGACACTGGGGGGCCTGGGGTAGTACGAATGTGGTGTGTAGTGTTGTGTTTCACAATACCTGGAGTACCGGCGGGTCGAGTAATTTCAGGGAATTCTGCCAGAATAGCGTGATAACTACTGTTGCCACCAGTCGGCACCTTTACACTGGAAACTAACAAACAGTCTGACTTATTAGCTATAGCTGCTATAGTACTGAGATTGGTCAGGCCATCAATGAGCTTACGGTTAGTGATATCTACTACTAGGTGATAATGAGAAAGAAAATCCACACCGATAATCGGTTTTGTGACGTCGGCAATCACGAAACGCCACGGAAAATTCCGACGTAGACCTAGATTTAAATTAAGATGAATATAACCGTAGGTATCGATAGCCGAACCGTTAGCAGCGCTTAGTTGGTATGTGGTTTTACTACGACACTCGCGAAGTTCAGATCTCGGATAAACACAAATATCACTACCCGTATCCACTAAAAATTGTTTATTTAAAACTGGATCAGTGATAAACAGGCGACTCGAAGAGGCACGGCAATCGTTCGCCGCCATTACTGATTGCCCGTTGCGTTTCCCGGCTTGAAATTGCAGGGCTTCTGGCATTTCCTAGCTTGTGTACTAAACTTGTGGTGGTACCAACAAACTGGAAATTTTCTATAGTTAGAATCTGATCTACGTGACGAGGAGCGGCTACGTTGTTGTCCGTAATGTCTATCCCGTGGACGCCCTCTGTTGTTGGTGCCAATAGTAAGGGCACTGACTTGCTTAGTCAATTCGGCGACTTGACGGGTGAGTTCTTCAATTGGTGAAGGCGAAGGGCCAGCCGTGACCTGATGTACCTGTGGGGCAATGTCGTGAACTCGGTCGGCAAGCTCTGCTAGTGCATCTAACGAGAGGGTAGTTTGAGACGCAACAATAGGCTGCATGCTACTCGGCAAACGACTGCTCCAGATGGTTTTCAAGAAATCCTCGGGTACCTTGGGGCCAGCAAGATGTTGAAGGTGCCTCAGGAATTGTGAAGGCTTGCGGTTGCCTAATTCCTCATGCATTAACAGCTGTTTCACTTTATTTTCTCTCGACACAGATAAGCGCTTAATCAATTCGGCCTTAAGCTTTTCATAATCAGGCGGCCCAGTCAGGATATCCTCAACTTCTGCCGCATGTTGTCTGTCGAGGCTGCCTAATATCAGGTAGAACTTCGTAGCTTGGTCTTCAATACGCGAAATCGCAAATTGGCCTTCCACTTGCGCAAACCATATGGCAGGTTTTTCAGGCCAAAACGGAGGTATTTTGATGGGCATGGGCGCAAATGAAGGTAAAACAGTCGAGGAATCGTGTGGTTTTACGGCTTCAGTCATTTTGATGTTGTGTCGGGGGCGGGTATTTACGTTAGCCAGGGGGTCGTCCGCGTTGCTTCCGCTGCTCATAACAAATTATATGTCCAATATGAGGGGTCACCAGTTTAGTAATGTTCGTATCCGAAGGGTTTGGTCGTTACGGCAGCGAAATGAAACGCAAAATGTAGGAACGAACTGAATGTACTCCGCACACGTAACTATTATCTACGAGCGGCGCGCGCGCAGGCGACATGGGCTCCGCGTTAGTTAGTAAGGTGTAGACTGGCGAGCGTTCGGTGAATGCGTCGCCTCGATGTTCGCGCGCATAGCTATAGCCTATAGCGCACTGATGCATACTGCCCGCCGCATACTACGGGTATCGCGCGGCTATGCTTATGCATTTAATTTTAATAATAGTTTTTGTGTTTGTGTAATGTATGTATGCTAGCGTGATGTATAAATACAGTGTTTGTGATTGTTATGTGTTACGTATAATATACTTATGATATAATATATATAAGTGTCAATGTTTATTGTGATGTATGAAATAAATAATTAAGAAATATTGTAGGTCACCTACAGTAGCATAGTTTAAAAAAAGGAAAAACTAGTTCTTTACTCATCTTTTGTAAGTTTCAATTTAATTGTAACACAACTGAAACTGTTCTTTAGACTTAACAATCGAATTATTTTTGAAACTCTTATGTCTCGTATGTACATGTGGCATGTTGGAAACAAAACAAAAGGTAGCCAATAATAACACTGGTCAACAAAATTCAAACTTTTTCGTGCCACACGGACTTTTTTGATATTTTTTACTTTAGTTGGTGATTGTAAGAAAAAATAAACAGTTAAAAAAAATTTGCTAGCCAAGGATTTTATTCTATTGAGTAATTAAAAATATTAAGAAAAAATACAGATCTCGTAAATCAAACTTTTTTTTTATATAAATTACTTAATAATTTAAGATTTTCTTGAATGTTTAGCTTCTGGTTGGTCCCTTTTAATTGTCCAGCAGTAATCCGCTAACATATTTGGGCTCCATTTTCCCTGGTACCGCTTTTCCATACTAGAAATGTCCTGGTGGAACCTCTCGCCGTGCTAGTCACTGACAGCCCCTAAATTGTCAGGAAAAAAATCCAGGTGCGAGTCTAAAAAATGGATCCTTAGTGACATGTTGCAACCCAATGCTTGATATGACAATAAGAGCTCGCTAACCAACTCTCTGTAGCTGTCACTCTTGTGGTTGCCCAAAAATCCATTCTTTTAGACGAGATCCTAATAGTTCCGACTGCTTTTTTGACAAATTTAAATCCCTAACCAAATCATTTAGGTCTCCTTGAGTTATCAAATGTGGCTCCTTTTCAATTCCTTCAAACTCAAAGTCATCATCCTCGTCAACACACCGACTTGAAGTAGACGGTTGTGAATGGTCGTTATCAACAGACGTTGTTGCAACTGGTATTAGTTCTGGCATTTTTTTACAATGAGAGACTGGTCTTATAGCAGAAGATACGTTAGGGTAGATAACTGTGTTTTTTTTCTTGTAATTTATACCTTTTAAGTCAGTGAGACAAAAATAGCAATCCGAAACGTGATCTCGCTGTTCAGTCCATATCATGGGTACAGCAAAAGGCATAGCTCGTGCACCTTTCTTCCAGTCGGTTAAATTTTTCACACACGTTATGCAACAGACATGAGGGGCCCAGAATTTGTCTTGATGGGCGACAGAAAAACCAAAACATTGGTGATAACACTCCAGCACAAGATTCGTAAAATTTCGTCGTTGTTTTTTGAATGTAAGTTCTCCGCAGATATAACAAAAAGAGTTAGGGTTATTTTTACACTTCCTCGACATGTTCACAGGATTAATAAATCACAAAAAATATTCAAATTCAACTACAAATACTTTTATGACGATTTACTTGTGAGCGTTTCTGTTAATTTACCGCCGTAGTACTAGTTATGAGTATTACCGTATCACAACAAATATGAGGCTAACAGACAAATGAAAACTGTGATTTAATGATGAGGGTAGATTGATAAAACAAAATTAGCTATCAAAGTTCGTGTGGCAAAATCAGTGTTGACCAGTGTAATTTACTCACACCAATGAGATACAGACCTACGTATTAATATATTTGCGGAGTCAGGTGGTTTTAAGTAGGTATGTTTTGTAAGTCAGTAGTCTTGTGTCAATGGCACTGTTAAATTAAGATCTTTAATAGAACGGACGGCAGGTTAAGCTACCCAAAAAGTTTAAGGACATCAAATCGATTTTTAACTTTAATTCCAACATGTAGAGATCAATATTAATTGTAAAAAATTTACGTCTTGTGGTAGGTTGACGAACTATTGTCTATACTATGTACTCCCGTATTATTATTATTATTATGTACTAGTACTCAGCAATTTGAGTCAGGCGATGGCGGGCTTCTTCTTTGCGTGTCAACTCAGGCTTTCATATATTATGTAAGGACCAAAACTCAGCCACCGATATAGCACTATTGGTGGCCTTTTAGAGATCCTCGCGAGTGAGATAGAGAGAGATGGCGGGCTGACGTCGTAGTAAGTTTACACTTACCGACTACTTCCAAGGGCGCTGATCGTATTTCAGTGTGGAAGGTGGGCGCGTCGGCAGACACCTCGCATCTAAACCGGCCGGCCATTGCCGGGGTTGCCTGCTGCAGCACCACCCGCCGAGCGCCGGATCGAGAAATCTGAGAAATAAATAAAATTATAAGTTTTTAAACGCAAAGGATCACGGGTTTGATTCCTGGTCCGGTCAATTCAAAAAACGATATTTTCTAAATGGCTTGCGTCTGGGCATGCTGGGAGACGCCCCTGGCCAATTCATTTTCTGGTATCTCGTAACACCCACGTGTTACGATTACGAGATACCAAAAAACTACGGTACGATATTCGGTGTGTTATCTGGTGGTTATTTATTTTATATTTATATATTAAGGCGCAGGGTAAGGAGAACACACGTAAAAGAGGTATTTTTGCTTAAGTTTTCTGACGAAAATATTGGACATAGAATGTGGAAATTAATATATCATGTAACTTATATCTTGAAGTTTTTCCTTTTGTATATCATACATACATACAACATATCATACATACAACAATGTATGTCTGCGAGAAGCATTAGTATTATCTTAGGCACGTAATAGAAGCCGCGCGAGTAAATGCTAAATGCTCAAGGTCACTTGCCTTACCCGTCGCCTTAACGTATAAATCCTAAACCGTTGTGACCTTGTCTCTATCAAAATACAGATTTTATTGATATCGAATTTCATTTTATATAAAACTATTCCACGATTTTTAATATCTTTTTTTCTTGATTCATCGAATAGCTAATTATCACTGTTTCACAACATCGAATAAACTTTCATAAAAAAAAATGTGTCAAAGTTGTTTTGATTACCAGATTAACGGTATATCGAACTAACATTTCATATAAACTTTTAAGTTATCGATATAACTATTTATAAAAATATGTTTTAGTATTTAACGGTACACATTATATGTTTTGCAAGCAAGCAAGTAGCGTGCAAGAAACCAAGCAGCGTGCAAGCAAACATCACAAATATGCAGCATGCAAACAAGCACGTAGCATGCATATCTCTAAGCTAGGGTTTCCTCGTCTCCGGCGCTGCGGTAAGTACAGCCTCTTCGCCCATACGTTACAAATCGCCCTCTCCTTCCGCGCCTCCGGTTTTTAAATTACACTCTAGGGGTAGGGCAAACAGATAATGTTAGTAACCTATTTCGTTGTATTAAATAATGTTGCATGCCTATAAGGTAAGATGTAGCTAACCCAAAACAATTTTTAAGATCTCTGTATGTACCTACATTCTGCAATAAAAATATTTGAATTTGAATTTGAAAAAAAAAACAAGACTACGTGTAGTCGGGGTCAACCGAGTCAATTTTTAATAGCATTCGTTTTTAATTTATAAATAGTTATTTCTTAAATATGTACTAGGTAGTGTACGAGTAGGTAGGCATCGCGAACAAAAAAGTATAATACATGAAAATCGTATATTCGATGTACACTGACATTAGTAAAAAAAAACTTGATGTTTCAAATATTTTGCAAACTGAATATTACGTCGAAACAAAATTATGGGTAACAAAACATTGATCTAAGATTATTTCGATAAAATACATAAAATATTAAAAGAAATAACGATGGAGTGAATTTTTAGATTCTAAATATTACAGGAAATGTAATTACGATATATCCTCATTCTCGGAAGTGTTAAATATTGTATGAAAAGATCTGCGAATAATTTTATGTGACATGAAAATCGTTGCAGTTAATTGCGATAAAGTGATGGGTTCCCCGTTAGGAACAGATTGATATGTACCAAATCATGGCGTATTGAAGTGCGCATTCATCATGTCAGCCTATTACAGTAAATGCTGGACGTAAGCCTCTCCCAAAGAGCGTCACAGCGTACGATCTCTCGCTATTTTCATCCAGCCACTGCTAGCCATCTTCCTAATTTTATCTGTAACTTAACCTCGCTAGTTAAAAACTTTCTTACTTAGTGGACTAACAGCTCTGTAAGTTTCAAACATTTGCTTTTACAGCTTCATATCAGAATATCGAGTGAAAGGAAACAAAAGTTCTCTTAAATTTGTTTCGTAAGTGAATTTTATCCAGACATCATTAAATCGACGGAAACCCTTCATGGGACTATATCTATATCCTATACATATAGTGCGCTTTATCATGCAACAAAAAATCCTAATCATGAAAAACGAAAACTGACTCTAACTGTTTTAACGAAGGCACTGCTTGGTCTCGTTCCATCTTAGCGCTGCTAACATTTGGCAGAAAGTGACGGATTGGTACTTTAGCTAAACCAGCACCTATACTTCGACGAAAACGTACTGAGCAACGTGATTTCGATGTTGGCACCATACTTGGTATTTATTATTGTTAATTAGCTGTACTGTATACACATACGTTCTCAGAATATAAGTAAAACGATTTCGGACACACCTATTTTGAAATATCAACATGGCAAAATGTTTTATTAGAAAATAACAAAAATAACCATTCTTCGTCGAAGTAACAACATACTTCTTTCTCCTAGCGCTTGATCCCGCTTCTAGTTCTCCAGGTAGCAGTCAGCAGTCTAGGTCTAGCCTGGCTATGATCCTAAATTTAACAAGTCGGTTCTTTTGGTTTTTAAGTGGATACTGGATTCTTAATTGGAGCCATCTAACTAACCTCCGTGACCCTTGCAATAGGAAATCAGATCGTTTGGACCATGGCTACATCTAGTGTGCCGGTTTCTTTACTATATTTTCTTTCGCCGCCGAGAAAAGCTGTATGTGTATAAATTATCGAGTGGCCCGTGCTGGGATCCGAACTCGGTACCTATAGATGTAAGGCGAGGCATCGACTACTGAGCTTTCACTATTAAGAGTAAAAACACTGAATAAACCAAAACAAAGTTGTCGCCAAACTACGTTATTACTAGGGCAATGACTTTTGTGCTTTTGAGTAAGCGCACTCCGCTCCCAGGTTCACAATTAGTTAAAATGTCGGATTTTTAAATGGGGTCTCTGTTTTCTCATACAAAGGAGTACTGTATTTCATGGTGATAGTTGAGTAGATGACTGCCTTTCTGAATATTTTGTACGTGACTGTAAAAAAGGTAAGGGATATTTTTAACTAACTGCCTTTTTAGTTTACTAAATTGAGACTCTTATTTTTTAACGATCCGATTTGGTGTCTATCTACTTACTTAAAATATAACATTAATTATTTTTTATTTCATACTCCAAATATATAAAATATCGATATTGAGGATTATTATGACCTACATAAATACATGTTTAAACAAAATAATATATATTACTTACTTAATTATAAATACTTAATTTTTAAAATTATTTTTAAAGTAGGTTTTAATTTTGATTATTAGCATTCATATGATAATGTTATATGATGGACAAAACTTTAATATATCTTTGTAATGTAACTACTATGCGGTGTAGGACTTTTAGCTGGTAAAGGCATTATATTTTATATCATAAATCAGTTTTACATTAATAGTGATAAATAAAATATGCCGTTGTAAAAAATTGCAAAACGTGCAAAAGATACATCAAATTATGTTTCCATTTCGGCTTCTTGACTACACTCGAACAGTAAGAGAGGCCGAATGCCTCAGCATTCATAATTAGCGATATTTTTTTATGCCGAGAACATTACAAATAGAGGTCTGATTTTTTCTACTACAACTTTATGACCAACATTTAGAGATCAATAACAATTAAGAAAGTTTGACGTTTTGTGATAGGTTGACGTGCTGTTGTCTGTACATGTATTAAAATTAACTAAAAGAAACACAAACGCTGCGGGCAGCTCAATACCTACCTATTTATTTTCCGTTCCTTTACTACAAATACTAATATTAATATATTAAAAAGCTGAAGAGTTTGTCTGTTTGTTTGGTTTAACGCGCTAATCTCAGGAACTACTTATTAAAACTGAAAAATATTTTTGTTTTGGATAGTCCATTTATCGAGGAAGGTTTTAGGCTAAATTACATTACGCTATGAAAAATAGAGGAGCGGAGTATTAATGAAAAATGTTGCAACCACAGGAAAAAATATTCCTTTTGAGAGCTTCCGTTGCGTGCGCTGCGTAAACTGCTAAAGTTACGCAAACATCATGTATAATGAAATTGTTCCCCTTAAAAGTTTTAAAAAAAAGTCCGTGTCAGCATAAGTCTATCATTTAAGGTTGACTTACTAACCTTTTTTATAGCATTGGCGCTAGCGTTGCTTTTACTGTTAGAGCGAGACATTGATGTGGTTTATTGTATTATTAGATTATTATGGGCTGAGAAGTGACAAAGGTAGTTGATATAGGCTTT
Source organism: Anania hortulata (assembly GCA_963576865.1). Classification (NCBI taxonomy): domain Eukaryota; kingdom Metazoa; phylum Arthropoda; class Insecta; order Lepidoptera; family Crambidae; genus Anania; species Anania hortulata. Next base: position 12,620,184 of record OY756392.1, on the reverse strand, counting down.
AAGTGACAGATGGAACTCTACGCGGGTGCAGCCGCTTGCGGAAGCTAGTACACAATATATATTTTGTGGCAAGTTTAAGACCTAACTCTATATATTAAATAATGGTTAGCTGAAGTGCTTTTATTAAATTTTTTTGCAAATTTCCAGGATGAAATCTTAAGAAACCGATTAGGCAAGTAAAATTATCAGTTTACTTGAACTTTGCTAAAACAGTTAACAAAAGGTATGCTACGATGATGACTGGTAAAATTTCAACTGTTTTTCTTTCCTGTGCCTGCCATCTAAAAAGGTACCCGGTAAAAAGTAAACAAATAATTTTAATACCCTCTTATAATGTTCAAACCTTTCATTGTTTTCGTTATTACTAACTTGTTTGCGAACCACAGAAGGGCTGGCCGTAATATTCCCGTAGTCATTAAAAAATATTTACGGAATAAATTCCGGTGGCGAGCAAATTACGTTAATTGGATGCTAAAAGTAATAAGTATACGCATGGTTACCTTTTCGATACGTGTAGCATTATTGCATCGAAACAGGGTTAATTTGAAATTCTTTGAAAACACGTAAATCGGCAGAGCAGGTATTTAAATTTTATAAAAAAATGCTTTTTACGATTTAATCTTAGGTTGGTTACTATAGTTATTGTGTTTCAGCGCCTAAAAGTACTTGCTTTACTTTCAAAGAATAAATTCGTGAGGCAAAATCAATTGCTCATTATCTCGTACAGTAAATAATTATTGCTTTATTAAGTTTCTTAGTACCAAGAATAAATGAGTCAGAAATTTACAGTAGAGGAGATAAATTTTCAGACTCACTTATGTATACCTGTTTTTTTTCGATTCTAGAGGTTTTTTTTATGAGGACTAGAACGTGTAATGTAGAGTTGCGATTGTTGTCAATAGGTTAACTTACAGATTGAACCGCCTACAGCTAAGTCACAAAACAAACACAACACAACAACAAACACAGGTACACAAAACTTAAAACATTAGCCACGGATGCTATAACTTACCAAATTTCATGAACTCAAAACATGAAACGTGAGACAAAATTCGATGTAGATCTTATAAGGATTTTGCGCCCTGATACGGGTATTTACGGATCCATTTTCAATTACGGATCTCCAAAACCGACGGGAAATACTTCATAAAAGGCTCGCAATCGGGACTTCTAAACAGATTACTGATTGTGTAGGTAACATAGGACGAAAGGGAATCTCTTTTTGAAATTACATTTAAATTTACTTGAATAATGGGCTAGTTTCCTAAAAAAATCTAATTAGTCCGTCAGTTGGATTAACAGAAAATATTGGACACACACACACAAATTTTCTCAATCAAACAAAAAATGATAAAGATATAGCACGTTAAAGTTCTGCGCAACGTCACGCCTTGCGACACTTTTTAGCAAGGCGTGACGTCACGTGCTCAGTTTGATGCGCTTTATCTTCGTAATTTCTTGTTTGATTGACAAAAGACAAAATATATTTTTTGATAATTTAACTGACGGACTAAATAGAATAATCATTTTTTGACCCAGGAAACTAGCTCATTAAATGCTAGTCTATACTTTTGTACAAAGGGCTATATAGGATTCCTTCTGACGTCTGTCTTCATCATCATCATCATTGCAGCCATAGGACGTCCCGTGCTGAACATTTAATTAGGTCTCCCCCAATGACCGGGTCGAATGAGATTGGCCGATTGAAAGCGGCCTGTATTCAGCGTATTGGGAAAAGGGCGATGTAGAAAGAAAACAGTAGTAGGTAGTGCTCGTTACAACGGTCTATATTTGAATGTCAAACAGAGTGATGTTACAGATCGATTGAGTGAGGTGAACAACGAATGAATAGATTAAAATCAACTTGGATATTTGATTATACCAATACAGCGGCTTTTTGCAACCTTTTCCAATCGTCTGTCCTCCTTAAGGGTGGACGTCCTACGCTGCGCTTGCCAGTATGTGGCCTCCATTCTAGAACCTTTCTGGCCCATTGATTGGCCGTCAGTTTTATGGACTATGTGCCTTGCCTACTGCCACTTTGGCTTGCTAATCCCTCGGGCTATGTCAGCGACCTTTGTTCGTTTATGCTTCTCCTCATATCTGATTCGATCTCGCAAAAAAACAACGAGCCCTTATTATACCCACTTAAAGTCTTACGAGTTCTCCTTTCGCTGTTTGCTTATCGCATGCTAACAGTCCACGTAGCAGAAGCCAGCTGTCGTGCCGACTTTGCGCCAACGGTAGCCAAATAAAGCCCATCATAAGTTAGCCACAAAGAACCGGGGGAAGGAGTGCACTACAATACCACTACACCTCTTCCCCTTGTGATCTTGGCTGCAAGAGCAGTAGGCGGTTAGATCAGACGCAGCCCCCTTATCCGCAGTCTACTAGCAGAGGTGACCTGAAGGGCAGGCCCTACCTAGGATTCCTAAAACACCTAACGCTCTAGGCTTCTGGCTTCACTTCGGTCCATTCCTCCGTGTCTACTGAACCTTCCCGTCGCGACAATTTCATAAATCTTCTGGTGGCTATGAAACTTGCGTGGAATATGATTTATTCAAGTCATTAGGAAATAATGTCACTTTCCATTTCTATTATTAAAATAAATAATAGAATGAGATCCATAGTTCCATAGATTACCTCCTACAATAACAACTTTATATTGATATTCTTTAAAAACTTTCACTGAGTAATAAAATTTCTGAAAAACAGCTTTTCTATACAATGTATTTATCGATCACGTATGGCTGTTGGGTTTTAGTATTTTTATCTCCTATTATAATTGAAAAATATAATCTACCTTTTTAGTTCTAATTCATATTTGTTTATACTATGTTAAACCTACACCCCATGTTACGAAATTAGTATTCCAAGATTCTCTAACGTGGGTACTGTTATCAAACATACTGGCTGTATATAATTTCACAGACAATAATGATCTAATATACGGTACTCGCATGCATGGTAACATATTGGTTAACACATTGGCCTATTTATTCTGTGACGTTGACATGTCACAGGCACGCGAATGGAATGTTTTCATGGCTGCGGCTGACATGCAGCGGGTAGGGGTGGCATCCTTCCGGGTAACTGGGGGTTTTTATACGAATGAATATTAATCTCTAGCTTCGGTGGGAAGTTTAAATTGTTATTCTCCATCAAGTTTAATATCATATTTGGTCTTCTTCTTCATCTATACGGTCAGTCCCGGTTGCGTCCAAAGCCGTTGCTTTGGAGCCCAGGGTCCGCTTTCCTTGATTTAAATATATTTGGTATTAGTATATTTATTTCTAATAAACAAATTTGTCCTACGATCATGCATCATGTGGATGAAATAACTTAGTCCAAAGCTAAGTATAGCTTGAAGATACAGGTTGTACAAAAGAATAGGATACTCCTAAAACTACATGATCAGCTGCTCATATGTAACAACTTTAACTATGAAAGCAATATCGAAATCGTGAAAAAAATGTTAGTTGCTCCATACATTATCATCGAGGTAGTGCGTTAGTTTGCACGGTGCATCTACAAAAATTGCCGATTTTGATGTTGCTCCTATAGCAAAACTTGTTGTATATGAGTAGCCAACCACGTGGTTTGAAAGATAGTCCTATTCTTTTGTACACCCTGTATTTACTAATATATTATGATTGTAGATTTGACTTGGTCCTGGTCTGGATGTACTGGGTGACGCCAGTGACAAAATTTATAGTCTGGTACTTAGTAACTCCAAAATGTTTATTCTCTACTTCAAGACCGTGTGTAATAAAGCGCATATTTTTATAATGATATTGCATCCAGTGTGACAAATATCATTTCATCATCATCATTTCAGCCATAGACGTCCACTGCTGAACATAAGTACTGTAACCCTGAAAAACTATGACTCTAGGACATGAAAACTTCAGCGCCTTTTATGTCGGCAAAAATTAGAAGCCTCGGCCGTGATTCAATCCGCTCTTTGTTTACTTAGTTCCCGTCGTGTCGTATTTTCTGCAGTGTAGTAGCAGTTTTTAGGTCGCTAATTTAAGGATTTTCCGCGTTAACTTAAGTTTTCTTAAAATCTGAAGTAAATGAGAAATAATTAAGCAAGTATTATGATCATAACTATGTGTGCAAATAATTTGCGATCTTAGAGATGGCAGAGGTGACGTTTCTACAATGTGTGTTTTTACACATAAAGTAAAGTAACTTGAGGGACTTATTCGATCCCGGAAACACATTAAAAACCATATGAGAAAAGTTTTGAAATCTAAAACATTTCTATGGGGATGCAAAAATATTTTCGAGATTTTCATATTGTTGAAATTGTGCTTTATTTTTAACATGTTACTTAAGGGGGATGCTTTACTTACAAAATGAAGTTAGCTGGCCAAATGAATTGATGAGTCTCAGCATCCTATAAGCTTTTTTCTAGACGTTTACTGTATGGAGATTTACAAATAGATGGAATAAATTATGAGAGTAAGAGAAAGTTTTGTATGCGAGGTTTCATGAGTAAACTAACAAGTAAGCAGATTTTAAATTAGTTAAAAACCAAAGTCAATCATTATTGATTCTAAATGTGGAATAATTCCTGTCAGCCCTAGGCTAGGGTCACAGTCGTAGTTCGCGTGTTTCATGGCAGTAACTGAGGACAGAGTGCGTATCGATTCTAACATGTTGATGTATTGTGTAAACACGCGAATGAGTTTGACTGAACGGATTCTTTGACTGAAATAAAGATAACATAAATAAATAAATAACAAATTATTATCTAGCCCCAAACCCAGCAAGGCTTGTATTAAGGCGACTAGATGACCGATAAAAATACTTAAAAACGTTGTATAAATTTTCATGACTTAGGTACAAATGCTCATGCTCTTCATACAAACATTTGCCCCTTGCGGAATTCGAACCCGCAACTTCCAGGATTTGTACTCCGGAGCGCAAACCACTACACCAGACGTCGTCAACAATAGCGATATATGTTTTTTATAGTAAGTTTACTGTAGCTCAGCCTGGAAAAACCTTTTTAAAGGCGGATTTTTCAAACCCGCGGTAGGTGTTTAAAAAACCATAATCCACGTACCCCTAAAAATAATCGGCCGCCCCAATGGTTTTCTTATTTTTCGTTTGCCTATGGACCCTAAGTTAGGAAACCCTGTTCTAGCAAAATCACAATCTTACCCAATAATAAAGATAACTGTCATTTTATTTTAAAATTTCACCTCTTTCACAATACATCTTAATGTTTATCATGAAAATAAATTATTACTTACGTAAGGTCTAATAAACCTAATTTTACTAATGCACTGTTTTTTCTTGGCTGAAACTGATAGATCAGAAAAAGGGGGTAGATTATGGATAGATAAGTGTATATTTATTTCTTCTATCTCTTAGCGCTTTGTCTCATTTCTAGTCTGGGTACACATGACCTAGACCCTGATACTAACCCCTAAAATAGGCTAGAATGTTTTTTTTAAATATTTGGAGTGATTTCCAATTGAGGGTTCCAAAAATGTTGCGGCAAAATATTCCTATCAACAGTAGAGGAGCGTTAGTTTGTATGGAAAAACAAAAAAAATGGTTGATCCTATAAAAAAGTTGTTTGTTTTGATGAATACATTCGCCCTCCTTAAATTTGGCAACGTAACGTAACATTTAAAGTAACCCTGTATGTACATTTGTAGGTATGTATGAAAAAACAAATAGCCAAGAAAAACTCAAACGATTGTAATATGAGCGAATTCAGCGAATTAGTCTTCGTTAAACTTCGAGCAAAAAAGTTACTTAATAATACTTTGTGTTTCTCTAACAATGAAAACATTTTGATACGTAATAATAAATCGCTTTGCTTTTCCTTTCTGCTACACATTTGTCACCTAAGAATGTTTATTGTAAGGAAATAAGAAGCTTAAATAAATATGTTTTGTATAGCATTATTTTAGACAGGGCTTACTTAGTTAAAAGTTTTTATTATGTTGAACTTCGGGCAGTAGAACTGATCTTTAATAAGCTGCTGATTTAATTCTCTACAATAGAGACATCTAGCCACAATAGGGTTGTTTACACCATTCTTTAATAATTCTACGATAACATTTATTATTAAAACTGTCACCTTATTTTAGACGTTATAGCCCGGCACATTGTAATTAATTTAAAAATTGTATTTTTTATTGTTCCAAAATCAATAAAAAGGACGCTTTTCCGGCGTGGTCCCTTGATCCGATCGCCTACTGATTATCATTATTTTTTAATTCTGGTCTCATCTACTATAAACATTGGCATTCCGGTCTGACCCCCTTATTGTTTATGACAGGGAAGTACAGTCAATAGAAAAACTGTTATTACTAACATGTACATGTCTTCATTACGTTACGCACATAATTTTGTATTTTAATAAACGCTGTACGTATATTTTGTTGATGACTGTCCTAATAATCTGTTAGATAACTGTAGGGTATCGGACCGGAATAAAATATTTTAATTTATTTGTGATCCCCTACCCGGTGGATCAGACCGGAATATCCCCTAGGGTATCGGATTCAGAGGTTCAGACCGGAATAACTCATAAAAAGTTAGTCCGTTGAGTTAGGTAAACAGTGACGTCATAGTTTGCTATCGCTATACAAATATATAAAAGAGTAGCGTTAAGACAGTTTTTAAAAAGTATGTCAATTGATTAGTGGTGTAAAATACTACTATATATTTAGCCCTAAAAATATTCGTATTTTAGATTTATATAATGTGTTCTTTTTAATTTTCTGAAATTTTAGCGATATGAGTTAGACAATTTGAAAAAAGAACTTAATAAAATATTTTTTCAAAGTTCACAGTTTTTTTTGTTTTTGATAAAACTATTTTTATGCACTTGATATCTAAAAAAATGGCAACGAAATAATATACGTATTTTACTATTTTGATGCGACAATGTGCGTAATGATTAATGCGCCTTATGTAATGCCAGCAAAAAAAACATAAGATTTACGTAACTTTTGACTTGTTAACATCTAAGCGGTCTACATCTAATTTCTATTGCGGTTACAAATGCTCAGTGAGTAAAAATTTCCCGAACGAAATGAAAAAGAACACGTTGAATAATTATTTTTAATATTTATCCTACAACACTAAAAACATTAAAATTGAAAAACAAAATTTAAAGCTTCAACCACCTTAGTAAATAGATATTTAAAAAATGTATGTCTAAATAATTACTACTTACGTCAACCTCAATTCCAGGCAGCGGGAACACCCTTGTGTGAGGTAGTTCTTTTGGAATGTATCGGTAGAATTCTTCGCGGCCCCTGTACCACTTAACGCTGTATAACGCCTCCTCGTCTTCAAGCTGCCAGCTGCACTCCAAGGTGACCGTCTCACCCACTAGCACCGCGCCTGGCACGTTGATCTCCAGGTTGTGGAGACCGCGGACCCCTGGTAAATAAAAGACAAAATGAAAAAAACTGAAACCTTATACACACTTTGTTGTCTGTCTGTCTGTCCGTATGTCTGTCAAGACTCTTTATCTCGGGAACACGTGGAGGCATCAAGTTGAAATTAATACATATATTCAGGTCTACAGCCCTTGTGAAGCTGTGAAAAAACCAAACTTCTAAGTTAACTTAAAAATATCATACGACCGTATATGCCGCAAAAACGTATATTTCGATACTTTCAAGAGAATCAAATGTATAGGGTACTTTTCGTTGACCTATAACTATGAAAATTAGCAAATAATATCGTCTTATACTATAAGTACAGAGAAAAATCTAAAAACTATACATTTGAAATTAAATTTTGTAATTAATTTGTAAAAAAAACTCGAGAATCGATTCCTGCACTAATTATAACATGTGCTTACAAATTTCTACGGAACCCTCGATGGGCGAGTCCGACTCACACTTGTCCGGTTTTGTTTATATTTATCTATGAACTAGCTATGCTTTTAATGGTTGCGTTGTGTACTAGCTAGATGATCTGTGTCTACTATTTTGGTAAGGTGACAGGCGATAAATCACTTGATAATATTTTCATGTCTGCCGTGAGGTCGTTAACTTCGTTTATATGTTAACTAGCTGTTGCCCGCTACTTTGTTTGCGTGGTCTTTACAGAACCATAGTTAGTTCAAACTAAAGTCCACGCGAACGAAGACACTTGCAACAGCTAGTGTTGCTTTTTTTTTCACACTCAAAAATGTTTGCCAATTGAACAGCGACATCGAAAGGTAAAAAGCGCCTTACACAAGTGCAGTTATCTTTCATCTCTCGGGAACCGTACATTTTCCGGGATGAAAATAATCTTTTATTCTAGACTAATATCTATTTCTGTGCTAAATTATATTTAGCCGTTCTGGCGTGATTGAGTAACAAACATCCATCCATCCAAACTTTCACATTTATAATATTAATTCTTATTCTTCTTGCAAGTAAGATTAGCTAATTGCAAGCAATGCTTCTCGTTCAGCTTACAACCTTCTACCCTAACCACTGACCGCCCATAAATCGTCGATCTATCGGACTGGAGCATCCCACACTAACGTAACTACTTGTTGGTAATTAATATTTAATGACCTTTGACCTTACTCAATCGTGTTTACATGGGGTTATTGTAAACGCAGTGTGCATATAGCTGAGCATGCGCACATACGTAACGAAGATGCTCTCTTATTACAAATAAACGTCATGCATTTATTTTATTCGCGAATTACCTGAATTGTTAAACAAATAATAACTAAAAAACTGCTTAGAAGTGTAATTTACCCTTGAATCTGCGACCACATTGTCAGATGATAATGACAACAACAAACAAATACCTTTAAATACGATTTAGGTACCTGGTGAATACAAGTAAAACCCTTTGTAATTTCCAATACCTTTATGTCTAGATTGCAGGCAGAAAACTTTTTACAAACTGATCAATCTTCACTCACATAATGATCGGTCATTTTTATTCCCACTTAATGATGTACTAAAACTTTTAGAGAGAACTGAGTCGATACTTACTTACTCTCATTGCAGTCTACCTTAAGATAAAATTAAATTTGTTTGTCTAAATCACTTTAGTGAATCGCCAGCCACTAGCCGCCCTTTAAAGTAAAAGTAAGTACTACTCCATCTTCGATCCTGAGCAATCCGGCTAATCTAATAAATTACGCAAATAAACTTAGTCACTGTGTTGAGATTGGATCAAGTCAGGTTATATCATAAGATTAATTAGACTGACATAATTGGATTTAGAAGACATTAATAGATTTGCACATTAATAGCTCATTAACGTTGGCAACTTTGATGACCTGATTTGCAGAGTGGCAGAGATTTGCTATAGCGTAAGGGACCGGGTATAGAGAAGGTTTCGATTCCCGGTCGGGGAAATTTTTAAACAGTTGGGATTTCGATCGGGGAATTCTCTTGCGTCAGGGTATGTTGGCTGGCGCACACCTTCGACTTAAAAAAACGTTGTCGGGCACCTCGTAACACAAGGATGTTTTACTTCAAGACCAAGACAGTGAATGGGGTGTTGTTTGGTATTAGGTCATAAGAATAGGTAGGTAGGTAAAAGGTAAAATTTAAGCTATTGCTAGAAAAAAGGATGTTTAAGTACTTTTGTAGTAACCAAAATATTCAATTCAATTCAATTCAATATATTTATTGCATTCTATAATGTTAGACAGGTGTTATAAATAGGTACATAAAACAGATGATTATAGACCCTGTAGGGCACAACAATAAGATAGGTATTGTCGGCAGAGAGGATGACGCCATGCATAATTAGATCAATTTGTTTATTTTAAGAAGTTGTAAAGAATTAAAATACATTAAGAAGTCATATGATAATTCTTGAATAATATATTGAATAATATAATCAAATAAATAGTATTTTAGGCATTTAAATATTTATTTAACTTTGGATTTCATTTATTGTTTTAGATTATTGTCATTTAAGTATTCGTTTATTGTGTAATAACATTTTTTATTAACATTAATGTTGTGTTCATTGAACACCACGATAGTTAATTAAACAAAATGATTGATGCTAAATGAATTTACAATTATTTAGAAGATTTTTCTAATTAGTCCATGAAAGAGCTTAAATCTTATTCCCTTCCAAACTTTAGAGATGAAAAGCATCCAATTACCGAATGCAACCAGATTTAGTTAACAATTGTTAATTTACATTGAGCAGCCAATTAGTGTAATAAAGGTAAAAAGTGGGTAATAACTACACTGACGGTCACTCGGTGTGTTTGGGTTCTAAGCCGTCAAATTAAATTTTTCCGAGAAACTTGCCCAACCGCGTGATGTTACAGCTCGGATAGGATCAAAAACCACAATAGATAGATAGATACTCTTTATTGCACACCATACAAGTAAAATACACATGATTTTTACAGAAAGATGTACAATTTAGGCGGTCTTATCGCTAATAGCGATCTCTTCCAGACAACCTTTAGGTAGAGGACAACCATTAAAGAAAGGGGAAGGTGTTGCAGAGTTCTTAGAATTCTTACCTGATACAAATAGAATTGCATAAATTTATGGCATAAACGTATACATACAGTAATAAATAAATAAAAATAAAATAAAATAAATACATAACAATAATTATACATACATACAATAAACATACATACTACTTGATATATGCGAGGAGATGTCGAAACTAACAGTGACCAGTAATATTCTGAGATATAAAGGCAGTTTGAAATTTGAAAAAAAAAAAGCACAATTTGAAACTAAGCTGGGAGCTTGACAGCTAATGCAGCGTCCCCTTTTTGTTTTGCTCGCAAATACAAGCTTACAATTTTTTAGCTTAAACTGTGCTTATAGTTTACTGGCGGCTTTGGTAGTGATTACCAAAGTTAAGTAACACACGCCTGCGATTGTGAGTTGATGTGTGACCGTTCCGACCATATTTAGTGACATTTAACATTAATATCTCCGTGCTTTGGAAGGCACGTTGATCCCGGCTTATATCGTTTGATTTAGGTCGTTAAGCTAGATAGAGGCCCCAGAACGGTTTGATTACACCTCATAGTAAGGTTAGTCACATGCTTTACAGACACACCAATCCACTCTGGGCCCACGTAGTGAAGTATGACTCAGACCACCTCATAGTTGAGGTGAGGCCTGTGCCCACAACTGGGCACAGCAGGCCTGCCTGGACAGTTTATAGAAAAACTTTACTTCACTATTTATCTTACACGTTACGATTATGATTCCTGTAAAATAGCTAAGATTAGAAAAAAACTATTAACAAGTATAATTTTATTTTAAATTCGTTTAAATTATTAATTGTAAAACCTATTAGAAAATTTTCAGGTACCGAATAGTCAATCAATGCGGTTCGTGTTAATCATGACTGACGTCACAAGCGTAAAATTTGACGCTTATGAACGCAATTCACGATCAAACGGTCACAAAGTGATTCTATCAGTCGCACACGAGTTGCAGAATCAGCCTTACGAGCTGATTGTAATTGTGAAAATGGATTATCTCGCGTTGTGACAGTTTAGGTAAATATAACTTGTATTAGTTTATATTAGAAGCCATGAAAATCATATTACTTGTGATTCAGTAAGCTAAAAATGCTGCTAATAAGCTGTTAGGGTAAAGGTGTACAACAAGTAATTAAAAGGATATTCAACTTAATTCAGATCAGATAAAGAAAGAGCTAATAAAACAACTAGGAATTCTTTAAGAATCATCATCCACAACGGTATCGTAAGAATATTTAAATTAAACTATAAAATTTGTAGTTAAGCCGATCTTGACTATCGTGGGAAGCTTTATGGTACTGACACACATGCTCATTAGTTGCCAAAAAGCATGCCACTAGGTAGCAAGTGCTACCTAGTGGCATGTGTGAACACGCCTTGCCAGTAATAAGCTTGCTTATTTTGAGCATGCTCATAAAACAACCGTGGTTTGATTTTTGAGCAAGCCACCTGTTGAGCGGGTGGAGAGGGGCGTGCTTTGAGCACGTCTGAACACCATTGCTTTTAAGCATGCTTATTTCCATTGACAACATTCAATTTTTGGGTTAGGTGCAAAAACTTGAAAACCATTTCGAGTCTCTCGGATACCTAAAACATATTACCTAAACGTATTTTATTAGATTTTTTTGGCCTAAATGTTAATTGATAACGGTGTACCGTAGTTTATTGGAATTATCTATGAAGATATCCACCATAATTTTGTTTCCAAGCGCCGACCCGAACGGTTGTTACTTTGTAAGTGCGTCGCTCTATCGTACTTACCGCGTTTCTCGACCAAGTAATCCGAATCCATCCGTTAGTTATATTCTGTTAATTCGTTAGCTCTATTGAAAATAGAAGTCTGTAATAATTAACTGGACTGTTATTTTGAGTTTTCCGCCATGTGAGACCCACCTGATAACGAATCCTCCTACCCACCGTACTTCAGATACACTCAGATACTTCAGATACTTCAGATATATCGATTGCGTTGCAAGCAATAACACAATTTTATTACGTCTGTACGGATAGAACTGATACTATTACTATTAACTCTTCTTTTATCATAAATCTTAGTAACTCTAGAGATGCTTGTAGCTCACTAGCAACAGCGCTCTTTGGTAGTGAACTATCTTCTAATCTTTGCCAAATGTGAACCGATTTTGATGATTCTTTTTTTTATGAATAGCTTATACTTCAAAGATACTATAATAAAAATTTGCGGAAAAAATTTCTACAGCAGGTCTTCAGCAGTTTAATTATGTTTGCACTTGTAAGATTTGTTTTGATTAGGATTTATTACTGAAATAGATGTGATTAGGATTTATTACTGAAATAGATGAAATAAGTTAATTTTATTAAAGAAATAAAAACCGACTTCAAAAAACTAAAACGCTAAAAATAATCTTAACACTTAGGTACCTAATCAGTTACTTTTGGAGTTTTTATTTTTGGATTTTAATAAGATAAAATGAAATTTTGTATATCAGTTTAACTTGCTTTACTGTTATTTAAACAAGCAATTGGTAACTAAAATCAATTAGCCCTTAGCAGGTAGCCCTTGCACTTAATGACACTTGGTGTCGACCACATTGACAACGTCAGCCCGTATATGAATACTATCGAATTTCGAACGAGCCACAAAGTGATTATATCAGTCACAGGCGGGTAACGGGTTGCAGAATCACCCTTTTTAGCACATTTTGATCGTGAAACTGGATTTAATGGATTGTCTCGTTATTCCGACGGTCGAAATCCTAACCCCTTGATATTATTATCTCGTATCACTAATTAAGTGAAATGTATGTATTTTACGTAGTCCAGTCCATGAGTTCAAAAATTAATATAAACCTTTTGTTTGTTTTCGATATAATTCCCTTTTATTGTTATACATTTTACAGAACGTTTCGTTATTACTTCTTAATTATAAATCATTGCAATTAAAATGGTCGTAAAGAGTTTTTTTTTCTTAGTTGCCACTTCATTGAGTCTCTTTTGGACATCGAAAAGATTCATAGTTTCATCAACCGCCACCATCCAGTCTGTAATGCAATTTCTTTTGTTTTTTAGTTTTGATCGTTGTCGTATCGTTGACCTAGGTCTTTCTATGATACCTACTCTTCCACCAACGAAACACCTTAAATCTGTTTTTGTTCTTGTATAATATGATGATCAAGTGTTCTTATAAACGATAAATAATAATCATTATTAGTAGGATTAGAATGTCTTAATTAAATATGCTCTGCTTACAGCTCCATGTAAAAATATACCTAATCATGTTTAGTACATTAAATACGTATTTGTTGTCGAAATCATATAAAACTTAGCACAGTGATGTTTGATATAAAACATTAAAATAAGATAACTTTTTTAAAACAAGCGAGAATTAGAACTCATGGATCGTACTGCGTAGAAGAACGATTGCTACTCTTGCGATATCACATTAAGACCAACTGAGTTACAAATACTTTATTATGAAAAGTAATGCTTACATATATGACATAATAACCATTTTTTATGCAACGTCAATACACGACATTCAAAAATATATGTCGATTCCCTAAAATATAAAGTTTCTTGCTTAAAATATGTGTAATAAGTATAAAAACTTTGAATAGGTTGTTGGAAAATAGATGAAAGACATAAAAGGAAAAGCTTTATGTGTATTTTTGCCGTAATAATATCTACGATCGACGATATGTATTTTCACGTAAATTCCGAAGAAAGTTAACAAGATGGTAGTCTGGCGAAATAAATAAGTTATCATCGGAATTTCGTTCATGACTGAACTAACTACGGTCGTCAGAATATTTTCCTACGTTTGTTACAGAGGAATTTGTACATAAGTATTTATATGTTGTCCTGAAATTAATGTATAGTGTTTCACAAACTTGATGAAGGTTATCCTTTGTACAATTGTACTAATAATTTAAAATATTAGACAAACTGTAACGGGATAGAGTACACTAGGTATGAGTTACTTGCCCTATAAGTTTTAATAAAGCATCAATTGTCCAAATGTTACGTTTCTTTTCACAAGAAGTCATTAAACAATAATAATTATAAAATGAATAAGTCTATTAAATCTTTTATTGTTTTTCAGTGCCGTAATCGTATTTGATCTTAAGCTAAAAAGTATCAAATTTCAATCACATGTTTCGTACATGTACATCTCGATTTACGGTTACCAGTTTCATAATTCAAAAAGCAATTTTTCAAATTGAAATATTGGTTGCCCAAATTTTTTGACATGATTTACGACAAAAGTGGTTCTAAAAAAATAATGGAGAATATACGGTACAAATCATTTAAAGCTAAATAAGGGATAAATTATTGGCGAGTGTTGCGAAGCCGTGATGGGGGGGCGCCTTGAATAGGGTGCCGCCATCGATCAATCATGCGGACACTTTAGCGAGATATCAATGAGTGACAACGAGTGTGGGCCGCCCGCTTTGGCAGTAGCGTACATCGTCCCGGCGTCTGTACCTACTCCATTCAATACTTAGACCGCGGGGCTATTAAACGAGCGATGGCTCAGCAGTCCTTTTAGCTATACGGTTAAATTTTACGGCATTCCATAGCGCTAGAGAAGTGAGTGCAGTGACTATCAAACTGATCATGATCGCTTAAGTAAAAGCCTGTAACAGACAACTGTAATGTCCAAGTTTGAGAAAAAACTGCATGTTATTTGCAGTCTTAAACAATAAAATGTAAATTAAAATAGTATTCCTGAACTATCAACCTAGAAAATTTATTGGTTTTGGGGTAATGTCATCGTCAATGGAACATTTAGTACCACACTTTAGCGAGATAACAATGTGTGAAAACGAGTTTACGATTGAGGGCTTTGGAAGTAAATATCTACATCACTTAAATATTTATATTACCTGCCTGCGATGGCTCAGCAGGTCAGCAATCTCTTTATCAATACGTGTGAATTTTATGGACTTCTATAGCGATTTAGACCCGACTACGCAACTGGTATAATTTTACGTAATACGCATTAGTAGAAAATTAACAATAGGTGATACAAATTCGAGTACGAACTGCGTGTTATGGATAAAGACGTCCTAAAAACAAAGTCAATTGAAGCAACATTCCCAAACTCTATAAATCTAGATAGTTTTGGATTTCATGTATACTCTTTTATTGATGGATCGTGCGGACACTTTATTTAGTGTGATATCGATGAGTGACCACGAGTGCAGACCGCCCGTTTCGGCAGTAGCTTACCTCTGCATCGTCGAATTTTGTGGGTACATTCTATACGTACCGGTTATACTTGTGCGATAGCTCAACAGTTACATTGGTTGATTGACTGTTGCTTAGATTTTTTTTGTTCATGAATAGTTTTCTGTTAATATTTTTAAAAGGTGTACAAGAAGGGAAAAAGTAAAGAAATTCTCACTTTTGTTATACTTACATACACAACTCGTATGAAACGTAACTCAACAAGAAGCATACTTCTAGAGATTATTATTTTATTTTTACTTCCGTGGTGAAGTTCTTTAAATAATTATAAAAAGAACAACGTGTAGAAGTAGGTATGTCCTTCGTTCTACTTTAAACCCTGTATAAAGTGATATAATTTAATATTGATTCTTAGCATCCGGATCGAGCCTCCCTTTTTTGGTTAGTGGGCAGTGGCGGACAAACATGTCCATCATTTGCTGAGCGCCTGAAAGTTGCCTAAGTTAATATTCAAGTTTACCATCCCCGCATTTTCAACCTCTAGTCTAATAGATAATAATTTATAGCTTTAGGAAATCTTCTGCAAGTGATGGATCGTGTGGGCAAAGGACACTTTAGTAACATATTTATCGATTACGTCAGACGATTCAGCGGTAAGATTAAGCGAATTTGATGGGTTTTGAGCAAACTGATTGCCGTCATATTTTGTAAAACATCATTGTACTTCTTAGGGTTCTAGCTAGACGTACGAATGATTAAACGCTTATGGGATCACTAGTGTATCTGTCTGTAGCAGCCAATTTGCTCCAAATCTATTTGACCAATTAAGTTGAAATTTTGTACACAAATACCACGTTCTGTGACCTGAAAATGACAAAACCCTTAAATGTATGAATTTTAAACACTTAAAAGTCACTTTCGAGAGAAAATTTGAAAAAAAAAAGTTTATAATGTGCTGCTGTATCGTGTGATAAATCAAATAAAAGACCTTGTTGTTAGTCTTTAATATATTGTGTACTAGCTGTTGCCCGCGACTTCGTTCGCGTGGTCTATAGTTTATTCATAAAGGATTTTCTGTGCAACTTTCTTATTTTCACATTTATAATATTTGTAGGAAGTAGGATAGCTTTTAGCCCGCGACTTCGTCTGTGCTGACCTAACCTGGATAAAACGTATCCTATGTGTTAATCCAGGCCATGGTCTATCTGTATGCCAAGTTTCATTTACATTCAATCAGTAGTTTTTCGTGAAAAAGTAACAAACATCCATTCATACTCACAAACTTTCGCATTTATAATATAAGTAGGATATTTTTTTAATTTTAAAATGAAATTTTTATTTTTTGAATCTTTTGATCTCCTAATCTATCAATCAATTGTGTAAAAATACAGAAAGTATTTCTTTATCTATAGATTACAACAATAAGTACATACAGAATCATAATAAGTAAGAACCCTATCCTTGCAAGTTCAACTCGAACTTGTCTGGTTAAAACACAAAATGTTTATTTGACCTGGCAACGCTTACAAAAAACAATTATGTAGCGTTTTTCAATTTTCTATCGAACAAGCTCTATTCGATAAATCAATGAAGGGAGCGCTCAAGTGTCAACAATAAATGAAGCTGGAGTCCACGTTGCCATAGATTAGAATTGATTCTCTAGTGTTTATGTTTAGTCTTTATTCGTATTTAAATATACTGTTTGCAGAACACACACGTCTTGATTGCTTTGACGACTTCTTCTTAATTTTTTCTAGCTCTCATACGAGTATTCAGGGGTCTCTTAGAGCAATATTACGAAGTCCTATAAACGCCCTATCATTTTCTTTAAATTAAATTCTCCTATCCTAAATTATCATTTCCCAAAACTTAAGTTCCCATGGATGTAAGGTTCGTTGTTTCACCCTATAGGGTTTAAAATGAAGTAAACCCTCCTTCTAAAAAAACCGGACAAGTGCGAGTCGGAATCACCCACTGAGGGTTCCATACAATTTTTAGGTATATTATAACTAGTTCAAGAATCGAGTCTCGCAGTTTAATTATAAGATTTTTCCCTAAATTTGTAGTATAAGACGATATTACTTGCCCATTTTCATGGTTCCAGGTCAACGGAAAGTACCTTATAAATTTTGATTCCCTTGAGAGTCTAAATATACGTTTTTTGCGGCATAAGCGGCCATATCTTTTTCTACGTTAACTTAGAAGTTTGATTCCTGAGTATATGGTTTTCTATTTCAACTCGGTACCTCCACGCATTTCCGAGATAAAGAGTCTTGACAGACAGGCGGACAGATGGACAGAAAGCAGTGACCCTATAAGCGGAACCCTTATAGGGTCTTCCGTTTGAGGTTCGAAACCATAAAAATTAGTTACAGTCAATAAAATCTCTAGACCTATACAATTTTTGTAGGGTGATTAAGTAGTAGGTACATTTTATCACAATGGAGCAAAATAATATTTTAAGGCAAGAATGTAATTTTGAATCTAGAGTTTAGTAGAGTGAAGGATTTAGAGTCAAAAGTCTGCGTAATCAGGTAATTTTATTTATAAATTGCACTTACTTTTCTCATAGAGGGTTATAAAAAATAGATTGTATCATTGCCTAATTGTAGTTATTGTTATTCTAACTAGTATACTAGAAGCTAGTAAAGCACACCATATTTACAGTTGAACAGACGAGTTTGTAGCAATTGGCAACGCCCGAGAGATATTGGTAGTTTCCTGGCCATAAGTGATACAAATGTCACGGTAATGGCCGTCTCGCGACAACAGTTAATTTATCTCAAGACAAACGCTGCGATGTGTTTCCTCTCCCGAATAGACTGTCATCTGTATCCGCTTTAAATTGGACGCACATTGAAGGAAATAGGTTATGGTGAAGTGTGAATGTATTTGGTTTTAAGCACCCTTGTTATTGAACGAATATCTTTGTTTAAAAGTGGAGAGAGAGGTAAGTAGTTACACAAAATTAAATGCGCACAAAATATTACTTTCTGAATTTATTTAATATTAATTACCAACATAAAAACATGTATTTAAATATGTGGTTGTGCTCAGAATCACCTGTTCTACATTACTGCGCATTTCTAGAAGTTCAGGCCGAGGGCCGAAATTTTCCCTTTTATGAAAATACTAATAACTGTTGCCCGCAAATTCGTTCCCGTGGTCTGTACAAAACCATAGTTCGTCAAAACTAATTACCACGTCAAGTAGCGGGCAACTTTTTTTTACATTTTAAAAAATTTGACAACTAAACACCGACATCTAACGTTAAGAAGCGCCATATATAATGACAGGTAATATAGTCGTAAGAGGTGACTAATTCCTGTAGCACGAGATAGGCAGCAGCGTCTGCGTGCGAAATATTATAAAAATCTGCGCTCGCCAACCCGCCTGCCAAACGTGGCGAGTATTGGCAATGATAAGTCATCGGGGGAGGCCTTTGTTCAGCAGTGGACGCGGCCTATTGCAGAAATGATGATGATGACATTTTTGTAATTTCGACGATTTCGACTAGATATACCGGGAGATCTTATATCTTTACTTAGTCTGGCCATAAATACTGTTACAATTTAAAATAAACAAAATAATACATTTGAATTTCGAATCTGTCATTTTTATATGATTGTTCATTGAGTTTTCTCATTTTGGCGATAATACATTGCACAATATTTTTCGATATTAAAATGGAGTGGGGTGACAAAGAGGACCGAATCGCTGTGATTGCATTACACATAAGTAGGTATGGAGCCAAATGTAATTTTTAAAATTCTCCATACGCTTGGTATTAGTAAAATGTTTGTGTATCGGGGCACCGGGCTATTAATAGGTACAATAATAAAAAAAAACAATAAAACCAATTTATTTCTGTAAATAGGCCTAAATTAAGCTGTTTTACACGTCCCAATATTTTTTTTACCCTACCACTGCTTCGGGACAATATTGTGGGCTAGTGCCGAGAAGAAACAGCGCAAGAAACTCGGTCACTATTGTCAGTCTCTTTTTAAATAGTGTGTTTACATAACAAGATAAAATGAACCTGTGCGAGCACGGCAGTATTTAATTCCATACATTTTTATCATTTAAATAGTCATTTACAGTGTAATAACCTTTTTTCATTAAAAACATCTTGTCATGCGATTTAAATTCATACATAGGCAGTTCAGCAATTGACTGTGGTAATTTGTTAAAAAAGCGAATACATTTTCCCATAAACGAATTACCCACTTTATGCAGTCTGAAATTTGGAACGGCAAGTTTATCTTTATTCCGGGTATTAATATTATGCATGTCACTCTTTTTAGGAAATAGATGCAGGTTTTTGCGAATATACATGATATTTTCATAAATGAATTGAGAAGCCACTGTTAATATATTAATTTCCTTGAACAGTTCCTTCAACGAGTCTCGGGGTCTGAGGTCGTAAATTGCCCGTACAGCTCTCTTTTGTAGTACAAAAATAGATTCAATATCTGCTGCTGAGCCCCATAATAATATTCCATATGACATTATACTGTGAAAATAGCTAAAGTACACCAATCTTGCCGTTCCAACATCAGTCAATTGTCTTATCCTTCTCACGGCATAAGCAGCTGAACTAAGTCTTCCTGATAGAGTCTCAATATGAGCACCCCATAGCAAACGGGAATCTAAAGTGATTCCTAAAAAGGTAGTGGAACTAGATGTATTTAGCAGTTCATCTTTTACAGTTATATGTGTTGGGACCAGCTTTACGTTCGGCATTGTGAATTTAATACATTTTGTTTTATTTGCATTAAGCATAAGATTATTGGTAGTGAACCAGTGCAATACTTGCGAGAGAGCAGTATTTACATCGTCAAATAAATCTTTACCTCTCTTGATTTTAAAAATCAATGAAGTATCATCCGCAAATAACACTGTCTCGCAGAGGTCCTTTGTAAAAGACGGAAGGTCGTTAATGTAAATTAGAAACAGTAGGGGTCCTAATATTGATCCCTGCGGCACACCCATAGTAAGAGGCGACCCAGAAGACTCAGTTTCATTTATACATACTTTTTGTGTTCTGCCTGTGAGATAAGAGTTTACTAACTCTAAGGCATCATTTGAAACACCATAGTGCCTAAGTTTTTTCAGTAAAGTTTAGTGGTCCACGCAATCAAAAGCTTTAGAAAGATCACACAAAACTCCCAAAGCATCCTGCCTACTCTCCCAAGCATCAAACACGTGTTTTAAGAGTGCAACTCCAGCATCAGTAGTATTTCTACCTTTCGTGAAGCCATATTGATTATCATGTAAAAGTTTATTCAGGGCAAAGTGAGATAACTGTTGACTAAAAATTACTTTTTCAAAGACTTTACTAAGTACTGGTAATATCGAAATTGGTCGAAAATTAGAGGGATTATTTTTCTCGCCTGACTTGAATAAAGGAATAATTTTACTAAATTTCATCAAAGTGGGAAACTGTTTATCATCAATACATTTGTTAAAAATATTTGCAAGATAAGGGGCTATCGTATTTATAATTGTATTGATAATGTTGACAGAAATACCCCATAAGAGTTTTTTTCATGTTTAATTTTTTAAATGTTTTTATTACTATATCAGGGTTTTTATGTCTAAAATTAAATGAAGTTTTACATTCGTCAACACCCGACTTGAGTAGGGACTCAGCTAGTTCAGCAGAAGAAGCTAGTTCCTTAGTTGTAGAGGGAGCTATGTTTGAAAAGAATTCCTCAAAAGTATTTGCGACATCCGCATTTGAACTAACCAGTTTATCCCCAATTTTAAGAGAGTAAGCATTATCATTTGGTTTATGTCTACATGTTTCTTTATTTATATTTTTCCATGTGGCCCTTGATTTATTATCAGAATTCAAAATAATATTACGAAGATGGTATGATTTTGCAGTGGCACATACTTTTTTAAATATTTTAGAGTAATTCCTCACATGTTCTATGATCTGTGGGTTTTGACGTCATGTCAAACGTCCATGTTCGACCCGTACCAGTGATTGTTGGGGACGATACCCTCGAAGTTGTGGATGAATATATTTATCTAGGACAGTCGATCCGTCTAGGTAGTTCCAACTTCGACAAAGATGTGGCACGACGAATCCAACTCGGTTGGGCAGCGTTCGGGAGGCTGCGTGATATCTTCTCGTCCAATATCCCCCAGAGGCTAAAGACTAAAGTCTTTGAGCAGTGCGTGTTGCCAGTGATGACTTACGGCACTGAGACGTGGTCCTTGACGATTGGCCTCCTAAACAAGCTTATACTCGTAGTCACCCAACGTGCTATGGAAAGAGCTATGCTTAACGTTTCTCTGCGAGATAAGATCCGAAGATAAATGTTATTTGCAATAGATTTTTTTTTCTTGGTTTCAGTATTTATGGCAAGACTAGGTACGAGTATATATAAAAATAAATCTGTATTTCCCTTGGTCATCGCATCACGCGTGAACGGGTGAAATATGTTCGCAAATTCTTTTTTTGTTGTGTTAATTACTGTCAGGAGAAGGTTCTTTTAAAAGGAAAAATTAAGAAAGTTGCGCAGAAAATCCTTTATGAATAAACTAAAGACCACGCGAACGAAGAAGGGCAACAGCTAGTTAAACATAAAAGGATAGATACATTTACCAGTTTTCCACTGGAATCAAAATAATAATTGAGCAACATAAATACTTCAATTCTTTGACTACCCAGACCCGAAACAAAAAAGGAAAGTTCGTTTTCTACACGAACCCGACCGAGAATCGAACCCGGGACCTCAGAGATGGCAACAACAAGTTCGGCGAACTCGCTCTCCCAGCTACGGAGATTGTAATGTAATATTTTTCTTCTTTTTTGTATAAATGTCAAGTCAAAATCCGTGTCAATCCAGCTCGTTGCTCGCTTTGTGACATGTTACATTACGCCTCGTAATGCCGGTCGCACCAAACACAGTCATATATATATATTATATAGTCCTCCTAACCGAACCCGACCACGGCGAATTCTTAAATTATCTACGGACTATTGCTTGAATTGATGTGAAAGGCTCGTATTTGACTAAATTTCGTCTTAAATACACGGTCACACACAAAACAACAGTCATACACAGGTTCATAATCATACTATAATACCTACATATTTGATCCATGTTTATGTACTTATTGTTAGTCTCCTACTTCATCAATGTCATAACGAATAAACGCTAATTGATACAATTTTCAAATTAAATCGCTTAAAATTTTGTATGACAAGTACCAACCAATGACGTAATAAAATTTTAATTTCAGTGCGATGCAAAACTGAAAATTATTTAATGTGATAAATATTCATAAACATGTAGGTGTAAAAGACAGACAATACGAATGATTAATGATGTATTCAATGAAACAGCTAATTGGACATCAATTTAAACAGTAATACCTACTTAATTAGTTTGTTACAGAGCGAAATAAACTTATGGAATAGTTTAGAGCAAATTGTATTTGTTCACAGGTTTGTTTGGGTTATTTAATTAATACGTAATAATATGCACAGTCATGAACTTGTATATTAATCTTGTTCCAACAAAATTTGACAATGCTAAAAACCGGCCAAGTGCAAGTCGGACTCGCGCGCGAAGGGTTACGTACCATTATCTGTAAACTTTTTTTCGGACTGAGGGTAGAATAAAAGCGTAACTACAAAAACCACGAAATATATTTAGGGATCAACAAATTAAGTTATAATAAATTAGCTTTTAAAAAAATAACTTCACTAATCAAACAACCTTTTTCTTATTCTAAAACCGAACACAAAAGTAAGCAGTAAGTAAACTGTGTGTTTTCCAAGTTCCGTTCCATGCGACGGCTCGAGCAAAAGTGTCCGTTACTTCGAGTGCCTCCTCGCAAAACGAAGCGTCAGGACATCACGTCACGTAGTGTTGCCAACACGGCCCTCCTGCATCGTGCATGTCCCCAGGCACGTCCGTTTGATTCAGCAGGCCAGGAGTACCAGGTGTAGGAAACACGAAGATCGACCTGAAACAGTCACATGACTATGCGTAAATTCTCGGCCTATCATGACTTTAATTGTATCCTTACAAATTTTCGCGGGTTGCTCCTTTAGACTTAGGATACCTCTAGAAGTTCGCAACAAATTACTTTATACTCATACTAGACAATCCAAATTGAACCACTTTTCAACATTTTAATTAAATTCATTAATGTAGGTAATACATAGTCGTCTTGAGCAGTGCCTGTTCCAGTCTACTCCTTTAGTCTTAGGCAGTGACTGTGTCAGCTCACTCTCTTATAATAAATTTTAGTAGTACCTAATACTTATACATCTAGTAGTAGTATATTAAAGTTCATATAAAAACTATGATATTTGGTAAACATGTCCTCCTAACCGGTACTGTATAGTTTGTAGAAAGAAAATAAAGTTAGATTCGTTGATAAATATTATAAAAAATACCTATGTAACCTTTTGTAATAAATTAATTAAACGATTGATTACTGGGTTTTACTTTCCTCAATTCAAAAATGGAAAAATATTTTTATTAATAATAATAATAGTTACCAAATACAAACAATTACCTTGCCAACACGTCCGATTTAATTAATATTCTAATTATCAATTTTAATCCAAGGTTTAATGTTTTCCGCCGCGGCCACCCCGTTATAGGCTCTATTGCTTCTCTGGCTACCCCGCATATCGTGCACTTCATATCTATCTTGACCCAGATTTTTTTTAATTTGGAATGGACCTTTGAAGATCGGTAATAACTTTTTGCTTCGTCCATCATTAGCTTGACTCTGAATTTTTAATAAGACTAGGTCCCCAACGTCATATTTATTCACTTTTATGCGGCTCTGATCAAATCTTTCTTTCTGGGATTTAGCGTTATCGTCAATATTTTTGGCTACTGATTTGCGCAACTCAGTCACGCCCACCATATGCCCGATATCAGTACTGAAATCGGGTCCAAAACTGTCACTATTGGCATGTCTGTACCCGGACATGACCTCGCTAGGGACCGCTTTTATAGTTTTATGAAAAGAACTATTAATTGCTTGTTGCAATGAAGTGATACAGTTATCCCAACAATCCTCATCTAAATCAGCCCCCATGGTTTTCATACAGTCTAGAATAGTTTTGTTGAACCTCTCAGCCTGTCCGTTTGATCTAGGCATACCTGTAGCTACAGTATGCAGCCTAATATTTCTAGTGGTGCAATAATCTTTGAATAATTTTGACGTAAATGCTGAACCAGCATCAGTGATGAATCTGATCCAAATGTAATGTGTGAAAGGGCTGAGCATGTTTAGGTAGCGGGTAAAGCTCGCCTTCTTTTGGACCACCTTTGTTCTTGTAGTAAACGCAGTTTATGCAATTTTTAATGTATTTCTTAACCGTGTGTCGCATACGGGAAAACCAATACTGATACAATATTCTTTCGACCGTTTTGTCAACCGAAAAATGGCCTAGGTCATCGTGGTTACACTTTATAATCTGCCAGATGCATGCTTTAGGGACTACCCAGCGACGACCTTGACCTGTACGTCTGTACACTTTATTACCTAGGAGTTCGTATTTACTAAATATGTCTTTATTTTTGTGCGCTTCCCCAGACTCTAAAATTTCTCTAAGCTGTACTATTTGTGGGTCCTGCAGCTGAACCGATAATAACCAATCTGCCTCTGTAATTGACATTATTATTTCTACTTCAGATTTTTCCCCAGACTGTACTGGATTTCTGCTTAGTGCATCGACATGTTGCATACGGGTACCCTCCCTATGAACAATTTCATATGAAAATTCCTGTGTAGATAAAACCCACCTAGCAATCCTAGGTATAATATCTTTCTTAGTCAAAGCATAGCGCACAGCATTACAATCGGTCACTATACGAAAATGAGCCCCCAATAAATATTGCCTGAATTTTGCCAATGACTGTACAATAGCAAGCAGTTCGAGTTCAAACGAGTGATATTTCTTTTCGTCCTCGGTAGTTTGACGACTATAATAGTGAATAGGTTTCTCACCATCATCGGTCACCTGCATCAAGATACCAGCTATTCCTTCACGACTAGCATCTGTATAGAGTACACATTTTTTTTCCGGATCGAACAAAGTCAGAACATTTTGTGAAGTTAGGGCTTCTTTTAGAGTTAAAAAAGTTGTATCATGTTCGGAATTCCAGACCCAAGACTGATCCTTTTTTAGCAATTTGGTGAGTGGGCTTGATAACATGGCACAGTTTTTAATAAATTTGCGAAAATAGCTAATAAGACCAAGAAATTGACGCAATTGGTGAACGGTTCTGGGAACCGGGAAATCTTTTACTGCCTTCACTTTGTCTTCATTAGGTTTTAAGCCATCCGAATCAATTCTGTATCCGAGAAACTCAATCTCGGTTTTAAGAAAATGACATTTCTTCAAATTTAATGTGAGGCCATTTTCTTTAAATATTTGTAACACATTTTTGAGTAAATCTAGATTTGCCTGGACAGTTTCGCTTATTATCAAAATGTCATCAAGATACACTATAACTTTACCAAATCAGAGGTTTCCTATGACTTTATTCATCATTTGCTGGAAACATGATGGGGCATTGACTAAACCAAACGGAAGCCTCAAAAATTCGTAATGCCCATCTTCTATTATAAAGGCAGTCTTGTGTATGGAATCCTCCGCCATTTTAATTTGATAGTAGCCACTTTTCAGGTCCAGACCAGTAAAAAAATTTACAATTTATACGTTTATGATTACCCCCGCAATTATAACATTCTATCGGTTTACGCCCCTGTGTATAGTGGACACTTGTTTGACCAGTAGAAGATGAAGGTGTATTGGTATTCGGAATTAACGCTTGCTGAGTTGAATTAGTATTGATTGACTGCGACAATACCTTTGCACTTACATCACGTGAGCTATTAGTAGTGTTGATATTTACTTTGACACTTTTTGATGATTTGTATGTCCTACTATGCAAAAATCCAGCCAAACTTTCGCACGATTTAAAATTACTAGCTTCAACCGAGGCGGTAATATTATTTTCGCCAATATTACCTAATATAATGGATATTACGTCACATTCTGAGAAGTTCAAACACAAACTATCAATTTTTGCCTTTTGCTCAAAGAAAAAGTCATACAGGGACTGATTTTCGACAGGTCTACGATCAATAATTTCTTTTAACAACTCAAACATATTTCTTTTCACTCTAAACGTATTGGATATCTTTTCCATCCAATCTTTCCATATCCAGGTAGTCCACGTATGATCATTTCGTAATAAAGACTCATACCACACTTTCGCGGAACCCTTAAGTTTACTCAATGCCTGATACCGGATCATACTATCGGTCCATGAAAAAGTTGATGCATAAGATTCTATCACTTTTAGCCATGACGTAACGTTATCGGTAAGCGGATCAAAATTAGGTATCATGTTATGAAGAGAAGTATTATTTGTACTCACAGTTCCAGTATCGTTTGGGTGCGATACCTTTATCCTTTTCCGAGCCCGGGAGGCCAGTGGCGGTGTCTGCGACCCACAGTCACCGCTGGCTGATGTGCTGCTGCTGCTTCTCGATGGAGAACGCTTTTTCCTATATTTACGCCTACTTTTGTGTTTTCTTTTACTCCCCATCTTATTTAAATTGAGCGTGTTAAGTAAAGTCGTTACCCGCCTCTGATGTAAACTTTTTTTCGGACTGAGGGTAGAATAAAAGCGTAACTACAAAAACCACGAAATATATTTAGGGATCAACAAATTAAGTTATAATAAATTAGCTTTTAAAAAAATAACTTCACTAATCAAACAACCTTTTTCTTATTCTAAAACCGAACACAAAAGTAAGCAGTAAGTAAACTGTGCGTTTTCCAAGTTCCGTTCCATGCGACGGCTCGAGCAAAAGTGTCCGTTACTTCGAGTGCCTCCTCGCAAAACGAAGCGTCAGGACATAACGTCACGTAGTGTTGCCAACATATCTATACAACATTAGACATTATATTATAACGAAGAAGGCAACAGAAATACACAAATAAAAAAACAGGAAAAAAATACGTTTGTTGTATGGGAGCCCGCCTTAAATATTTTTTTTTTCTGTTTTTAGTATTTGTTGTTACAGCGGTAACAGAAATACATCATCTGTGAAAATTTCAACTGTCTAGCTATCACGGTTCATGAGATACAGCCTTGTGACAGACAGACAGACAGACGGAAAGTGGAATCTTAGTAATAGGCTCCCGTTTTTACCCTTTGGGTACATCCAAGATACGGAACCCTAAAATGACTAAATTTAACCGTTCACTGTCACACTTGTTATCTTAGCGTAGGGAATACCGGACATAGTTGACTAAAGAAGTAGGTTGACTAACAAAAAAAATCCTTTTTGAAAGTGTCAAAAGCTATTTCCTCTCCCCGCTCAGTCGCCGGACACGCGGTATTGCATTTCTCGCGCTTAGTTGAATGATACGACACTATTCGGTCTCCCTACATACATTGTTTTTATATTTTTTAGTGATATTTTTATTTACTCACTAGTATTACCGAGCTTCTCACTTGTTTTGCCAAACAATGTTTGATATAATATCATTTTACAAACATTCATATCATCGATTTTCATTTGCTAAAATTATTCGTTTTGCCTAATATTTATTTATTCATTTTTTTTTCTTTATTATGGAAACAAACAGCTATCAATGTTACATTTCGTTTACAAAATAATGTATAGTACTAAAGCATTACAAGTTTCTACCAATAGTTTTTACAGTAATCTGTTGACGAGATAAAAAAATTAATTAGAAATTTAATAGGGATAAAACAACAAAACAGGCCTTAAACTAATTGTAGGTACTTGTACTAGGGCTCAACTACATCGAATGGCCCTCGCAACAAACAACGAAAGCGCATCAGTTTCTCATGTGTATGTGATTATAACTACTGTTATACTTTTTGCAGGCTCTAATAATAAAACTATTACTTCTGTAGTTAGTCGAGCAGGTGGGTGTAACAAATGTACTCTTGTGCCGTGGGTTGTATCTTGTACATTTTAAAGTTAATTTATTTAGTAAGTAAGGGGAATCGACAACATTATTAATAATTTTATATAGTAAAATTTGATCCCTATGCTCACGTCGAGTCACCAAAGGCTCAATTCTACTGGTGGCATAATTTTTAAACCTATACTTCAGGCGTCTTATAAATTTATTCTGAATACCCTCTAACAAGCTAATGTATTTCTGATACATTGGACTCCATGTTATAGAAGCGTATTCTAATTGAGACCTAACATAAGCATTATAAAGTAATATAAGCGTATCTGCGTTTTTAAAATTAATGGTTTGACGAAAGATAAAACCTAGCAGCTTATACGCCTTGGCTGTTATTTTATTGATATGTGACTCAAAATACAATTCACTATTCAACTGTACTCCCAAATCTCTAACCTCGTCAACTCTCTTTAATTCCCTATCGTATAGATTGTATTTGAATTGGATAGGACATTTTTTCCTTGTGAATGTAATTGTGTAGCATTTTTCTACGTTTAATTGCAATTTATTTAGAGAATAATAGTGACATAGGCGATCCAAATCATCCTGCAACTCTAAACAATTACCCTCTGATTTGACTACTGTACAATTTTTAGTGTCATCGGCATACAATGATAATTTTGAACTTCGAAAACATTCTACAACGTCATTTATAAAAATGTTGAACAGCAAGGGTCCCAGATGCGAACCCTGGGGCACGCCCAAAGTGATAGGGATGAAGCTAGAAGTGAAACCCTCTACCGTGACTGCCTGTGTCCTATTCTTAAGATAGGATGTCAGCGAAGCAGGTCATAATCATAATGTTGATATCTATAACAATCAAATCATCTAATTTTGATTGCCATAAACATATTTGTCCGAAATACCTACAGTACAACACACCGAACGTGATTAACGTAACATAAACTTGTTAGTCCTAAATACGCCTATCGAGATTCGAATCGGGGCACCCAACTTCTCTGGGTTAGGTTAGGTTAGAACAGTGACCACACAAAGCGCGAAGCTGAGCAAACGGAGCGAGCGCAGCGAGCGTAGTGAGCGTGCCGCGGTAGCGGCCGGCGAGCGCTAGATTCTAATTCGCGCTCAAGAATAAACAATTTATACTTTAACATTCAAAACGTTTATAGGGTAAACCATTTGTAAAGTAAGTGTTTTGTTTTTGCTAAGAAATAAGATGTTATAAAATAATTAGCAATAAAGTTGTAGCTAAACCAAATGGGGTCATTACTTTTGCATCACCCAGTAAAAATGTATTAATATTTAGTTAAACTGATCATTAAATGAGTTAAAAGTTTGTTAAATAATGTTTATATGAATCAAGATTAGATAAAACAAAAAATACATTAAATGACTATTAGGTCAAATGATGATTATGCCACTTGAATATTAGCGTAATCGTTGATAAATGAAATAAATATTTTGTGAAACAATAATTATGTCAACCATAGACTATTAGTTGTTAGTCTTAGTAATATTATATTAAACGGTTTTCGGCAAAACAAGGGAGAACCTATTACCGAGAGGTACATAAAGGTACCAAAGTCATTCAAATTGTAACTACATAAAACCGAACAAGTAACTAATTTTATACTCGTTGTCTATTTTAATACAGTGTGCAGTGAGTTCCGTGCCACTCACGTTATTTAATTAAATTTTAAACATCTATTATATATCCCCAACGCAAATGAAAGACCGTGAAATAATGATCTGACAAACTAAAATTATTGTTTTTTTTTTCATGGTATATTATTATAATATACAGGATGTCCCTTAACTCATGGAAAACCTTTTAACCACATATTCTATAAATCACAGTAAACCACTTTTGTTCTATGACTTTTAAAAAATATGCATATAGTTTTATCGTTTATCTATACAAATTCAATCGGCTGTTTGGTTATTTAAAGAGGTGTTCCGACTAGTCGGCTTTACCGACTATCCGGCTACTTTTGTAGTTGATGATAAGTTGGCGACTAATCGACAAAACGCGCTGACTATTTACCTTAGTACTTTTTACTTTTTTTTCTTTTTTTTTTGTTGCAATATTTGATAAATGAACTATCACAGTATTGTTTTATTTTTATACTAAAACGCCGCTTTGAAAAAAAACGAGACGACCTCGACATGGTGTCGCTATCTCTGAGGTCCCGGGATCGATTACCGGTCAGTCAATGTAGAAAAATAACTTTTGTATATTGTCTCGGGTCTGGATATTCTTGTACCGTCATTGTTTCTGATTCTGTACTATAAGTGTTGAAGCTACTTATATATGTAATGTTGTCCAATATATAATATTTATGTTTCGACTCGCTCGGAAGCGGCGGTTGCGACTTCCGCGCGAATTGGCTGTAAACGAAGCGTCACAGAAATTGCCGAATGTACCCGAAACCATGATCGGCGGCAAAGTCATATTTGGCATCTTTACTAATTTTGAATGGGAAGTCGATATTTTTTTATGCAAATTTGCAAAAGTCAAAGAACAAAAGTTGTTTACCATGTTGTATACAATATGTGGTTACAAAGTTATCCTTGAGTTAGGGGACAACCTGTTTAGAGATGATGAGGGTAAATTATTTCTGGTCCATTTGTTTTTGGGTGTTTGTTTTATAGATTTTTGGTTTAACAGCCATATTTTTTTTCGTAACAAGAGATAAAATTAATTAATGAGTTAGTTTTAAATATAGTGAGTTTCTCAGAAATAATGAAATTTTTAATAGCTGTTACTACTTAGTAACAGCTAAAAACGGGATTAACGAACATCCAACTATGTAATATCAAATTATCCACTGAAATCTTTTTGAATTTATACTAAATTATTAAGAACAAAAAAGTCAGCCCAAAGACTTTGCTGCCTGAGCCTTTTAAAGTTTTATTAAAATTTGCTAAATATAAATTACTTAAGTCCTTAATTTACGGCTGTTTTAATAAGGCCTAATAATTTTTACAAAAGTATATTATTATTAAAGTCGTAGATGTTTTTTTTAAATTCCATTATAAATAAGAACCGATAATCTTTTCTATTTTTATTTTTATAAAATAAACTACCTGTTTTTTATTTTTATTTTATAATTATAATATACAGGGTACTTTAATTTAAAAAAAATATCGTCGATAATAATTGAAATTCAGCACGTAACCTTTTTATTGTCTTTATTAAATAAAAAATAAAACTCACCACACCTATTCTTAATTTCAAATTGGCAAACTTGAAATACAAAGCCAACCCTTATGAATGACAGTAAGAATAGACGATGAAATGAAAATTTAATTCGCAATGAGTTGGTTGACATTTAGCTAAAAGCTTAAGTACGATTAACTTTTTGGCGAACATTCTAAATGTAGTAGGGTTATATAATATTACTCGTAAAATTATTAAAAAGTAAAACTTAAACCTTTTTCAACTGAAAAGAGTTTATTTTCTATATCTGACGTGGCCAAGGATAATGAAATGTTGATATTTTTTAAAAAAATTATCGTTTTACGTGTCCGTTTTTTTTAAATTGTTATATTTTTGTTTTAAAATACGCTTTTATTGGTGTGATAGTGATTGTTCTCGTTGAGTTACATCAAAATACCTATTATAAAATTATGCGTGGTCATTTATTAAAACGAAATTGTAGATACGTGTCAAAATTTTTGTATTAACGTTTCATAGTTAAAAGTAGATTCAGATTGTAGCTTTCCTAGAACCTTAAGGAAAATTTATATCTAACTGCGTTACAATAATGTTAACCTGTTGCTCTGTTGCTAATTTTATCGTGGTTATTTGGATGGTGCCTATTAAATCTGTTAACACGTTGATTTATTTATACAAATCACGAAGTTATATCACTAAGCCGGCAAATTGAATGGAGTGTAATTAATGATTCCATTTATACAAATGTAAATTAAATGACGCGATATCTTTAATTACCTTATAGTAAGGCGCTGGAGAGATGGCTTTCGACGAAATGACTTTTGATAATCAGTCCTAGACCCGTGACGAGGAGACATACATGCTTTGGACAAACGGGATTTAATAATATGTACCCATTACATATTATAATATGTACCCAGAAAGCCCGAAAAATATGTATAGATAATGTTTTACTAAATTCCATCTTGATGTGTTCGGATACCTCTTGTAAGTTTCTAATCTTGTGTCTTGATGAATTTAACAATACCTGCAATACCTATTATTTAAGTACTATGGAAATAATTACATACGAGCTGTTAAAGTTTTTAATTTTATTTACAAATTAAATTATTTATTTATTTTATTTAAACCTGTCAGTAAAAATATTAATTTAGGCCATCCCTATAAAGACGATTTAAACGCTTTATTCTGAGTAGATTTCCTAATCTTATTTTGTGAACGCTATCGCTTACTCGGCGTTTGTATAAAAACGTTCCCTTTAAGATACCACTTTGCCTCGAAGATTCATTATGTGATTGAAACATAAAAAAGATCTCGGACATAAAGGAGACAGAATCGTAATTGATATTTTAAGAAAGAGCTACTTGCTCGCGTCGAATTACCGATTCATAAAGGATCCTAATAATAATATTCTTATAAATGGTTTTTCTGTTCAAAAAAAGTGCCCAGTGTGATTGATAATTTTATTTACCTAGCATTTCACTGAAATTACTTTTAAAGGCTCTCTTAAGTTGAAATAATATTAGCATCGTGGCATTTGATTTCACAATCAAACTTTGTCGTCCATTATTTTAATGTTTATCTATAGACATTATTCAGGAGCTATACCCCAAAAAAACTGGAAAGATTCACTCCGTCATCAGTCCGTCCAACTGACAGATTGTATAAAACACTGTTTTTGCAGCAAGATGTAAAAAGCAAGCTTTTAAGTAAAATGGAGCTTATGCAAACAAGAGACAATAAAAAAGTTGAATTGTTATGTGCGCAAATCTGTCCTGTTCCAGCATAATGGTTCAAGATGATAATTCGAAAATCATTAGTTTGTTTTTTTTATCACATAAACACTGAAAATATTTAATTTGGTTATTGAATATTAGTTTCCTAGAAACGTTATTTTTTGCAATGTCTTTACTTTATTTTTACAATACAATAGCTTTTTCGTAGATCCTAGCTTAGAGTTTATCCAATTTGCAAGTAATGTTTTAAATGCGTTTTTATTTAAAATATATTTATTTTATAATACTTCGAGTACTATTGTACTCGAAGTATTAGACGACCCCCATAGCCGAGAAGCGAGCATACCGGACTCGGTGTCGCTATCTCGGAGGTCCCGGATTCGATTCCCGGTCGGTAACTGAGAACAACAACTTTTCTATATTCTCTCTGCTCTGGGTGTTGTGGTTAATACCGTTCTTGTTTCTGATTTCTGTAAGACAAGTGCTTTGGCTACTTACCATATCATCAGAGCAATGTATGTGATGTCCAATATTTATTACTATTTATTATTTTAACACAAATAATGTTTCTATCTCAAATTGAAACTTACCGAACTAATCTCATTAAGTCACATTCTCATTCTAAACTTAATTTAAATTTACGTAAATTGCATTTCTGTGGTAAGTTTTAGTCAGCCACGGGAAATCATTTGTCAAAGCCTTTAGAAGCTACGTCTCAGTGAGAACGGCAGAACAATTGATTTCATTCATAATAATTCACTCTATGTATACGTAGATACTATGCACAATCGTATCTGATTATGTATGATGGTCGTGGTTAATGTTACTCGTTTGTATTTCAACAAAAAACGTAACTAATTAAAAATGCTCAAAGAAAGAATTACGAAAAAACTGGTCAAGTGGATGTCGGGCCACGTGCAATGTAGGGTTCCGTAGTTGCATGTCTTAGTATGCAGTATTTTATACTTACCTGTTTTACAATTTTATTTTTATTCATCTAGAATTCTCCATCGAGAATTTTCTACTCCCAGTATATTTTATAAGTTTGGTAACTTGTAAAGCCTTACTGTGATAGTTTTCCTTATAACTTCGTTATTTATACTACTGTAGTAAAAATTTTCACATTACATAAAGCAGCCATTTAGACTGGAGAGAAGACTCTAATAAAAAATAGCCCTTTAAAGCTTAACGCAGGAAACGGATGGCTGAATCGAAAAATGATTTTAAGACACCGATAATAACCTATCTAATGACATATCTAATTATGTATGTAAAATTACAAACTCTCAATATTAATTCAACTTTCCTCTACCTAAAGGTTATCTGGAAGAGATCGCTTCCAGCGATAAGACCGCCTAAATTGTGCTATTCATAATGTATTTATTTTCCTGTGATATATTCTTTTGTGTTGTGTACATAACGAGTATCTATCTATTACACGTTTCCAGTACAAAGAGTTTTTGAACTAAGCCGCTGGGTTCCGGGTTGAAATGGAAATAATTACCCTTTAATGTAAATAGACAGATAAAATACTGAAATGAAAAGACTTTTGTGTTACAATTTAAGAATATTTTTATAATGCAAGAAATCTGAACTATTAGGCATCTTTGTAGTACCTCTACGTCTCTAAGTAAATAATTATATTTAAGGTTATTTTAGTTTCTGGTCATAATTACGTCTTTTAAATTATCTTTGCATTAGGAATATCAAAGTTTTTATTTTTATCAGAAAAATATTGCTTTTCATTTTTTTAAAGTAGGAGATTTGAATAAACTTATTTTGTCATGATATGTCTACGTGTAGACACGACCGAAGAAGTGGTATAACATATTATACTAACTTATTCACATATTTACATTACAAAAAAGGATCTACAAGAAACATCCTGGCAAAGTCTTCTCCCTATAACATCAGGAATTTCGGCCCAAATCACTACGCTTGTGTGAAGCGAGTTGGCGAATATATTAGGCCAGCGGCCAAACTAGCAGTCGGAGTTTAAAAGAGCTAGTCAACTGGATAAACCTTGTAAATAGTTTTGAGCTAGGGTTTTTAACGAAACGTACTAATGTTATCGTACATCGATTGTAAGTTGTTTAAATGACGACTTTAACGACGAATTAATCGGTATTTTATTATCATCATCATTTTAGCCGTCGGACGTCCACTGCTGAACAAAGGCGTTCCCAGTGTCTTATCCTTGAGGGGATTGCCAATACTCGCCACGCTTGGCAGCGGGTTGGCAACAGCAATTTTATTATACTTTTAAGTTAATTAATTACCTATTGAACTCTACCTAGCACAAAATAATAGTCTCTCGGTACAATTTATTTAATCTGGACGCCTACCATGATCTCTTAGACCAGTATTACTTGAACCTTATTTATTTCTGTATAGAATTTGACGTAAAAATGACACTTCTTACAAACTACAAGTTTAGCGTTCATGGTAGTGTGCTAGATTTTAAATGAATCGACAATCAAAAAAGGAAATAAAAGAATACGTACCCATTCCCCAAAAAACAGTGGCATAAAATGCCACCAGTATGCGGCTGCTGGTAGACGGAATCACCTCCATACCACAAGCTGTATTCAGTTCATACGGGAATCGCGTATACACATGCGAGTTTATTATACGCTTTTCAATCGTGCACGTACACATACGAATCTAATTTATTAGTTCGCCACATACACCCGCACATTTTACTTTGTTCTCTTGCCACTGTACCTGTAAAAAAGAAAAATACCTTTATACACACTGCTACAAAGCCGAATGTTTGATACTGCCAAAGTGGTCCGGTACAATTAACATTGACTACGCTCAAACTAGATACACAAACGAAAAATTGGATCTCGAAATACGAACAGTCTTTTTATACAGTATGTAAAATAACAGAGTTAAGCCAGTTTATCTACATTATTAATAGATTAAAATAAAAATATGAAATTACAAAAATAAGCATTACAAAAATTATTATCCAAAAAATAAATTAAGTGAAAAAAATTAAAAGGCCTGTTTAAAACCAGAATTAAAACGCGGAATAGTAACTAGCGTAA
The DNA here is from genome assembly GCA_963576865.1 of Anania hortulata. Lineage (NCBI taxonomy): Eukaryota > Metazoa > Arthropoda > Insecta > Lepidoptera > Crambidae > Anania > Anania hortulata. The sequence goes on along the minus strand of OY756392.1, from coordinate 12,583,604 downwards.
GGCAGCGTCGCTTTTCTGTCTTGCTCGTACGGTGAGAAAAGGGTCGGACGGACTTTAATATTGTCTATGAAATTCTAAAATTAATTTTTTTTAAATTTTTTTTTAAGCAATAGTTTTTTTATATATATATTAATAAGGACGCACAGTACTACAGGTTGACGGGATTGCCTTTCGTTAACCCTTTTCTTAGAATTGTAACACGGATAACAGTGTCAAGTAACAGTGCCAAATTTTCGGGAGCAACTCAGAATCAGTAACGTAATCGATTTAAATAAGATTTTGATTTTATTTTAATTTTTATATCTTTTTGCTGTAAAAATGGAAATCGTGAATAATTCACATTTAAATGCACAGTATGTGCACTGCATGAGATATGAAAACGTTTATTGTGTTCTGTAAATAATTTAATACAAATAGTGAGTTTATAAAATAAGTTATCTCTTCTGTATTTCAAAACTTATCCAAAAACTACAGACAACAAGACTCGGCTAAAGAACAGACTCGACAAAAGCAAATATTTTGACTACATAGATCTACAAATATATTCCTTCAGGAAAACTTGTCTCCGCAATTCAAGTTTTTCTCCTAAAAGTTGTAACAAGTTTGTCGTTTGATTATTTTGTCTCATAAATAAGCGATTTTCATTTGTGATAAGATCAATGGTTACCTGCTTTGACAGATGTTGCAAAATAATCTTATCTACATAAAACCTTCTAAGTAATCCATGCAAATGGAAAACTTGATATCACGGAAATTATGGGAAATAAACGAATGATATTGACTTCAAAATTGCTGTGACTTTACTTAAGTAAAGTCCAATTCACTTAAGTACTTACATAAAAATTATTAAAACATCATGAAATAATAACTACACAGTCGTTCTATAGAAACAACTAGCATACAACCCTATATGACTTCTTTTAACGACGATTCGACGACCGCCGTACTCGAGAGGCGAGCATACCGGACTTGGTGTCGCTATCTCTGAACTCTCTGACTTGGGTTCGATTCCCGGTCGGTCAATGTAGAAAAAAATACTTTTTTATATTGTCTCAGGTCTGGATGTTGTGGTACCTCCGTTGTTTCTGTTTTCTGTAACATAAGTGCTTGAGCTACTAACCATAGGATCAGAGCATGTATATTTTGATGTTGTCCAAGATTAATTTCTATATTTAACGTATTATCTTCAGTTTTTACAATTAATATTGTAACGCATATTTTACTAATGTCCACTTTACTATGCATACACAGCATGTCCTTTTACGACGAAATACTACATTTGACTGACTATCGCTCAGATTGAGCTAGTAATGTCGACATCAATCTATCGGTCTTTCGTAATTCATCGTTGATTGACATAACTTTGATCGGGTAAGGGGTGCCTAATATTGCAGTGATACTGTGCCATGGTCGGTAGGTAGCGAGAAATATAATTCAAAATTGAATCTACAATTACACGGCTGAATAAACAGTCTCTGGCCGATTGCAGCTGCTGTAGATACAAGATCAACGCGATGGGACATTCGAGCCGAGCTGTCATTGTCGGACCGAGTCTGACCAATCTCGGAGAAGCTCTTTGTACTCTGTTTGCATTTAACATTTCTCTGAGCCTTTCTCAGCGCTTATCATATTGACACAGACAGAACGTCTAATCCCTCAATTTAGACCATCCTTTTCAATCTCCAGCGGGTAAAACAGCGAAATTCAAGTAACCCGGTCTACTTGAGATATCAAAGGTACTTTCTTAGGGTATTTTTATCGGGACGCTCACGCGTGGATTGAAACCTCATTTCATTGTTCTATTGTTAGGACACTTTTATGTCTTTTAAAGCCTTCAACATTGTATGATATCGGGGTAGTAAAATATGTAGTTAATTATGGCGTATAAAGTTAGGTACACATTTACTCAAATAACATAATAATTAAGCTGCACGTTTTTTAAATTAATAATGTACAAAATATCTTTTTTGCTATCTTTAGAAGGCACAAAAAATATATACCTACATATAACTACATGTAAAAACTAGAAGGGTGGCATATTGTTATCTCACCCTTGTGTGTATTACCGTAATTAAAATAATAATATCATACAACATCACATACATTGCTCTAATCCTATAGGAAGTAGCCAAAGCACTTGTCTTACAGAAATCAGAAACAACAACGCTACCTACCACAACACTCAGACCCGAGACAATAAAGAAAATCAATTTTTCTACATTGACCGACCGGGAATCGAACCTAGGATCTTAGAGATAGCGACACAAGTCCGGTAAGCTCGCCTCTCGGCTACAGAGGTCATCAAAATGGTTTAAAACTGACAATAATAAATTGTAATAGTATTTTTTTGTGATTATAACTACAAATTAATGTTTTTCGAATACCTCCCTTTACTGTGAGTCCGTTCTTCTTGTTAAATAGTGATTCTATGTCAACGAGGTTTATACCCCGTAACCTATAAGTTTTGTTAAGTGAGTTTGCGAATATCAAAAAAAATATTTATTTATTTTTATTTTACGGCAGTGTATCACATTACATTAAAGCTATGTGCTTTAATGATTACCATTTTTAATTAGATGCCTCTGCCCGTTCTATGAGAGAATATGTCTTTTAAGGGTTTTAGGCATTTAAAATTTTTGGCCGCTTTCACCGTTTTGACTGTAATATAAGTATTTAAACATCGACTTCATTGTTGATGAATGCTAAATGTAATTAGGTTTTATTAAATGAAAAGTTTTTTTTATAGTTTCTATAATAATATAATAATATAATAATATAATAATATAATATATAATATAATAATAATAATATAATAATATAATTTTATTTCCATAAAAACCCTAGGTACTTAACAATATAGGTATCCCTGGCTTCTGTGCTAGGTTTAACACCTGTGTTACACAAGCCAGATCTCCCTCCCAAGTTGTTAACAAATCACATTTATGGTAACTTTAATAAACTTACAAAATAAATACAATCAAAACGAATAAAGGTTTGTGTGTGTGTATATGTGTTGTAAGTGTGTTGTAAGTGTGTGTGTGTGTGTGTATGTGTTGTGAGTGTGTGTGTGTGTGTGTGTGTTGTGAGTGTGTGTGTGTATAGGGTGTATGCGTGCCTGAATGTGAGTATGTGTGGATCTCATTTAAGCTGACACAATAAATTTTCAGTGTCCAAATAATCCTTATTCAACAGCCAATTTTTAACTTTAATTTTAACTTCAAAATTTGTTAATGGATGTATATATAACTCCTTATTAATTTTGTTGTACAGATACGCCGCCATATAGCGCTGTTGTCGTCTAGCTGAAGCTGTACGTCGTTTTATGGGCTGGCATATGTTGACTATAGTTCTCTTTTTATTATATTCTTTGCTATTAAAAGGGGTGAGCTTGTGTTGCTTGGCTACAGCATTCAGTATATAAAGTTGCCTAACAGATAAAACTGCACATTTTTCATAGAGTGCCCTTGTCGAGAACCTGTACGGACTAAAAGTCATAACCTTTAACAAAGATCTTTGAGCTCTTTCCAGTGGCATAAGAATTCCTTTACAGGCACCACCCCACACCCCCACACAGTACCCAAGAATAGACTGCGCAAGCGCATAATATATTTGGCGCAGGAGTTCTATGTGGGCAACATGTCTCAGTCTTTTAAACACCCAAATTAGTTTTCGAATACGGGAGGTAGTCAGCTCAATATGTGGTCGCCAGCTCAACCTATCATCCAAAACGACTCCAAGGTACTTAACAGAAGTTGTTCTAGTTATAATTACACAATTACATTCAGATCTAGCCGGGAACGTCATACACGAGTGAGCCCGTAACTCCGCATCAGGTGAGGACGTGTTTGCAAAGGAAAACTGTAGGTATTTAGTTTTGGATAGGTTTAAGGTAAGAAGATTTCTTCTTAGCCAATGGTAGACGTGGTGGAGACCTGACTCAGCGTTGCGTTGAGCCTCTTCCCAGGTTCCACCACAGAAAATAAGCGCTGTGTCATCTGCATATGTAAATATTTTTCCGTTTGATAGGTTTTGTTGACACAGGTCATTTATGTACACCAGAAAGAGGGTAGGACCCAGAATACTACCTTGAGGGACTCCATATGTTACCGAAACATCACTGCTAACTAACTCTCCTATTCTAACTTGTTGATTTCGATCATATAAGAAGTCTTTAAAAATCGAAAGAGCGTTACCACGAATACCAATATGATTCAGTTTGTTCACGAGTGTGGGAATCGAAACGGTATCAAATGCCTTAGCAAGGTCTAGGAATACACCTAGGCATTTATTACCTAAATCAACTTGAGCAGCAACGTACTCAGTGAGTTGACTCACGGCATCGTCAGTACTTCTACCAGACCTAAAGCCAAATTGAGAGCTAGCAAGAGTTCCGTTATGATTTAGAAATGAAATTAATTGATTATTTAAGTACTTCTCTAGAATTTTGGAAAGTGATGTTAAAATAGAAATAGGTCTGTAGTTTGAGATATCATCTCGGGTCCCACCCTTGTGCACAGGCGTGATTAATGATCTTTTAAATGCCTTAGGGAAAACCCCTTGAATCAGACAAAGATCAATAAGTTTTGTAAGTGGTGGAACTATGACATGTCTAGCTAATTTTAAAAGTTTTACAGGTACAGAATCCCAACCCGTTGCACAGTCGTTCCTGAGGCCAATAATTAGAGCTTCTATTTCTGACTCATCCGGTGACAGCAAAGCGATGGAGCTTAGGACTGGTGGACTATCAAAAGCATATCGATCAGGATTTGCTGCCAAAGGAAATACAACTGCGTCAGCTAATTTCTTGCCAATACTTGAAAAGTACTGGTTTATGTTATCGATGTCATTTGTAGCATCATCAGGAGTCCGCAGAAGATCGTTGGCAGATGTTTTTGGCTTTGAGATATCCACTATTTTCTTAATAGCACTCCACGTCTCTTTATTAGACTTGGCAGAGTTCAATAGAGACCTTTCATAATTAATTTTGGTCTTTTTTAATAAGGAATTAAAGAAATTACGGTATCGCTTGTATGACACCTGGAGAACGCTATTGTCAGGGTCACTCTTAAGTCTCTTATGGAGATTATCCCTATGCCGGATACAGCGAAGTAAGCCAGGGGTTATCCATGGCTTAATTGTTATCTTTCTACTTGGGATATTGTATGACTTAGTGTTGTTATTGATAGCAGTAGATAGTTCACTTACAAATAGTGTAGCTGCAATGTTAGCATCAGATTCGGAATTAACAAATGAAAAATCCACACCTTCAAGATATTTAACAGCTGAACCAATGTCGACTCTTTTACACGATTTTTCTTTATTAACAACACGTTCTCGAAGACTCAAACTCACTACCACTGAACTATGATCAGTTATTGACGAGTCCATAACAAAAATAGAAGCGTTCAGCACAGTTTTTAACATAGCATGATCCAGACAGTTATATAGTCTAGTCGGATATATATGACCCGGCAACATACCAAGCTCTGCCGTTATATTAAGATATGGAGAGCTATGTTTATCCGAATTATTCGCCTTGATATCTATATTAATATCACCAATAAGTATAACATTTCCAGGGTTATTTATGGGTCGTATGATACTATCTATTGAGTCCAGAAAAGAGTCAATACAATGGAATGAAGGGGACCTGTAGGCAGCAAGTATAAATAAGTCGGGGTCAATTTGAAGCGTAAGAAAATTACCACCAAATGGTTCAGGTTGTTTTACGGAACATTTGATACCTTGTTTTACATAGATGACAATACCATCATTTTGATTTAAGCATTTCTGAGTGTAGAAGGTGTCGTAATTATCAATACGGGGAATTGGTTTGTGTTCGCTCAACCAGCACTCGGTTAAAATAATTATATCGAATTCAAAGGTAAACCTAGTTAAGTGTGTTATTAAATTTTCATAATTTTTGTAGATACTTCGAATATTCTGGCTAAAAATATTTATTGAATTACTAGTATTACTTAGTGACACATTACAAGACTCAGTATCGCAACGATAAGCGTTGGCTACTGAAATATTATCTAAATCACTTGAAATATTTTTATTTATTATTTCCATAATTGCATATATAGAAAATGGTAGGTACAATTATGTTGAGCTATAATAATGTTTTCAGCGATGCGTACATATTTTTGTTTTAGTAATATAGTTTTTGGCTGATTTGCTACAGGAATTAAGAAGATTATCATAGTTAAATTCATAGTGATCAGTATTTGGTGTGTATGTATTCTATAATTGTAAACTAAGCTGTAGTAAATAAATATTGCTGATGTTAAAAATAGTCTTACTTTAATATCATCATTGTTTTCAACTCAGTATTTTAACGCTGTTTTTCCCCCAAATAAATATAAAATTAAGAATGATAAACAAATAATTTGTCTTTATGTAGGTACAACGTTCACAGCTTTTTTGTCATTAGATAATACAAACATGTTTTCTTCCCCCCGGCCGCAACCGGTCAAATTTAAATCTGTAATATCTGTTAAATTAAATGATGTAACGGGCCATAATGATGTAATATTAAATGCACAATGTATTTAAGGTACTTAATTGGATAAGGATTTAATCTAATTAAGTACCTTAAATACATTATTATTTAAGGTTTTTTTGTATTTAACCTTTTTTTATCCTTTACTTTTTATGACAAAATTTGTCGTAAAAAGTAAAAGATACAAAAAGGTTATTGTGGGTTATCCTGAGATACACATCTATTGCGGACTTTTTTCAGACCTTTTAAAGTTCACAATACTGTAGTACATTATTTTGATCTATCTCGTAGGGTACAGCCAGTGTTTGTAATGTAAGCGCAAAAAATGTGTTTATCTACGACATCACATAAGAAACCTCAAAATTATCAGCGTTTCTCCACTATATTATGCATGTTTTATACATATAAACCTTTCGCTTGAATTATTCTATCTATTTAAAAAAACCGCATCAAAATCTGGTGCGTAGTTTCAAAGATCTAATCATACATAGGGACAGACAGCGGGAAGCGACTTTGTTTTGTACTGTGTAGTGATTTGACTTGTATTTATTAAGTGAACTCCTTACCATTATTTTACCAGGCGCAAGTGACCGTCCAAAAATTATGAAAATTCATAAAAATCTATCGCGAAATAACCTTAAAAGATGCATTTGCAACATTGTATAAAATAAACCTTATAACGCGTAAACCTTAAATTAATTACAAGTTCTTGAATTAAATATACTTAATGTAAAAAAGATAACCTAGTTACCGAAGTATTTGTTCCTCTATTATACGTCCGTGCCTCATTATTTCGCTTTCTTGCAAAAAAATATTGTGTTGAAAGAGCCCTGAAAACATTTCCATTTTGAAAGTCTAATTATAATTACGCGCATTAATGTCCCAAGCTAAGTAGATTTTTAAGTTGGCTTTTAAGCGACAGTTTGTAGAAGACGTTTCTTTAGACAGATTCGACCAATGCTGCGTGCAAACAACAGCGTGGTAATATTTTTATAAAAAGGCAATTTTATACGTAAATGTTTTACCCCTATTACTTTTTCGGAACGCTGTACTGTAGGCTAGTGCTGAGAAGAAATAGTGCAAGCATCTTAGTAATTTTAACGGATTTGTCAGTCTGTTTTTAAATAAGACAGATAGATACTCTTTTTGCATACAAGGTTGCACAGTTAAGGCAGTCTTGTCGCTAAAAGCGATCTCTAGTATGCAAATATGTAGTTGTAAGTATGCTGTGCCATGTGGGGACGGCCGTAAAGAAAACACTTTCCCACCACCAACAGGAGGCGTGTCGTAAGAGGCGACTAATTCCTGTAGCACGAGACGGGCAGCAGCGCCTGCGTGCGAAATGTTATAAAAAACTGCGCTCGCCAACCCGCCTGCCCAGCGTGGCGAGTATTGGCAATCCGTCGTCGTCCATGGCTGAACTGATGAAGTATGCGTACAAGATGTACCAACATTAACGTGTGAACTAGGCAAATTTTCAATCCACATATTTTTCGAATAAGTTTTTTTGTTGAATATTTTAAAGCAAATAAAATCGAATAACAAAGCATACCGCTGCGTGTGTGAAGTGAATAAAATACGTAATAGCCCGTATTTATATTTCAAATTGAATCTGGAAAAATCACGTAGTGCGTAGTTGATAGCCGAATAGAAAAAAGGGTGGCCTATTGAGCAACGGAAAGTGGAAAATTGATTGGTTATTATTGGATATACGCAATTCTTGAGTGACAATATTGTATTTAGATTGAAAATAAATGTGATTGAAATCTTTCAATAAATATTTACCCAATTTAATTTAATTAATAATTTAATTAAATAATAATTTAATTTAATTAAATAGAATACGAACTATTCATAAGTGGCTCTCGTTGTTGTTATAGGTTGTAGCAGTGTGTTCGGTGAATGACGCCTGGAAAAATACATTCCCTGGTACCTCGTAACACAAGGATGTTAATTCCTTACATCGAGACTATGACAATAGGGAAAATGCATGAAAAAAACAAATTGTTTTTACTATATTAATAAGAAATTTTAGTGCTAATAGTAAAAAAAAATGATTTTAGGTAAAAAATAACACTAATATAGTAATTAGAAATAAAGGTATACCTATCTCTTTCTAAAACAACTTTTATTATGAAAAATGCATGGCGGACGTGTAATGTGACGTCACGGTACATATCGGATCTCCTAGTCTAACACGCGATTTTAATGGGCTGTAAATCAGGTGTTTATCAATATTTTTCGAAAATTCTTAGTTTTATTAATTATAATTAAGTACTATTTATTTTAGGACCAAATAAAAAATATGCATATTCCCCATTGATGTGTTATCAGCACATATTTATTTATTTATCTACTTATTAATCATTTACTACATTTGTAGCGATTTTATAACAAATAGGTTAGTTCAAAATTATATTAATTCAATAGTCACTTTTAAAGATTCGCAATTTTATTACACAATACATAAACACAGGTCTTCTTATGATAGTTAAACGGTTCACGGGTAGGTAATCTACCCTCGCAAGAATAGTTGACATCTCGTCGCGCCAATCTACCCGTGACCACGGACGCTGCAACGCGTTCAAAACGTCGGGCTGAATTTAAAGGTAAAACTTTAATTATCGTGAGGAGACCTGTGTATATGAGTAATATTAATTTAAGCTTTCTTTAGTTTGTTTCAAATTAAAATCTGCAAGTACAAAACTTTAACCATAAATAACGTTGTGTCCACTAACTAATTGCTAGTAGGTAAGCTGACAGCGTAAATCTCATCAAAATTTATAACAAGTGAGATTACTTTAGTTGTGTTTTGGGGTGTTTGGACTACAAAATTATGATAGTCAAGCAGCTGAGCATCATTGCGTTTGGGGGAGATGATGAAATCTAAGTACAAATTATCGACATTATAAATTACAGTAGCCGTTTTTTTTAAAATATTGACCAACATCACATATAGCTCTGATACTAAGGTAAGTAGCTTGTATTATAGAAATCAGAAATAACGACGGTACCACAATATCCAAACCCAACATAGAAAAGTTTTCTACATTGACCAAACCAGGAATCGAACCCGGAACCTCAGTGACGGCGACGCCACATATCCGGCGTGCTCGCCTCTCGGCTACGCAGGTCGTCAATTGGATCGGATTCTAGAAGTCAGCTGTGTTTTTTTACTATAACTAAAAGAACCAAAAAACTGATATTTTGATTTATCTTAAAAACCTAAATGTTTTGTTAATGGATCGTAACGTAATAATATATATTTTTAATAAGATTTCGATGTTGCTGTCATAGTAAAAATGTTTGCACTTGTATACCTACCCTATTCTTAAATATTAACGACTTACCTCTATACCTACATGCATAGTAAAGAAAAATATAAACACCGAACGACGATTAGCTATTTAGCTAAAAATATGGCACAGATTAAAATACAAAGCTATCACAGTATCTCCATATAACATAAAATTCACGATTATTAAAGATAAGTCATCGCCATCATCACCATTTCAACCATTGGACTTCCGGTGCTGGACAAAGGCTTCCCTTATAGATGTATATCATATTGATCAAATGGATATTGAAATGTCTCGTTTCTATGAATGAAAATAAAAGGAAATGACTAAAAGTGGAGTTATAAAACATTCACGTTCATCTTTTACGGAACTTTTAAGTTTGAGAAAGCTTTATGTGCTGAGCTGGTGGTGGCTTCATTTGACTTGCATAGCGCTTGGAAATGAATAAACTCATTGTTTTTATGAAAAAATAGTAAATTTGCTTAACGAGCTTTCCTGGAAGTAATATCAAAGAGAGACTTTATACCTACTTTATTTCTCATTTTACTTTGATTGGCTGTTTTTTTGTCATAGCGTTGTTTGATGAGAGATATCTTCAAAGCTTTATTAAGATAATGTAATAAAGTAATTAAATTTAAAAAGGAATTAAATTACTTATATGCCGAACGCTTTTTAAGTATCCTATAATTAAATACTCTTGCAGAATTTTTGTGTCTGTGTCTTATGTCTTATTTACTTTGTTTTTTTTTTTATTATCATTTAAATATCATCGATCGTGATCCTAGGCCCGATAGTTTCAGTTGACATCAATGGTGAGATGAATAAGATCCATTATTTTCTAAACAGTTTTCGAAGGTTTTACAACATATAACTTTTTTATTATTAATATGAATAATTTTTACTACTTCACAATAGCGAAAAAATTCAGTAATATTTAGTTCGTTCCAAAATTCAGGAGTACGCTAAATGTAATATCAAACATTATCTGCTAATACGTCAGTTGAATTTCAAGACAATCTATCCGTTTATCTCCGATTTCGTAACAAAACATTCAAATTCTCACATTTATAATATTACTGGGATACGAACTAGGTTTCTAATTTTCACATTGTAAATAGTTCTGTTGTTATTTCTAGATCTAAAAAGTGTCACGTTCTGACAACAAAATCGAACATGCTCGTCAAAATAAGCTCAGACATTTTGTAACAATCGCAAAACTACACCTTCCCCGCGTGCGGGTAGATCATTGAACAAAAGAAAGCTGCACAAAGAGCAATGGGACACATTTTGCTGAGCGCCTCGCGCCCTGCCCCATATTTGTAACGAGATGATGCTAGCGTTTACTCCACATGTTTCGTTTCAATTGTATGTACAAGCTACATTGTATTGTACGTATGCATACATTTTACACGAATGACGCTGTTCACAGCTCATTGGGTTAGCATTTTTCAACTCGGCTCATCCCAAGTGAATTGGATAATTTGATTGCTCGTAAGAGTTTTGGTTGCGACGCGTGATTGGCATAAATGGTTTGAAAAAGAAATATCTGTAATAAATAAGTAAATGTATTTTTTTTTTCTGAAAATTAGTATCTCAGAAGAGGCACAATTTAATATTAAATGAGTGAAATTTAATATGATATGAGTAGTAAAATCATAACACTACCTATTTACTAATAATGGTGTTAATAATACCCGACGTCAGCTACGAGACATTCTGTAATACGGTATCTAGTTTTGATATCCTATTATCAAGAGTTTGTTCGACTAATTAAAGGTTGCTTTTAAAATTATGGTGATTGAAGATATTTAATTAATGTAAATTACCTAAATACCAATAAGGAATGAGACTCAAAATTGGATCATGTACGGGGGTAAAGTTTTAAGCAGCTCGTCTGCAAAAATACAACCACAATCTTGCTTATTTCAAATGCTAAAAAGTTTAGGGGTGGCATATACCGGGCTACATTGCAAAGTAGTGGCATATTTTTAAAATAAGGTCTAAAATCCAAAATAAATAAGACTACCTTAATAGATTCTGATCTTCGTATTTTTCCGCTCCTAAAATTTTTCTAACCTAACCTAACCATATAATACTAAAGTTTATTTATGGAAATATGGTACTAATTACTTACATTTACATCAAAAATGGAAGCATTCTGATCCCTCATTTTATTCCAATAAAAGAAATAACAATACTGAGGGACAATTGCCTACTTTGACGGGGAATTTATTCATTTGGTTGCCTTAATTTGATGACTATCAGATAAGAGGGAACGATACCATACTTCACAACCCCCTATCTCGAGGTAGACCTTTTGAACAATCTGGTATTTACATCTGGCAAAGAAATGGGACGTCAAAGGAAATCTCGAGTGGCAATATCCGGCGGTCAATCGGATCTTTTTAGTCAGATGAAACACTATTTATTTAATAAGCAAACGGAAACTACTAAAACTCTATTATTTAAACAAATAAAATTAAGACACATACATAGATATATTGTTTATAAAAATAAAAAATGTATACAAAACAATGTCGGGTTAGTTACACCATTTATAAGTCAAGAACGGCTAGACCGATTTTAATGATTCTTGATTTGTTGAATTTATCTCCGCCCCAAATAGCAAATAATTATTAATAAAATAGTAAAAATTCACAAAAAAAGAAGCGGTACGAAGTTCACCGGGACAGCTAGTTAAAAAATGTTTTTATTTCTTTTATACCTTTACTGGGCAAACGTGACCAGTGACTAGCCAAGCGTAATTTTAGCGCATTTTTAAAGTAGAACTCACTTACAAGGACCCGTCATTGACGATTCGTAAAAGTAAAACGATGCGTCGGGACGATTCGTCGTTCGTGCATCTATCGTCAAATCTTGTTCTTATTCGATTTCTCAAAATATCCGAATAGATGTTTACTCTTGATCCGTGATTCAGAGTCTAGTCTTATGTAATTGTAAAGAAATAGTTGAAAATAAATTATTTATAATAAGGTCATTTAAAAATTATTTAATTGATACGTGAACTTTACGTTATTTAAGTTTTATATCGCGCTTTTATTGAGTGGCTGCATAGAATGTTAGAACAAGGTTAATTAAAAATGTAATAAGTTAATTTTATTTAAAAAAAACCGACTTCAAAAAACTAAAACGCCAAAAATAATCTTAACACTTAAGTACTACTTTTGGAGTCGGTGCGTTTAAGTTTTTTGAAGTCGGTTTTCATTTTTTAAATAAAATTAACTTATTTCATCTATTTTAGTGATAAATCTTAATCAAAACAAATCTTACAAGTGCAAACATAATTTAACTGCTGAACAACTGAAATGAAATCATTTCCTATTCTTCCACCCTTAGGGGTGAAATTTTTGCCACAAATTATATAGATTTTTTAATTATAATTTGAAGTATAAGCTATTTACTAAAAAAATAATCATCAAAATCGGTTTACATTTGGCAAAGATATTAGGTAAGATAGATACTAAAATCAGTTGGCGTGGTACGGAGTTCATGCAATGTTTGATGATTTTCTTATAGATCCCATCATCAGAATTTAACCAAATTTATATGGAACTATTCTAAAAGTATTACCTTTCAAACAAAAAAATAATTATCGAAATCGGTCAACGTAGTAATGAATGATCGCTGATTATACATACCTTTTTTTAAAAAAGGTTTCGACGAATTGAGAACCTCCTCCTTTTTTGAAGTCGGTTAAAAATAGAACTAGTTTTTTAAAATAATTTGACAACTTTCAGTTGAAAACGATTCTCCCTAGGGCTAAAAAGTCTCCTCAGGCAACTTCAGACTTACTTTCCGAGTATGAGTAATGAAAAAAACATTGCCACAGTGAAAAACACGAAATGTGAAACATAAGATAGGTACGGAAAAAACACGAATCGTCCTCGTGTGAATAGTCTCTTAACAGTTGTTATCAACAATATTTAAGTAATTATTTTACTCAGCTATCTATACACCAATAGTAATAGTAAACAAATCTACAAATATAAATAGTATGTTTTAGTTTAGTTAATAATTGTATGTTTCATACATACAATTTAAAGATGGTGGGTAGTTTAATCAAAGAAAATAAAGAACGTAGCGCTTTGTTCCATTTGCCTACCATTGTCCTCTTTTAATAACTTTACAAAATTATACTTGTTCAATGCGGTCCACTTAATATACAAGCAAGCACCAGAAATTTCGAAGACTGAAGATATTTGAGATTTAAAACTATCTAATAAAATTTTCTAATAATAAACGAATACATCTTTATTTATAAAACTTCATTGACAAGAGCATCTCTTAAGTTTGGATCGAATATCTACAAACAATAGATAATTCATAAATAGCTTATTTGAATAAAACTTCTAAGACAGGTAAAACTTTTGTTTAACTTATATTTTCGTCAAATATAAATGTTCACAAAGCTATAGTAGTTTGTGCTATACCTACGCAAGAACGCATTTAATATTGGCAACGCAACGGTTACAATATTTATATTTATGAAACGCAATGGAATTACAAGATAATTGGATTTTAATACATAATATGTTAATGACGAGGTTACTATGTTATTAATATATAACGAGAAGCTACTCTTAACTTTTCATTTCCTAAAGGCTACCCTTATTGAACTTTGATATATAATTGAAACTACCTAATGCGTTACCAAAATAAATCTTTCGGATATTCACAAAGGAATAATTTCTGAATTCATAAAGGCCGAGGCTTTTATTAGCTTACTATTAAATGTTATGTTTTTCAATTATAAATCGAGATGTAATAAAAAAATACTGTTAATATATAAGTAGTTAAAGGATCAGTCGTGCACGCCTCGAAGCGAGATGGAAGCGGTTTATAGCGAAAAAACAAACAGGCTAAAACAACTACGGGACGGTCCTTCACGGTTATTGCGGCTCCTAGCGTTGAGTTACAACAGACGCTACTCATTTATAAGTGCTATAAATCCGATGTCATCTGTGAACTAAGCTCTCGACGAATCGGTCATTTGCCAGTTTTCCACGTCAGCCATTTTGAAGTCGAACGAGAAAAATTCCGAATTGATCCCGATGGGATTCTTGAAAAACACCGCAACGCTACTACGGACTCTTTGAGTGTTTTTGTACGATTGAGCCATCACAATGACAATTTTTGCGTTGAAATATTGCTCTTCGGAGACCGAGTATTCTTTAGAGAAATCCGTTTCACTTGTTGTAATCGTGATGGAAGGCGGGGTGTGAATGTGAATACGTATTGCATAATGTTGGCTATTCTCCATACGCAACTTGTATTGATAACCAATTGTTCTAACTGAAAGCACTGTAACTGGCGTTTTAAGGACGTTATAGTAGATCGGTTGCAATTACAGCAAATGAGAGCATAATCGGGAATATCGAGCCTATTTAGCATGCACTCGGTTCATTCTAATTTATTAAGCTTTAGATACAAACAATAATGCTTAATATGACATATGTATTAACGAGTGCAAAAGTAAGGTTATTTGATATTTAAGCTATAATTTATTATATATTATATATTTATTAAGTTTCGTAGAGATAAAATAAAAAAATGAATACCCTTATATTGTGAAAATGATTTAGCTACATAAACGTAACGGAATTAAATTGAATTGAATTTAATTTAGAAAGTGCTACCATTTCAGCTTATATACAGGTTGGCCAGAAAAGTAACGTCCAAAAAATTTTTTTTTTGGTGCCTCGTGTTGAGAGTTATCTGAATCACCCCTGTGTAAGTTCTACGATTTTTCGTAGTTTTCGTGTTACGATTTTTTTTATGAATTTTTGAAAAATTCCGCCGGGATCAGTTTAAAATTTCTTAAAAAGAAAGGCTACGCCAAGTCCAAGTACAAATGGAAAATAATCCTGAACCATTTAGAAAATTAAGAAATTTTTTTTTAAACGATGCAGAATGCAGAGCTTTTATTTAAGCCAACGGTGGGCATTTTGAACATTTGCTATAGTCTTTAAGTGAAAGAATTAATTAATTTTTTTTTTTTGGAAATTAATGTTATTTATTTTTCTTCCTAGTTAGATTTTTGAAAAATTCTTAACTTTTTTTCTGGTTCGTTAACATGAGACTTTTTTTTTGGCAATTGAAAGAGCATAAGTTGCTACAGTTTTAAAAAAATCATGAGTGATTTGAACCGCTCTTTTAATTTTTAATTGGAGTTTACGAAAAAGCTGTCGATTTCAAGGAAAGTAATTATTCTTGCATTTATGGGAAATTAAATGCACTTCAAATTTGCAGATCAGTTTGATATTTTTTTCTGAGAGAGTGCAATGTCTAAGTAAGCACCTAAAATAAAAAAATATTAGAATTTTTCATTTTAAAAGTAAATAAAAAATTATCAAAACATTAAAAGTAGTGATATTTCTAAAATAAAATAAAAACATATCTTGTAAGCGGCTGACAAGCGATTTTTTTCTTGACGGGTACAAATACGTAGGTCCCTAAGCCGACAACCTAAAAAAAATGTATATCCATCTGGACTGGACCACCCTGTATATATTATGAAATATATAAATGGTCACCTATTTTATTTTCGAAACTCTTCTGTTCGAAAACAGTTTAACGAAGTTTTGATTCCCAGGTAGTTTTTTGTACATAATATTGTAAATCATAAATTTATTTTACCGATGTTTCATTTTCCAGAAAAACTGATACCCGATTATCAAAACCATTTTTTGCGATTCACCGTGGTTTTACTTAATATAATTTTTATTTCTATCTGATTAGTAAATACTGCGTATATAATAAGACTAAATTGGTTAGGTTAGGTTAGAACAGTGACCACACTCAGCGCGAAGGCGAGCGAACGGAGCGAGCGCGCAGCGGCAGCAAGCGCTTAAAAACTAAGGATAAGGATGAAGCATTAATTATTATAATATTGAAATCATTTTTTGGGAAACTAAATCATCTAACATTAATAGCTTTGGCAAATGTTGAGTAAGATTTCGAGGCATATAGAATTAAAAAAAAAAACAATCGAAAATCGGAATATCAGCAATACCTCAATTGTGTTTAAAAATATGGAAAATGAAAAAAGGACAAAACGTTTTCGGATTTAAAAAAGGTAACCTATATAAATATAAAAAAGAAGTACTTCATAGGCTTCAGAGGCTATTTAAAAAAAATCGTAACTCGAAAACTACGAAAAATCGTAAAACATACATAGGGCATACATAGGGGTGATTCAGATACCTCTCAACACGAGGTACCTAAAAATAAATTTTTGGACGTCACTTTTCTGGCCACGCTGTATGTGTTTTACAAGTTAAATTCCATTTAGGGTTTGATTCTACAGCTTAAATTCAATTCAATCAATAATTCTTAATATCGGACCAACATCGACATACCACAGAATACCTAATAGTACTACCGTTACATCTTTTTTATTTATTCATTTCTCTACAAAACTTAACTTATTAATGACGACCGTCCGGTGTAGTGGTTCGCGCCCCGGACTACAAAGCCAGCGATTGCGGGTTCGAATCCTGCTAGGGAAAATGATTGTGTGATAAGCACGAGCATTTGTACCAAAGTCATGCAATGTTTACAAACGTATTTAAGTATGTTTATCCGTAATCTAGTTGCCATAGTCGCCAAGCTTTGCTTAGTTCGAGGCTAGCTAATTGGTGTGATTCTGGAAACAATGTATTATTATTAATCTTATTCTTATTGTATAAAAAAAAAATCTTAATCTGTCAAGCTCAAACCACCCCGCGTCCCTATAAAAATGCCATTATGTCTCGTAATCTCGTATCCGGGGTTAAACCATGATGTAAAATTTCTGACTTCACCATAGTATTTCTAAGCATATGTTAGGACAAACCTGTTTCGGCTTTATAGGGTCATAACCTAATACTCTTTATAGCAATGAAGTTTTTTTTGAGAGTTTTATTTTCGTTCGACAATAAAAGTTCTCGTATTTAAGCAATGTTAACTAATATAATATAACCTTATTTATACAATTAATTTTAAAACAGAAAAATGTACTGAACTACGTAGTGTGGAAATCAGAACAGATCTAAAAAAAGAAATGTGGAAAAGTTCAATCTGAAACTGTGCAAACGACGTTATGTCCAGTTGCGCGACCCGCAACTAAAGTTTGACCAGAGTTCAAAATGGTGGAACAATGGAACTTTAGGGTTAAAGTTTTAGGGTTCAAAAATTAAAATTAATAATTTGAAACCCTTATGTTTTTATCCAATCTGCCTATCTAGACCTCTGACTATTTTTATGTTTACGGCACAACAATTACAATAGTCTAAGAATATTGTTACCTTAAACCATCGAACTTATACCCCATTCTGAAATGTTATTTAATTTGTTTGACAAAAATTCCCCCAATATTTGATAAGTGACGTAATGTTTTAGTAGGGCCAGAGTTGACAAGAATTGGCATTTCATACTTAGTGTTAAGTGAGAAATCACTGGCCAGTTTTGGAAATTGATGGTATTACCATGGATTTAACACAAAGGATTGCGTACTTCTAAAATGTTGCTAAAAGAACTTACACTTTAGTACTCAGCAATAAAGTTTAATTTTCTTGGATGTAACCAAGTTGAGGGACTGCGTTAAGTGAGACGGAAAAGGGGAGGAGTGTGTCCCGCTTGCACAGTTGCCATTATGAAACAATATTACTAAATGGTAGTATACAATCTGTTAATCGATCTCTTTGAATCAATACAATAACGTGACTTAATGAAATTTAGATAGGGAAATTTAGATTTTAATTAATTTTTGCTTTTTTTTTATAAAAAACTATAATTGATTTATTATCAAATTTGTCAACGGTGTTGATAAATGATTAATTATTACGCATTATTTTGGATGTCTTACTGTCAACCCTGAACTTGACACAGTAGCAAATATGGTGTCATGTCATGGTTGTCCGTTCATTTTAAAATTATAAAGTGCAAAATGGTAAAAGTTTGTGGTTTAAAGGGTTGCAAAAGTGAAAGTTAACCCCAATTGTGGAATATCCTTTCATAGGTATGTCTTTTAACCTGTTTAATTCTGATAAAAATAAGATATTAAAAAAGAATATTTCACATGATGTAAGGTGACCATAATTTCGAACTTTAAAAACCCAAGATATATAAAACCAGCCAAGTGTGAGTCGGACTCGAGCTCCAAGGTTTCCGTCTTGTCTATGCAACATTAGACACTATATTATAAACTAACGGCAAAAAATCACGTGATTGGAGTATAGGAAACGGGGCGCTATGGGGCACGATACAGTGCCGCGTGGCGGCCTTAAAGAATACACATCTCCACCACCAACAAGAGGCGCGTCGTAAGAGGTGACTAATTCCTGTAGCACTAGACAGGCAGCAGCGACTTCGTGTGAAATCTTATAAAAAAACTGCGCTCGCCAACCTGCCTGCCAAGCGTGGCGAGTATGGGCAATCCCCCCCGGTGATGTCATTGGGGGAGGCCTTTATTCAGCAGCGACCTCCAAAAACGGTCAAGTGCGAGTTGGTAATTTTTCTTAGTAATATTGCAAAATAAGTTGTCCTAGCTCCATACAAAAAACGATCGAAAATTCGGCTATGTCAATATTCCTTAAAAAATCAGTAAAATATGTCGGTCGCCATAGCACCCCGTTTCCCATAATCTGACCAATACGTTTGTTGTATGGGAGCCCCATTAAAATTTTATTTTATTTTAATTTAATTATTTATTTTCAAGGTGAATAAACAATTAAATATTCTGTGAATATTTCAAGCGTCTGTCTGTTGCCGTTATTAATATCGAACAAAAAACGGAAAAATAATCACCTTTGTTGTATTCCCATATTATTTAAAATATCAAATTGCCCGCCATGAATATTTATTTTATTCTATTTTTAGTAAATATTGTTGTAGCGGTAACAGAATTACATCATCTGTGAAAATTTCAACTGTGTAGCTATTACGGTTTATAAAATACATCATACATGTAATTTAAAATTTATTTAAAAGGTTTAGATAGCTTTTGTTTATGGTATTCCTTTTTAGATTTCTAAAAAATGAAAGGGCGAAGTGCTTGGGCGCATTGGGCGGCAGTATTTTGAAAAATCCGATAGTATGCAGCCGACATTTCAAAAAAGAGGATTTTAACTTTGATTTAGATTTTAAACCTACAATCTTGCCTAGATTAACAGGTGTTGTAGTACATTATATAATAAAAAGTATGCAACACACAATATCTAGTCTATTTTGTAGATTATTAAATCACTAGCTGTTGCCCGCGACTTCGTTCGCATGGTCTATAGTTTTTTGATAAAGGATTTTCTGCGCAACTGTCTTATTTTCGCATTTATAATATTAGTAAGAAGTAGGATAGCTTTTAGCCCGCGACTTTGTCTGCGTTGACCTTACCCGGATAAAAAGTATTTTATGTGTTAATCCAGGCCATGGTCTATCTGTATGCCAAGTTTAATTAAAATCCATTCAGTAGTTTTTGCGTGAAAGAGTAACAAAGATCCATCAATACACACAAACTTTCGCATTTATAATATTAGTAGGATAAATAAGTACATTTTTTTTACCCTATTGCCACTACACCCATATTTTTGATTATTTCCTTTTAGACATATAATTATATTTACAACACAGGATTCGATGTCAGTATTTTAGCTCGAACCTTCAAGAAAGAGGTAATGTTTTTCTCTAACACTAATACATTATTATGCAAAGCTCCCTAAGGTTTATTTTACAAAAATAAAAAATTTATTTACCGCAAAATTACCGTACACTTAACATTAAAGTAATTTGACGTCTGTCTACGTATCTCGAGATTTGGAGGACCTGCACTAAAAAGAAAATGTTACCCTGCGAGTGTTGACTCGAGTTAGAGGAAATGGTTTAATCATAGGTGTTAAGCTAATGATCAGACATGGGCTTGAACACACCCAAATACCTACAACATAGAGCATACCCTTAGAATAGAAGTAAATGATTTATTTGACAAAATTTTCCGCCATTTTTTAATCTGTATCTGTCTGTTTTATAATATTAAAAAAGATGGTTCGTAAAGCTGCTTTATAAGGTATGTGCTCGATGAC
Source organism: Anania hortulata (assembly GCA_963576865.1). NCBI lineage: Eukaryota > Metazoa > Arthropoda > Insecta > Lepidoptera > Crambidae > Anania > Anania hortulata. The sequence goes on along the minus strand of OY756392.1, from coordinate 12,562,725 downwards.
CTACACATTCTAAGAAATTCAATGTCTATACATTATTTCACTTAAGTAACTAAAATTCAATAAAATGGAGCCCTTGATACCTAACTACCCACTTTTATAAAATCATTTTTACATACATCCCCAGACTTACAATTTGGTCACCCTACTTAGAAAGGACAAAATCCACCAGTTGGTTGTCTCTGTCGGCACGATTTTTTCCCACACTGCTCAATCCTTTTAGAAAGAGTGTTAAATCCATGGTTATTACTGCTCTATAATATTTGCACGATGCCTTATATACTTTTTCGATGTAATAAGGCATTTACTGGTTTGATATAGAAAGATTTAAGCCCACTTTTAGCTGTTGTGTGTAGTCTGAAAATAGACAATCTGAAACGCTTTACATCTTGGCAGCACGAAAATTTTAAGTGTACAATTTGATAGAAAATGTATAGATAGATACATTTATGAATAAACGACATACATTTTTATTTAATTCTTTAGCGCATATACTATATGGTCCCTTTTAGCTGTTGGGACAAAAAAATATTAAATCCAATCTGTACCGGTAGGTACTTAGTAGGTATACTATAACGTAGTTTTAATTGATTAGTGCTACCTACTATAGCTACATAAGTATATACGAGTATAAGAGCTACTAATCGGAAACCTCTGTTCTACGTTTTATTTTTTTCTAAAAATCCTACCGCAGATTGTAATATTATAGCAGTCCAACACATTTTTGACAGGAGTTCGTTTTTTTTTTAGTTTTTCGCATTTTACAATTATAGTTATCGTAGGATTAAATGAAGATTTCTATTAAAAAATATTTGACGGTTTATTGTCGAAGGTTGCAGGATACCCTTATCATATTGTATTCTTCCGCAAAAATCCTGTCACGGTGGAGACGGAACAATATATTTTTACCTTTTTAATTCCGACAGTCCGGTTTTATTTCTAAGATATACAAACTTGCATGTGATTTTCTCTATCGATTGACGTATGTTTTATAGATGTACACCAAAATAAAGTAGTTTAAGGTACTTGCAACTTCAAGCATGCCAGGCTCCAAACAGAAAAGTGCAGAGTTGAAATGTCACTTGCTTCACAGCACACTGCACACTACCAAATCCATACTAGGCCCATGGTTGTGTAGTAGGGCCCAATTCTGTCCTGCTTAGTAAAGATAAAGCTTTCTGATTAGAGGCAAAATTAAAAACCTACGATTGAATGAGTTTCCATCACCGTAATAATCTAAGTCGGCAGACATGCTCGTGTTATTTTAATAATAATAGATGATAGGTAAATAATTATTAATGCTTATATATATGAGATAGAACACGTGTAATTGGATTAGTCCATACTTTGACCGTCTCTGTGCGCTGAATACTTTAATTTAGCTCTTTAGATAATTTAAATTGTACCCTTTGAAATAGAAGCTACTAGATATTTGATATCAAAAACATATTTACTTTGAATTAGCATTTCGTTGAAACGATAATGTGTATTTTTAATTTAAAACATATGAAACTAATATGTATAAAACTTATTGTTCCCGTGATTTTTGTGTTATTAATAGAATTTAGATGAGATTAAAAACGTGTAAACTGTAGCCAGTATTCGTTTTCGATTTTTCTTTATTTTATTTTGTTTTCGAATTAATGTAGGTACCTATTTATTTAGTTTGAAAAGCCAGATTTTGGTATATATATTTTGAGATTTTTCCCCAACAAATTTCAGCCTTTACGTGGCTTAAAATCAAAACAAAGCAAGTTTATAAATACATTTAGACCATTCATTTTAACACAAATATAAAGTCTTTGTTGCTGCCGTCTAACTTGTTATTTCGGAAACTCCGAACAGTTTCGATTTCAAAGTGTACCTTATACTCAACATTTTAGTTCCGCTTAACAACGGATAGCTTTACCGGGGAGAATGGGATAAGGGTGCCCGGGTGGCTTACAGATTACACCACGCATAATAATATGAGCATTGTGGCGTTCTCGAACAAATTATCCCTTTAATTACGTGTGGGTATATCTACAAACTAGAATGTATAACTCCGTAACTCACTCAAAGCCCGAACTCGTTAGGCATTGCTAAAGAAAAACAGCAATCATCAAACCAGTGTTTTTTTATAAATTCTTTTCACAATTATATCAAATCTCTAGCCCCAAATTAAGCAAAGCTTGTACTTTGGCGACTAGACAACAAATAAACATACTTAAAACGTTTATAAATATCCATGATTTAGAGGTACAAATATTCGTGCTCATCACACAAACATTTGCCCCTTGCGGGATTCGAGCCCACAACCACCGAGCTTTGTAGTCCGGACCGCGAATCACTACGTAAAATGGTCGTCATACACCAGTGTTACTCGTCCTTTTGCACTTCATACCTATTTTTATACTTGTTAGAAATGCACACGCTATATACCGACTGCCTCGTATGAACAATACATTTGATACAATCCAGTGCTGTCTTCGCGATTGCAAGACAGTCCAGTTGACTAGCCACCCAAAGCCATTGTGTTCACGCCACATTAAAATAGACAGCAAACTAACTAAAGGCTAGTTCTGACTAGGCAAATATTTTAGTCGAATGGCAAGTTTATAAGCTAGGTGTGTCTGAACAACAAAAAAATTACAAAAAGTTTAGTAAGCGCTTTAGTCTAGGTAACTAAATCACTCGACTAAATTAATAATTCAGTGCGAACTTAGCTTTACAGTGTCGACCCTGTCTACACGTATCCAGAAACTGGAAATAAGATGTCAAATTACTGAAGCTAAGTACGGCGGAACATGTACATGGACTAGTAAAGGGGAGCCCAGCCTTTAATAACCTACGTTCACTGGGGAAGAAACTATCTAGTTTATCAGCGCATTGGCATGCACATCGTGGGATACCTGCCTGCCCAATAGACTGACAACCTAGAACCTTACAATGAACAGTACCTTATCAGTGTTGTTTAATGTTAAACTCTATACAGAAAAACATAACAGGGTTGAATAAATAAGTATTACTGTTTTAATAGCTCATAGTTCGGCAACTAATAAAGGTTGCAAGAATATGATAAAAGTATTTTGAAAGTTTAGTATTATTTCGCTTTATGAACCTGTGAACTGATGGAGTTACCGAGAAGAGTAGGGAAGAATAACATCACACTAAATCATTTAGCGCCAGACTAAGTAGTAAATGTATTCAAGTATATCCGCTATCTTCTAGTATGGCTACTAGAACATACTTAAATACATTTTTATTTACACAATTTTATTGACATCCTTGATTTAGGGTAGAGGTCATCACTTGCCCCTTGCGGGATTTAAACCCGAGACCGTCTAGCTTTGTAATCTGGAGCGCGGAGCAGTATTTTTATTTGATTCGATGACTGCTTTGTACAGTCAGCAGCAAAAGTAGCTGATTAAAAATTAACTGCCAAAAGTACTGACTTTTCTAAATGTCACAATAACCTGACTTCTTTATTACGATTTTGCGTTGAATATGTCAGACTATTTTGATATGTTTTGCAATGCGCTTTTTTTTTTAAATTAAGGGTCTTGGCTACTATTGATGTTGACTATACTAATGGAAATGGAAATGGAATATTAAACGACTAAAAGGCATTATTCAAATAAAAGCTGCATTTATCCTAAAACTAAAACCAGTGTAGGTACAAATATTGATATTTATGATTGACGTTATAAAATCTTTAAATATATGTAAACAACGTCGTCGTCACGTCATGTCACATCATAGAAAAAATCAGTTTTTCTAATTTAGAAAAGTTCGGGAGTAATTTGCTAAATAATAGAGCTGTTAGAACAACAACTTACTACTATTAGGAGTGAACCGTAGGCATTTCTTTTCAATAATTCCTTATTTAATGTTTATTTTGATAAATTATGATACGTTTTGTTAATGGTGTCAAGGGACAATAAACAGTATAAGTACTATTGTTTTTATTACAATATTATTATTATTTAATTATTATTTATATTTCCACGCCTAATTCTATATAATATAATATATTATTATTATATATTGGACAAAATTCTGTGTCGTCAATTGTTTGGATGTCGGTGTTAAATTGTTCTAAATAATCTAATTTTTTATTTCATACTGTCTAAAACTTACCTCTGAAGAAGTCTTTGCTTTTTATTATTCAGTCTTTACAATAAAACATGACTCGAATTACTGTAGAAACAAAATTGTCTTTTTAAAATAGAAGTTAATAATTTAGGTATATTTTATGCTTGCTCTATGTTTATTCTAAACATGGTTATACTATAGTGAAAGCAACATCAACTTAGACCTAAATACACGTATACGACACATAAAGTAATACTAGTATTTACCAAGGTCCTCTCCAAAAGTTTCCAGTTCCAAAACTCACAAGAAAAGAGCGGCAAACAAAATCACTTCCACGGTGTCCAAATTGATTTGATTAAAACTTTTTCTGACCTCCGCTAATTAGGTCCGGAGTTATTTGTTCGAGTTCGTCAATCCGGCGACGTGAATTTCAGTGAGGGGCTTTTGGGGAGCTTTGACGACGCGATCGTCACCCGCGCGAGTCTCCGTGCCACTGCCGCCGCGGCGCTAGTGGTGCTGTGCCAAGATCCCGCGCGCGACGCGACCATCGCACCAAACTCCCGATTTCCGTAGCGGGCTAAGCCGAAGCTTTCCTAGATTGTGTGGCCTTAGTGAACATTAATTACACCCAACTTAGTCTGATTAAACCTTGAGGAATTATCCGGATTGACAAAATTAACTTTTAACTCAGATTTATGTCGCTGCCTGCGATGGGTCCGGGCGTGAGAAGTTTTGTAATAACATTGTCTAAGTTTTACAAAAATTGCCGTTAAGTCTTTGAGATAACAAGTTACTATCACAAACCTATGATTCAGAAACCATTACGGTAAAGAATGATTGAGATGAAACATATTAATCTCCTAGTAAATAAAAGGTATTCAAATTATTTAATTGCTGAAAATAACTTAGGCTTTCATGATAGCTTGTTACGATTACTTATGGCCAAGTGCCATTTTATATGACTATGACAATGTAGACAATTATAAACTATACCAAAGGGTTGCAGTACTCGTAGTAACCTAATTTATTTTGTCGCTACAATTATTCACGAAAGAATTCTAATAATTTGTTCCCATTATAGGATAACAGGATGAACACGGATTGAACTATATTCCGCTTTATCTATTCTAGTCAAACCAATTCAAACAAATCAATAGATGTTTCGTGAGCACGACGTCAACGTCATCGCGGCATCGCGCGACTGCCACGACATGTCACGCTCACGCTCCCTCAACAGTCTACTCGTATCATCAAGTTGTATAAAACATTTTGTGTGACTTTTTGGTTTGAGAATCAAAAAATATCATCCAAGCTAACAAAATAATAAAAAGGTTTATCAATTAGTTACTTGCCTCTACCCATTTCATACCTTATACCATCCATCTATCTATCTCCATACCATATATCTCCAAAATGTTTTACTTAAACTGAATTTCGTACCTAAAGCAATACGTACCTACTGCTTTAGGTACGAAGTTCAGTTTAAATGATCGAATAATGGCAGCTATAGGGTACGTGCTCGATGCCCTTACACATGTAACCACATGCGTTTATTTTCTGTTACGTAGGTCTGCCTGGTACACTAAAATGTACCCACTTATATTCCAAGGATAAATAGTATCAAATGCCACTCACGAATAGTGTAGTTTTCAATCAGTGAAATAGTTTTCAGGACTGGATCACAGGACTTGTAAGAAAACATTATATAATAATTATATTATAAATCTGACATCGAGAACTTAGTTAGGTTTTAAAACCTAGTGTGAGTCTAAAACTAGCGATATTAAAAAAATCTGGCTATTAAAATTAAATCAAAACACCTTATCCAGCAAAAGCTGGCATCAATGACAAAACACACAATGTCAACGTCTCAGTACTGTCTTGCGTCCCTCGACGATAACACTCTGTCAACAGCCTTATCGCAGTGGCATCGGGAATAACGTCTAAGAAAGTATGAAAAGCGATAACACTTTGCAGATTTAAGTTTCAAGTTTTCAGTATAAAACGATAAAAAGTTATGGCCCGCCTGTCATAATAGTTATCAGTTCAAAATAAATCTGACTAGCAGCAGTCAAATGATTTGAGTTTAGTTGGTGGAAATTTTTGTGTTGGATAGTCTATTTATCGAGGAAGGTTATAGGCTATATAACATAACGCTATAACCAATAGGAACGGAGCATTAATGAAAATCCGGTCAAGTGCAAGTTGAACTCGCGCACCGAGGGTTCCGTATTAACTTATAAGTATGTAAATAATTCGTCTATAACGGGAATCGAGTCTCAAAGATATTTACCGATTTTCAGTTTGTTATTTTTTTTATATTAACTAGTAGTTTAGGGTTTATGGACTTTTGCCTTTCTTTAAGCTCGAAAACATTTCTTTTTGCCAAATTTAATGATTCTAGGTCAACGGGAAGTACCCTATTAATTTTAATTCCCTTGAATGTGTCAAAATATACGTTTTTTGCGGCATAAACGGCCGTGCTTTTTTGTACGTTGCCTTAGAAGTTTGTATTTTTCACAGCTTCAAGAGACTAGACCTCCGCATATCGTTTTAATTTCAACTCAAATCAAGATAAAAGATCTTGACCGACAGACAGACATACAGACAGACGGACAAACAACAAAGTGATCCCAATAAGGATTCCATTTTTTCTTATTTTCAGGTAGTTTTGAGAGCTTCCGTTGCGTGCGCTCCGTAAACGGTTTAAGTTACGCAAAAATTACGTATGACGAAATTGTTTACCTTTAAAAGTTTTAAAAAAAAGTCCGTGACAGCATAATAATATGTCTATCTTTTAAGGTTGACTCACTATAACATTTTTATGTTAATCATTTTCTTTTCAAAATAATGCTAAATGCATGCAGTCGTTGATAAAGACTTCAAGTGACAGGTCGAACTCCACGCTCGCGAAGCTAGTGGAGGCTAGTGTGTATTCTAACTTTATAACAATTTGTCACTAAAGTATTTTTACTAAGTAATGAGAGCTCCTTTGCTAATACTACTGAATAATCAACTCCACTTTAGAATAAAAGGAAACAATAAAAAGGAGGTCAGCAGTCACCGCCGCCAGCTACAGCAAATAATTACACAAGAAATATATAAATTCTGTTTAATTAACATATAACCTAAAACTATACCTAAATACAATGATAAATGAAGTCATTTTCTTGCAGTATCTACGAGTAGTCGAGGACATAAATACAGACTAATTAACACAAAGAGATTAGAGAATGTTATTTAATGATGTTCTGTTTACAAATGTAATTTATGTATATAGCTAATTAGCTCCCTTGTCTACGATTTCTCGTGATGCCAATTAGAGAAGAGCTTTATTTTGGCGTTGCTATAGAAGTAAATACATTAATTACTTTATGTACAGAAATATGCTTGATTGTATATTTAGTAAAGTATTAGTATGTGGAAAGGTGAGAGTTTACATGATTTTTATAGGCTTTAGTCTTCATGGTAAACTAAAAGTTATGATACCCTATGCCATATACTACCTTGCAAATAATATAGTACATACCTGTTGCATACTTTCTTGTCGTAGATGTTTTACCTGCTGTTTACTACAACTTATTTTAATGCACAAAGTATCCATAAGTAAGGTATCATTTATCGAAGCTGTATTACCTTCAGTGGCTTAGTGTTATACTTCAGTATTACAAGTGTGTAAATCAATTGGAAGTTATAGGCCATAGATACCAACCATAGATCACGTATCAACGGCTGAATAAATTCGGATAAATTTTGGCACTCAGACTACGATTGGAATTAGAATTAATATTTATCCCGCAAAGATCCACTGTTCTTGAAGCCACGCGATAAAATATTTCTGTGACAAACCGATCTTCACAAATATTAGATACCTTTACCACATACTCATTATTTTATGATTCCTTTGTGCACCTATTCAAAGTGGATTGAACTAAAAGACGCAGCTTGGGCAGGCTTTCCATCCGTCTAGTAATGGTTGCAGCCGCTGGATGCAAACGCAGCATGTCCACAGCAGTGGGCTTCCAAAGGCTGATGGTAATAATTCAAAGTTCATGTTTATGCAAGTTAATGAAATGCAGACAGTCAAAATCAAAACTCATTGTTACAATCTTGGACATCAAGTTACCACTTTTGAACATGGCTTACTTATGGCACCTAATGGTTTATTTAGAAACATAAAATAAATTATATAATATTTTTACTAAAATTTTAAATTATTTTTCCATTTGGTCAGGCTTTGATAAAAACGCCTTCAAATACTGAGCACATTCGCACGCACGTCATTTTGCATGCAGGCGGTTGTCACCTTTTATGATTCGCACATATTCATGCACTGGAAAGTTCAATAGACGAATGTTTAACCTAGCTGTTTAATATCTACGTGAACAATTTCTGTGAAATAGGTAATTAAAAGAAACCTATTTTTGTTACACTCACTTAACTTTACACTAATACGAATATCAAACTTGCTTAAACGTAAATTAAATCGCCTAAGTACATCTTAATAAACATGCTACACTACGTCAGGGATTAGTTTAAAATCCAACATGTTTTTATTTAACAATCACCAATCCAATATTAGTTGCATATCCTATATATTTTACCCCAAAGAAACTACGATAAGCTCACAATCTTTAGCGGTAAAAGGAAATCCGCTTCAGAAGTAATACTCAGAATTTACCGATATTCCTTTTTGCTTTTATTCGTATAATAGTTTTATTTGTGTATCTAAAAATCAGTCCAAGGATTCATTCGTTCGGATAAATCCTCCTCATGGACGGGTGGACGGTAGACACTTCGCTAATAAGATATTCGTCTTCGGCTGAAAAGGATGTCTCTTTAAATATTTAAGCTATTTATCCTCCCAGATATCTTTTAAACGTCTTGTGTATTTGTGAATTTGTCATGGATGGGATAGGTAAAGATTTCCAATAATAAACTGATATTAGCTATTACTTCTGCCATTGTATGTTGTTACATATAAGTGAAAATCACGGCTGGACTAAGATCTAAAATAAATACGAAAGCTTTAAAATAAATCTTGAATAAAAAATTACTTTAAATAGTATGATATTTTGTCGAAAACTATTGTGTTTGAGGATTGTAGTATTTATTAAATGATTGTTTGAAATTATCTTTGAAAACAAAGATTTAAAGATTACATAAAAATAAAAAATAAACGATAAATTACGTACGTACGATTATCATTAAAAAAAATTCTTCTCAAGCTAAATTTTACAAGTTAACGCGGCAATTTGTAAAGCCTACCTAGCTGTGTCAAGCATAGTTTAGTTGTGATTTTTTTCACATATCCTAATGCAACCTTTGGAGAGGGGAGGGGAGGACACTTGACTCTAACAAAAAATGCGCTTTATAGTTTAATATTACGCAAACAGATCCCTGAATCGAAATAGTGTTTACACCTACGAATTTTAAACGGCCTATTTAACGACACCCCATACCATGTGATAGACGAAAAAAAACATCCCCACTGTACGTAGAAGTACTTACCCTAAAACATGTTTTTAAAGATTTTATTCACCACTTAGCCTGCGTCATTAATATGTATACCCTTGCGAAATTATGGCTTTCTAGTACTAAGAGTTCCTGAACTAAGCCATTGACAGATAGATAGAAAGACAGACAGACGGACGGACGTTCATGAAAAAACTATAAGGATTCCGTTTCGACTACGAAACCCTAAAAAAGATCATTTTTTGCTAATCCTGAAATATATTTACCACCTTGAAGTTTCGGATAAGATCAAGGGCCTCACAATGCACGCTAAACAGTACCTAAACAGTTGTTTTTACGACAAAATAAACGCTAAAGGAATACAGAAATAACAAAACAACGTTGAAGTAATACTACTATCGAAATCGTGGTTAATCCTCAAGACTTGCAGTTCTTCCAAACCACGTTGAATATTTATCATATTATATTTCCGTAATATTATTATGTATTGAGGATGAAATTGAATTTAAGAGTAAATTTATGCAACCGTTAAAAGAATTAAAACTTTTTTTAAGTAAATTAAATTGCTTTAATAATACTTATTAATAAATTAATATTGGACAACATCACATTGATACCGAAATAAAAGAAACTTAAATGAATTAGGCATCAGAATGCTCGTGAGCGTGGTCAAAAATATTGCTCATATAATGCGTGGAAAAATTACAAGATTTAGCTTTCGTCTTACTTTTTTGTCCAGGGACAAAAGAGAAAATGTTACATCTAAGAAATAAACTCCCTTAGGCTTATTACATTCACACACACAAAGATATAATAATGTAAGCACATCAATTATTAAAGAAATATAGGATAAGAAAGAAAACCAAGAACGGTTTACTCCTAGATTAATAAGAAGTAAATAAAATAATGTTTCCTCGCGGCCGGTCGCAATAATAAGTTTTGGCAGTGGATGTGACAGAGGCCCTATTCTGGGCCAGTATAACTTATAGCATTCTTAAACCGATATTTTGCAAAGGCAATTCCTTTCATTTCTTAACATTACGTAATGAAATCATTTACGACGTTGTTTACAAGAATAGAAACAATTAAATTATATTTTATGTAACATTCCTTTGTTTACCTCACCAAAAGAAGGAATGTTGTGTTTTCCGGGCTCGCTTCAAGGTGGAATTTAATTTGGCTCAATCACGGTGAAAGCCAATTTAAATAGCCTCAAAATGAAGTTATATTTAAAACTTAGTTAACGCTTTAAGCTAAGATTTTCCTAACGTTTTAACGTTAAATACTTTTTTGTCTTTTGAAACATCTACAAAGAGAAAATTTGTATTTTCTCTTTTAATGAACTATAATATTGCAGTTTCAGAGTATGTGACAGATTGAAATTACGTTAGGTACGTAAATAATTAAATCTTTATTTGATATTTTCCTATTCTAAAGGATTTTTTGTTTACTTACCAAAATCGCCCCTAAAAGGTTAAGTCGCAAGGTCGCAAAAAGTTTATTTAGAAACTACTAGATAGTAAGCTCCCGCAACAGAGTATAGACAAAGGTACTTTATATGTAACGAGCACATCTAGCACTCCTACGCATTGAATCAAGGATGCACTTCGGAAGCCGTTACAAACTTCACATAGGGTGCAACTTTTTACTGTAACCAGCATCCCTTGCGGCAAGCAGACGGCATAGAGCCACTACACTTTGAAGTTTGTATATCTTTTTGACATCATACTTTATTTCAAGGCAGTTTGCAGTGCAAATGTTTATTTAGGATTCCACCCTCGAATGGTTTCGTTTCGTTATCAAAATTCTAAAATGTTACTTGCGATAAATCGTTAAATCCTAAGCATTGATTAAATATGTACTTTACTACACGATTCTGCAGACTGCATTCAATAACTGAATTCCAATTTAGTTAGTTCAAAAGATATTTGATTTCAGTTCTCTGTTTATTAATGTAATTTATAAACCAGACTTACAGACCGTTATTTAATATGAGTACAAAAGGCAACACACATTTAATTATAACAAGACTCAATCTACTGCTAATTGGTTTATCAGAAATGGGTTTAATAGCTTGTAGAATATTACTAATAGAAACAATCTTTGCACTAATCAGATTTTAACTAATGAGAGTATTTTCAGAATAGTATACGTTGCATTGTCTGACACTCATTTATCGAATTCTTTCAGGCAGAACTCATATGTGCTCGCGTCGAGTAGAATGTTAAACAGAATAAGTATTCACTGGGGTCCGAGAGCTCAAGGGCGTTTACACATAAAAGAAACAAAGAATCCCATCTTTACCAAGGAGGATACAAAGACACATTGTACACAGAGAAAACTTCGGATATGAAAAAAGGCTAATATTTGTTAAACATTTGAATTGGAACGTTTGTAAATATTTTGAAGAGTACTCTACATGCTGATTGAAAAAGGGCAAAGAAAGGCTAATATTTAACAATATTCTAAACTCGATACTTCCGGAAACTCAATTTTAGAAATGATTAAACAAATATATTTAGTTATGTTGTACCGTCTACTTCTTGTTTAGCCTGATAGTCGATTGGCAGAAAATTCCTCATGACATTAAACATTGTATTTTATTTTAATAGGTGCAATAAAGTTTAAATAAATAAATAAAAATTCTTATGCTCATTCATGCTCGGAACCTTACTTGATGACATTTAAAGAGTTGTGGTTTACGAAAGCAAAGGTGTAAATTTGGGTTTATATTAACTTGTGTACCTAGTGTACACTGCGGGTGTCTGTATTTTTCATTTTAGCACCAGGGTCGTCGGTCGGGTCAGGGCTAGGTATCCCGCAGGTGTTTGAGCCGTAAGCATAGATAATTTTATTTCGAAGTCAGGAGTCACGGACCATATTGGATGCAGGTTTATTAGAAATATAAAATAGGATGTAACGGCGTCCGTAACAGAGATTTTCGTTATCAACTAACAAACAACTTCTTAATCAATTTAAATTTTAAACTTTGGGTTTAGTATTGTTTGTAGGTAATTGTATTTTTTTTTAAATTATTTTGTTTACAATAATCTTATGTACGTATAAACCGATGGGAATGACGTTTCAATTCAATTGCATTAACACACTGAAACCCATGTTACCAAGTTTTATTTAAATAGTTGAATCATCTACCTTCAAATTTATAGGATTTTACGTTCCTGATGCATTCTAGGGATGTCCTAAATATGATGGTTATTATAAGTTTTTTAGGCATATAAGTTTAAAAAACTTGAAGATACATAAAAAGCAAAGCCACAAGCTTAGCATGCAACAGCCTAAACATTTGCTGATAAAGGACTCTCAATTGCCCACCAGATTAGTCGATGATAAAAAAGCCAACGCAGAAAAACACTGGGCGCGATCGGCGTAAAACAAAGATGAATGCGAGCGGCTCAAGGGAAAGAAAGCTAGAATTATGTCCAGCATTGAATTGATACAAGCTGTAGATGAAGAATTTCAATCAATTATCTAAGCTCATTCTAGTCACCAGTTTTATACTACGTTATATTATGATGTTTCGTTTTAATAATAAGCTAAACTGAAGGTACCTAGTGCCCATACAACAAGCCAGTATCGTACATACAAGTGGTCTGCGGTTGCCCGGAGCAGAAAGTTCGCATATCATCTTTATAGCAATCCAACTTTAATTCAACTGTCCCTTGACACTTTGTAACATATTCCCGGACTTGCTCTAGCACGGCATGTTTGCGACTTGTTAGTGTGTTCGCGCTAAATAAGGTTGTTTGTACATAATGTTCTTAGTCAGTCATGCTTAAGATTTCAAGTTTGGTTAAATTAATGAATTAAATCAGAATATCGTCGTATCTAATATTGGACATTGGCATCTAATAAATACAATTCCTACTTAGTATATCCACTAGCTAAAGTAAGAATAAGTTGTACACTAAAACACATCTGATAGTTATTTTATTTTAGTCTTAAGCTTTTTAAAACTCTTTCCGATTTTATAAACAAATCGATATTTTACTATATGCAATATGAATCTTTACCTTTCAACGCTTTAAAGTTTGTAATTTGTAGAGATTTGTAGTACTCAACAAACCCACTTTAAACAAACAAACATCAGACTAAACAAGTTTTAAAACAGGCTCTCTTAAATACTACGATGAAATTTTCAGCTTACATTAAAACTGGTGGGCAGGGTACATAGCTAATTAACAGTCTACAGAGCGATTAAATTAAATTTAATAAAGCATAGCCGTGGGCACGCGCCGTGTGCAAATGAGTTATTTTTTCCGATGCGCATAATATATCGCTGTCCCAATCCTGACACGATTTTCCCTGACCAAAGCTTATGTAAGGACAATCAGCTGCCACTCTAACCACTCGTGCCGTAATAACCTTTTTACCCTCCGTATAAGGAACATAATTCCGTAAAGAGTTTTATGATACCAAGAGTAAATAAACCGAAGCTTAATCCTGATTGTATATTTCCGTTACGACACGAATTACAGGTGGATTTTTATAAGTAATGGTGCAGTAATCGCTTTGATAAATGAAACGGGAGGTTTGTCAATTAATTTAGTAATTACCATTATAACTTAGTCGAAAATTAATATTGGATTTTCCACACACTTATTTCGTTTGCAAGTTGTTACCTACTTTATATTTCATTAAAAGTTTCCTTTCAAGTAAATTAGTTTTCTCTTAGAGTAATAAGGTTGTTCATTCATTTTGTTATTGGAATAACACTTACTCTGTCAACTTCTATAGAAGTTACAAATAATTATTTGCTAGAAATCGTAAATTTGGCTATTTATTTATATAAATTGAATCCAACCTAATTTGGGTGATCTCGTGACAGCCGGTTAAACAATAATAAAAACTCAATTATAAATAATTAAACAGACAAAATAAACAAAAATCCCGAAACGGTATCACTCAGTAATTAAATTTTTAATCAAAAAGCCTTTGAATAAAAAAGAAATTATTTTATCACAGACGTTCAAGATACATCAAAGAAACAAGGAAGTGAATAATTTCATCAAACAAATGAATAAAGAATTCACGAAACCCGTAGGCAGCCCTGTTAATTTTACGAAGTTTATTCCTCAATTTTTGTGTGGAAAACGTTGTGCCGACACAAAACACCCTCCCTATTACGGAGTTGAATGAACATATTTTATTTAAAGCGTTTGAGCGAACGGAGTACACATTAAGAGTGTTTATGATTTAGTCGGGCCCTACTGTTTACAAATAAAAGCCGAGATTAATGGGTGAGAGCTGACGCACAGGCTGTCCGACATCCTCGTTAGATTTTTTATTCATTCTTGCCCTTTTATTTAGGAAGCCGACCGCACATGCTTCGCTCACTTTATTGCCCCGTCTTCCGATCTCAACAAGAACCACGCTCACTCCTTAGGGTTCGGGCAGCGTGCCGGCGATATCGCGCGACTATAGTTTGCGCCGGGTCTCAGTGACTTGTTTTAACCTTATGGCACTGTGCAGCATAGCTGCGACTGGCGATCTCTTGAAATGAGACAGGTTGCAGTCAAATGATTAATATTGATAGACAGCGACAAAACTATAGCACCTTAACTGGTCTTTGAAATGTCATATGTATGAACATACGACATTACAAAGATAAAATACATGTAACCAACCATGTCTTTAATCACCAATGCAGAGTGCATTGTGATTCGTTACTGGAAATCTCTGCGAGTCGATGCAGCTAAAATCGCGCGATATTATCGGCACCCTGCCCTAGCTCTTACAAACACATTTTTTTCTGGTTCTAGTTATTACTTACATGTTAGAGACAACTTTAGGAAGACGAGGATAAAAGGATAATGTTAGCTGTACTCTAATAAAAAATAAAAAAACTATGCACTGAATCAATTTTTTTTGGAGACATTCTCTGTGTTTAGTATAACACGTGTAGAATACAAATATGTTTCCAATATTCAACGTACCAATATATTTTAATTTAAGGATTTCAGTGTTGATACGCTGAGTTTTATATTTTGTTTTCGGCAGAGCCCGGTTTAAAGAAGCATAAACAATGGAAGCTCACGAGCGGATTATTTGGATATCAGTTTTGCACGCTGTTTGATCAGGTTCGTATCCTTTCAAGGCGGTTTTATACGCGTAACCTAAATAAAATAATTGAACAATGACCTCAAAAAGAAAGACCACATAAGACAACAATTTGTACGTATTTAGAACGTATTCAATACTATTGGCATTGGAATAAATAAAACTAACATTAGTATATGTTACCTTTATAACAAAGTTAAATTGAGCACTTTATTTACTGGTAACTGGTATAACATGCAAATGTTTCATTAATAAAATAAAGGAGCAAAAGTGTCATTGCCTAGCATTTTGTGAGTTGAAATGTATAGTTGACAAAGATGAACAATTAAAAAAAGGTATAAAAACAATGAAAACTACTCTCTCCAGTTCTCCACGGATTATTTTTATTAGATGTGTTTTCTATTTTCACTACCCTCCCTCACGGTGCCGTATAGTAGTGACGAAAGGTAAAAAACAAAATCGACAGCATAAAACCATTGAACATAAGACGCAACGTCTGTAGTCGTCACGTGTCGTGTCGTGAGACAGGAAGTCGACGGCATTAGCGCGGTAGACAAATGGGTATCTTTTGTTGTCTCCCCACGCAACCGTAAAGTTAGCTCGGTACAGAAACTAATGACAACACTAGGAGAATAGCGTGTTGCTATTTGTAGTATACTAGCTTAGAGCTATATACAATTGTATTCCTTTATCAATATGACAGAGCGCATGGCTTCTAAATTTTTGGGTTTTGAATCAGCTGTTACCAACGGGCTATTTTTTGATCAGTACTATTTCATTCAACGACTGGCCTAGTCATTTGTTTTCATGCCTTTGATGAACAGGCTAGCGATTTAATCAATGACTGATCCAATCCGTTGGCTTTGACATGTAAACAACAAAGGAAAGGTTATATTTTATGAAAGAAACCGTTATATGTAAACATAGTAGGTATGTAATATGATGCGATGTAAATAAAAACCAGCTAAATGTTTTGAGTCTAACGTGTAGCAGGTTTTTAGTCTTTGACGAAACCTGTAAATTAGCCCTCGGACTGTAGAAGCTAATGGCAACACTAATTGAATTTCTAAATTAAGCGACTAACATGTACAACTTTATTTTATAACAAGACATTATAAATAATAAATAAATATTGGACAACATCACATACATTGCTCTGATCCTATGATAAGTAGCTTAAGCACTTGTGTTACAGAAATTTTAAAGTTGATGCTTTTAGCGTAAAATACCTACATATTACTCGTATAACATAAATAAATTTTATTATTAGGATTATAGGAACACAATCATATACCAATCATAACTACTAATAGTTTTACATAATTTTCACATCTAGATTTTATCTACCATAATGAACAGTGTATATAGTTTGTTTACTTACTTTCACTTACTTAGTGTGTAGTATTGCAGTGTGTGTATGTACCCAAAAAGGATTCTGAAATATTTACAGTTATAGATTGTGGCGACAGAAAGGAGTTTTAGTTTATCCTAGAATGCGAGGTGTGCACGGTCTAAAATATGTATGTACCTACTTGCAGTACCTAAGTAAACTGAGTACATCTGAGGAACACATTACACTATGAGTCAGAATCGGAACAACATCTAAAGGCTATTTCATAGCAGGTAGCCAGAATCAAGTCAGAACGAGATTGGTTGCGTTGCGGTGAGTTCTCATTTGGTAGCAACGCTGCCCAGAATCCCCGAGAGCTCTCTAGGTATGACACAATATCGTAGTGTGCCACAATACAATTTGTTGGTGCTTTGTTGCATATGTCTTTAATTTGTTTTTTATTTTTATTTGCCTAACTAACTACTTTACGTTTTCAAGCCACCATACTTATAGTACTCCTTGGTCTTACTCTCGACTAGACGTCGTAGTTATGAAATATCTCCTAGTGCTATCTGAAATTACACTGTGGCTGCCAGGTAAAGGACACACTATATTTTAGCAGCAATTGCTATTTGATGATGGCATACCCTATAGTAAGCAACCCTACAGCCCTTGCTGCCATAATTGGGCAGGATCACTTATTAAATTTAATTTAGTCGAGATCGCTCCGTCCCTTCATGATCCCTCGGAAGAGTTTTCGTTACACCCATTTGTCATAGAAATGTTCCAGTGGTTAAACGGAGTTTGGGATAAATCACTTGTTTGAACATTTCATTTTTGATCTATAGCTTGAAGCAAGGACAGAACTTGTTTAAATAAGTTTAACGTTATACGTAATGGTCAACATACACAATTTATGATTTCATATTAATGTCGCCTGATTTTTTATCAGTCCCTGTTTAGACTGTCTCTTAATTGCATACACGTAACTGGGTCGTTGTCCATCTCTATAAAAGCATCACAAGATAGACCTCGGAAACATAATTGCAATAAGTGAAAACAGATAATATTTTATTGTTATATCTTTCTTTTTTGCCGTCGTGCCGGTCCATCCGAAGCGTAAATATTTTCATACACCCGTCCGCCGCAAATTTTCCCAGGCGAGCAATTCCATAATCGCGTAGAAGCATTTTATTAGCTTCTTAGAGTTGCTCACTTCGGTTTCAAAATAATCCGAGAAAAATATTGATCGTTTACCTCAAATGCTTCACGGTTCACCGATTCCGTAATTTCGACATTAAACACAAATCGTATCTTTCTTAAAATTCCCCATAAGGATTCCTTACATAATGGATGCTAACATGTCGTTTACTAAGCTTACGTTACGTTGTTTTGACAGACGTAGAAAGTCTGTTTTAAGAGCTACTGTTGCTATAGCGCATTTGTTAGCAAATATGAAACAAAAAGTAAAGAGGTAAGGCCCTATTTATACAAAAAAAAACCTAACGTTTTTTGTTTCTGCTTTATCATAAAAACGATATTACAGACTTGGTAGATCGAATGTGAGTCTAAAGCGTGCAAAGAATTCCGAACTAATTGAAAATGCGACGCTACTGAATCCGTCTTGCAGCTGCCCAGTTTTATACAGGTAGCCAGAAAAGAAAAAAAAAGAAAGAAAAATGTTTGTACGTCACTTTTCTGGCCACTGTATATCTAGTGTAAGGTAGGTACCATAGTGAGTGACTGTTTGTTTGATTTAAAAATGGTGCTTAGATATAAAAAAATAACAGACAGTAACTACGTCATTTATACGAAATAATTTTGTTAACTTTGAAAGAAAATCACATGCTCACGCGGCTCATAATTTTTTTCATACTATACTTACATTAGCTTGTGAGGAAGCTTAAGCAATTATTTATTAACCGACTTTCAAAAAGGTGGAGGTTCTCAAATCGTTTTTATTGTGGGGGAGACCGGGCACAGTTGATCATATGAGTAGTTGACTAAGTGTCGAAAACTAGACTCATTTGTATGTATTTGTATGTGTACTAATCGTTTTACATACACTTTATTTTTTATTAGAGTAACAAATCAGTGGCGTGCGTTCCAACTGTGAAAACACTTCGATCCCGAGCGAACGTTGTCCTAAATCATGCAACGCGACGTGTGTCAAGACCGTTTGCGCGGGATTACACCGCTGACTCTTCGTGTGCGTGGGATTGAATGAATCCCGGCCAAATTATACCGGTTACAAACCGTCGACTTTATAGCAGCCTGTGAGGATTTTACAACGCCCATTCGCAGCGCCTCTCTGAGCGACAGCGCTAAAATTTTAATGCAATATTAGCTCCAACAGAAAAAACGAAGAATAGCCCTTTTTGTTACCTACATTGCTGCTACTCAAATATTTTATAGACATGGAAAAATTGCTACATCCTACAAACCTCTAAAAAAAATCTCTATTATAGACTACCTGCCACGATTTTCAAATTTCTATTATATTAATTTTTAACGTTAATCATATTGATATACAAGATAATTTAAATGTGAATTAATATTTCTCATTAATAATGTAATAAGTGAATTAATGTTTATCTGATTAATAATATCAGAGTCAATTGCATGTTAACAAGTGTAGCAATATTAATTAAGTCATAAATATTTTATTTAAATATTTCTTGATCGTTCCACTTTACTTACTTATTAAGTATAATTAAACTTCAGTGAAAATATAAGAGACAATTACTTTAATTTATATGTAACTAACTTTGAATAAATCGTTTAGTTTTTTTTTTAAATAACATAATAGGTACCAATAGTTTAGTCTCATCTTTTGAAAACCGTAACCTAAAAGTAAGAGCCAATTAAAATATTAATCAGTCCACACTATTATTAGCTTTACCATAACTAGTATTTACTCCGTATCGCCGTATCTTTCACGCCTTAATAGTGTCTGAAGTATGATTCATGTGTGTAGTGGCACCTGCGAGAGTGGAGATCATCCGAGGGACTTTCTATTTCGGGCCATCCGGCGGTGCCCAGCTGTCCGCCGCGTTAATATGACGGCACTTCCCCGTTGCCACTTCTGCCCAATCTACGCGAGCATAAATTAAATGTCAACTTCGGTAATATGAAAAAGAACAACACAATATAGCACTGACATTAACATCAGCTCAAAATGACTGTTACAATTACATTACCGTTTACATTTCATTTCTTGTTATCCTTTTTTTGTTTTTCCAGTTCCGTTTATGGAAACAACACTTTATTTTCTGGCACTAATTGATAAACCATCGAATTATAACAAGCCCGACAATTAATACTTAAACTATATCGGAATTTCGAAAGAACATTGCGTTAACCCATTTGCGCGACAAAACATAAGGACTTTAGCGTGAAAAGTCGTTCCGCGAAAAACACTTAGGACAAAAAACTATTTAATAGAATAAAGGGAAAGTACAAAAAAACATCATAAAAACGGGTGTTGTTTTAGAGGTTTGTACGAGCGCGAATTACGTAAATAGCTTCAATTTTTTAATTTGAAATTCGGATATGCTTATTATGAAAATTTATAATCATTTTCAAATTAACTGATTTTATTGAAACTTATGTAAATTCAAGTTTCCTTTGAATACATTGTCTCCTATAATCAACCTGTAAGAATAAATATTTTATCTACAGTATTTAAAAATGAACGTGAACTTGATCTAGGTAACATTCTATAAAACTACGAAATCCTTACCTACTTTTTAAGAATCCTACTAATTCATAAATGTTGCCGCATTAAAAACGACTCTTAAAACAAGAATGTTGTTTCAGCTAAATGTGCCAAGGACTTTTTACAAAGTTTTCCAAGAATAATTTTGAGAATTTTGGAGATTCTTTTTACAGTAGCAAAACATAATTAACGCAGTTAAACATAGGTTTCTATTAAAATTAAAATAGGTAAAAGTTATTTATATTTTATTCAAAATTGAGAATTAACCAATCATTAACTTATTTACACTGAACACTGGTTATTTTTCAGCATGTAAATCTGTCTTTTATTTGACAATCGTAACATAAATCAATGGCAGTAATGTAGTATATTGGTGCTTTCCTACACTATAGTTTAGGTTTTGACACCTACATGAGACAAAATGTAGACACCATTTTTCTGCAATAACTCGTTTTTGGTGAGCACATTCCCTAAAAGCAATTCTTCAGACGAGCTGTATAGCGTATTTCACAAGACAAGTATGCCTAATTATATGAATTATGTGTGGCGCGTTTATGGGACGTTACGCGTATGAATCGGGTATTAAGGCGCAAACGACGCTCATTCCTTTGCGCTGAGCAACCGGATGGGCCCGCGGTCCTCAACTATATTTAAATGGAGCTTTCCGGTATGACGAGCCATTTACATTTGTGACACATTAAGTATACTTTTGTCAGGCTTGATTTACGTTAAGCTATTAATTGATGACGAAAGTTCAGGACATAAGTTACAGACACGAAATTATTCCTATATTTAATACGTTTAAAATTGTCTGGTCTAGTGGTTTTCGTTTCGGACTTCAAAGCCAGGCGGTTCCGGGTTCAAATACCGTTCAATAAGCATTTGTGCATAACCCATAAATCTTGGCCATGAATAAATGTATTTAAACTTGTTTGTCCTTTATCTAGTCGCAATGGTGCAAGTGGGGCTAGATAAATTGGTGTGATTGTTAAAAGAATTTAAAGAAACACTAATTTTATAGTTTATTAAATTTTACTTTAGGCCAGCAAAAATAAAAAATAATTTTACGTCAACTAAAATTGAGTACTATAAATCACGTTCGTTCTAATGCAGCACGTATGTAGTACGAAATGCGTACATTAGCGTTTTCAATTCATTGCCACTTATTATCCCGGCCGTGTGTAACTGACGCTTCGGCTCGCATTAATTACATCAACAGCCCTCGAGTGTAGCTAAAACGCGCGTTTATGCCGTAACCGACAAAAGATAATTTAATTTACAAGGATACTTTACACGAGCCAACTATTATTTGCAGACAAATGCGGGGCGCGGCGAGCATATCGTCCTGAGGGCAATAAAGTGTGTACGTACTAGACCTGCACCGCTCGCTGTATCCGCTCAGATACACATCAGAGACCCAATCCTCTTAATTTAATATTAGTCGCAATCCAGTGTCGATCCGCTCCCAGTAACAATACTATCTAAAACGGTATTCTCATACACCCAAAAATAATGTGACTGAAAATTTAAACAACCAAAATAGGTTTCATTTTGGTTCCATTTTAAGTCCTATTGGGATAGATTTGATAAATTTACATCAAATTATAAGTTTACAAGAATACTGTTTCTGATAGTAATGTTATTGGGACCGGATCGACACTGGATTGCGACTACTGTTAAATTACGGGAATTGGGCCTCAGGTGTTCGTGATTGTGAATGGCAACACGAAATGCGAATATCCCGGCACACTGCGGCGATACGTCGCGGATCAAACAGTAATACCATATTACGAAAATGTGAAATTCATGTTAGTTATAAAGGAACTTTTTCGCCGGCGCAAATCCAATTTGTATGAATTGTTATGGCGGCGGCGGTAAACGTCCACTGAAATAAGAATATGGCCCTTTTTGTGTCGTCCGACCCGACGTATCGTCGGCAACGAGTCGAAAAAATACCTCGGCTTAATGCAATCCACCTACAGGGGGTTCGTATGAAATAATACTTTTGTAGGTAGGCAAAGCGATCGAGCGCGGCCCAGGGGAGCAGTAAGACTGCTAAGCCTTCATCCAAATTGAGAAACTTGTTGAAAAATCTCACATTAGGGATACCGTTATTGAGGATATTATTTTAAATAGTTCAAACATTGTTTCTTAAATAATGTATGAAATAGTTGTATAATAGTCATTTGCTTTGTATGTCACATTTTTTAAAAACAAGACGAGAAAATGAAGTACCTATCTATCCTTTACCTTACGTTGTAATGATTGTAGAGAGGTGCACAAAGTAGTATTTTCGAGTCCCTGTTATGAGAGTAAAAGAATCATAAACGCAGACAAAGTCGTAGGAAATCGCTAGTTAAATTTTATTAAATAAATTTGCAAGTGCATTGGACATGACGGTACCTACATTGTTACATTACCTACATTCAAATCAGCTATCATACTTTTCAAGAGCAACTTGATTTTCAAATCAAATAAACAAAGTTGGGGTCTAAAGGTGGCTTGTGGTCTCTCAAGTTTTCAATCCGAGAGAAGCGCAAACAGCATCCTCATCTATATTCACGGACGCATGTCTCGAAGTCGGCGTTATGTGACCGAGCTTGTTGAACATTGTGCTCTAGTGAACACCTGTGGGTTTACTTGTCTTCTCACGATCTGGAGACACAAAAAAATATAGTCAAACTTTTAACTGACCTATTTCTAGTGTAGATGTGGTGTGTAGGTGTAGTCATATGATGTATAATCAATTGTTATGACCATTCAAACGTTTTTCACCACCCGCATTTCCAAAGGAAATGTGCCAGTTACATGGTCAGATTTATAGTGCAAAGATGCCTTATACGTTATACGTACATAACCATTATATTTCTACTGCTCAGAATAACTTATTTATGCGAACAATTTAAAATCTAAAAAAAAAACACGTTTCTTTCCGTTACTAAATAGCCGATTAAGGATTGGCTGTATTCGTACTTATGTGAAAAAATTTTTTAGCTTTTACTGTTCGTGATTACAACTTTTATTCTGTACTAGCGACCCGCTCCGGCTTCGCACGGGTGCAATGGTGATACTAAATATACTACAGAATGTCTGTCTATACAACGTTCACAGCTTTTTTGTATATAATATAAACAATCTTTTCTTTAGAGGTTACTCTTGATAGAGCGACATATAATTGGCCATGTGAAAAACACTCAACGCTCAAATCTAAGCCTGCAACGTTAAAAGTTTGACCCCGCGATTTATTAACAGTCATTGCAAAAGATACACGCGCCGCTGGCTACCTTTCGGCCGCAACCGCTATATCCCTGCATTTAAAATCTGTAATATCTTCGAAAATATTTAAATAAATTACATGCTGTACAGGGCCATATTGATCTATATTAAATTCACAATATATTTTAGGTTCCTAAATTGGATAAGGATTGATGTTGTATTGCTTAAAATCGCTTCGTAAGTAAGCCATTATTTCTCGTAAAAAGTAAAGGATAAAAAATGGTTATTATGGGTTATCCCTAAGAGATAGACATATACTATCCATGACTTTTTTGTAGACCTTTTTAAGGTGTACAATACTGTAGTACATTATTTTGATCTATCTCGTAGGGTTCAGCCAGCATTTGCAATGTAAGCGCAAAAAATGAGTTTAATTAAATCACATTAGAAACCTCAAAAAGTTTCAGCGTTTCTGTACTATATTATGTATGTTTTATTCATATAAACCTTCCTTTTGAATCACTCTATTTATTTAAAAAATCTGTTACGTAGTTTTAAAGATCTAAGCATACATAGGGACAGACAGCGGGAAGCGACTTTGTTTTATAGTACGTAGTGATAGCATACTAAATCTTTGAGAAATTTTCCTTTAGGAAATTATACCTTATTTTTACACAATTTTACTTCGTGTCAAACAAACGTACGTATATTTTTTACAGTACTATTGTGGAGTTGTAAGTAAATCCGTACAATCCCCGGATTTGTTAGTAGTAAAACACATTTCAAGTCGTGCAGTTAGTTCCGTCGCCCGACAGCCCGCAGCCGCCAAATCTCCTGTCTTTTGTCTCTAAAATACGTTACAGTACTTCCACGGGACGTCCCCGGGTTCAGCCTGCCGCTCGTTTCAATTAGCCGTAATAGGTAAGTTAAGGGTTTTCTTTTACAAAAAAAAGGTCATATATAATGGTCATTTATACAGTATCCAGGACCTCTTCAGGGCACTTATACGAATCTTAAAAATATGGCTTAACACCACCGCGTCGGGACTACATATTGTGTGGTAATAGGATGAAACGGCGCAACATACTCAGTCACCTTTATCACTTCTTGGCGGTTAAATAGTCTTCTAAATTTTTTTTTAATGAAGATTTTTTTAAATTTTGTTGAAATAAGTACGTAAAACCTTCCGTAACGTCCAAGCGTAATGCCTTAAGCGTGATTCTTAATTTATTTGATTGTACATGTAAGGCAGTTGATTCGCTAAAGCTGGGCGTGTAGTGGGTAGTTGTACGGGATCATCGATACTGCGCTACTAAACACACCAGCCCCCCTAGCATGACAACCAAAACACGATATGATATAGCGATTTATCGACACCAACGGCAACTTTTTTAAAAATATGATAGATATATTGAATTTTTATCAAAACAGCGATCATAACATGTGACGTCACCGGCTCGTCGATTCATCTGGCGGCTATATCTATCATATTTTTACAGTTGGTGTCGATAAATCGCTATGTTATATCGTGTTTTAATGGTCATGCTAGGAGCTAGGGCTGGTCTTTGAAAAGGCGTCTTTGTAACAGCGCAATGTAAGCATAACGCTTACGCAGTTAATTGCAATTCTGTTACAATTAAAGCACGAGTCTGTTTTGGCTTATGCCCCGTATGCCACAGGCACAAAATACCTGCTGAAAAGTCCCGTTGTGCCATTATTCTTAATTTTGAAAATTCAACTCCAAAATGTTTTGTGAAATTTCATTATTCAAACATTTTATATGTTTTATAAACGTTTCTGACTCGTACGTAATCGTGTTATTTAATAAATAATTCAAGGGCTTGAATCAGTCTGTATGATTTTTGTTAACAATAGATAGATACTCTTTATTGCACACCATACAAGTAAATTACACATGCTTTTACAATGTAGGCGGTCTTATCGCTAATAGCGATCTCTAAAACAAACATTGCAAAATATTTGTAAAATTATTCCTTGTATCCTCCTTGCATTTTGTAAACTATTATTACTATAATAATTTTTTTATCTTTTTTTTAAACTTACCTATCAGAAAATAAATTGAAAATGATATAAATCTTTTTGATGATTTGAACATTAAAAAGTTTTTAATCATTTTTATTCTTCAACTTAAGTTTAAGTAGGTAACCGTAGTTGCTGTGTCCGGTGGCGGCAATCGGACACATTCACCGGTCGCTATTTCTGGCCACAATTTGCAGCTCAGTACAATTGTAAGGAAATTTGTTAATGTTGCTTGTGTCTTCAACTGGCGACTTTTAGTTTCCAGTTACCGACACCGAAGACTTTTTGATCGTCATGAGTATGTGTTAAGTGGAAGCAACTGGACCCGAAAAATGTTTAATGCGCAGGGAGTTTATGATTTCATACTGGTTCTATAAAAACCAAATATTCATCGATGGCCTGTATCTGACACAAGACACAAAAGTGTTCGGTTGCGCCCTTATACACTGTGACATACGAGGCCATAAGCCATCTGTTTCACTGATAATAAATAAATAAATAATAATAAATTGTTTCCACAATCACACCAATTAGCTAGCCCCAAACTAAGCAAAGCTTGTACTATGACGACTAGATAACAGTATTATTATTCTTATACTTTTTAAAATGGAATTGTAAAAAGACTCAAAAATAGAATAAAATTTGACAGATTTAAGACTTCGATTTATGAGATTAAGATTAATTCTTTCCTTTTTCAAAATAAAACAGAAAAACATTACTAAGATATATTTTTCTAGTACCGACGTCTGGCACATAATTGGCAACAAATCCCTGATATTAGTCTCTAGAATACGTGACAGAATTTCTACAAGCCTTGCTCACGTTCCAGAGTTTCCTAGTGGCTTGTTCTGTTCTTTTTAATCAGGTAAAATGCGACTGACTGTTCCAATATTTTTTATTTATTATAATTAGTAGTAGATAGACTTAAAATTAGCAAAGTAGACCTTGAAGTCATTAATTTATCAATAGTAGTATTTTTAAATTAAAAGTAAATAGTGAGTGTTGCCTTTTATCTTATGTATAAAATTCTCGTGTCACAATGTTCGTTCCCGTACTCCTTCGAAACGGCTCGACCGATTCTCATGAAATTTTGTGAGCATATTGAGTAGGTCTGAGAATCGGCCAACATCTATTTTTCATACCCCTAAAGACCACGCAGACGAAGTCGCGAGCAACAGCTAGTAATATCTATAAAAATAATAATAATATAAATAATTGTATATAAAATCAGTATAGTTTCGTTTAACTTTCCAGTAAGAAGTACGGGCTAATCTTTTAATTCGAATCTAAAATCTGTAATAAAAGTGTAAGAATATTTTTCAAAGAAACATCATCATCGATCAAGTAGGTTTTGCGATTTGATTGTAAAATAACGAAATTTAAAAAAAAATTGAAATTGTCGAAATTTCAAGCGCCCGCGCATGCACTTAGGGTCCAAATTTTTCAGCACCTTTAACTTAGGCCATACAAAACCATTTACTGTGTCCTGAGTATTTCAATACGAAATTCGACCGAAATCACCACGCTCATAATGCATATATAAATAACAAAGAATAAGATGCAAAAAGAGCACTACCCAATTTTGATGTGAGATACGATGGTTTCTCGAGGTGTCCACTTTAATCGAGCTGTAATAACTCTAAGAGAAATTTTATCTCCGCAAATTGGATAAGGAGCAAAGCGCGGCGAACACGATGCTTGTTTCTTCGCATCAGTTGATTGCTGTGGCTGTGTTGGAGACAGGGTTGCCATAATATTATTTTGTATCTCAATATTAAAGTTATTATTTCACTACAAAAAAAATACTACTTCGTGGAAATCAATTAACTAAGTATATCAACAAAAATCAATGTCAGTATGATGTCATCTATGCGTTCCTAAACCATTATTGATCAGATAGCGATGAATGATAGGTTTCCTTAGGACGCCCGAAAGGTTTTTCAGTTGAATTGAAGATCTTGCAAACCAAGTCGCGGGCAGCCCCTTATAAAAAAATCCTCATATCATTTATTATTAATTTTGTCACGATTATACTGCAAATCAAAATGTTTGAGCATAGTTGTCCCGGATTATAGACACTTGAACTGGAAAAACCATGCTAACTCTGTTTGCCTAAAACCTAGTCGGTTCGTCTTTCCCCTCGTCAGACGTCCCGTGCTGTGGCGCAGCGCGTAACGCGGAGATAACATATCAAGGTCGTGTCAGGAACTATTTATATTTTGTACCGCTAGATGAATAATAATGGCTGCTCAGTTTTTTGTAGGTCTGTGTAGAATCGGAAAACGTAACTGGGTAGTGCCAACACCAAAAAAAATTTTTTTTATCAAACGTTACCCACCCAAAATTTATACGCACTGTATCGCGGCCATTTGGCGCGTGGGGTTGCTTAGCAATTAATTATGTTTTGTAATCAATTGTAACAAACAAATAGTTGAAACAAACAAATGAGTGAAATAGCCAGTGTTAGTGAATTGTGTTGTGGCTATTGTGTTGTTGTGGCTTGTGTTCATCATATTTATTGAGCTTAGTTTTAATAATCATAATAATAGATCAAGAAAAAAATCTCGAAATCAAATTTTTTGTGTTTTTTTAGGAAAGTGAAACGTTTTTTTATGACATATTTACTGCTTAGCCTATTTCATCCTCTTTCTAAAAATGTATTATACATGGGGATAGACTATGCAATAACCACTCAAATATTTTTTTTAAATGTAGGTATTCTTAAACTCTTGCACTGATCCCTTGCCTTTGAAGGCCGGAGTAATAATACTCATTCTCCATTGGCTCGGGATTAGTCCGCTTAAGAGTATGCGGTTATAAAGGTAGGTTAGGATGTCCACACAGAGAGGGCCCATCGCCTTCCAGGCTTCGATTGGGACTCCATCGGCTCCGACAGCTTTACGATTCTTCATGCGGTGAAGAGCGAACTGAATAATAAAATATAAATAAGTAACAATAGTCGTATTTTTCATTTTACTCTAAAGTTTTACTTACGGGTTATCAGACACATGCCCATGCATCTTATATTCAATAAAAATATTTTGTTTCTATTAATTCAATGTTATCTTTAACGGCTGATCCTTATACCTTTGTTCTACCTACTCTGTAAAAGGCTATCAACGCCCGAAGAAAAAGGGGCTATTTCAGTCTATTTGGTCGTAGAAAAGTAAATGGAATGTAAGTTCGTTTCTTATACAACCGATCTTTGTGATAAAGGAAAGAATTCCGAAGTTACTTCGGGCAGTAAAGAGAAATATCGGAATGTAGACCAAATGAAAATAAATACCATATTATTGAAAAGATAAGGTGCGAAGTATCTTTTTTAAAAATACTGTCAACCCTAGATATAAACTGCGAATTTGTAGCAACTGTGGGCCAATCTGTGTTAATACAAATAAAAATATGGGGCACGATGTTCGCTGAAGAATAACCAAGTTCGTTTATGCCCGATGAAATACCCGATCAGTGGCGTGTTGGATTGGAGTTGAAGAATCTTAGAATTACACATACGTATTTTTATTTACAATTTCAACAGTACTTATAATCCAAATTATTGTGTTTGCATCATCTTCGTCTTTAACTTCTATATATCTTTATAAGAGGTCTCACAACAGACGACATCGTAAGTACCCTTCGTACTTGAAATCGTAGGTATGACTGTCAGACTGGCATCTATCTATACAATAAAATGTATACATAACGAGGTAGTGTAATAAAATCATAGCATCTTCAATATCAATGTCACTGATTATTCGCGACATTCCTTACAAACTCCTGCGAGACGTCATCACGAACGTGACAGGCTAGCCTAATATCCCTTTACCATCTACTTTTGCAAGAATTCCACATCAAGGTCTCTGTGTAATATTTTCCTACGAAATACTGTGAATACGAAACTTTATACAGAATCACTTATAAGTTATATCATTTATATAACAGCTTGGTAACAAATGGTCTCAACTTTAATATTTAAATTCCTAAAAACCCGCACTCAAAGTATTTGGCAGTTCCAGTTCCGTAAAGGGATAGAGTAGTAAGTGGCGTGCTCTAAGTTAACAATAACTTTTCAATTATAACTTTCCCGGCCGTCAACAAATGGTAGGAAAACTTGCGTCATGAGTTTATATTAGTTCGCGCCCATTGCTCTCTGGTCACTTCGCGCTAACGAAAAAGGATGTGCGCGATATATCTAAATAATAATATTGGTGGTTTTACGTGCGGGCGCCACCCGCGTCGTGACAGAAATAGAAAATATCTGATAGGAAGGTCTGTACGCTATAGATCATGCGATGACAGCAACATGACTATGTAGCGAACACAAACAACGGAATTGGGGTGATACCTATGTTATGACGTGCCGTCATAGCCAGATCTGCGTTTATCCCGATGTGTGATCGACATCGAATTGGGAACGTGTCAATCTAATAATTGGGAGGGATACTAAAAAAAATTCAAGACAGATTTGTGTACAAATCTGATCAATGCAAAAGTAAGGCGACGTGCTTACAGTCTGATTGATAGTGTTATATTTTTTACAGACATAAGAATTCCTTATTTGTATACATAACTCTATCGTCAATCAGGTACGAGTATATTGTAAAAATACTTCTGTATTTTTTACAGAAACTTACTTGAAAAATACATTGAAATGTGGCTAGCCTTTACTCACTTCCATTGAAGCGATACAGTTTAAATGACCCCCTTCCTTGCGATAAAATGTCTTATTGAGCCTTAAAGGTAAGCGTACTGCCATTTCTAAATTCCACGAATCGTATCAACCACTTTAGGTACCTATTGAATCTTGAAATGGTTCTGAATATTACATAAGTCTTTCAATACTAGTTTTGTATTTTAATCATAATTTCATTAATCTAAGTGGGCAAAATATCATCTATAATAGGGAATTATGTTCCATAATCTCGTCCTCATTGTGTACAATGTAGTACGCACTTTTTGCTACTGCACTGATTACAATCTTCAAAGTTAGGCGCGTGCATGAACGCGTCCATAAACTAAAAAATAAATAACCGGAACGTGCCCGCACCGTCACCTATCAATGTCATCTGTCACCTGTCAATGTCATTGTACTTTTTTGTACACAGCACTGAAGACATAAATATTTAGAATAAATTAGTTTTTAAACTAATTAGTGATTTACAGCTTACATACAAATGCAAAAAACCAAGAAGAAAATACGGTGATGTTTGTGTAAAAGTATGGTGGCTGGAAAACAAAACTTGTCAGTTGAATTTGTGAAATTGTTGGACCGATACCTCGGCTCAATTATTACGATTACTACGATTTCTATCACCATCACAGCACACTAATTTTAGTGTTATTATATTTATAATATCATCACCATCACCATCATCTCAGCCTATTACAGCCCACTGCTGGACGTACGGGAAGGACGCAAAGAGCGCCAAGGAGTACGATCTCCTGCTTTGATACAAATGTATCTAGCCATATTCCCGAGTTCGTCGGCCCATCGAGTTGAGAAGCGTCCTACACTACGTTCGCCGAGACGTGGCCTCCACTCCAACAACATAATCAAATTAATCATGAAAACAAGGAGTGTGTGTGACAGAGTTGCGTTATTCTTCAGCCCGCAAACGAGACAGAATGAATGACATCGGAGCTTTCACGGGAGGTTGGCCGTGGTGATCATTAAGTTCATTCTAGTTGTCTCTCATGTCAGAATGAATGACATCGGAGCCTTCACGGGAGGTTGGCCGTTGGTGATCAATATGTTCATTCTAGTTGTCTGTCATGTCTCCGAATGACTCCACAGAAACTGCTCTGTACAGAAGCACTGGCCTTTACGATGGAGTGGCCAGTGGATTTTTGTTCAGTCTGAAGCGTCTCCTCGAGGGATTCCTCCTGAGACGTAACATTATGGCTCTAGTCTTCATGAAGAGTTGACCATGAGACCGATACAATGTTGCACCAGAAATATACTACAAAGGATCTGTAATAGCATAAGGTAAGTTATTAATATTATAAAATTCTTCTAGCGCATCATATGTACCGAGAGAACAATTATTCCTCTTTTCTGTCTCGCAGCAGAATTATAACACTTCCACTTGCTTTCACGAGGGGTTAGCCTGTGGCTTAAAATTTTTGTTATAATATTGCGGGTCTGCAAATCTTATAAGGTTGACCAGAGACCGACTTCATTAATTGAAGTTGAAAATATAGTCGAACACAAAAGTATCAAGACGATACATATCTTCGAATGCCACTGAAGAAAAAAAAAAAGAGAGGAGGGAGAATATGGGTACCGAGACCATGAGGTAATGCCCTCCGTCTTAGTAATTTTTTCAACTTAACACTTTGACTCTAAGGAGGCTATGAAAGAAGCTCCTTTGCCTGCTGATATTGAAGGCTTAAGGAATTCTGAGTCTTGTGTAAACAAGTCATATACTTACCTGGACAATTTCAGTCTGTTTATAAAGATAAATTTACCTTGTTAGGTAACCATATACTAAGTATGTACTACATACTACTGGATAAATGAGACGGATATTAGTAGTTCAAAGCATTGGCTCCATTTCCATGACAACTTATTAAACTAGCTGTTGCCCCGCGATTTCGTTTGCGTGATCTCTAGTTTATTCGTAAAGAATATACCTACTTAATAGCGCGGGGTATTTATTTAAAACTTTATTGCACAAACTTAAAAGTGTACAACAGGTGGATTATCAGTCTCAGTCCCAGCAAATCTATAAATTCATAAAGACTTACAGTTTTAACAAAAATAAAAGAGTATTGCAATTTAAGTAAAATTTGCTATTTTCGTTTTTATAGAATTCCTACACATTTTTTGGCCCACCTGTATGGTATAAAATAGGTACAGGTTTGTGTCATCAAATGGGATGGGACTGTATCAATATACATGGTTGTATTAGCATACGGGGTTATATCATCATACAGGGTTGTATTATCATACAGGGTGTATCATCATACAGGGTGTATCATCACACAAGGTGTATCATCATACAGGATTGTATCGATATACAGGGTTGTATCGATATACAGGGTTGTATCGATATACAGGGTTGGTTGATTAATTCCAATGAATTAATCAAACAACTATATCCTTGTTAGATAAAACTTGAATTAAGCATCTACCAATAGATAGTTAATAAAATAAAGTTTTATCATGTGCGAAGACTTTAGCAAATCATATAAATGATCATAATAAATGTTTATATTGCTTTGTCGACACAACTTTCCTCTTTGAACATCTACATTGTACACAATGAGGACGAGATTATGGAACATAATTTATATGATCGGACTAACTTACCTAGTGACGTCCGATCCTCAATTATGTGAAGTAATCTCGTCCTCATCCTATCCCCAGCCCGACCCAGTTAGTATGTATTTATCAATCCTTAAAGTACAAAAAAGATTATATGCTATAAATACCTACATACTACTTAGTTTCCCTTCTTTTTTAAAGTTGTGTCCAGTTTTATCCTTTGAAATAATGACATTGACAGGTGACAGATGACATTGATAGGTGACGGTGCGGGCACGTTCCGGTTATTTATTTTTTAGTTTATGGACGCGTTCATGCACGCGCCTAACTTTGAAGATTGTAATCAGTGCAGTAGCAAAAAGTGCGTACTACATTGTACACAATGAGGACGAGATTACTTCACATAATTGAGGATCGGACGTCACTAGGTAAGTTAGTCCGATCATATAAATTGGGGGCACTGGCAAAGATAGTAAATAAAAAAATAAAACTAGTATATATTAGGGCGAAGTCAAAAAGATATCATCATTAAAAAAAAGTTTTTCATACAAAACTGTTACCATGAAGTAATTTAAAATATAACTTACAAAATAAAAAAGTTAAATTTCTGGCTGTACTGTAGCATTTAAAGCAATTGTAGCACAATACCTCTTAGCTAACACCTTCCATAATAATAATATTTTAAATTGTTAATAAAGACGTCCCTATGCATTCCTGGCCAGGTCAGACATTTTTTTCTTGGTAAATTTTTCAACTATTTAAACAATTAACGTAAATAGTTTATGAACAATAAATAGTACACAAAAATGGTGGATACAAAGTTACGTAAATGCAGTCGGAAAATGTATTTCAAGCAGGTGAATAATTATGCGGTAGTATCAATACCGCTACGAAAGCATGTATTGTGCACAAAACATTGCATAATATGCCGAAAGACCTGCATTTAAATTTCATGGTTAATTAAACCTGCATTTTGCTCAGTTGTTGGTTAAAATAGTTCTACAAACATTTGCATTGGATTTCGTTTCGATAAAAGTATAACCGAATCCGGTTCTATATTTTGAAATAGGTAATAATAATAATATTATTTATCTGAACACATTTTTCACTAGAGTACTATCTAGTACTTAATTTCAACCTTGTCAGCATCATCTCAAAGTCTGAATTGTTACATTTATGAATTTCGAATTATTCTTACATTTGTCGTGGGTTTACTGATAATATATATGTATAAGCAAGGGCGTACCCAAGGGGGGGCAGGGGAGGGCAGCTGCCTTGAGATTGTATGCTTAGACTTTTTTTTTTAGTTATTACTAGGCGTCACTTCTCTCCCATCAAATTAGGGTTAGTTTAGCTGAACGGCAGTTTAAGTACAGATATGTATGTAGCATTTACAAATTTTTCTCTGTCGCTTTGCTCGCGGATTTTTTTTATTACATACAATTTAGTTCACCTTTAACGGAGAGTTGCTATAAAAAATATTGTGGTTGTAATCGTTCCGTACGCAATATCTTGTTTACCCTTATGTTAAGAGCCATTTCACATTTTCAGCGCAAAATATAATATTTCGAGCACCTATTTTCGACCTTACATTAGAAAAGATTTTAAGAATGTCAAATACATGCACAAGCAAGCCCAATCTTTTGTTTAGACGATTGATGTAGCACATTTGCAAATAAAACTCTTTTTTCTTTATAAAGTTATCAATCCCGCCACCTCGATTCATGAAAAGTGTTTGCCTTGTCAACTTCAACCAAATAAATTATTTTTAATTAAATTTATTAATTTTTATTAATTTAAATTTGTCATAACTGCTAAAAAAAGATACTAAAATATAAGACATATAATTTTATCGACGTTTAAGGTACAAGAATAAGTATTTTTATCACAATAACTCGATTTTTTTTTAATGATTTTTTCCAATAAATGGCGCTAGTTCAGAACGGATTTTTGTTTCAAATTAAGCATATTTACAATCAAAAGTTAGTGTCACAGTACCTTTAATCTTTATTTATTCGAAATATGAAATTTTATTAACAATCCAATCAGGTAATTAGACCCAAAAACGTTTTAACAACTCACCCTAATCCAAAATTTTTGAGGCACAAGCTATAGCTACAGTGTGATTTTTTGAAAAGGCTCTTAAAATTAATTCATCTTTTTATCAAAACTTCGAAAATTTATATAAATGACGCGTGATCCCTGTCAGATTCTTTTTATTTAATTCGAATGGCAAAACTGGAGTGGATGCATAAATGTATGAAAATAAAATTGTACTGCATAGCTTTTATACATTCTGCGTGCCACTGCTGATGTCGCAGTCGCCAAAGCAGTCGCCGCGCCGTTGGCCTCTAGTGTAAAAATACCTAATATCTTAAAAAAAAATTCGAATGGAAGTCTGTCCTGACTGGACTTTGGACAATGTGAACTTGTTTGTTGTATGTTTCGTGTTGGTGTCTTCGTGTAGTGCATATGATAAAACAAGCGCAGGGGATCCAACCTAAATAAAATTACATTGGCCCCAGGGCCACAAGCTGGGTACGCCCTTTTATATAAGGTTAGGTATAACTATTTTATTAGGAACTTAAGACACGCGTATATTTATATTTTAAGTAAATATTTGAAGCCGTGTAGAGATAAAAGTCAACTGGTAAATTATTTATCAATTGGTACCATTGGTACATAAAGCTACCAGAGCGATAGCTCCGTGTTCCAATTTAATGAGACTGTGTTCGTAATTTCCTGAATTAACTAATTAATTTACACCCTAAATTAATTTATTGTTACTAGCGATTCGCAAACAGGCGTGCCGTTTCTTTGTATTTAGACGTACTGCACATAACTGTGGTGTTCGTCTTTTCCGCCAACAACGTGCATGTACGTGCACCGTAGGTACCATCTAACTACAAGTTATTCCTTTACTTGTTCCTCAATAATCGAACGTTATAAGTAATATTATTTTTTACTTAGAATGTTTTAAGGGAAAAGGTAGAATTCGTTAAGTGTGAAAATGTGTTTAAGTAAAAAGTAAAGTTACTAAAGTGGCGGTGGGTTAGCTAAACTTGGTGATGGCAGATGAAGCAAGTCCTTAAGTGGTAACCACGAATGGGAAAAGGAGGTAGAATTTGTAAAGCGGTCGTCATATTATATGAATTAGGTTTTTTCAGAAATGTAAACTTTTCTACGAATCAACTGCCAAAAAATTCAAAAGATGACAATCCTTACACGTACAAGTTCTCTTCGTGCGAGTCGACCAACAACTTTTTTTGTGCTATAACGGGTTCAAAATAGGACACTCTTTATTAAAAAAACCGCGATAAGCTGCTGATAAAGGTACAACTTTTTTTAAAAAAAACCTCCTCGGTGTACCCTTCTATAATAACATATATTATGGATCATCAAGTTTTATTTCATCACGATTTTGATTTTGCTTACATAGAAAAAGTTGCTGCAGGTATATTAGTAGCTGATCACGTAGTTTTCATGAGGAGTGTCCTGTTATTTTGTACACGCTGTATAATAATAGTTTTTTGCACCAGATAAAGTGCTTTCAAGTAATTTTATTCTCACTGAAGCGGCTCCATCATCCGTGTGATTTGTTTATGTCAGGTGTAGCGAACGGTAAGCCAGAGTGCAGTCACACATGATCTTTTTCCCGTCATTGGGCATTTTCCAAAGCCACAAGCCGACTTTGTGATCGATCAAAAACTACCCGAATGTGCTTTTTCTATATAGGTACGTTTTGAACCACTTTAAATGCCATTGCGTTTTCTTTATGGGTCATGCAGATACTTATTAACAATATTCTAAAGCACGTCATTTGTAAACAAACATAATTTGCAAACGATCAAAAAGGATTAAAGCCCGGTAAGGCCGGTAGATACTATGATTAAGGTAGTGGTCCTCAATTACTTTGCAAATTATTTTTCTCTTTAATTTATTTTCTTAGCCTTAGCGTAAGAGTTTTTCTATTATTAGTAATGTATTTTTTGTAAGGTCCAAAGATCGTAAAGAATGAAAAAGTATTTCAAGTTAATATTTCTAGTTGTAGGCTTATTTTTGTCAAAGCTATTTGGTATTCATAATAAAGGTTACCTTCTTACTGCTACTTCATAAAATATAGTGGGAGTCAACTAAAATAATAGATATACCAGAATGTAATGCCACTAAATTCATTTTCATATACCCATGACTTACTCAAAACTCAAACTCAAGCGTTTATTTGCCAAGAATACAGTAAATAAAGATATCATTTAAAAGGAAGTAGCGCATGTGTTCAGTCTGCTCGCAGACATGCAAAAATTCAATTACAAAATTACACACAATATTGATGTCAATTAAATTACATTAGTATAATTAATGTTTGGTAGTTTGAATGAAGTTAAATATGAGTATGTTGTCGCCAATTAGAATATTCATTAAAACTATAAAAACATTTGTCCAAAAGCCAGTTAGTCAATCTCCTCTTAAATATTGGTCCCTGAAGTGTTTTTAGCTCTTCCGGTAGCAAGTTATACAAAACAATACTCTTATTATATGTATTTCTTTTATAGTCCTTGCGACAGGGTGGTTGATGCATTAGGTTTATGTATTGCTGCCTTAATTGCCTACCAGCGATTTATCTGCGTGTTTTGTAATAGCTGGGAAATGACCTTACAAAGAGACAAGCTTCCCAGATGTAAATGCAAGGAAGTGGAAGCAAATTAAGCTGTTTAAAGAGGGGTCTGCCAAAGGTACAAAATCTCACGCCCATCACACACACACATTTACCCCTAGCGAGATTTGAACCCGCAACCGCCTGGCTTTGTAGACCTTTGCACAAACCACTATACTAGACGGTTGTCAAACACAAATATTGTGTCTCTTGTTTCGTATTTTTATGGAATATCATTTATGCCTTGTGTACCTAATATACAGTGGATTATATGTATCGATCAAACATTCGAGTTTCTCGCTTCTCTTATATCTACGCGTCAAAATCTCGGAACTCCCAGCTCGACAAAAGAGATAAATAGTATTTCAATTATTTGAAATTACAAGAACTCTCACCACCTTCCCCTTTCTCTATGGTTGTCCTCCACCTGAAGGTTGTCTGGAAGAGATTGCTATTAGCGTTAAGACCGCTTAAATTGTACGTCTTTGTGTAAAAATCATGTGTAATTTACTTGTATGTATGTATGTACAATAAAGAGTAGGTAGGGACCTAGCTATCTATCTATCTATTTGTTTTACATTAGACTACTAATTTATCTCATACAAGAAATATATATACTTAGATATACACTTTATTCGTCCTGTTTACTTCCTAAAATAAGGATAAAAAAACATTGAAATATTTTAAAATAATGTCCATTGAGTAACGATTCAAGGAATTTCAAAGGCCTTTAAGTTAAATATTCTTTAAAGTTGGCACCACTTCAATGTCATTATAACTCCAGTCAAGGGCTTAATTGAATTGTTAAAATGATTTCCTTTTCAGGAGCCACGAGTCGACCCGTTACTGTTTTAAATACTTAGTACGGATAATAATTTAGTCTCAGCGGACTGGATTTATGATTGCCCCTCCCGGACCACTCTGATCGTATTAATATTACGGGGCACGAGCTACAGTCCAGCAAGACACCGGCTAGCCCAAGAAAATCATTACATATACAACGTGTAAAATAAAAATAAGCAATATTTAAGCAACATATTCAGCCCTTAACAGAGCTTTGTCTCTTATTTTTACACGGAGTATAAAAGTAGAATAAAAGATTAATTTATTTGAAAAGCAAAACTTGTAAATAATTCAGATTTTTAAGGCATGATACGTGTTAACTTATTTAGACAATTATTATCATATGCCTATTATAGTGAACTAATTACATACCTACGTAAGAAAGTGAAGTGGCTGTCTTACATTGGCTAGTGCTGTCGGAAGGGGACAGCCAAGGAAACCGATCCCAAAACAAACCCAATTAGACGAGCCGCCGCTGCGCCCGCACTTCCCTCCTGCCTGCCCTCTGTTTCACTAACCTAAATAAATTATCCGCCTTGTAAATGAATCATCCTCGTTAAATGCTACTCAGGATTTTCTCTGCCATCTATCATCTAAGTAAGTAAACAGCCAATAAGCAGTCACACAGCTTGGCGATACTCCATCAGTGAAATAAAGCTGCCAAGGTTCTTTGTTTGTATGAATAACCTCATTCTGTGAACTTTTAGGAACTTAGCAAACTACTGTTTTTTTATTATATAAAAGATATATAAAAGATGCAAAATTTCAATCTATGCCCACAATTGTAATGTATTAGGGGGTCTTGTAGCTCAAGGATATGTATACATATTTTATACATAATAGTGAAAGTTTTTCTATAAAATTCAATCGCTGTTTGTTAATTTTTTTCTGGAAAGTCGATAAATGTTCATGCAGCTAAAGGCATAGAACCAAAGTTGTTCACCGTGATATACATGGTGGCCAGAAAAGTGACATCTGACAAATTTTTTTTAAGTGCCTCATGTTGAGAGGTATTTGAATTACCCCTATGTATGTTCTACGATTTTTCGTAGTTTTCGAGTTACGAGTTTTTAATGATTTTTTGCATGAGTTAGAAATTTTCTAAAAAAAAGTAGGTTTCTTCAATTTTTTTTTTCGCAGCTAAATCTCTATGAACTCTGCATTTGTGCATAAAATAAACAACCTCATAACTTTGACGAAAGTCACTACAAAATTGACCTAAAGTTAAGAATTTATGTTAATTAAGTTATCATTTAAATTCTCGACTTAAAATTAAAAATTTAAACTAATAATTTCTTAGTTTCTAAGTAGCTTCAAAGAATGCGCTAGACTCTAAGCTTTCATAATAATAATAATAATAAAGTAGTACTTCATAGGCTTCAAAGGCTATGACTCAGATACCTCTCAACACCAGGCACCTAAAAAGTTTTTGGACGTTACTTTTCTGGTCACCCTGTATAGAATATGTAGTAACAAAACAAGGTGTGTATCCTTGAGTTGCGGGACACCTATAAACAAATAAATATACAATACACAAAACAATAGACACAAAAAATAACATAATACATGGGGCACACTAAAAGTTTTGCACTTCTAGCTAACCGGAACTATATGAATTTCGAATCTTATATTTTTTTAAACGTTGCAACCTTCTTAATAATAAAAAAAACAATTGGCGGGAAATGATTTGTCAATTGTTTTTTATCACACATCAAAGTTCTACGTACGCAACGAAAATGAAATACAAGTCGAAAAGATTTTAGAGTGATGATTTTTTATGATTTTAAAAGTTCTCTCTCTCCGCAAGACTGTGTTGCTTGTCTTCAAAATGCTTTTGGGAGAGAAGCACCTGGTTTGAGCACCGTGAGGCGATGGTTTGCTGAATTTAAGAGAGGTCGAGTTTCTTTACATGATGAATTTCGTGAAGGGCGGCCTTCAACTGCCGTCAATGACAATAATGTGGCTACTGTTAAGCGGCTAATTGATAAAAACTCGCGGATTACCTATGAGACAATTCGAGGACTATTGGGGATTGGTATGAGCCAAATTCAGAAAATTTTACACGAAGAATTGAAAGTTCGGAAACTTTGCTGTCGTTGGATCCCTCATGAACTGACAGCGGAGCAGAAGCGGACTCGTGTGTAATGGTGCTCACAGATGCTACTGAAGTACGACCATGGACATTCTAATGCTGTTTATGACATTGTCATAGGAGACGAAACGTGGATTTATTGTTTTAAACCCGAAAAAAAAACAGCAATCTTGTGAATGGGTGTTTGAAAATGAGAACAGGCCAACAAAAGTGAGGCGAGAAACGTTGGTAAAAAAATGATCGCGTTTTTTTTCTCAGCTATAGGTCCCATCTGTACAATTCCACTTGAAGATCAAAAGAGTGTTAATGCCGAGTGGTATTCTACAATTTGTTTACCCAGGGTGTTAGAAAATGTTCGCGAAAGACGACCCAAAAGCCGCGTTCTCCTGCCAACGGCCAACAAAACAAAGTCATTTTTAGCTTCCGAAAAAGTACAACTCGTCACCCATCCTGCGCATAGCCCCGAATTAGCACCCTGTGATTTCTGTATTTTCCCCAAAATCAAAGATTTGATGAGAGGTTTTACTTTTACCAACTCCGAAGAGGCAGTGATAGCGTTCAATCAGCACGTAGAAAACATGTCTTCAGATCTGTGGTCATCCTGTTTTAAAAAATGGTTCGATCGCATAATATGTAATAAATGTTTAAAATGTAAAGGAGAGTATTTTGAAAAGCAAGAAACATAATGTTTTGGTTATAACATGTTGTTTATTTAAGTTACGCAAAACTTATAGTGTGACCTACGTATACTGTAAGTAGGGCATCGTTAAATAGTTCAATTAAAATACTGTAGGTTTTCGGTACCACTTTTACACTATAAAAACCCGTTTGCGATAGAGAATGGTGTCTTCAAATTGTCTTTGCCTGCTTTAGACAGCTTTGCACTATTATTTTGGATTCTACTTTCTGTAGAAGTATAGGAAGAAAAGATACCCAAGTAATAATTATGTTTACGGTGTTTACCCTTATAATGCATAATAATTAATTTGAAAGGACCTATGCTGTCGGCAGAAGGCGTTCTACAGCTTCACCGGGCAGAACCTTATGATGCAACTACTTACGTGTCTATTTTAAGGCTTCATTTGCGATTTGATTACTGTTAAGATTTCAATTTTATTTTATCCCTAAAAGATTGGCTCGCAAACCTGCTTATGCATAAATTAATTTTGATAACATGGAGCAGAAAGTAGAAAGTAAGTAAATCCTGAATCCTTTCCCTATCGGTGATATTGGAACGGATTATTCTTTTTATATCTCAATAAATTTGTTGTTTCACTATTACTGAATTTTTGTCCTACTAACAATTTGTCCAATGATTGTACTTTGTGACCACAAAATTTACCTTAGCTTCTATTTTACAAAAAGTTGTCTTTTTAATTTTAAAAAGGCGGTGCTGGCGATTCGGGTACGAGCAGTTAATTTTTCTTACAGTAACAATTCATACTTTTTATTTTAACAGGCCCTGCGCTCTGCAATTTTTCACTCGAGTTACCTTACACAATAATGCCACAGAAATTTACATACTTATGAGTCTTGCTGTTTTTGTTATTTCATGCTTTCTGTAAGTTTTAATATTATATTATTTTTAAAAATATCTATAAAATACAGGTGATTGGTAAAACCATACATTCCTCTCAAAAGGTGATAAAGGGACTAAATTGCAACAAATTAATATCTTTTAAAAAATCTACATACTAATTACTTACATGATCAGTTGTTAAGATTTCATTGGGAAGGTGAGTTTTTTTTTTACATTTCGATGTTAGTTTATTAAGAACAGTTGTTGCAATTTTGCCAATCAACCTGTATTTTATAGATATTTTTATTATTTATAAT
The DNA here is from genome assembly GCA_963576865.1 of Anania hortulata. NCBI lineage: Eukaryota > Metazoa > Arthropoda > Insecta > Lepidoptera > Crambidae > Anania > Anania hortulata. The sequence goes on along the minus strand of OY756392.1, from coordinate 12,520,108 downwards.
TAATTATAATTATATCTACGTCTCACCGCAGTGCACAGGCCTTACCTTTCATTATATATATTATTTGGAATGTGTGCTCTTCCATGGAGGAGGGCTTTGACTCCTGCTTGCTACAGAGTTTTATACTTCTGAGGAGGTCATCGTTTTTCTATGTCATGTACTCTTGTTGTTAATTATTTCAAATAATAAATAAACGCAAAATTTAGCTTAATAAATAGTGGAATTGGCCAATACTACACCACGCGGTCTCAGGGCGGATTGGTGGAGGGGTGTTGTGAGGCCAGTGACTAACCTTACTGTCAGATATGTAATCAAGCCGCCTTATGGCCTCTGACCCTAGTCACTACGATGACAAGTATCAAGCGATAGTAGCCGGGACCAGCATTTAACGTGTTTCCGAAGTATGAAGATACTTGTGGTAAATGTCTCTAAATATGGTCGAAATGCTTGAACTTTTATAATCACCACCAAAGCGCTGCTACCATTGGGCTACAAGCACCTCTTACAGAGAGAGTCTTGTAGCTCATCCAATTAGCTACAAACAGTATTTTTCTCAGTTTACACTTCAAAGAACAAATATTGATGGCGTCAACATTCTTATAAGACTAAAAATAAAAACAGAAAAATAGAAATGAATTAACAAGAGTTCAAATTGTGTTTTCAATATTTTAGTAACCTTTGAAAATAAACAGGTGCTTTGAAGCCATTAAGCAACCTTTATGATTTAATAATCAAACGCTGTGGCCTGAATAATGAAAGAATATTGTACGCAAAAATATCTGAATCTGACTCTTAAAACTTTCTTGTAGCCCAAAACAGAAATATTTGTGATCTGAACGTAAAAAAGGAAAGTAACTACAAAACCACATTACATGGATAATTTTACCTTAAATATTGAATGTATAAACTATATTTAAAATGATTTTATTTAGCTTTTCTTTAAGTTATATAATCTACCTCGACGATATTATATACATGGAAAATCTGATAATTTTTGTATGATTTTTACAGCTGTTTATGTATAATCAGTAACAAAAAATCCTGACCCAAAATTGTCAAAACTGTTAAGTTTTATCCTTACTATCATGCATGTTGCACATAGGACCTTTGAATTACAAAGAAACTGTATTAAGGCCCAGGCTATATCTTAGCTAAAGCACTACCGAAACTAGGCCTATGTGTTGCAGAGACAAATAGCTACACTTCAATAGGTTGTTAGGGTTGGCCACTTAGTTTTTGTAAATTTTAAATAGTTTTTTGTTTAGTAAGCATTTTTTCCAGATAAACGGCAAACGTGACCGAGTGACGACTCGTCTCGGCTCGGCATTTCGGCAGTACTCGGCACCCGCGACTGACAGCACTGCGACGACTTTAGGCTTAGGGGTCATGTTGTTGCGCACATTAGTGTGAGTGCGTCATTTCGATTTTTTATACGTAGTTACTTTACTGTTTTAGCTTATATACAGGGTTACATTGCAAAGGGGTGCCAAATCTTTAGGAGTGGCTCAGAATCAGTTACATAATCGAACTATGAAAAGAACAAAAAAAAATTTTTTCACGTTTATTTATTCTTATCCGCTATTAAAAATCGTACGGGTCGATAATTTAACTCATTCTTGAAAATATTGCACTGTGTATGGTCCTTTTTTCCATGCTTGGTTCCTTGCTGGCTCGCCGTGTCTACGCCTCTGATAAATGACCGCGAGGCTTTCGTAGTCTATCTATTAAATTTATTTTAGGATATTTTAAAGTTTTTTTTTTCGTTACATACGATTAATAAAAATTATAACGATTAAAACCCTTCTTAATATTGTTCCCTAGATCTTATTATTTTAATATGGCACCCCTTTGCAATGTAACCCTGTATATGTGTATATTTTCTCCTACTTTACTACTACATTCCACATATGCACGGATATTTTTCCGCTTCAGCTATAAAATTTTTAGAATAAGAATAATAAAAAAAGAATTACTTCTGTTTAAAAATTTATTTAAAAAAATGAATAAGTATTAAACCGCATTAAAAGTTAAACATGCATTGTGAAAACTGTAGAAAATCATTTGCGGTCGACCTTCAGAGTGTGTTTGGTCACGAGCTAGCAATAATAGGAGCATACATTTTCCCATTCTTTTTATATATCGACAAAACCACCCCCTTTTGAAGTCCATAACCCTCCCTCTTGGTATAGCTGTTTGAACCTCTTCCTTTTTTGAGGTCGGTTAACAAAAGTAAACTTCTGGTAACCCTACTCTCATATTTGAAATTTTGCAACAAGAACCGCGTATCAGAAGCATACGGCGCCGTCTGCCAAACTGACACAAATTTCTAATAGTATGTGAAGTCTCGTACAAAATGTACTGTAGACGGGCCTTTTAAGAATTCGGATGACGTTTCGATCCGGCGTGCATCAGACGACCGACACGGGACATTTCTTACAATATGCGGGATCTAGGACAAAGATCGCCTTCGAAGAAGGAGCGCCTTCAGGTGCGAGTTAGAAAATTTCTATTAGAAGCTTCTGATAATATGCGCCTGGTCTTAAAATGTAGTATGTATGAAAATAAGCTAAGGGTGTAATGTAATCTATGTGTAATGTATGTATGTAACAAATGAAATCAACAACCAACCAACATCAAAATCTCAAAAAAAAAATTGACGTTTCCATACAAACTGATGCCAGCTGGTCGCGTTTTAGTATGGGAAAGTGTTTTTTTTTTTGCGATTTCGATGTTGGTCCCATAGAAAAAGTTGATGTAATGTAGCCGTAGAATAACACCTTAAAGTTTTATTTCACCTTTTCGTTACACACTGTATAAATTTTCATGAAAATTTGGAAAATGCAAAAATGCGTTTAGGGGACATCTTGTATATACTCACATTTAGATACATATTATAAGGGAGAAAAATGCATTTTATGGGTATTTCTCAAATGCCTAATTAACCTAAATATTGATATTACTAACATGATATTCAACGTAAATCTTTGAAGCATAGACATAGAATAGAATATAGGTAGTATGCATGGATATGCATGGCTCGGCCGTGCAAAACCGGCCGGAATGGCCGGCATCAGCCAGTAAGCAGATAATTCCGATCTAATGGCATTACGTTTGAGTCCTGTGTCTATTCTGCATTACAATTTTCAAGACTGATTGATAGTTGATATTGTATTTGTCACAGCCAAAGTGAATAATCTGGCTATTAAGTATTCTTCTCATCTTTCAGAGTAATTAAGAAGCAAGATTATTCAAATTATTTAGCTCTTTTAAAGAAGGTCTCAATTAAAGAAAACGTTTTAAAACAGTTATACCTAGCACTACGCGAAGCTAAGCGAGGAGAGCCAACGAGCGGCAGGCTGCAAATTTTTGTAGAGACCTTTTTGTTAACCCCTACTGAGTAAAGGGATTTGAAAAAAAGCGGATCCGATCTTACGCACCTAGGGATCCATACAACTTGTAGGCATCGAAATAGAACGCTTGTAGGTATGTAAATAGTTCTTCCATAACGGGAATCGAGTCTCGAAGATCTTTACCACTTTTTTTGAGGTTTTTAAAAAACCTTTTTGTAAACGTTTTCGAGCGGCGACCACGAGCTGGAAGACGCAGCGTGAGCAGGCCTCCCACGCGGTGGACTGTCGACCTGGTCAAGGTTCCGGGCAGCCGCTGGGCGCCGCACGCGCTGTGGCGTTCTATAGGGGAGCCTTATATTATATTTAGTTTCTTCTCAACACCAGCCAATATATGTAGTCCCGAAATGGTGGTAGGGCTAAGCTATATTTTGGGACGTGTATAAGTGCCCGGAAGAGGGCCTATATACTGAATAAATGAGTATCATTAAGTATTATGTCCAGCAGTGGACTTCTAGGCTCTGATGATGATGATGATGTACAACTACAAATTAACGGTTTTCTAATTTTTCTTTACTTGTGAGACATTTCTTTTTGCCAAATTTAATGATTTTAGGTCCACCGGTCAGGAAATACATTAAAAGTTTTGTACCCTTGCGAGTGTCAAAATGTATGCGTCATAAACTGGCCGTATCTTTGCGTTGACAAGTTTGATTTTTTCACAGCTAGACTGGAGTAATATTAATTTCAACTTGATACCTAGTTCCACGCGTTTCTGTTGAAAAGGGTCTCGACAGACAGACGGATGGACGATGAGATAATACCATAAGAGTTCCTTTTTTCTTCTTAGGTACGGAACCTTAAAAAGCTGAGAAACCATTTAAATTTGCAGCAACCAAAAGAGGAAAATCAAGGATAGCGACTAGATAAATGCAAATTTTGCAGTTCAACTAATTCCACGTTTTAAGATGATAATTATGTCAATTTATTCAATGCCCATAATAGGTATCTAATAAACTTAATCGATTTATTTATTACATTAATTGAAACATTTATACTTCTTTTTTTTCTTCCTAACCCTTCGCGTGCCACCAAAAATATTTCCTATTGTTTTCCATTGTTTTTCCGGTCTACTACGGGTATTAAGTAGAACGCGGAGGCTTAATGAAACATTTCAACCTATATTCGTAATATATCATTACCTGGGTATTACCTAACCAGTGTTCCACTGTGATGTCAATATGTACAACAAAATTGAACACTAAAGCCTACACACAACCATGCATGTTACGCAAGTATTTGTATTGGTAAATTGATAATTCAGAAGTTACCAATCCCGATTACAGTCGGCCGTCACCCTCCGGCTGGTCCCAAACATATTATGCTGTAACTATTAAAGGTTTTACAGCAAAAGTTATGTATGGCCAGAGCGGGGTTTTCCCTTCGGTATGATCTAATTTTGTCTCAGTAGGAAGGCGGTAAAACGGCGTAATGGGCCTGAACAAAACGCCTCTGATTTATGGAGGGCACCCAGCTCCTCCTGACGTAAATAGAAAGTGGCAGACACCCTGAAAAGGGTTACGAATATAATACGTGTTTAGCAATATGCTTCACCAAATAGAATAACAACACTTGTTTTGCATGGATAATAGTAGCCCCGAAACTGAAAGACCGGAACAAAGCTCGTGACCCAATTAAAACGAAATTTTTGTTTGTGAATTAATACATAAGATGATGAAGCTAGCTTTTTACTAGGTGACATAATATTATGTCACCTAGTAAAAAGCTATATAACTAACTATATAACTATAATATATATATATTATAGTCCAAGATATATTTTAGTTCGAGAGGTTTGTAATGTAATATATAATATATCTCAGTAAAGCTGGTTTTCCGCTATGAAATATATATTACATCTTGAGATATAAATTTATAAAGCTCACCGTAGTTTTGAATGGACGGCTTACACCGGGTAGCGTGTCATTCCTGTTCTGTGGTTTACACTGAGATATAATACTTAAGCCACACTAAAAGTTTCCGAAATGGGCCACTTACACAAAAAATATTTAAAAAGTTATTACTACATTTGAAAAGCGAACTCTTTAGCAGAATACAATTTGTTTCATTTCATTGTAAAAAATTGCGTGTTTACAATAAAGTATATTTAACTAAGGGAAATTTTCGTTGCATGATCGCATGCCGTCGCATGATGAAACGCATCCCCCTTATCCCCCCCCCCCTGCACCTTTCGACTTCGGATCGGGCAGCAAGGTCTTTCCCAGATCTTTCCCAGCCCGATCCGCGGCTACCCTTTGCGACGAAACGGCGCCGCCACAAAAGGCCGCCTAGGTCTCACGCCCACTCGCCGCCCAGTATAACTTGAACCATACTGGCAAGTGACACTTTCACCAACCGCAGGGTCAAGTCCCCGCGGCCACCGTCTAGGCCGCATGAGCAGGGAGTCCTCACCGGACCTCCCCCACACGTGACGCTCTCACGAAGACGCATCCACATGCGGGCTGCCCAAGCCCGCCGGGAGCACCTCGCACATCCCCCCCCTCTCCCGAAGGAAATCACTAGCCCCCGTTGCCAAGAGTGAATTAGGACAGAATGCTACTCCTCACACCCGATCGTAACCGAGTGTAATTAGTAACACCCTGCCGCACGTGGAGATGACTCTGACACCCCATACTGCATACAGTCCTGACCTAGAACCGTGTACTTTTTTTCTGTTCCCAAAAATCAAGAACCAACTACGCGATCAACGGATTTCATCTCGAGAACAGGCTGTCAAAGAGTATGAAAGACATGTATCTGACGTCACCACGTAAGAGTGGCACAAATGTTTTTAAAATTGGTTCAATAATATGAAAAAGTGCATTGACGCAAAGGAAGAAAATTTTAAGAAACAATAAATTCATTGTTGACCATTAATAATATTTGTTATTGATTCCTGAAACTTTTAGTCCACCCTACGTATATATTTTATTACAAATCTTTCGATCCCGGATAATAATATATTATTATATGTATAATCCCTTAGTGATAAAGAAAATTGAAACGTAGAGTTACTTTAGTAGGTATCACCCATAAAATTACATCAGCATTGCATTGCAAAAAATATGAATGAAGTACCCAAATCAGTGGAAGTACTAATTTTTTACAAGTAAAACGTACGTGATAATTTAATAGATACATAACTTATTTGAATAAATGATGATTTATTTCGAATAACGTTCACGTTTACTTGTAAAAAAGTTAGATAGTAAAATAAGCAAGCTACCAAAATTTTCCTAATAATTAATTCAGGCTCGTCATAAATTTTAGTTGGGTCCCATTTTCGGGATAAAACAGGGATGAAGAAACTTCTTTTAAAGTACGACGGTAAGATTAACAAGTGCGAAGAGATCGCGTACCTAAATTTAATTGTTTGAAAACGCCTCAACACTTGGAGATAACACGATAACATCGTGCTATGGCCGGGATGATATTCGGCCAGTCTGAATTTCACACATACGTATGAAAAAAGGTTTTATGGCTCGTAAAGCCAATTGATCCCAAAAATTGCCCTTGCTCCCCTAATCTAAAAGGTTTGTGTGTTATGTATGGTATGTGGCAGAACGAAAAATGCCGCCAAATATGAGGCAATTTTTAGATTAAATATTAGTTATGGAGATAACACGTTTATGACTGTTTATTTTATAAAATAGCGTCATACAACCTCAGTTATTTTGTTTATGATGTGGCTTTATGTAAACTCATTTAAAACATATATCGGAGATACGTATACTAACTAAAATCAATATAACCTACGTTTTACGGTCCAACGCTCTCTTCTTTTTTATTTAGCAATGCGTCACATTAATTAATAATAATAATTTAGCAAAAAAGTAAGAAAATATTACGGCAAAAACTTGAAAGAAGTAAATAGGGAATGAAAATTATAATAATGTCACTTAGAAATGCACTATCTGCTTATTTAATAAATATATTACCTTTGCAACACTTAATACAATTTTTCCTCTGACTGTATCGGATGTGAATGCTTTAACTTCACATAAATACCCTTGTCTAATCAACTCAATTTATATTGTTCCTAACAAAAACAAAGGCCAATTAGGCGACAGAAAGTCCCTTTTGAAACTAAAAGCATACAATACGTTGGTACAGAAGGCCCAATCTACGTCAGAACAACATTTTTAAAAACCGCAATAAAACGTATGCCGAGTCACTGCTGAAACTTAACCAGGAACTACGTGTACCTAAGCAGAGTTGTTTTGTAAATACTGTTTTATAAGGTCATGGCCACTGCTCAATTTTTTTTTTTTTTGTATCGTAGTCTCCTAAAACAAAAATGATGTGTAAAAAATTACTGGCTAGATCTTTACGATACCTAGTCAGGTCATAATCTAATAATTTAGACATGTTTATTATTTATGTAACCATTTATATAGCAAAATGAACTTAATAAAACATAGATTCATATGGTAATAAAGTTTATTCAAAATGACCCCCGCGATTTTGAATACAGGCCTTCAATCTGCGCGGCCAGTCGTCTATCGCAGCACGAACGAGGTGCATGTCAATATCGGCGGCTGCCTTAATTAAGGATGCCTTGAGTGACTCCAAATCAGGATGAGGCTTTGAGCAGGCCTTTTCCACCAAGTGTTGCCATATCTTGTAATCTAACGGACTCAAATCTGGACTGGAGGAGGGCCAGTCTTCGTGCCGGATGAAGTCGATTTCACGCGCCGCCAGCCAGTCTTGTGTGCTTTTCGCTCTATGAGCTGGCGCAGAATCTTGTTGGAATACCCAGTGCCTGTTATTAAACATGGTATGAGAAACAGGTTCCACAAGGTTCTTGAGGACTGTATTTTGATATACAACTGCATTCGTTTTTACGCCTTTCTCACAAAAATATACCTCAGTTAAGCCCCAATAAGAGACTCCCAACCAAACCATGAGCGAGGATGGAAAATGACCTCGTTGGACACGCGGAATACGGTTGCTAGCTTCTTCACTGCTGTGTGCGTACACCTTATAATTTTGTTTGCTGTAGCTCTCTTCCACGGTGAAAATTTTTTCATCTAAAAAAAGAATTTCCCGACGCTTTTTTCCCGCGTACCGCTTCAACAAAGCGCGGCATCTCTTCAGTCTCAGGTCCATTAAACGAGCGTCCAAACGATGCCCTGTTTTTCTTCGATATGCCCTAAGCCCTAAGTCTTCATTTAACACCCTTTTCACCGTCGTCCTGCTTAACCCCATCTGAAGGGCCAACAGTTTTCTGCTTACGTATGCGATTTCTTTGAATTCGCGCCTTCACAGCTTTTATCACTGCTGGAGTCCTAACAGAGCGAGGGCGACCACTTCATGACCTGTCATCTACACTAGAGTCTTCATTGTATTGTTTTATGGTACGATACACGAATCTTTTGGTTATATTCATATTTTTTAGTAAGTCGAAAATCTGAATTGGCGCGTAACCGCAACGATGCAACGCAATAACCGCGACACGGTCTTCTTTAAGTATCCACTCCATATTTAAAAATGAGTAAAATTCTAAAAAGTACACATTTTTATTTTCATGAAAAATTCGAAATTCGAATTTAATTAACTTTTTTGTGGCTAGCATTCTAAATTCAAAAGTTTTTATTGTGTGACAGAACTTATGACCTGACTATGTCTATATTGTATTATATATACAAACACATTTCTGAAGTATTAATCGTGGTTGCGATTACAGGGAATAACACGCTACGTTCAGCTGTTGCGATCGTGGCGTGCTAGACTCCTACATGTCTCTTAAAATAACACTCACAGGGATGCTAGATTTGACTGTGTTTTAGTTTAACAGACTTACTAGACCAGTCTTTTTGTATTTATCTTAGAGAAAAAGCGATATTGCCTTAAAGTGTAGGTATGCGGCCTGCATCCAAAACTAAAAGTGTTTTGGATGCAGGCCGCTTTCAACCAGCCGATCTGGAAGTCAATGGTAGGTCCTATGGCTGAAATGATGATGATGACTTTTGGTACCATCGAATCGTTTTCTCGTTTATATTAATCTAAGGCGCGTCACTTAAGCTTTATTAGTACAAACGGGCTGATGTCATAAACAAACAAACATAAACAAACAACATAAGTCATAGGTAATTAAATAAATAAATGTTTATTTACCAAAAAGAATAATGGGCTAGATTCCTAAAAAAATCTGATTATTCCGTCAGTTAGATTTACAGAAAATATTGGACACGTATTTTTTCTTTTCTCAATCAAACAAAAAATTATGAAGATATAGCCCGTTAAAGTTCCGCGTAACGTCACGCCTTGCGACACTTTTTAGCAAGGCGTGACGTCACGTGCTTACTTTGATGCGATTTATCTTCGTCATTTTTTGTTTGATTGACAAAAGACAAAATATGGGTCTAATATTTTTTGATAATTTAACTGACGGACTTTTTGACTCAGGAAACTAGCCTATTACAACAAGCAAAATAATTACATTTAGGTACCTATGTCACTTGTTTGCATAGATAATTCGAAATGTTGCTTGGGAAAAATACAAAACCTCTCACACTAGGCTATGCCTGTCCTGTGAGAAGCTTTAACACGATTCCCATTAGAGAAAGGCGGCAATAAAAGAAAGATGAAAACAATGGTGACTAATTTAGATAGGTATCAAAGAAGGGATAAAACTAATTCCATTTATAATATTATTTTGAGGAGATCCTCCGAGTCCTGATAGGTGTAGTTTAGCAGTTTTTTCCAATAGTTACTTTAGCTTCACGGCAACTTAGAGTGTGAATGTTCCACAACCTATTTAATTTATTATAAACGAAAGGCTTAGTGTAGGAGCAATAACGCTGGCGAATGCAGTTCTGACTTAAGGAGTGGGTAACTTAATTTAATTAATTAATACCTACTATTCTCATATAATGAAATTTTTCGTTGTAGTTTTGTCTCGCTTCGCTTTTTAGTGTACCTCCTATCAGTCTGAGGTACCTCTGACCTACGGACCAACCCAGCTGATCCTATTTTAATTGTGTTGAAAGTCATGTGGATTTTCCTCACAGGTTTCCTACGGCTCCAATCAGGTAATGTTTGCAGTAAATATTAATGGGTCGCAGTTTTGTTATACTTATTTAAATGTATTAAGCGACCTACTTACGATTTTCTAACTTGTTACAACGAGTAAAAAGCTATATGGAGTACATAATAAAAACTATTGTGTTTACTTCAATATAGTTTTTATATTTAAGAACTGTTTATTCGTTTTTTAATTTTACTTACTTTCTTTATAAATGGGTTAATGTTGAATGTTGTTTCACATTATAGATTTTCCAAGAATCGTTAGGAAGTTATAAACACGGTAACGTATTTAAAGTCCGCTGTAGGCTTTGGTACTTTTATAAGTAAGTTGCTTATTTATAACCCTTCGCGTGTCAAAGTTCTGAAGAAATAAGAACCATACGTTTCGCGTAACTCGTGCTTGCCAGGGCAATATTATTCATTCTACGCAATTCTACGAGGTTCGTTTGAGATGACGTGAATATTGGTGACATCGTATTTATTTTCCGTCATTCAAAGTTGGGCGTGTGTGAAGACGCCCATGTCTATTTACTCGATCCGAGTTGATGTTAGTGACTGAAACATCGAATCTTATTCACAGAAGCCGATTTTCCTTTCAAAATACACATAAAACGCAATGTCAATGTCAGATCTCGGTGCTTTGATTTTGTAGTGCTACGTCTGTTTCCTGTTTCACGGAAGACCATTTTTGGTTAAAGTATTCACGAAAATGCAGGCAATAAAAACGCTTCTTATTTAAAAACAAAAAATAACTGAAAACTGAAAAAAAAATTACTATATTTACTTTCTTTTGTCTACGTGATACTACGACACTTAGTTTTTAATTATGTTAAACTAGTCATAATAGTAATTCATTCAACATATAGGTATACCCTCTACTGGGCACTTAAACACTCTTTCTAATCACATAAACTCCAGGTTTTATTTGAATCATAATGCGTTTAGAACAATGACAAATAAACGCAATTAAACTAAAAACCCCTACATAATTTGGATATCTTTAAATATTCCTTAATTGTAAATCGGCAAGACTATCTAAGATTTCTAGATTGTAAATTAGCAAGAGACTGGTTTTTTCTCACGATTCGTCCAACTGATGCCGACTATTCTTGTCTTAAACATTTTTACAGTAACATCGTAACAAACGTTGTGAACGAACAATGTTACTTAAACTTGTTACTTAAACTTTTAGAACAAAGCACACATTGTTAAGTCGCCTATCTGTGCTTCGGCTCTTGGCGCCCAAATCTGTTTCGCGAAAGACCTTTTTCAATTAGGAACGCTATCCTTGACCGCTTTCCGTAAAATCGTAGTAAAAGGAGTACATTAAAAAACTACTATTTATATACTTACGGTAAAATTATTGGTAACAGGAAGCTAGGTCTGTGTGATCTTGTATTATTTTTAAACTCAAATAATTTTCACATTTAAGCAAGTGAACAACTTTTGTTCAATGATTTTTAAAAAATATGTTTTTTTTCTTTCTATACAAATTCAATCGGCTGTTTGGTAATTTTGTATGGGAAGACGATACATTTTTATGCAAATTTGCAAAAGACAAAACAAAAGTTGTTTCCCATTGTATACGGGTAGAACATATTACCTATAAGGTTACCTTGAGTTACGGGACAGCCTGTATATTGATTGTTCAGGCGTCAAGTTATGTACTAATTGACTCAGACATAATATAATAATAATATATTCTTACTGGCCAGCTTAGCTTAGCGACCAACACCAACATTACATGTATACATAACTTCATCACCACCAACTGCCAACGCTGTTTACTAGAGTCAAACCTGACCTGACCATAACAATGCAATTTCAACGTAGATCTCACAGTTCATTAAAATGGCGCTACGGCAGAACGAAAAGCCAGTTTTGCAACATTGTACCACATTGTGCTTAGTCTACACAAATGACGTTCGACCGGTTCAATGCTTGTCAATTAGAGCCACGAATGGAAATTGGATTCCAGCAAATTCATAATTTAATTTTTCGTTCGCAGTTTCTGTATATTATATATTATATATATATATATTTTATATTATAATAGTTCTGCGAGAAGTAATGCAATGGTTAAACTGTAGTTTGCTGACGCTAAATACAGATAAGACGAAGTGTATTGCTTTTTCACCTCGTTCTGTTACACAACCACCAGATAGTTTTCGCATTAGGGCTCACTCATGCAGTCAAGATGAAAAGTGCACATGTCCTGACATTGCTAGAATCCTTTATATAAAATACTTGGGTCTAACTATTGACAGCTCCTTGAATTGGTCAGTACACATTAATAACCTAACAAAGCGTATAAGAAAACTAATACCAATATTCCGAAAATTAAGAAACTCAGCTGACCAAGAAACACTGTTATGCGTCTACTTTGCTCTGGCTCAAGGTCTGATCCAGTATTGTATTACTGCATGGGGCGGTGTTTGGTGTTACGACGTTGCTTCCCTTAGAACGCGCACAAAGGGCCATTCTTAAAGTAATGCTTGGAAAACCGAGGAGATACAGCACAAACCTACTATATACTGAATGTCCAGTCCTATCAGTAAGGAAACTTTTCGTTAAGAACGTAGTTTTAAGAAAACACAAAACTATAGACGCTGACAGTGTACCAAAGCGCAAGAATAAGAGGATCTGTCCTTAAACGACCACCATTGCTAAACGACAATTCTATGTTTGTAGCTCTCATTTATACAATTTAGCTAATAGTGCCAATGATGTTGTGTCATTGTCGCTGTACCAATGTAAGCAAGTAATACACCAATGGCTACTACATTTAAACTACAAGGAAGCAGAAAGACTCTTATCTAAATAAACACAAATAACAGAAATACACACACACACACACACACACACACACACACACACACACACACACACACACACACACACACACACACAAACAATACATTCACTTTGTGGTATTCATTCATTACTTAGTGCTTAAGTTTTTATTAAGGATATTTGTTGTACCAGGGCGGGTGGGAGACGCTGACAGCTGTGTCACAGTTCATACTAGTACAGCTGTCAACGTTAACCTCTTAAGTGTTTTTTTTTTCTTGTGATACTTATTAACAAACATGTATACTTAGGAGGATATTTGTAACACTATATTATGCCAATAAACATTTCATTTCATTTCATTTCATTTCAGTTATACGATACGATTCTATTCCTATTTTCTTATTTGATACATGTTAAAGTTTTAATAGTTAAACAATAAACTTTAATTGCCTTTTTAGATCAAATTTATGTTTTTATCATAATCAAACAATATCTAGATAATTCTCCTCTATAATTCTACATATAATATTTGGTTTTGAAAATGAAAAATAATGCCTAACTTGTTTAAAATTATTTCAAATTGTCATCGATTCAGTTTTATGTTACCATTCTCTAAACTTAACTCACTATTTTGCATGGAGATGCAAAATAAAAGAGAAAAAAAAAGAATAAAACTGAAGAACTATTTTGTCCTTTCCCTTATCTTTTTGCGAAAATTCAATATTAATGAATTTATATGCCTTTTAAAATGTTCAATGGCAGCTATGTTTAATAGCTTTTATCAGTAATCTGTCACTTTTCATTCACTTATAAGAAAAAAACATATTACCTTTTAGTTTAATTTAAAGAGTAGTACCACCAAATCATCATCATCATTTCAGTTATAGAACGTCCACTGCTGAACATAGGCCTCCTCTAGTCCAGTGACTTCCAGATTGGCCGGTTGGAAGCAGCCACCATCCAGCGGCTTCCTGCAATCTTTACCATGTCGTCTTTCCATCTTGTGAGTGAACGTCCTACATTGCGCTCGCCGGTACGTGGTCTTAATCCCGAAACTTTTCCGCCGCATCGGTCGCCAGCACCATGTTATCCAAGTTTTGTAATGTCGCAGGGGTATAATGTGTTAGGCATAATTGTTAAATACAAGCCGTGTGGCCATGGGCTTAAAGCATTAAATGGAACACAGGTGGACGTCGCGCGCTCGCTTGTTAATATTTGATGTATTCTTAACAACTCGCTATTCCATCGAGTTAAATACACACCGCCACTAAAGATACCGATCTATGATGATGGAAAATATTCCATCACAGAAATGGCTGTGGCCAAACAAAACAAGCTTATTAGTCATTATTACCCACGTGGCCTCAACACAATTATGTTTTATTATATTTGGCGATGTACGGCTATAGCCGTGGTAACAAAAAATACATGTTTCATTGTGTATGAAATGTCCACGAATGTGATTAGTAGTCGTATTTTTGAAGCAATAGAAATGAATTTTAATTCGATCACGAAAACACGAAAACGATTTTAGTGTTGATATTTAATTGAAATCTTGTAAAAAATACCTTAGAGTGTGCGCGCACAGGTGACTTTTGTCGCCGTAACTTTTTTGTCACTCATATGAAATCTTTGGGTATCTCGAGATACCCAAGACATATCTAAGGATTTCATATGAGTGACAAAAAAGTCACAGCGACAAAAGTCATCCGTGCGCGCAGGCCCTTACTTACACTCTATTAGTAGCGTACACTTGTAGCTTAGCAGGATTCATGGCACAGAACAGGAATGACACGCTACGCTCCACTTCATGGAATGATTTTTCAAAATAGTGATTTTAGGTATTTGCATGCGAATCTTGTAATTTCGTACTCGGATAGGCATTTGCGCATGATTCAAAAATGTCTCCTAAACAACCTTGACAATCGAAAGATGTTTTTCAAAAACCGTAGTCTTACCTCTTTGCCCGTAGATTTCTTTGCAAATCTTTTTAAAACCAACTGTTTAATTAAAGGCGACCTCTTCGGTTGCAAGGGTCTTAACTTTATGGTAACTACAAACTACAAATCAGTAAGATAAGATAACAAGCCCTTATGAGTAAAATTTTACGATTTTTCAGAAGCGCCCATATTTAAAATTTACTACTTGCAATGAATAGCAGCTTATTTTACCTTTATGAAAAACCCTGGCAATTACCCAACCAAGAGATGGCGCTGCCTGTATGTTAGATTGCGGGAGTGAGTCGCGTCAGCAACATATAGATCCTCTCTCTTGTTCACATGCCCTGGAATTGTTCTTCTTTCAAGATATAATAAAACGAAGAAAAAAACAAAAGAAAAGAACAGGAAGTTAACAATATTTTTTTAGCACTGAATTTTGTAAGTCGGTTAGTTGGTATTTACCGAATTATTAAAAAAAAAAACTAATACTTAAATTTACTACTTGCTCGTTTTCCACGTACGTATTAACATTATATTATACCTAATTATTAAAAACTTCTATCTCAAAGTTGTTAGCCAATATAGGTTAATGCAGAAAATATTTCCACGTCCACTTATCTTTATAGATTTAACCCCATCTCCCTAAACTCCCCGGGGCTAGTTATTTCTGCCGTCACAGCGCTATGACATCAATTCGGTTAGCAAGGAAGCACGGAACGCTAAAGACTGCCCGTAAATAACCACAGGTGTGGTTTAATCCTGTGTTTATTTTCACAGACATAAATAAACAGAACGTAACTCTCTACTAACGCTTCTTAAGGGTCTACCGGAATGATATAAATTGTAAACAGGATGACTGACATGCGTATTTCAACAGCAATAAAGTGTTGTACTCGTGAAAGGTTAGTACCTTTACCTTTGCAACATTTACTAAAAAAATCTAACGTAAAAGTAGATACCACATTCATGAGTCATCTCTTCACGACGCATTGCCATTATTTATTATTATAATGCATAATTAGTTGTCAATAATAAGATAAGCGACAGTTGACAATAAAAAGAGGCCACAGCAGGTGATTGATTAATTACATTTGCATTTGGACCATGAACTTTTACAATCAAACGTCAATTAAGTGTGTACGGAACCGTTACTTAGGGCACAATTCGTACACTTGCACTTTTCTGGCATCTTTCTACATAAGTTCAAAGTTTCAACACTCCTCTCTGCGGGACTCTTAACATGATAGTAGATGGAAGTGCATGGAAGTATTTTATATTAAAATTTTCTTACAAATGCTTCCTTTCAATATGAACTCAACAAAAAAAACTGATGTGAAACATTGTAGAGATTAAAAGAAAAATGTGACTTTGTCTTCTGAAGTTTAGATAATACTTGATAATAATAGAACACTTTCCAAGGTTGTTCGAAATATCATTTCAGTTCGTGTGTTATTATAAGAAAAGTCAATGCTCCCGTTTGTATTTAGACATTTATCATCTGTAATTACTAGCATAAAAGTAATAAAAAATATTTGTGGTAAACTATAAATTATTTTTTAACACACATGAGCTATATAGAATGAAGGATGCTATAACGACAGGCTTTACCATATTAGAAAAGCACGCGCGCGCGCAGTCTATTTCCGTGGCAACATGGGTGGCGCGTCGGTCATAAATCAAGGCAATTTGTTCCGAGAATTTTGACCGGCAACTAGCATATCGTGAAAATAATTAAAATAACATAATGGACAGTTAACCGCTCCCTAAAGCGCTCGTTTCCCGGATGTCGACAATTTTCGGGGAACCTCAAGTCCCTGTTGATACGTTTACGGCTTTGTCATTAGTTTTCAGCAGACAAATTGCCGACGACAGTCGTTTGTTAATCGTTCCATTTGTATTCAACGTGTAAACATTATTTCAACTTTATCATGTAAATCACTGAATAATTAAATTGGAGCTTCAAAGAATATTCTGAGATGTTTTCGTGTCATTATCCGTAATATTGCTAAACTCTCCAATCTCTGCCTGTAATTAATCATGAGGCGGCACTTGCTGACAGCCCCTAAGTTGCGGCTCTACCTGTAGTCCAAAAACAATAGTAGATAAAATAAATGTGAAAAATGCTGTTCAGCGGCTTTCGAGTATAAAAGGTCCCCAAACGCTGTCGCAGTAGATTAGACGCGGACCGCGCCCAGGGCCAGCGTACTTTTGACAAATGTGTTGCTTGAATTTTCTGACGGGTTGTAAATGAATGAAGTTACGAATCACAAACTTTACATGATAACCTCACAACTGTATACGGTTGAAAAGTTACCCTTAGTTTTGCTTTCATCGGGTGCGCACACCCTTTGATGTTCCAACGCTAAATAAACAACTGACTAATGGTATTAGCAGCCATTATGTTCCTCGAAACGAGCTCTGAGATTATGCTTTCATGGTTTACAAGTATTTGACTTATGAAGTTAATATCGCGAGGGAAGTTCATAGAATTATTACTGGCTAAGCAGCTCAGCGGAGTTTATAACGGACGCTACAGCGATGTTGTTATTTACTGCATTATAATTTTAACATTCATGCATGTAAGCATGGAGAGGTTTAAAAACTTATTAAATATGAACCAAGCTTTATTAACTTATTGGCTGACGACTGACGATTAGACTGCATAACGATAAAAAATCTGTTTTGGCTGAGGGGTAACATAATTCACAGAATTGAAGTTTTGAAGGTCTTAAAACACAAAAACGTTAGGTATAATACTTAGTTACAAACATTTGTAACGATATTTGCGCAAAATAGAATAAGATTATTCACTTTTCCATTTTAGAGCAAATATTTGTATAGTAATGTCTACTTACTAGCTTCTGCCCGCAAAACTCGCTCGCTATTTCTGTTTGTGAACGTGGTAAACCAGTCCGTTCCCAGAACGGTCTATTTATAGAAATATTTTTGAAATTTCAATTTATAATACGTAGAATTTAGTGCAAGAAGTAAAGCATTCCTGTACATATTCTAATAACGAACGAATTATTTGGAACTGTATTTAAACTGCGGTTGTTTTCATTAAACGTAACTTTCAACATTGCGGTATTTTAACAGAAATAGCAAAATCAGCGTATTTCAGTAGCAAATAGTACGAACACAATATTAGGGAAAATGGCATCTCTTTCGTCGAATAGGTTTATTAGCAATTAATAGACATAATGTTATAAGCACACAAAAAGGTTTCTCTTTAAGTATTATTCCTTAGGAAACTATTCCTATAGTCGTTAACGTAATGGACTACAACCAGAGATAAATGGTTTGCGAGGGACAAAATCAACCAGCCAACAAGTGACGCTTCCACAAAGGTAGGGCTGCTATCGATTGGTTTGATCGATAGCGGACACAACTAAAAGAATTTATGAACAGGTAGGTACATACATACTGTGTTTTTGTTAAGTAAGTAATAAAATTCAAATATCAATCGCGAAATGCTAAAATGTTCTTTGTTGTAGCGCATATTCAGCATGTGAACTACTAAATATATATATATAAACCGTGACTTTTTAATTACCCGAGAAAACTAAAATTTGCGTTTATAAAAATATGTATATCAGCAAGTAACACACAAATATTATAGCGTTCATACAAAAATATCGTTTTATAGGACTTCAAATAAATCCTGTTAATGCACCAAAAACATGTAAACCATCTTCGTAGTATTTGTTTAATGAGAGAGAGAGAAACGCATGCATTCATTCATACTCGCGCGGCGCTCGCGCAGACTCCCGCGCGTCTGCTACGCCTAGTGCCAACGATTGTCAAGATCGCCAAGCATCGCGGGTTCGCATCCTGCACTAGCATTTAATAAACGTGATATCTGTTGATTTGTATGTTGTGGCCATTACGAAGTAATAAAAATAGCACTTTTCACGAGTTTTTTTTATCTGCTTATATTGTTTATTTTAATTACTTAGTTAAGGTATATTTTAAAATATGAAATCCACTAGGTATTTACAAGATTAACAAATAATACAAATACCTAAAAACCTTAAAACAAATATCAACATACCTTACACGTATTGCAGTATTTTTTCAAAATGTCCTCCTCTCTCCGAGATACAAACACGTGCTCTTTTCCGCAAGTTATTCTTCAAAGAAATAAGCACGTTTCTTTGAGCTTGAACCTCTTGAAAAGCCGCAATGATTCGGTTTCGCAAATCACCAACACTAGTAGGTTCACTCACAAACACTCGGCGCTTGATCTCGCTCCACAAATAAAAGTCCACAGGCGTAAGGTCCGGGGACCGCGGAGGCCAGGGCACGGGCCCGACGCGGCCGATCCACCGCGCTCCGAACTCGCCGTTTAGGTACGCGCGCACTGCATTGCGGTAATGGGGCGGAGCACCGTCATGTTGGAAGTACAGCGACTGGAGATACGCGAGGAGCACGTCGTCCCTTATGGTCGGCAACATCTCCTGGAGAATAGCTAAAGAGCTTGCACCCGTCAACCGCCAGGCTCCCAACATGGTTTCTTGCGAAGGTTGGCGCTCATTAGGGTACGAGTATAACTCCCTGTACAAACGTAATCCAGCCGCTACGTTCTAGCCTGACATAATGTACGCTCTCACCATGAGAGCGTATTCACTATTGGAGTACTGATAAGCCATCACGATATTCGTCACTTCACTTTAAAGTAAACACAGATGCGGAGGTCGCGTGCGCCGGTGACCTTGCGTGATACAACCTTGACCGTTTAAGATTCGCGACGGACTGAGCTGAGGTCAAAGATGGCGCGGGCGGGCGGGGGATGCGCGTGAGTCTCCGCCCGCCCGTTCATTGATGAAGGGAGTGCTGGCCAGCTTCGAGCTTAGACGCGAGTTTGTCGAATGAGAAAGAAACGTCTTTTGTCGGCAGGTTGTGTAATTTGTTTTCATTCATAGTTATTCCTTCCGTACGCCAATATTACGCGACCAAATTAGGTGGATATTGGTTCCGTTAATGTTGGAATGATAATGATTACTATTTGAATTAGCAGGACTTTTATGGTGCATATTTTTTACGGAATGTTAGGGACCTTTTAAATAAATTTCTCATAAAAATTTTTTTTTTTTTTATTCGCCAAATTCGATGTATATCGATATCTGACTGAGTATGTTAGTTAATTTTCTCGGATAATTAAAAATTCACGGTGTATATTAACAGTTCGAATAAAAACATATAAAAGTTAAATTTTAAATAAACTGTGGTAAAAATGCTTTTATGATAACGCTTACATACATCTATTCAGACGACTAAATAGTGATAGTAACTTAAGCATAAACTTTGATCAACATCTAATTTCAGTTCAGTATTTCTCCATCTAACTACTCAGACAAAACTCATAAAAGTGAATGTAAAACGGTTGACGGTCGTTTTACCCAGGCAAGCGAGGTGGCAGCCCTAATGGCAGTTTGTTAATAAGCGCATTTACTATCACACACGATGTACCTCGCTTGAGCGCTACTTGTAGACTTGTGTAGTTATTTTTTTTATTTGTTTCTTGAACAAAAAACATTTATAACTGTTGAATATATAATTAGTTTCTAAAGCACATTTTATTTGTTTATAATTCAAATGCTTCTGCTACTAGCTGCTAATAGAAATTCTACTACAGACTAGAAAGCTATTTATATCATGCAATAAATACGTGAAGTGCTTAATTCCCGGAGCTGACAGCGCGGCCAACAACGCCCAAATGCGAGTTCGCTAATAAGCGCATTTCCTATCACGCATGATATGCCTCGTCCCGGGAAGTACCACTCGTTACAGTACACTTGTACAATCCGCTGGCACAAGCGTATTCCATTCTAAACCTAACTTCATTGACTTAAGGTTAAACGAGTATAGTTGTATATAATTCTGAGAAGGGTTGTACCTGCCTAAAACTTTCATACGGTTCCTATGTTTTTATTTTAGCTCGACGTTTTCAGAGTTCCAAAACCATGCCTTCAAAAATGAAGTCGTTCCTTTTTAGGGTTCCTTAGCCAAATGGCAAAAAACGGAACCCTTATGGATTCGTCATGTCTGTCTGTCTGTCTGTCCGTATGTCACAGCAACTTTTTTCCGAAACTATAAGAACTATACTGTTGAAACTTGGTAAGTAGATGTATTCTGTGAACCGCATAAAGATTTTCATACAAAAATAGCAAAAAAAATTTTGGGTATTCCCCATACTTAGAACTAAAATTAAAAAAAAATTTTTTCATAAAACCCATCCGTGTGGGGATGTGGGGATGATCCATGTGTATCTATGGATAGGTCTTCAAAAATGATATTGAGGTTTCTAATGTATTTTTTTTTCTAAACTGAATAGTTTGCACGAGAGACACTTCCAAGTGGTAAAATGTTTGCAAATGATAAAACTAAAAAAAATATATGATGTACATTACCATGCAAACTTCCACCGAAAATTTGTTCGAACGAGATCTAGAAGGTTTTTTTTTTAATGCGTCATAAATCGTAAACCGCAATTTACCTTTCGTAATATTATGGATTTAATTTTGCAATAAAAATACCATAACTATGACTCGATTGTCGTGATGGGTGAACTTGTACTTATATAGGTATCTACAGGTTTATACGGAACCCTAGGTGCGCGAGTCCGACTCGCACTTGGCCGGTTTTCTTTAAAACTGTAAAAGTTTAACAGGCCAAAAATGTCATGGCATGGAAAGCCTCTGATAATGGGGGTAACATCCATTTCAATTCTTTTTCTGTGTCTCCATTTGCTTATATTATCACAAAAAAATGATTAGGAAAAGAAATTGCATTTTTATTTAACATTGCAATTTATTGGCTTTGTAAAAGTTTGCGTAGGTATTTTATAGATAAGTTAGAAGTAGATAGCAGAAGTGTTTTCATATGTCAAATCGAAATAAAAAACGGAGCTCGGTATTGTTATAATACGCCGGTTACGGCGGATAGAGGCAGAAATATTTCCGTTTAGGGAGCGCTAACTCCCCTGGGCCACCGATACGTCTGACGCGTAATTGAATTAGGCAGAGATGTACTCATCACTCAAGCGCAGGTGAGCGGGAAATTTCCCGTGTCGTGAACTTTACGAATAATAAAAAAGTCTGTAAAGTGCGGGCGGCGCCTGTGACGGGTGAATCGATAACCGAATATTATATTCACATACTCCTCAAGCGATTTTAGAAAGTACTTATATAACACCAACACATCTATATATAACATAACTCTACAAATAATCTGTAACTTTGCCCTTTTACATTGACTTTTTGTAGCTCTCGACTGCTCAATGAAGCATATTTCTTATCGAAACTCATGATGTAGAGCTCTTTTATTAAACTTTGATCGGCGAAAAACATATTACTTAATATATGGTACCTACCTACTAGTATTTTCTATGGATACATTTGTACATTCAATGCTTACATGGCTTCAATATTACTAGTTAATGTATTTTTTTCTATTTAATTTCTCAATCAAAACTAAGATTACAATCCAATATAGCTCAAAGTACAATAATCTAGGCACTGGTAAAGTGATTTATTATTTACAGCGACTATCTAAAGCAAATTGTATCAAGAGCTTTGTAATGTATTAGATAAACAAAATTCAAATAATGTTGGTATTGTTTGCTGTATAAACGGAATACGAGTAGAGTTTGCTACAAAAAGCCTCTGTGGTATCTCACTTAGAAAGTTCACATGTAGAGATCAAAACATCTACCACGAACTCTGTTTTATGTAAACATCGTAAATTTCCGTTTGAGACGAGCGCCCGCGTCGACCACCCGGATGACTTTTGACACTCATCCCACAATCCCACCCACACTAAACCAGCTCATATACTAAGACAACTAATCGCAGAAGATTTAGCGCCGTCACCGGTATCAAAGGGCGTTTAATGCTGTAAAAAATCAACAATTTCCACTGTTAGCGGCGCCGCATTGTTCGCGAACTCAAGCTCTCTGCTTTGATTGTTTCCTTTGCTTGGAATGTTTCGTTTCTTCTATTGTAAAGGTACATTGCCAAGTTGTACATTGCTATACCGAGAGTAACTACTGTTAGCTATAATTTATCGCTTAATAGGACTCGCTCCCGGCGATACTTGTTGCTATAAATTTCTTGTACCTTGGCAGCGTAGTTTTCTCTAACGTGGGCAATGGCGTATACTTCAGCTAAGAATAATAAAGCATCAGAACCCAAATGGTTTGCACACTTGATAAATGGGACGTGGTTAAAAATATGTTCTAAAAACCCTAATTAAATTATACATTTATATTTTATTATGTTATGTAATTTAGTCTGTAAGGTATTTATTTATATATGGGCCTTTTATTATAATGCCATCTGTAATAATTATGATGCCTGAAATAATTGATATTATTATTTATTATTATTATTGACGACCTCTGTAGCCGAAAGGCGAGCATACCGGACTTGGTGTCGCTATCTCTGAGGTCCCGGGTTCGATTCCCGGTCGGTCAATGTAAAAAAGTAACTATATTGACTCGGGTCTAAATGTTGTGTTGTCCAATATTACTATTTCCTATTGAACCATTAGGTATTTCAGAGTTATTTGATAACATAAATGTTTGTTTCAGGGTACTGGGCAGTTTTTGTCGACAGCGTTGCAGACAACTAATATGTAAAACCTACCTAAATGCGTATCTCTAAAATTTGACTATATCGTTTCAAAATAAGTACGGCAATATTCGAAGTTTCATTTCCCTCGATTATAATAGCATGAAATAGATTAGTTCTCGATTCTGTGTTGTTCGATTTAATCTGATTTATAATGCATCGAGTGAGTGGTGCTTATCGACCCTCTAATCGGGCTCCGACGGCTCGGGCAACTTATTAGATCTCAAGAGTTTTGCCGGAGACGCTCTCAACCGCATCAATTTTGTACATCGTCAACCAATTTCGTGGGAAAATTCATAACTGAACATCGTCATATTTAATTATAGGTAACGGAAAAATGTTTCCGTTTGCCTTTTGTTGATTTAGGGCTACTTTTACCACTTGCTGATAAGTTCCAGATAACCTATCTGGCACTTTTTTACAGCTATTTGTATGAGTTATCTGCCAAAACAAGTGCCACATAGGTTATCCGGAACTTTTCAGCAAGTGGTGAAAGTGGCCCTTACCATTCTAATGAAAACTGGTGGTTGACTAGACTGGGAAAAGATTTTTTATAGAAACGGGATTTGGTAAAGGCATTATTTATTTTATACTCTGAGGTCCAAAAACCTTTGTTTACAGAGAAATTTTAATACTTAATTTAATGAATGCGGTATCTAGTAGATAATTCTGAGTAGAACCTATCACATTTATTAGGCTTTACAAAGGTCATATATTATTTATCATTAGATTTAATTACGCTGTGCTTCCTACCTAAATTACCTAATACATATGTGAATAGTTTTACTTAGTATGTTAACAGAAATCAATTGAACTACCTCACATCTAATTCTATGCGTATATACAAAAATTAGACACCATTTCGTGCTCGAAAAAGTGGTTAACTGGAAACTAGAAAAATGAGATTTACATTGAATTCATCGTACGTACTTTTAGCGAGTTTTTACATCAAGCGCAAAGATGGCCTTATTTATCTGTTTTGTCATTTTGAGCCAAAAAAATTTATGTACTGAATCTTGTATACTTAGTATAATTTTTTCCCTTTGAACTGGAGACGTATTTTTATAGCATTAGAAATGAATCTCAAATTCGAATACGAAAACAATTCGTGTATGAAATTCATTTCTATTGCTCACAATTTTACGCATTTTTTAATCACTCGAAATAGGTGTTACTATTAAATTGAAATCTTGTAACTATTTTTATTTCACGCAGAAAGAATTATAAACCATTTAGCAAAAACTCAACGAACGTAAATAAAAAGTTATTATGTCAAATTTCTGTCAAACATACGTTTACTTGTCAATGTAATTCTTCCGTACTTTCTACTAGTAGATAACAAAAACGAGTGGTCGTTGTAGAATTCACGGAATGAATTTTCAAAAATAGTGATTTTAGAAATTCGCATGCGAATCTTGCGATTTCGTATTCGGATTGGAATTCGCATGTTTCAAAAATACGTCTACCTACAATACATTTAACGTAGCAATAGGATTCATTACTAATGAGTCGAGACGGTTGTTTTACATTTGTATCTCAACTAGCAAGCAGTAAAATTAAATTTCTAAACAAAAAAACACGTCAAAATCTTTAAAATTATACCTTTTCCTGCAATATATCCAGGTAAAACTACCAAATGACTATATAATGGAATCCTGACATTCTGATGCACCAGTACAATAGAATGGAGAAATGCTTACCTCCTAACAAAGTGGACTGTCATTTTTGGCCAAAAAATGTATTGCATTTAATCTTATTATTCTTAGTTTTTTGCCTTTAAACTGCTGGTGTTGTATGAAAAGTAAATCTGCCTACCTACATACAACACATTTGACGTAGTAGTTTCATTACTAATGAGACGGTTATTTTACATTTAAACCGATAAATAATAAGCAAAATAGCAAGCGATAAAGTGAAATAAAAAGAGCACGTCAAAATCCTTTAAATATCCATTTATAAATTTTCCGGAAATATATTCAGGTAAAAAAGCTAAACTATAAACAGACTCCTAACATTCTGTATTACCAGTCCAATAGAACGGATAAATGCTAACCTCTTAACAAAGTGGTCAATTTGCACCTATATATTTGTTTTGCGGACGATTACCTACCTACCTACGCCAATTGGTCGTTTTGCATATTGTACAGAGGATTATTTTATGTATAGCGGATAATTATTTGCGATTAGGATGTTTTGTACAATGTTAATCCAATTGGGTTGCTTGGATTAGACAAAATTGCTGTAAAACTTTATAATTACTTACGTTGAGATATTATTATGCTAATTTATGGTAGGGTGGATGCCCTTAATACCAGCCACGCCCCTAATTGCAGCCTTTTGCTTTTTTCTTTAATAATAAGGTTTCTTTTGGTATTAAAGATAATTGTGCCAGTTAAAAAAATCTTTACATTAAGTCGAAACTACATTCCGAAATTGACAACTCTGGCAACATCAATAGCGCATCGAAACATGAAATGTGTGGACGTCTGCCATTTTCTAATTTTAGTGCTACATTTTGATCCCACAAAAAGAAGGAATGTTTTGCATATGTATGTCTATAAGGTTAATGATTTTGATTATTTTGATTATAGATGTTGTAATTAATGTGTTTTTAATATAATTTACAAGATTTTTCTATTCTGTCATTAAGAATTGATGGGTTGTAATAAGAAACTCGAAATGTACTGAGTACCAAATGTCAGCCTGGTAGGCTGGTATTAGATTTGGTAATGTACTTAATGCCAGCCTCGTGGTATAACACAGGGATGCCACAAACTCGAGCAAAGTACAAGGATCATATTTAAGTTCGAAAATTCATTTATTGATCTAGCACTTTATTTTTGCATTTTACTTAACCATTACATGATTTTTCCAAATAAATTAGTAGTACTTAGTTTTGATTTAATAAATATGTTATTATTTATACTTTTGAAAAATTCTAGTAAGATTATGTGACTCATTTAGATTAATATTGCTTTTCAACAGCTGTCAAGTGTGTCTACTTTAATTCGTAAGAAAAAACTGAATCATAATATATAAGGTCATATTTTAGTAAGTGCAAATATTTACAAGATAAGTTCAAAAAATTTACTAAATAATTTCTAAGCAAAAATTATAATTTTTTATACGCTAGTTTTCAAGGAAAACACCAAAATAGATTTTGTTAAAAAAGTTAAATAAAACATCCCGTGTATCGCAGAGAATTCTCGCTTCCGAACTTTCAGTCCAGCCGCGTCGCGCGGCGCGAAGCTCGCACATTGCCAGCACGCCACTACCGTGCTGCGCCCTGCCTCCGCCGCCCCCACCGCCTCTGAGGCCGGCGCAGGAGCGGTTCATCAGTTCGCTAAAAACATTTCATCGTGCTGTGCGCGTGAGCGCGTTGTACTTGTATGGCGCGGGCGTCACGTCCAACACTTAATTTGATAGGTGGAAATAAGAATCTGTAAAAATGTCTAAATAAATGCGTGATATCGATTAGTTTAGACTTAGCTATGTTTACATTTTGTTTGTTGTGCAAAGCCTGAAAAAGTATGCTAGAAATTCATAATTCGTTGCGTACAGTCGAAGTGTTCAAATAAAACAAAGATACATTATCGATGAGTTTTACTTATTCACAATTACCTACTACTCACATGCAATATTAGGGTGCATTTCCACTGAAACGAATCGAAGCAGTATTTATTACCTTACCCATGATCGATATTTTTGTTTTGCTTACTGCATTACATAGATGTCTGTCTGATTTCTTTGGTCAGTAGAAACATTGTAAATGAATTTTAATTGTTAATTTCTAGCTTTTTAACACATTCGCTCCGATTCGTTGGAAATGTCTCACGCTAATTAATTATTTAAAAATACGCAAAATTAGCGCAAAGGTAAATTTCGTTTAATACAGGTGGAGTAATAATATTATGTAGCTCATTGTCACTACTTATATATGGTGTAGATAGCTTTAGGTAAGGTAACGTAGCTTGTGGTGTAGCGTCAATCCTAATGTGTAGCGTTGAGCCACTGATTTGCGAGATGCGCAGCCGCCAAATTTGACACAACTTATGAATGAATTGAAGAAGGAGTGTGGATAAAGTGAAATGAAAGAGATAGGCGATGAGGGGAAGCCGTGTTTAGTACTATTTTTGAATGAAAAGTAAGGTCATGTCAGGTTATTCTCGTACTCAGGGTGTTCTTCAAAATATCTTTTTTTTTTGATAGGAAAAGTTTTAAAAAAACTAGCCTGAATATTTTAATAAAATGCTAGGTCCATATTTCTTTAATATAACTAGATTATCTGTTAAAATATTTGCACTTACTAAAATGTGACCTTTATTAATACATAATATCGATGTTGCGTTTAAAGAAATAGAAGATGCAAAATTAAAAATTAGGGAAGCTACGTAAAATTATAATATTCCTTGGACTACACTCTAGGACCGTAATGATACGTATGTTACGTACGTGTATATTACGTTTGTCTGAAGATTTTATTCAATTAAGATAAATCAATAAATATTGGACAACATTAAATACATTGCTCTAATCCTATGGTAAGTAGCTTAAGCACTTGTGTTACAGAAATCAGAAACAACGACAGTACCACAACACTCAGACCCGAGACAATATAGAAAAGTTATTTTCCTACATTGACCAACCGCGGAAATCGAACCCAGAACCTCAGAGATAGCGACACCAAGTCCGGTATGCTCGCCTCTCGGCTACGGAGGTCATTTAAGATGTTTTAATAATTTTCGGTAGGTGATGTACACAACACTAGAACTGGCAGGCATGACCCTATACAAGGCTGCTTTTAGGTACACAAAAGGACGGCATTAGGTACAGGGTGGCTGCAATTGAAGCCAATAGGCATATATCCATTTGTATTTTTTTTGTCTTGACTTTATATTATTTGTATTGTATTACATTACAATCTTAATAAAATGACCTGTTAATAATAAATAACATTAATTAGGATTAAAGTATGGATAAAATTATACGATTTTTGAAGTTAATAAAAGGAGGCTACAATTAGGGTCAGTCACCCTACCTGGAGAAAGGTCTCCAAACACGTACAATTTTGAATTGCTCGTCTAGAACTCCCAGTAAAGAAGTAATATTAAAAAGTCCCTACCTCGCTGTTGTTACAATAATTAAGTTTATTTGTAAGTCAAAGGAACGTCCCTTTCGGTCAATAGTTCTAACCACTGATTGCGTAAAATTATTTCAGTCTAAAATAACACAGTTTAATTACTCTCCATTTGATTCTCTAAAATAATGCTAATTTGGTAAAAAAACATACTTACTTTGTTGGCTCCGCGACCCGAAGTGGATCTTGGCTACCGACATCGAAGCTCGACACTTGTCCTTAGCCCGAGCCAGTTCCGTCCAGTTGGGCACTTCAAGTTCTCTTAGGTCTTAAAAAAACATACGTCCTTTGAAATTAAATAAGACTACCTACTAAAAAACTACTGTTCCACTTATGTTTACGTTCTTAAATCTAAATGTGGTCTGGATGTGCTAGTAGACGGCCCTGGCAAAGTCATTGTGGGTTACTTCGTAACACAAAAATGTTAATTCCTTACTTGAAGACCATGATACTAGGTGTGTTGTCTAGCGCATGTGTTTATTATTTTAAATAAAGAAAAAAGTGTTTTTTTTTATTTGTGGAAATTCGCAATGTTACATACTACAATTTTACAAGCCTATTTTATTATTATTTACAAGAGCAAGGTAAAGCTTACCACACAAAATATATATAGCAAAAACTAACTAAACCCTAATTAAAATAAAATATTAACAAATAAATAAATAAAAAGTACCTAAGCTGTTTACATAAAATCCGATATTGTAGTAACATAATCCATAAATAAAATATCTGATTGAACTCGCTGTCTTGGGGAAAGGTGTCTAAAAGGCTAGCCCCATTGACACACTGAATAGATAGCTAATGCGTTGGCCCAAGTAAATATTGATTTATCATCTATCAGAATAGGTACAAGCTAGGCGATTACTTCAATAAAACTAGAATAAATAAAATCAACTTATCAGTCTAGTCCACAAAACCGCTTGTAATTATGATTCGGTAGGTTTGGTACATTCATTATCTGCAGTTGTCTTCGCCAGAGGCTGATGCGGCCCCAGCACACTATACATCACCCTGTACACACAAGACGCGGCCACTATTAAGTCATTAATTAAACAGCACCGACAGACAACCAGTGCTCATGACGCTCATCTCGCCCTTACCCACTGCATGATAAAGTTGAAACTGGTATAATTTACAATGGGACCAAGTTAATGGGGTTACATTAGAAGGGGAGGCGGCCGACGGCCTCGCAAACAAATAAAGCTACTCGTTAAATAAATCGCCACAGTCAAACATCGCCAGGACCTTTCCGCACCTCTACACTCTTGAATAAATAAACATAATAATGTGTTTAGCGCAATGGTATCCATTTGGCAGTAATGACGCCAATTTTAATTTAAAATGTCCTGCCACTTAAACTTAATCAAACGTGATACCTATTACTCTTCATCTCTGTGAAAATTGTGAAAATGTACCTACTTAGGATAATACTTCCTCTCAAAGCACTTGCGAACCCCTCACTTAGTTAATATCAAGTGTCACGGTATATAGAACTTGAGGGCTTAAGGGGTTTAAAACTTTAAGCCCATAGTCAGTATGGTAATCGCATATGACGGAAGACTACATCTATTAAGTATGAGTGAGTAATAGTGTACATCCACAATTAGATTAAGTCAAGGCATCTATTAAACTAGAATAATTCTATTAAATTAAATCAAGTCAATATAACTAGTAATTTTAGCTAACTGTGTACGGGTATTACGATCATATACAGGGTGGTCCAGGCCAGATGGATATAATTTTTTTTTTAGGTAGTCGGCTTAGGGACCTATATGTACCCGCCAGGAAAAAAATCGCTTGTCAGCCGCTTACAAGATGATTTTTTTTATTTTAGAAATATCACCACTTTTAATGTTTTAATAATTTTTTACTTACTTTTAAAATGAAAAATTCTATTTTATTTTTATTTTAGATGCATACTTAGACATTGCACTCTCTCAGAAAAAAAAAATCTGACTGATCTGCAAATTTGAAGTGCATTTAATTTCATATCAATGCAAAAATAATTACTTTCCTTGAAATCGACAGATTTTTCGCAAGCACTCATGTTTTTTTTAAACTGTAGCAACTCATGCTCTCTCAATTGCCAAAAAAAAATCTCATGTTAACAAACCAGAAAAAAGTTCCGATTTTTGTAAAATCTAACTAGATTCTACAAAAAAAAAACTTTTTTTTTTTAATTCAAAACTACAGTAAATGTTCAAAATATCCGCATCCGTGATAGGTGATCTGCAGGTGATATTTCTAAAATTAAAAAAAAATCTTATCTTGTAAGCGGCTAACAAGCGATTTTTTCCTGGCGGGTACAAATAGGTCCCTAAGCCGACTACCTAAAAAATTTTTTATCATCTGGCCTGGACCACCTGGCCTGTATATATGTAGTTAAAATCCCTTCATATTCCGACAGATATTGTTTTTTTTAACAAATCTATGAAACGTGTGATATAAAACCAAGACTACAATAATTTGGACCTTCAATAATTATTTAACATCTTTGCCCTTCTTTGCCAACGTTATTACTTTTTCGATAATAGAAAAATTTTTTTAATTGAAAAAAGGAAGTAATACAAGGTTGTTTAGATATAAAAATAGAACCTATAGGAATCTTTTGTTGTTTATAAATCCAAAATAACCACTATCTGCAATTGTCTATACCACTTCGGTAAAGTAGTATTACTTATCACATGATTAGATAAAGTAGAAAACCAAAAAGCAGATGGATTAATTAACTTCGAATAAGATAATCTTGTTAATGTTTTTTTTTTGTTTAATAATAAGACAAAATCATGCCGTCCGCAGTCCCCAAAAACTATTATAACGTAAAAATGGGTATTATTAACGCGATCATGTTTTTATCTCCATAGATTTTTAAGTTAAATAAACATGCAAAGTTCACTAAATTGGACGGCAACTAGTCGGATCGGATGACAATAATGTATGATTTGACGTTTGACCCGGCAGCCCCCGTAAACAAGTTTTGAAACTATGAAATATTTGCACAAACCTACCTTTAAAATAGCGAATTATTTATAAGCTTGTTATTCAGCCCTTTGCTTAAAGGTAAACATAATTTCTTTTGGCCTCTTGTATAATAAAAATCAATAGCATCCCAAAGCGATTGCTTAACTGACCGTATACACCGCGCCCTCCATTTCTTTCATCGGCTTTCCTTTGTATTATTATTTAGAAGATCCGCAAATAGATTCTCTAACATAAAACAAAATCAATAAAATCGTTCAAAGAATCACTTCTTGTACCTACTTAATACATTATTTATTGCAACGTTATCAGACTATAATATTTTAAAAGTTCCGTACCATAAAACGAAATAAATATGGGCCAGCCAACACACCTCGTCATGCTCCCAAAAAATGGCATTAACATCCCTGTGTTACAAGGTACCTACGAGAAAACTAATCGTACCAAACTTTTTCGTTTTCTAAATTAACACATACCGCGAATTACAGATGCTACCTATACGCAAATAGGGTCGATAAATAACAATTTATTTTTAATATTTGTTTATTTTTCTAGCACATCCTATATGTATAGTAAGTGTAGAAGGTTAAGGCGAGTATAGTCGTCAAATGTAAACTAGTATGTAGTATCAACTACTACCCAGTTTGTAAATAAAATATTAATTAAAATATGCTAAGAATTGTTAAAACCTACACAAGTAACATTCTGAGCTTAGCATTTGTTTCTAGTACTTATACTTCTGTGGAAAAAAAATTGAATGCATTGAAAAAACCAACAAAAAAGATACTAATTCTCTTTCTTCTTTTTAAGCGCTTGATCGATTTAATTCGTTTATAAGTCGATTGGTAGGCCAACATAATAGCTACAAACTGCGCATAGGATTTTTTTATCGGTTCGATTATATATAAATATATATTATATTGCGTCCGTGCAAAAAGTTTTATTTTCCTCAATTTTCGCTACCAAAAGACGTAGTGACTGTCGTAATAGCCACGTTTTATTGCGCGCTGTTTTAAACCGTATTTTAATAAGTTTTCGTGCGATATTCGTACTAACATTCGTCGAGTCGCTAATTTAGTGGCACTACTCGAATTACTCATTATACATCCACAGTTTCACGGGCACCTCAGTGGTTACTCGCTCGAACTTAAGGCGAGTGGTTCACTAGTTTAGCAAGAGTGTTTTCCTTGAGCTCGTCGTTGCGGCTACGTTATCTTACCTTAAGATATTGTTGATGACTTTTACTAAGTTTAAGCCCGTAACTTACATTGTTTTGTAGTAGAACGTAGATGGAATAATTTATTAAATTTAATTTTAATGTTAAGCTTAACAGTTACGTAGATATAACATCTCCCTGCCTTCGCCGCACTGCAAAGGAATCGCCTTCGTGCTTTGCTTCTGTACTTAAACCGTTGGCGGCGTAGTAGCGTTTTTGTATAAACACAACAGCACCCCGATTTACCGATAGTCAATATGGAACCACTGGAGAGACTGTGGCAAATTATAATTCTCGGTGTACATAGGTACTCATACAAATGTGTAACACAAAAGAACCACAATCCAAATTAACCAATTAGAGACAAAACGTTATTTGATACGTAAATAATACTTCCTTGTACTGACTTTCTTAAGATGTACTTAGGTACATCTATCTGTTTACCTTAAAATGCATCTACATCTTAAAATAATGTATTATTATATGAAATTACTAGATTTGTAATGGTCTTCTTCCATTACAAATCTAATAACGTCGATATAACAATACATTATTTTGACTAATTTACGAAATTTACAGTGATTTATTTGTGTTTATGTTCTAGTGATTGTATGTCGAAAACAATTTCATTCTAATCAAAATGTATTTTGAGAACGAATTCCGTAATTCTTTTCGAATTGCATTTGCAAATTCAATTGTAAGACTCAGCATTTTTCACATTACTGGGAAAAATCTACGAAACGGCGTACTCACTTGGTATTGAAATTCAGAATTGAGGTACAATCACATAGTTCATTTAGTTAATCAAAATTAGGTTTAGTCGATAATTTATGAAATTTTCAACTTATTGGCTGTCGAGAGGTCGTATGAGACCGCGTAACAGTAAAATGTATACATAACATGTATTTTTTTGCGTTAAAAAAATATTAGTAGGTAATTTATTTATTTCAACATTCTAGCCTTACCTACCTTCATGAAACAGTTTTAAAAAGTTAAGAGGGGGAGAGCCGGTAAAGGGTAAAAAAATATTAAAAGAAAAATATATAACATGTTTATAAAATAAACGTCAAAAAAAAGTAATATTAATAACCCTTTATTGTGGCTATGATGAGTAGCGACACCACAGGGCTGAGTCCGTAACAACTGATTGTTATTCCGCGTGCTCCCGTGAGTCAGTCAAGTTTAAGATCCTCGTCTTCGACTTGCCGAAGTGGAAACCAAGGGAGGTCTGCAGGGCTTTCACCTCTGGTTTGCCTTAACCGTGAAGTGCAGTCGTTAGAGCATGATAGAATGGTTCGTAAGTGGCGAGTGGACACAATAATGATGCTGAACCCTCAGGAAGCAAGTAATAGTTGCTTAAAGTCTAAATCCACACTCTTATCCGCCAACAACTTTTTTATTAGCTGCAATAGTTCCTGTACATAGGCTGGGTATAATCTCTGATTACATTCCCATGATGTAGTCAGAAATTGAAATCAGAGTTTGGCCCGTGAACTCCTACAGCGTAGGTACTAATATAATATATAGTGAATTTACAAGCAAACTTACTCCTAGTAGATTTTATTATATATATTTTTTTTTAATCAAACGTTTAGTATATTGAATGTTAATATTGTTACCAAATGATAAATTTGCCGTAAGCTCATAAAACAGTGTTACTTCAACCATGTTTAATTTTTTGTGTATAATATCTAAATTTTCATTGGTTTTGGAGTCGATAAAGCCGCTCAATTACAACAACTTTTGATAAGGGACCTCCATCAAAATATAAAAAGACTTTACCATACAAAATAATCAAACAGCTGTTACGATTTGTATGGGGATTTAAGATTTCAACCACGGTCAAATAAAAAAAATATGCAGAAGAATCGGGCTTTTTCAGCTTTAAAATAAATAAAATATCACCGTGTAAAATTTGACATAAAATCAAGAAGCCTTAGATACTGTTTGGCGTTCATGATTAGGCCCCAGAATTGAAGTAAGAGCAACACGTTCACTGTATACCTACTAATGGAATTAATGTCCATTTTCCCACAGGAATTAACATAACGAGACAACAAGTTAGGCGAAAGTTGCCCTATCCCCGAATCCCAGAAGAAACAGACTCGAATATAATGAGCGAATACACCAACTTCGCCAGTTTGACGAAAACTAATATAGGCCGAGAGAATAGCGCACTGATACATGGTAATATTTTTTCGTCTTTATTATTCTGTTTTGTAATATGCGATATTTATACAGAAAACCCAGACAACATAAATAATTGAAGCTCTACGATAACATTAGCTTCAGTATGTTGCGGCCATTTCAAGGCTTGAAACACTTTTTTCAGACATCAATTTATATTAAATTATGGATAAAATAAAAAGAATAGGCTTATCTATAAATTTTTCCTTCTGTCCCGTTTGACTAGATGTGGCAAGGAGAAGCGATTGCTGGACCTTCGTAACTCTTGGGGGAACCAGATCATTTTGGACCATGGGTAACACACTGCAGCTACAGCGCTCTCTGAATGTTCAGATTTCCTCGCGAAGTTATCCCTCACGTGTGCATTACCGCAGCAAAATGTTGTGCTTTAGGGATAAGAGTATATATATAATAAGAGTATAAAAGATAATTAGTGTATCATTAGGAGAAATTTGTTTAGATATAGCAAAATTTGTGTGCATTGTGGTTTCAACTTAATTCGGGAAAAACTGATTTTGCTGCGGTAACGATAGAAAAATTACCCAGGCAAAATTTTGTTAATAATATTGGAACCAAATACATGAATATGTAGCTTTTGTTGCACTGTAAATGTTTATGAATTGAAAAATTTGTGTGTGTTATGGTTCTTGAGTTATTCAAGATTTTGCTGGGGTAACGTTTCGTGATTTCCCAGAACTCAGAAACGACTCAGTCCAGAAGTTTGAAAAAAATACCAATAATAGACGGCAATTCGTTTATATTGGTGTGAACATTCGTTTTTTATTTGTTACACGGACACCACTGTAATTAAATGGTTTCGAAATCAGAAAAATCGGCTTACAAGTAAACCAGTTTACTTCTAACCAAATAAAAAGCTGTCACGTATACCCCTGGTACACCCTCACAACCTCAGTAAATTTATATTTATGCTACTTTGCGCGTTAAGAGGATAAAATTAAATTTGCTATATCTAAACAAATTTCTCCTCATGATACACTAATTATCTAAGAGTATAAAAATACTCTTATCTCCCTAAAGCACAACATTTCGCGGCTGCGGTAATGCACACATCCCTCACCACCAAGCAAGTGGTATAGTCAGTAATCAGTGATTATCAATTCATTTCCACACCATAATGTTACAAGAGATGGAATATAAGGCTTAAAGCTAGATCATTTATGGACCCTGTTAGGCACAGCAAACAATTTAGGTTTAAGGCGAGGACACAGTTATTCTAATAAGGGTGTAATACGCAAAATACAAAATCCGTACATATAATATTAATTTAAGTAAACATAACGAATTGAAATTAATTGTTTCTTTTCATTCCCAAATAAGCATTTTAATAAATGAATCAAACTGGTAATTAGGACAGATACTGCGCCTAATGACATGTTTGCCCCATGCGCCATTAGGGGAAAGGGAAACTAAAAGCATTTCTCTAATGACCGTATTTAACTAAATGTAGACATTTAAGCAAACGCCGGATTTTTTTAAACGGCCGTGACGTGACTACGATACTACCGGGTCGGGCTGAGCCGACTATTTGCCTTACTTTAACCATAACTTCTGTATCAATTTTTTATGCATTCATGGCACTTATTTTAAATTGACTGTACAAATGGCGGCAGGTCAACCTACCGAAAAATGTAAGGTCATTGAACCGATTTTCAACTTTAAGTCGTTTATGTAGAGATCAATATCAATTGCGAAAATTTTACGTTATGTGGTAGGTTGACAAGCTGTTGTCTGTACAAAGAAGACAATAAAAGTCAAATTAAGTTTTATGTAAAAAACACCTTGAAACACTAAACATTCTTTAAACATAGAAAGTATGCTAATGATAAACCAATTGTTAACTTTTTATTATCTTTTTCTAAGTTGAATTACTTTTTATTGCAAAAGTTTAGGAAAGTAAGTACCCGTAATACTTACTCGAGAAGTGTATATGTAACAAACCTTAAATGTTTTCCACCATACGCAAAACAAACGAATCAACAATAAAACAATAAAAGCTTTTGTTTTCCTAAATAAAACCCATCCCCTTCTCATTGTCAGTTATTTCAGGAATGTAAATGTATCGCCTCAATGGTTCGAGAACGTGATTGAATAAAAATATCACAATCAACACATAGACGATTTATATTCGTTTAAGGGCCTATTTTTCAACAGCCAGATAAGTTTTAGGGCCGATTTTTCAATAGTCAGATAACTTTTATTTGAAGAATAAGTCTGACATTTGACATTTTCGTTTAGACATTGTGTCAAAACATCGATTATATTCGACGAATAAAGTTATCTGGCGATTGAAAAATCGGCCCTAAATCAAACATTGTTTATACTCGGCTAACCAAGCTTTAGTTTTAAATACCACTAAGTAATAAATAAATAATAATGTGGTAGCGGCGTGTGCCTGACAGCCAATATTGGGTTTCATTTGTTAGGTATTGTCAACTTTTCAGCTTGACAAACAATGAGGCGTGGGTGAGAAATATTACTCTTTGCACCTACAATATACTACGTCTCGTAGTTTATTTAGGGATCACTATCTTTTGCAAGGCACAAAGATATTAGCCCGTCAAGTTCTTTTGCGATACTTTAAATGCTTATGCAGAGGCTTGGTGGAACAACATACGTTAGGTGCCTAATATCAAGGTATAAGGTACTTAATACCTAAGAAGGAAAGTAATTTTTCTTGACAATGACACATTGCAAGGCTATATATTAGTTTTTTAAGCAAGTTTTAAACAGGATGACATTGATTTCATTCTATTGCATTTTGTTCTAATGTATTTAGACTAAGCTTCTAAGCGTTATGGGGGGTCTGTTAGTTCGATGTTTGTAATTAAATATAAATAAATTAACTGAAACTGAACCCACTGCTACCGCTGATCTCCACCTCGACCCGTCAGCGTCTGTCGCACCAAGTGAGTATCATCGAACTTGACGTTGACAGGCTATTTAATAATAGTACATTGTTACCCTAAGGGTGAAAGTAACTTATGTAGACCCGAGATGGGATTTGGCCAATAGTTCGAGGAACTAAATAAGTCTTTAACTTTTATTTATTTAGACTTTAATGCACAGATTAAAAATCATACAAAAGGTGGACTTAATGCCATGAGGCATTCTCTACCAGTCGACCATTAGGTTAAACAGAGACGTTTTGTTGGCGACGTTTTAATGAATTAGCTAAAGAAAAAATTTGTCAATTTTAACAAAACCGTACCAAAGAGTATACAATCACTACGTTCTACAACTCGAGAAAACAAATGAAGATCGGATTGCTGCCCTCCCGCCTTTTTTATTTTCTGAGGCGGGTCAGCTTTTCAGGCATTACTTTTCATTTTCATCATTGAAAAAATGGTAAATTTTTTAAAGAAATAGTTAAAAGCAAACTTATAATAAGGTCATTAAAAAAAATCTAATACTCAACTTTATGTTACTTAATTCAATTTTACATCGCGCTATTATTGAGTGGCTGTATAGAAAGTTGCAACATGGTTCAATAGAAATGTAAAATTAGAACTAGTTTTTTTAATTTTTTTAATAGAGAGAATCGTTTTCAACTGACAGCTGTCATTCTTGCTAGGCCCTAGGGCTGAAAAGTATTACTTTTAACCTAAAACGTAGTATTACTTGTTCAGTTTTTCAACCCGCTACTCAGGCAACTTAAGACTTACTTTCCGAGTATGAGTTATGAATATTTTTTTATAAAACAAGTAAAATTGAAATGATTTTGCACAAAGTGTACTCCCGACCTGACCCACCGTCCCGCTCACGCCTTCTGTTTGTGTTGCGCTAATGTTTGCAAAAGACCGTAATCCTAATGCGCGTTGCACGTGCACTAAAATAAGTCTTTCAAATAAAATATATCGCTTGAGATTAAGAATACTATTTACACCTTTACATACAAAATTTAGAATCCAAATACAAAATAGAAAAGTAATTTTAGTATAGATATACTTGTATAGGTAAAGAAGATCTCTTATACAAGCTGACATTGGAACCTGGAAGTAAGGATTAAAATTGCCTAAAAGTCATATTAAAGAATATTATTACTTTAGCTTCGATAATTTTTTAAGGGTTTCAGTACTAAGTCTTATCAAAAATTAAACCGAAATTCGTGAGTTAAAAAGTTTTAGAAATCACCCCTTTGCCCAACATTAAATTTATTCGCAGTATTAATACCTACAAAGGTATCATATTTTTAAAATAAATATTAAATATCGATACAATATCTGCGGGCGTAACGATGATTATAATTACAATATGAATAAGTTATGAACAATTGTTATTACGAGTAACTTTACTCGAACGCAGCATCTTAATTTTATGTTAGGTATTCTAAATAACAGCTGGTTTCCACAAAATACGAGTCCATTTCGAGTAATCCATTATAAATAATATTGGTAGCGAACGAACGCAAACACGTCTGCGCCGCACCCGCAAGATAGAACTTGTAGTGAGAGCAATCTATCGATAGTGCAGCGGTCCGTACGACTTAAAAATCAGTTTAATTGTCAATAACATATAATATAAGTAGTATACTAATAAATGTACAGCTCATATACCTAACAATTACTTAATAATGAAACAATACCCTACCCTCAATTTACATTTGTACCCTCTCCAGGCTATCTTTTTCTTCGTTTATGTTTAAGTTTATATTTTAAGTCTTAGGGCGTTTTATTGTCATGCGGATTTGTCAACGCACGCGGGGCTCACGCAAATCAAACTTTAGTTTCTTGCGAATTACTATTTAGTAAGGAGGTGTTCATTAGTAATTTAATGAACAAGTGATTATTCATTATTGTGCCAGTGTAAACTATTCTGTTGCGCTGAGTTTACACTGGGCGCATGGCGTACTCAGGAGCGCTCACGCATGCGGAAGCCCCACATACGTATTTCACGGATCACAATAAACACTTAAGAGAAATATTGGTGATACGCATTAAAAATAATAAAAACCAATAAAACTAACTTATTTCTGCAAATAGTAGGCCTATTTAATTAGGCTCTTATATGTCCCAATTTTTATACCCTTCAATGCGGGCCAATCCCGCGTTTGTGGACAAATCTGCATAGTACTAAAAACGCCTTTACTCTGGCATTTAGTCCACGCTATCGATAAAATATAGTAACATCGCTATTATAAAGTGTCAGGCGCAAAATCAAATTACATTTTGTTGTTATCCATCATATTTTCGACGTGTCTTCATAAATCACGTGTCCGAGCGAGGATTGCTTCAATACAGTGAATTTATGTCTCTCGTCACCCATTAATTTGGGCAACAAAATTCTGACGGGTCATTCCGATTAATATGGAAAATTTACACTCGTAGTTAAGTACTTACTACACTTGTAAATTAGTAAAGGGACATATTATATCCCTTTTTTTTCCACTTTTTATTTATGGTCAAAGGTCACCCCTGGACTCTTCCATCGGTCTCTATCTGTTGCCAATATCTATCGTCACACTATCTTTTCCTGGGTCTATCTCTTCGGCGACAGCCGTCTGTAGGTACCCATCGAGTGACTGTAAGTAGTCTGCAAGAAAATACTATAAATGCAATGTAGGATAAGTATAGCTTGAGGCAATCTAATAATTATTAAATACTAACATTTGTATAATTCTTTTGAAACTACCCATAGCTTTTAGGTGTCCATTGTTACCTACTATAATTCATGAAATTATATCTTATGAATAAATAAATAATATTAAAGAGATACCTACTTACAACTTTTTATATCTTAATGACTAAAGTATCTCAGGTTCAGGTATCGATCTAAATAGGTTTTATAGATTAGCTTATAAAACAAAGAAATCGCCTCATTAGTACGAAAGTAGTCTTTCGGTCGTATTACGGAATAATACAACATATTAATTACGCCTCCAATATCTCAATATTATGTTGTGTTAGTAGCAAAAGCTAGCTAATATAATAACAAAGCCACAATATGTTATTAATTTGTCAGTTCCATAAATCGTGAACAATAATTTAACTCAGTGGCGCCATCAGTTTGTATTTACTTCCCGTATATTATGATCATGTGAGAGATAGCAAATAGTTATGACACAATATTCTGTGTAGTGTGCCTTCTCAGAATTTATTAGAGAATCAAATTACTCAATAATACCCTACTTTAACCTCTATGTTACAATATTTCCCATTAGTAAATTAGTCCCATAAAAAAACTACAATTGAGATGTAACCCCATCTCAAATCCAAACATAAACTAATACAAGGATTCAATTGTACTAATATTTACACGTTACCGAAGTAAATGACTTCAGTGAAGGCAATAAAAAGGAAACTGTACCGTTCAGACAAAGGGAATTTTCCGTTGCGACCGGTTATCACGCCCGGATTTTCGTTATGAAACCTTTCATAAGTATGTAAATTGAAAATTTCAGTGTCGCTCGGAAACAAAGAGAAACTCCTTTAAAAAACACAATCTAACGCCGTGACGTGGGGAACAAAATTCAGAGTCTTAACTTTTAATGAGACGTCGCGGCGTAATGCTGTGCACATAATAACGCGATATATCAACGAGACACAGGTGACTGTCACGCTACATTGGCTCTTTTATTTCATGGCCGCCATTCGAAATCTCATCGCACTCTGTAATATAGACGCAGTCATTTTTATTTTACGATTTTGTAATGCCGCCCGAGCGAGAAACGCTCGAACACGCGCCGCTCTTTGTCAGGTGGTATTTTATCACGTATCCATTACGGTATTTACGTATTCCGGTAAGTAGACGTTATCCAATATTAAATGCGATGAAATATCAAATATCAGAGCCTCTCACGTGGTTCATTACTCCTCGCTCCTCTATAGGATGTTACATTCCCATGACATGTAAAGGAAGGAAATTGCCAAAGAAAAATATTGTCGTCCCTTTAACAGTAATGGTAAATGGATAAGTAGTTAATTGTACATACCATTATTTATTCTGTTACGAAATGCACGTTTTATTTTTAGGGCTCTGTACCTCAAAAGGAAAAAACAAAATCCAATAGTCATCTAGCTTCATTGTTCCTTAGTCCGTTTGTCCACTTTTCATGTAGTACCTACCCTGAAATATATTTTGTATATTTTAGTTTGTAACTAACTTGACGTTATATATATCTAAAATCATGCAGAATTTCAGCTTTATACTTGAATTTCCATTTAAAAATTTTTGTGATTAATACAGGAGCGGAAATTGTATTAGTGTAAAAATCTGAAAGGTTTAATATGATATGATACTAAACAAAATTTTATTAAAAAAAATAAAACCGACTTCAAAACACTAAAATGCTAAAAATAATCCTAACACTTAAGTACCTAATCAGTTACTTTTGGAGTCGGTGCCAGCCGATGAGAGATTCAATGTGTTTGTTTGCACCGACTCCAAAAGTAACTGATTAGGTACTTAAGTGTTAGGATTATTTTTAGCATTTTAGTGTTTTGAAGTCGGTTTTATTTTTTTTAATAAAATTTACTTATTTCATTAATTTTTTGTGATGAATCCTAATCTAACTGCTGAACACTGATTTCATCCCCTATTTTCCTACCCTTAAGGGTGATTTTTATTTTGCAAACTTTTATCATATTATCTTTGAAGTATAAGCTATTCAATAAAACAAAAATCATCAAAATCGACTCATATTTGTCGAAGATAGGTAACAAGAACCACAACCAAAATATTATCTGGGTATATATTTGTTGATTTTCTCAAAAAGTTCTAAATCAATTTCGATAAAATTTATATGGGACCACCTCTGAAGTATGATCTACCAAACAAAAAAAGAATCATTAATATCGATTCATAATTGGCGGAGTAATCGCGTAACAAATATACAAAAAAAAAAAAAAACATACAGTCGAATTGAGAACCTCCTCCTTTTTTGAAGTCGGTTGATAATAATAAACAACTTTTCCCAAGAAACTAGTTACCTATCTCAACTTAATTCTGTTACTGTACGAAACTAATTCTTAACAAAATAAATATTTTACACTAATAAAATTTTACCCTTTAAAGTAAATTGGTAGGTAGGTAACATACCCTTTCTTTAAATTATAACTTTTTAAAATAAAGTAAATATTTAATGTCACAGAAAAATGTATCTGTTATATCCTACTTAATACAGGGTGACTCCGTAGGAATAAAAATATTCAGTTCTTAGTATTAAAAGAAATTATTTTTATTCAACATTATATTCCAGCATTTAGAAACCAATGCTGGTTTTTGCTACACTGTGAAGCTAAAATTAGATATAAGCTTTTAATGTAACTTGTTTTTAACACTCACATTCTCACATTACCATCTCTTTACATATTTGAAATTCTAACATTTACAAAGAAACATGCCAACCTCTTCACAAAACAAAAGGATGACGGTAATCGTGGTAGTACAAGGAGGTACCCATGGAAGTTATCCGTGCCCCAATCAGGCACAGCTTGTATTTCGAGAAATTGTCACAGCATGTGCGTTACATTATTTAATTTACTTCCAAACCACATTCAACATTTGCAACTTAATGTTTTTAAAAGATTTATTCTCTGTGTTCTAATTGATAACTGTTTTTATGACATAAATGAATTTATAAAATTTTGCCGTGATGGTCACTTTAAGCAAATTGCAATCGATTTCTGAGTTCTTCTGACATATTAAATTGTCAATTTGCTTATTTACAAATCATTATTAATTTTTGGGTTGACATGATTATTATTACTATTCTGACAGTCTGCATTATTATGACACCTGTAAAGTTTTATATAATCCATTGACATCGCACTGTTTTATTTAATGATTGAAATGCTTGTAATTATAATATTGATGAGATTATTTTGTTACTCATTTGACATTTTGCATTTTGACTTTGCCTGTATAATTTGTATACCTCTCATTGACGTTGACATCTTACTGTTTGATACTAAAATGCTATAATTGTAATTTTGTAGACCTAAATTGATATGATATTTTGTTTATAAGTAAGATTCAATTGCACGACGACGAAATTTTTGCATATCGATAAATCGGTAAAACATGTTTGTTAATATTATACCTATTATAAGACCTAAGATTGTACCATGTTTTTCGCAAATAAATATAT
The DNA here is from genome assembly GCA_963576865.1 of Anania hortulata. Taxonomy (NCBI): domain Eukaryota; kingdom Metazoa; phylum Arthropoda; class Insecta; order Lepidoptera; family Crambidae; genus Anania; species Anania hortulata. Next base: position 12,475,684 of record OY756392.1, on the reverse strand, counting down.
TATTATCTTAAATGAAAATAAAATAAAAATGTACCAAATATTTTATTTAGGTTATTGACTCATTAATTATACAGGCTGTCAATCTTAAAAACCACATGATTCACCGAGCCCCGAGGGGGAGGATGCCGCAACGACTTCAATTTCCGACTTTTGGCTCGTTTTAATTTCCTTAGCTGCAGTTTTCCGCCACATAATTTTTCCTCCACAAAGTGGCAACCATGTCATAAATGTCATTGCAAGCACGTGGAGTGTCCGGATAAAATAAATAGGTACTTTTATTGCTTTTTAACACACTTTTAGCTTTACTTGTTACTAACTACACTGGATCGAAAAAATTCCGGGTCGCTAATAAAAAGTGTGATATCTCCAAAAGTTATACAAATGGATAGCTTGAATTAATAATGTACATATAGTCATCAGATTAGTAATGCTTATTATAAATCTCAAAAGAGGTTTCATTTGTACAAATTACAGATTAAAAAATAAATTAATCCTTGTATCAAAATGTCACAATTTTAAAATGAACACTAAACGTTCCAATCTGCCAATCGATGAAAACATTGACATACTTAGATCAAATTGCTTATAAAGCCGTTGTGTTTTCCTTAATCAGTGATAAAACCAATCATTAAGTATTTACTCATACTCACAATAAATTATTTTCCATTTTGTAGAGACATCACTATTTAGAAATATTAAATATATGTTTGCACGACTAAGCAATTTAATGTTTGCATTGCAAAATACACTGAATGGCAATGCTGTTGTCTCCGTGCGTCTTCGGAGTCTGCCTCAAAGAATACGAAGCAATTTACAAAACGTAATTAAGGGCTAATATCTAACAAGCTTATGATTTTAGACTAGAGAAGAGTTTCTTATTACTTAGGTATATTCTTATTTCAAACAAAGATATTTAAGTTTAGACGGTTTAAATATATTTGCTCTTCGTTAGGAATTTTATATACCTACTGTCTATTACACGGTGAATATTCACTTTTTCTATGGGAACAAACTCAAAATCTCAACAACAAATCATTTACTTATACAAAATGGACAATCAGCTGTTACGATTGTAATTGTTTTTTTTCCCTAACATACAATATGAAAACAAAAAGACTTAAATACTGCACAGTAGTCAAAAAATGTTGCTTACCTACACAACTACATGTTACATAGCCATGTGAGCTGGTGTTAGCATTTTCAGGAATTTTATTCCACTTTAGCGAGGCGTTTTTCCATTGTTTACGTACGTCATGCGCTAGAACTAAAAATGGTTGAGCGTCGGCTGGCGATACAAAAAGCCGGGAGAGAGCCGAATGGCAGGTGTCGGCGGGCCCGCAACGATCCGCCTTCTACAAACGTTTGCATATTCCCACAAATCGCTTATTGAATAGTATCATGCGAAACCAAAATTCTATTTTACATTTTTGTGTTTTATTTTTAGCATTTTTATGTCATTAACCTGTAGCGAAATCTTGTTCCCATGATTTATTATATAAAAATGAATCTCTGTTTCCCTTGGTCATCGGATCACTCGTGAATGGATGGAACAATTTTGCTAATTCTTTTTTTGTGAAAAAATATGAGAAAACAAAACAACAAGTGATGACATATGGAACTGAAACGTGGCCTCTCGCTATGGGCCTCATAAGAAAGCTCAAGGTTGCACAGCATGCTATGGAAAGGGCTATGCTCGGTGTTCCTTTGCGAGATCGAATCAGGAATGAGGAGATTGGTAAACGAACAAAAGTCGCTGACATAGCCCAACGGATTAGCATGCTGAAGTGGCAGTGAGCGGGGCACATAGCACGTGGAACTGACGGCCAATGGGGCAAAAAGGTTCTGGAATGGATGTCACGTACCGGCAAGCTCAGCGTAGTACGTCCACCTACAAGGTGGTCAGACGACCTGGTAAAGGTTGCAGGAAGCCGCTGATGCGGGCCGCTTCCAACTGGCCAATCTGGAAGTCACTGGGGAGGCCTATGTTTAGCAGTAGACGTCCTATGGCTGAAATGATGATAATGAGAAAAAAATAAAAATGTTGCTCAGAAAATTATTTATAAATAAACTAAAACCACGCGAGCAAAGTCGCGGCCAACAGCTAGTTCTCTATAATTAAGGAAAAAAAAACAGTTTTATTTTTGAATTTAATGAGAGATTTCTCTATAATTAGATATCGTTTCTTCTTAGTAACCGGCTTACTTCTTAAATGGAAAAACTTATCTGTTTTTCCATAACGTTAAGGAAAATGCGCATAGCTAGGGGAGAATATTTACATTTTCAAATATAGGACAAGCGGATGACGCAACAGTAGCGCCAGGATTAGCGGTCAAAGGCCCTCGAGGGTCAAAGGATCGTCAAAATCCAAATTACGTCTATCTTACTAGGGTTCTGTAGTTCGATAACAGGATAGGGTATTTCTTGGGACACATAACGAACTCATATAGATGCGATATCGGCCGCGACGAAGGACAGGCTGAACCGCTCACCTAGCGACCTCTCTGCCCCGATTTATTCAAAGTCCAACCTAATCCGCGGCGGGTTTTGTTCCCCACTTTTACATCCGATCTTAAAGAACTGGCCTGGGTCCGCCGCAACAAGACCATCATACATATGAGTATTTTACTTCACCCTACCTTTGCTGCGAATAAAATAACAATTGAAACTATTAAGTTTCCTATTTTTTATCTTTAAGTTTAAACCCTGAGGTTAAAAAGCTAAACTTTTTATAATATACATGGTAACCGTCATACCAAATTAATCAATTCTAATATGTACAATCTAATTCTACATATTGCTCGTATATTTATTCCGTTTCATTAAATGATTAAATACAACCTCTATAAATTCTTTGAATCCAATCCTAATAATCTGCGATATGGTAACACGGACATAAATAAAACCATTGTTTTATAATAAAACTTGTAATTTCTTTCGAGTTAGAAGAAATTCAATTTATAAAACACAAGACAAGGAAAGTTTAAGCGAATCGGTCCCTGCCTCTGGCGAGTTAGGAGCTTACCTCACCGCTCCTTATATTTTTCTAATAATATTATATTCTGCAATGCGATATACTCGTGGAACTTACGACTTATCTTATATCTGTTAGATAATGTTGTTTTTATGTTTCTGTAGTCAACACGGAACCCTTACAGTTTCGCCATGACCGTCCGTCTGTCTGTCTGTCCATAGCTTAACTCAGAGACTCTTAGTACTAAAAAGCCGTAATTTCGCAAGAGTAGCAAGTTAAATATTACTTAATTAGATTTATTAACATTTCATTTGCTAAATTGCACCTTAGGTACTGATTGAGCTTGAGCTTTACTTATTTATCTTCACTGCACGAACAAGCAAAAAAGTATCGTGTCGTTACGCGCGTGAGTTTTTTTGCTGTGAGTTTGTTCCAGATCCGCCTACATGTTTTATTATATGTTATTATTGCCAAATTTTTCACTTATTTTAGCAGGAATCTTTTTAAAAATATTTATAATAATTTTTTTTTATTTTTTTAAATCACGTTAGTGGTTTATATAACGAAGTTAAAAGGTAAACTTACACAGCTAGAACGCTTTACAAGATACCGAATTAACTTTTAAAGTGTACTTGGAGAAAAAAATAATTACATGAACTTGTTATGTAAAATACGTAGAAAATAAATACCGCATATTGTGACTGGCAACTACGGAACCTACAGTACGCGTGGTCCTATTAAAATAATAACAATCAGTAACACTAAACTTTGCAAAGTTCGACTTACAGGCCGTCTGAAATCACAAGTTTCATTTTTTTTTATTTATTTCCGCATACCACACAGAATATAGTTACGTATAAGAGCACAGGTATTATTAAATCAGTATATAAGTAACAAACTTAATTATATTCCAAACCTTGCATTCACTGAAACATCAAAATATTTTTCGAGTTTGGGAACGGCAAAAAATATGAGAACTCAAATGTGTATCATTTAAGTGCTCTCACATTCCCGTCTTGAGGGCTATAATTCATTATTAAAACTCATCAACGAATTATGCTTAACAAAAGTTTTTTTAATTTATCCGTATTTGAATCAAAGATGTGAAGAGCAGAGTAGCTTTTAAACAATCTTCTAATAATAAGTTTTCTATGAACTCAGACTAGTCAAATAAACTCTGTGTAACTAGTAAAGCCTGCTTTCATTACCATGTTTACAAGAGGATACCAAGAAAATACACAGTGCATCGGTCGGGCAAATAAAGCTACAAAAGATATTCTGGATAAATGGAATCTGAGAAACATTTAATAAACGCGTTTTCTTTGAAAAGGTTTTGTTACGCTACGCTATTTTGCAATTTAGAAGGATTCAATGGAAAAGTTGGAAACAAAACTAATTTATGTCTTAAATTTTCACAAGCGTTGAAAGTTATCAAATAAACAAAGAACCATTTTTAGTATGTTTTATAAAATTATACATCTGACAATCTCTTCGACATTTTGGTAAGGAGCAATTAGCTTCTTTAAGAGGCCGTGCACAAAATTTCAGTGATTGAAATGCAGTTCTATTCTTGTGTGCGTGTGATGCGGGATGAAGCGTCGACAATGTTGATCCTTTACAAGATAATATTGATAATTTATTAGGTAGTTGACGTCCTACCTTGGTCTGGAAAACGATCGGTTTTGCGCGCTTGATTTTATAGTTCATTTTGACTTAGTTTTACTAATATGTTTTTTTTTTTCAAAAAATAAAAATTATATTATTTTAAAAGTATAACTGAAGATTATACTATACACCATATAATACTTAAATCATTAAACATGACAAGCGCCAGAATGGGCCTTATATAATAATCATCCAACATCAAGAGAGTATACTGTTTAGAAGTCGAATTACAGCCTAAGACCACTCCCAGCTGATGTGTTTGGTATTTATTATTAACGTCTCTTGCACTGCAGTTCGATCCCAATTTCCGTTAAAATTCTTAACGAATGCTGTTATTAAACACTTTTTAAAAGATCATGCATTCTACAGTATAACTTTCGAGTTTCAGTTAAGCCCGTTTTATTATTTACGGCCTCATTATAACAACGTAGTATGTAAACAGGCAAATAGGATCACGCGAAATTATAATTAATATGTACGCGCAGTCTAAATGATATATTAAACATTCTTTAAACGATCTAAAATGAATATTGTTTGAGCTAACTGTCACAGAATAATATCTTCGAGATATATCAATCACATAATTCACAGAATATTATAGATAATAGTACGGAACCCTCCGTGCGCGAGTCCAACTCGCACTTGGGCGTGTTTTTTTTTTTAGATATAAAGTAGGTTTCGCCAAAAAAATAAAAATGTAGTGAAATTTTTGAATTGATTTTAAGACCACGCGAATTCAAAACTCGGGGAACAGCTAGTTACTAATACCTAGTCAGGTCATAAGTTCTGTCACATGTGTAATATGAAATAATTTAGACATGTTTATTATTTATGTAACCAGCTATATAGCAAAATGAACTTAATAAAACATAGATTCATATGGTAATAAAGTTTATTCAAAATGACCCCCGCGATTTTGAATACAGGCCTTCAATCTGCGCGGCCAGTCGTCTATCGCAGCACGAACGAGGTCCATGTCAATATCGGCGGCTGCCTTAATCAAGGATGCCTTGAGTGACTCCAAATCAGGATGAGGCTTTAAGCAGGCCTTTTCCTCCAAGTGTTGCCATATCTTGTAATCTAACGGACTCAAATCTGGACTGGAGGAGGGCCAGTCTTCGTGCCGGATGAAGTCGAATTCACGCGACGCCAGCCAGTCTTGTGTGCTTTTCGCTCTATGAGCTGGCGCAGAATCTTGTTGGAATACCCAGTGCCTGTTATTAAACATGGTATGAAAAACAGGTTCCACAAGGTTCTTGAGGACTGTATTTTGATACACAACTGCATTCGTTTTTACGCCTTTCTCACAAAAATATACCCCAATAAGAGACTCGCAACCAAACCATGAGCGAGGATGGAAAATGACCTCGTTGGACACGCGGAATACAGTTGCTAGCTTCTTCACTGCTGTGTGCGTACACCTTCTCATTTTGTTTGTTGTAGCTCTCTTCCACGGTGAAAATTTTATCATCCGAAAAAAGAATTTCCCGATGCTTTTTTTCCGCGTACCGCTTCAACAAAGCGCGGCATCTCTTCAGTCTCAGGTCGATTAAACGAGCGTCCAAACGATGTCCTGTTTTTCTTTGATATGCCCTAAGCCCTAAGTCTTCATTTAACACCCTTTTCACCGTGCTCCTGCTTAACCCCATCTGAAGGGCCAACAGTTTCTGCTTACGTATAGGATTTCTTTGAATTCGCGCCTTCACAGCTTTTATCACTGCTGGAGTCCTAACAGAGCGAGGGCGACCACTTCTTGACCTGTCATCTACACTAGAGTTTTCATTGTATCGTTTTATGGTACGATAAACGAATCTTTTGGTTATATTAAAATTTTTCAGTAAGTCGAAAATCTGAATTGGCTCGTAACCGCAACGATGCAACGCAATAACCGCGACACGGTCTTCTTTAAGTGTCCACTCCATATTTAAAAATGAGGAAAATTCTAAAAAGTACACATTTTTATTTTCATGAAAAATTCGAAATTCGAATTCAATAAACTTTTTTGTGGCCAGCATTCTAAATTCAAAAGTTTTTATTGTGTGACAGAACTTATGACCTGACTATGTATATGACCTCTCCGTAGGTAAAGTGCATTTAAATGTATCTTCAATTATAACGATGTATAAATCTTGTGAGATGGCGCCGGTTGCTGCTAACACCTGTCAAAAAGTCGCCAATTGGATTACGGCGTCGACAATAGGTGACAGTGAATACTTGAAAGCAACCGGTGCTATCTCAAGAATCGAGAACAAACATTAAGCTCACGGTCCTAAATATTGACGCTAAACTGTACTCGAGCATTGTTGTTTTTGGGTCAAACTGTACAAAACACATCAAGGTTGAAGTATACTGCTAACCTCCAATTACTGTACATACAAATCATATAGAATATTCAGTTTGTCTCCAAGCATGTCGAAACAGGAGGGAGACACTCGTTGTTCACCAGGAACTATCTCGCGGCTTGTACTTTTGTCCGAGCCACAAAAAGCCGCGTTCGCCGCCACTACATTACCCGTAATAACTTCCTGAGACTGCGCGCGGAATAATGGAGCGTTACCGTCACGACTGCCTCAACTCCTGTTACCTGCGATTCTTTTGTCCCATCCTTCTTTCCTACACACAGTTATCCTTGTTACTAACCGGCGCGAATATTAATCCTAAAACGCTTGCAGAAATGTAAAGATAACTAGTGATGTAAAGATAATATATCATTTATAGTAAATGTAATACCAAACATATGGCCATGTACTATACCGGTATTTTTTAATAATGTAAGGTGTTTTTCGCTATCCAACCAAAACATCATTGTCAATACTTCACTTAATAGAAAAAATGAGTCAAAGATATCTCTCAAAAAAACATACAACCGAATTGAGAACCTCCACCTTTTTTTGAAGTCGGTTAATAAATCAATAAACTAGATGTCTAAAAATACATTATTGAACTATATAAAAGTTGTGTATTATTAGATTAAGCTTGTTATTATCTAGCGATTAACATTGACAGATTTCTATTAGTTATTATACCTATATATATTTCACTTGAAAGGGGAAAAACTGTCAATATGAAAAAGAATGGCGCGCGCTCGCACTTCCTGTTACACTAGTATTTTGCGGCGGGGTGGTCGGAAAACCTGGCCTTAATTTGATTTGAAAACTCCTACGTTGTATTCATTAGAAAGTAGTAACTCAGGTAGAAAGGTTCTTAGCAGTTCGCACAATCGCTTTGTGCGAGTTTTTGGTATTTGCAAATACCAAATGAGGGGTGCAGTTCCATTGCACTCCTCGCGCCTTCTCAACTCCTGTTCCCCTAGCGAGTAAGTTTATAATATAAGGAATAGGTTTTTTTAGGAATCCTACGCATTCCTATATAGACACTTATGTCATATTGCACATTAGAGCATTACATATTATGGAAAATATCAATGGCTCCTTTGGAGTGGTCTGGCTTTGACATATTTATTAGACCTATCCATTTTAAACCTATATATAAGTGAGAGTATGTCAGCTTAAAATGAGCCGTAGTTTCAAAGGTTTCCATACAATACGGGTTTCAAGTTATTTGGACCTCAGGGTTGTGATATCTGTAATTTTTGAAAAAAAATATTTACAAAACAGATAGCCTTAAAATATTTACGGGACAAGGGAACCGTGTTGACTTTTGGGATAAAAAATATCCAGTGTCCTACCTCGTTCGTAGTATAAACTCAAATCATGCCTAGTTGTGTGTGAATTAATTCAGTAGTTTTGAGATAATGCGCGCTAAGATCAGGCAGATAAAAAAAATGTTTTGTCTTCAGTATCAGATATATATATATATATATTCAGATATTTTCTTTTTTTAATGTCATTACCTCTTACTAATCTTGAATCTTGCTTGACTAATAGATTCTAACTAGACCTTGGTATGTATTATATAGGTAGTATTTATAAGTTTAAAACATGAACATTTAAAAATGTATCCAAACATAAAACAAATAAATATCGTATAGGATACTTATCTGTTTAAAATAAAATAGAATAAAGATAACAATAAAGTGTTAATAAAAAAATTCACACACATCAATATACTGAGGACATGACCAAGTCCGAGGAGAGCAGAATGGGCTAGTTTTTTAAATTAAACTAAGTAATTAGTCCGTCAGTTGGATTAACATTTATCAGTTTAGAGTTTAGTCAGTTGGATTGCTTAAATGGCTTCCAATCCGTCGTAGGCGTGACTTGCATATTCTTTCGCAATTATTTAACATATTGTTCAGTCCGAAATCACCACCCTATTTAAAAAAGCGCTTTCAATTTTTGCAGTCATCACAGGGTCATGACATGCGGTCATCCAAAAAACTACATCTTCAATTTCCTCCCCATTCTACTAATTACTATACGCAGTCGTTTACTGTCCAGTCCATTCGCCTCTGGAATTCCTTACCATTAACAATCAGAAAATCCGAATCGATTGCTATTTTTAAAAATCGGCTTAAAGCACACTTTCTTTCTTCTTGACACAAACTGCCTTTATATCTTAGAATATTACTGGTCACTGTTAGTTTCGACATCTCCTCGCATATATCAAGTAGTATGTATGTTTATTGTATGTATGTTTATTGTATGTATGTATAATTATTGTTATGTAATTATTTTATTTTATTTTTATTTATTTATTACTGTATGTATACGTTTATGCCATAAATTTATGCAATTCTATTTGTATCAGGTAAGAATTTTAAGAACTCTGCAACACCTTCCCCTTTCTTTAATGGTTGTCCTCTACCTAAAGGTTGTCTGGAAGAGATCGCTATTAGCGATAAGACCGCCTAAATTGTACATCTTTCTGTAAAAATTATGTGTATTTTACTTGTATGGTGTGCAATAAAGAGTATCTATCTATCTATCTAACAGAAAATATGTTTTTTTTTTTCTTTTCGCAATCCAACAAAAAATATTGAAGATATAGCCCGTTAAAGTTCCGCGTAACGTCACGCCTTGCGACACTTTTTAGCAAGGCGTGACGTCACGTGCACCCATTCCCAAACTTTGATGCGCTTTATCTTCGTCATTTTTTGTTTGATTGACAAAAAACAAAATATGGGTCCAATATTTTGTGATAATCTAACTGATGGATTTAAAAGAATATTATATTCTTGACCCAGAAAACTAGCCTATTATCGCATATGCAGTTAAGGAGATGTTCGGTTTGTTTGTAGTTGAGTGATTGTAGGTAATTTATAATTGTTAGCTTGCAAGGATATAAAGGTATAGGTAATGTTTAGTTTCCGTTGCAATCGATTCTATAGAAATGGGCCTAGATAGCAGAAGAAGCGGTGACAGAAAAATGTTTTAAAGGGTGAGGAGATAGCAACTTTGGTCTCAAGAAAGTTATGACTGTGCTACGAATCGTAGTATAAGAACCTACCACAATATTCGTAGCAGTGCATATAGTTAGCCGCAACTCGCTACGCACCGTAGTTGTAGAATTCTTTACTACGACGATGTTGTCACATTTTCCATTATTCACTCTTCTTTCTCAACTTATGTTTTGTTTGATTCTCGTCTTTTATTTCAGAAACCAACTTCGTCTGTCACAATAATTCGCGATGTCTGGAACTAATGACACATTAAATAAATATCGAATAGTTTGTCCAGCTATTACACGGGGGTAGTAAAAAGTCTAATTTATAATAATTCAAGATACCGAAAAACATTTTTGACTATTTGTCAATCTGGGAACCTCATTTCATCCGGGATAAATGATGGATTATGTAAAATTTGTGTTAGAATAAAGAAACGGGCCAACATATTGCATATTTCATACGTAAATGAATCTAAAAATATCATTTTTAGTTAGTCGCTTAAAAAAGGTCCTAAAAGAGTGTTGTTTTACGTCAAACTCTATACCGAAAAAACAAAATAAGGTTGAACTTTTTCAAGAGCTTATTACTAACGCGTGATCACCCTGATGAGAATCGCACTCAATCAAACACAATCGAATCGAATGGTGATTCCACCATCGCCTCTTTAAACCAATCCCACTTAAATCCCGATCGCCGAAAGCAATCAGCTTTCGTCCAAAAGCTTACTTGTAAATCACGTAAAATTCTGCAATATCACTTTTCTCACTCACAGGATTATGAACGTTCAAAATCTTCAATCCAAAGGCGACGTGATGGAGAAAGTATTAAATTTTGTCGCTTTTTATTACTTTCAAAATTAATTTGGTTCGACGATTCTAATATTACGACTTAATTTTAAGATCCGAAGATGTGATTTTATCTTGTTTTAAAAGTTAATTATTTTTAGTCTTTGTAAGAAACTTGCGACAAAAAATATGACCTCGGGTAAAAATGTCCCGTGTTACCTAGCTAAGTAATTCTATTAGAAAATGTTCCGCAAGATTTTTCTTGTTGTCATTATCTCAAAATTTCGTTATTCAAATCTTTAGATATTCATGAGATTTCTTAGTGAAGGACTTTTTAGTGGATTACATTAAATAATTAACTTTACAGATATCTTAAATCCTCAGATCATAAACGATAAAAAAATAAACTAACATTAGCAAATAAATTGTAATGCGTAGCAAGTTTCTTTCAGTCTGATTTAATTAAAAGCTATCGATATTTAAGCAGAAGAATGCTTTTCGTTGTGGCTTTTTTTTTACGTATTTGCAGGTATTTTACATATCGTGTGTAAGAAAGGTTAAACAAAACCAACAGAGCAAAAATATTTTACCCAAAACACTGGTATGTGATGGACAAACTACTCTCTGCTCTGTTTATAATGTAAGATATCCAAAAATAGTTTCAGAGCACTTTCAATAGCTACTTACAAACAGTTATATATCATACATCGTCTCAATAATAACGAAATTGGCTAGTTTATATTTTATTTACGTTGTTCATCCAATTTCCAATTTGTTGACCGTCTTCGCAAGGGAGGTTTGCTCGCCCGACGATATTTCTGCGTCACGTTTTGCTGTTGGGGAGCCCCCTCCCAGAGTTTAGGGGGTCTAAACAATTGGATCGGACAATTTAGCGACCAACTACTACTTTATAAAAGCCCTTAGAGCATGAAGCATAGATAAGGACATCTACAAGAAAAATGACGTCTTTAAAATGCAGTTTGTGTCGTAAATAAAATATTTTGGAATTTAATGGAAAAAGATTGTGTCCTTTAATATGATTAGCTTTTTAAAATGTGGTAGTTCTGGAAAGAGTCCAACACGTTAGGCGAAGCAGTAGAGATAGTAGGATACTTAGCATTTTTAACTATTAAGACCTCATGTTAACAACAACGTGATTAAGGAAATAAAGTATTCAGTATTTACATTAGTAGGTCGCGTTGTGATAATTTTCATACATTTAGGGTTCCGTACCCTAAAGGCAAAACAGAAACTATATTGCTATGAGATATTGCACTATATATATGAGAAAAAACTGTGGTACGAAACGCTCCTCGTTGCGCAAGTTCGACTAGCACAGTTTTTACGTTATGCCTATGTGAAAGTATGAATTCCTCGAGGCGTTTTTTTAAATATTTGCGCAAATTCACCTAGCAATATTTTTACGTATTGCCTATGGCAAACTATGAACTCCACAAGGCCTTTTTTCTTATATTTGCGACTAAGTTAGCTTGTAACGCGTAGTAACTCACCTGAGTAATGATGAAGTCTGAAGATAATGCCTACTCAGTATAATACAGCCCTGAGCTCAGCTCAGCCAGCTATGGTCCGGCTCTAGCTCTTATATCCGGAACATAGAAATTTTATTTGTATGTTCGGCAAGAGCAAAGGGAAGGTGATGTTGTCTTAATTTAAAAAATATATATTTTAATCTCTTACATATTTGATGTACAAAAGTATAGCATTTGCTTTAAAAAAAACAATTACATTTATCGTAGCGTAATCCCTGGTTTATAAACGTGGGACTTATGAGGATTTCTTCTTTTAATAATTTCGTGACCATCTGTTAGAAGTGAGAATTTTAATCCCGGGCTTCAATCACTCGCCTCAGCTGCAAGATTGTTCGCAGCACTTAATTTTAATGGTGATATCAGAATATGCGCAAATGTACAAAGTGAACAAGCAGGCCCGTATAGTGATGTCTATGAGGAAATATTTTAATTACTATAGAGGAAATAAGATTCCTATCTTTATTACCATTCTTTCCATTTCCATTATTTACCCAGCTTAACGAGGCGATGCGCATAATCTCCGGGCTCATAAAACCTACCCCACTCCCTTGGTTGCCGGTTCTGGCCCATATACCACCTCCTACCCTGCGTCGAAGCAGCGTTGCTGCGTTTGAGTGGAAGAAGTGCTTACCCCAAGATATGCCCATCCAGAGCACACTAGAGGCATTACCAACCCACCGACTCTCATCAAGGTCTCCAATCTGGACTGACAATAGCCTCAAAACTGACTTCAGTTCACTTCACTTCAGTGGCGGTTATCCTGGGAAACCTTTGAAGACCCACAAAAGGACTTAGTTCTGGACCCGATATCAAAGCCCGCTGGTTTTAACACTACACGTCAAGTATGGGTAAGGCTAAACAGGTTCAGGATACGGCCGTTCCAATCACCACCTTCATAAGTGGGAGCTAAGGGAGTTACCGGCCTGTGATTGTGGTGCCGCAGACTAGACCCTTGCGCATATCGCCAACGATTGCCAGCTGTACTGTTTTCCTGACGGCCTGCGGGAACTTAATCTTTGTACCCCAGCTGCTGAGGACTGGTTACGCCAACTAGCACTTGACATTTAAATTAGGATTAAAGCAGCTAAATGCCATACGATATGATGATGATGATTACCATTCTATTACACCTATAAACCTAACCTACTGTATTCACTATTTATTTATAACTTTTTAGATCGCTTTTAATAAAGGCTTTCGTGTTTTTAATTTTTACTTTTTACCTATTTCAAATGTTGTTATTAATTAACAAAGTTTTTTAGCTATATAATTAGTGCCGAGAAATATTTTACTAATTAACATGAAGATAAGTGAAAAAGTCAGGACTATTTGGCTACACAAACGTTTCTCAATTACGCTGAACAGCAGGTTATTAACTTAATAAATAACCGAGTATTGTTTGATCGCAACTTAAATGTTTAATCCTTTTAATATGAACGTCCCAATTTATTAGCAGCCGTCCCGCAAGTTAGCGCACGTGCACTGACAGCACTGGTTCCCACATAAACTGATAATAACTTTCGGAGGGCTGTAAACCGAAAATTGCGCACTAAACGTTATAATAAAATCAAACTTTAATGTGTTTACTATAGGCACCTACGTACTTACTATTCTCAAAACTTTTAGGCTAAACTAGTTGGTTGGTTTGTACTATGACAAGAGCGTGTCTATACAGTCAACTCAAAAAATAAGTATACAGGTTTGCCAGATGATGACTATTAATACAAAGGAACACGGTTGCTGAGCTGTCATAATCATAAGTGGAAACTAGAAACACATTTTTTGAGTCGATTGTAAAGACAACAGCACGTCAACCTACCACAAAACGACAAATTTTCTCATTTGATATTGATCCCTACGCGTCGGACTTAAAGTTGAAATTTACGGTTCAATGACCTTTAACTTTTTGTGTAGGTTAACCTGCCGTTGTCTGTACAGTAGGTCAAAAAACCACCCTAAGGTTGAATGTCGTACACAAATTATTTTAAGAATAATTTTGGCCCGAATACAACAATTTTAAATGATTAGATTAGACAATTTTTTGCTTTCTTTTCGGGTTCAATCTTAAGAATTTTTAATCGAAAACTGAAACTAGGAAGTGTATAAACATGTATTTCTTTTTTTACGAAGCTCAAAATACGCCTCTCGAAAAATCATATTTGACACAAATTACTTAGTATGTCAAACCATAAAGAAATTGACTGCCATTTCCATATTCGAATGAATCTTATTATATTAGTATTTTTTAACACCCGCCATTGGCAGAATCACCACAATGAAAAGCAGAGCGGGATTACGTCCAAAAAAACACAAACTTTTCAAGTTTACCATAGCGAGTTTTTTTATGAACTTAGTCTGAAAAGTGGTTGACCACTTTATTAGCCTACTGTACAGTTAGTCAGTACAACGATTATCGTCTTGCTACTGACCCGCGTGGACACTACTTTCATGCCAGTCTAGAGATGATTCGCAATCGCAAATCAGTGTAATTAACCAGTTAACCCCAGACGTCAAATACTGTGCACACACCGCTGAAATTAAATCTTCCAATCATATAGTTGGAAGACGTGACGTAGTTAGAGGACTAACGACTTAGTAAAGGACTAGGTCGTCAGTCAGTCACGATAATTTTTTTAAGTTGAGTTCGGCAAAACCCCACCTCCTTCTCCCTTCGGACTATGGATCGGGTCAACAAGGGATTACCTACTCAGCCTGATCCGCGGTCACCCTCTGCAGCGACACGGCGCCGTCACAAAAAACCGTCTACTTCTTACGCCCTCTCGCCGCCCAGCATAGCTCGAACCCTCAAGAGACTTCCGTCAACACCGCGCGTCAAGCGCCACGGCCGCGCCAAGTGAAGGAGGACAGGGAGAACAGCGCACTTTATCACCGTCACTTCTCACCCCCCGCGACCACCGTCTAAGTCGCACATGCAGGGAGTCTCTCTCCTCCCACAGTTGCCGCCCTCATGGAGACGCATTCACAAGTGGGCGCAGTCACGACTCGTCTGACTCAAGGTTGCGGGAAGCCGCTGGATGCAATCGGCCCAGAGCCGCTTTCTGTGGCGTTCTTTATGGGAGGCCTAAGTTTAGCCGTGGGCTTCTGATGATGATGAGAAGATGTGACCAACAATCATAAAAAAATATCAACTGGGAAAATATTTAGTTTAATACAAGTTACATGAAAGGAAAAAGCTCAAGTTCATAAATTATTTACATTGAAATAATTGATGAAGTAATAATAAATCACAATATTGTAATCTGTTTTAACTTCGCTCGTTTAATACTATAAGTAGATCGTAAGTATTTTACTTTTAAGTGATTCATTGTTTGAGTTCTAGACCAGTTATCCAAATCAACGGAAATTCTGACATAGTATGTTTTGCGACAGCATTATGCTGTGGAAAAGATAAGACAATTGACTGATGTTGGAACGGCAAGATTAGTGTATTTTAGCTACTTTCATAGTATAATGTCATACGGAATATTGTTATGGGGCTCAGCAGCCGATATTGAATCTATCTTTGTACTACAAAAGAGAGCTGTACGGGCAATTTACAACCTTCGACCACGAGACTCATTAAAAGAACTATTTAAGGAAATTAATATACTTACAGTGGCCTCTCAATTCATTTATGAAAATATTATGTACATTCGCAAAAACCTGCATCTTTTCCCTAAGAAAAGTGACAAACATAATTTTAATACCCGGAATAAAGATAAACTTGCTGTTTCAAATTTCAGACTGCATAAAGTGAGTAATTCGTTCATGGGGAAATGTATTCGCTTTTTTACCAAATTACCACAGTCTATTGTTGAACTACCCATGTTTGAGTTTAAATCGCATGTTAAGATTATTTTGATGAAAAAGGGTTATTATACTGTTAATGACTATTTAAATGACAAAAATGTCTGGAATTAAATACTGCCCTGCTCGCACAGGTATACATTATTTTCTTTTCCTTTTTTTGTGGCAGCTAGTGGTGACTGAGTTTGTTCCGGCGTTTCTTCTCAGCACTTGCCAGATTGTCTGTGTCTTGTCTCGAAGCGCTAGTAGGGCCCAAAAAATAAGGAGACATGTTCTGCCCCGTATGGGCCAATAATGTTATTATTGACGTTCATAAGTGGCAGTTTTCTGCCCTAAACTGAATAAATGATTTTTGACTTTGACTTTGACTTATAGGGAAGTTATTTTTATAGAACAGATCGCATCGATGAGAGCACCTAAATTGTACTATTCTAATTTTATTTTTACTCTGTAAGTTTGTTTTGTGGGGTGTGCAATAAAGAGTATGAGTGTATCTATCTATCTATCTATACAAGGTGAATATGAAGTCAATTAAACCCCTGAAAGTACGTTATCAACTGCTATTGTTAGCAGCTTAAAAATACTAGAACTTACACTAAGCTGAAGCCTCTAGAAAAAATATTTTTTATCCGACATAAAATAAATGGTTCATACGTTTATTGTCGAGGTTAATGATAATTTTGTATGGAAAGGTTAAGGTTTTCTTATAAATTTTGCGATGTCGCTTCCATAGTAGTTTTACTAGGGAAGCGACATCGCAAAATTTACTGATTGTTTGTTTTTCAAGAATTGCTTCATATCATACTTAACTATTTTAACCCCTCATTTAGAGTCCGAGAGATAAGTGTCATTCTTATTAACTTGTACAAAAATAAAAGATGTTTACTTTGAAACTATGGCCTATGCTTAAATAGGTCTATTAGCATTAATAGCAAATAATGTTACTAAAAAAACCAGTTAAGTGCCTGTCAGGTTACGCGCAATGAAGTAGTTTCTTAGTACTTGGTACATAATTAACAATTTCATTTAAATACTTTTTTTAACCGACTTCAAAAAAAGGAGGAGGTTCTCAATTTGGTTGTATGTTTTTTTTTATATTTGTTACCTCAGAACTCCGCCATTAAAGAACCGATTTGAAAAATTCTTTTTTCAATTGAAAGGGTATATCCAGATTGGTCCCATTTTTTTCAAAATTCAATTCTGATGATGGGATCCATGAGGAATTGAGGGAACTCCTAAAATATTATAGGTATACATATAGCGATTTTAGTATATTTAACAATAAGTCAAGCATTTGCATTCAGAAAGTATCATTTGCTAAGATGGAACTGATGAAGGAGACCATAGTTGGCCACAATAGTCTTCTACGAGTAAGGTACGCACGCCCCACCCACGCGATAAGATATTTTCATTAAGACAGTTAAGCCTTGCCATAGTCGACAAAATTTTAATAAATGATTCTGGTGAGAATGATACCATTAAACTGATCTGATGAAGAAGGCCTTCCGCCTTCTTCATCAGATCAGTTTAATGGTATCTTTAATGGTAAGCACCGGAACTCTGTGAGAAAACAATGTATCATAGCCGTGTTTGGACTTATTTGAATCGTCATGAGAAGCAATTTAGCTATAATTACATCACAGATCGCCATTAAGAATGTAAAAAAACATTAAAAACAGACAAATAAAACAAATTTTTATTTAAAAAATAACCGACTTCAAAAACACTAAAAAGCTAAAAATAACTTCTAAACAATCATACCAAACAGTTATTATTA
This sequence comes from Anania hortulata, assembly GCA_963576865.1. Lineage (NCBI taxonomy): Eukaryota > Metazoa > Arthropoda > Insecta > Lepidoptera > Crambidae > Anania > Anania hortulata. The sequence goes on along the minus strand of OY756392.1, from coordinate 12,457,782 downwards.
GAGACGGTGCCAGCCATGGAATGTTTGAATGAGGTTATTTTTTTATTTCCAAGTACAGACAACAGCACGTCAACCTACCACAAAACGTCAAATTATGTCAATTGATATTGATCTCTACTACTTTGGACTTAAAGTTGAAAATCGGTTCAATGACCTTTTACTTTTCGGGTAGGTTGACCTGCTGTTGTTTATACATTTCATAAGTTTATTCGGTAACTTGTAAAGCCTAGCCTAGCCTTTTTAGAGGAAATTTATTAAACACTTGACCCTAACATAAAAAAAATAAAAACCGACTTCAAAAAACTAAAACGCTAAAAATAATCTTAACACTTAAGTACCTAATCAGTTACTTTTGGAGTCGGTGCCAGTCAATGAGAGACCAATGTTTTCGTTTGCACCGACTCCAAAAGTAACTGATTAGGTACTTAAGTGTTAAGATTATTTTTAGCGTTTTAGTTTTTTGAAGTCGGTTTTTATTTTTTTTATAAAATTAACTTATTTCATCCATTTTAGTGATAAATCCTAATCAAAACAAATCTTACGAGTGCAAACATAATTTAATTGCTGAATACCGATTTCATTTCCTATTTTTCCACCCTTAGGGGTGAAATTTTTTCCAAAAATGTTTTATTATAGTATCTTTGAAGTATACGCTATTCATTAAAAAAAGAATCATCAAAATCGGTCCACATTTGGCAGAGATATAGGTAAGATAGATACTAAAATCAGTTGGCGTGGTACGGAGTTTATGCAATGTTTGATGATTTTCTTATAGATCCCATCATCAGAATTTAACCAAATTTATATGGGACCATTCTGAAAGTATTACCTTTCAAACAAAAAAATAATTATCGAAATCGGTCAACGCAGTAACGAATGATCGCTGAACATACATAAAAAAAAAAAAAAATAAACAAAAAAAAAAAAAGATACCGACGAATTGAGAACCTCCTCCTTTTTGAAGTCGGTTGATAAAATAGCACTTTAAAGCTTAATATTACGCAATCGGATCTCTGAATCAAAAAATGGTGTTTGCACTACTACAATTTTTTAAACGAACTTTCCAACACCATGCGCGAGACGAGACAAAAAAAAACTTTATGTGTAGGTTGTAATAAAGTAAATTAAAAAAAATTTTTTTTTTTAAGAATCAATTCTACCACTCTTTTTCCATGCCAAATAACAGCTTTAGACGGACGGACATGTCGAAACTTAAGTGAAACCATATAGTTTCGCCATGTCCGTCCGTGTTGACTACGGAACCCTAGAAAAAGGTATCTACAATGTATTAACCGTGGCCATGCCCACAAGCATTATTAAAAGTTAAAACATACTTTAATCAAAGGATTTGAAACTTAATTTATCATGTAAATTAAACCATTAAGAGGGCAACATTTTGCGGTAATTATGAATGTAGTTACGCTAAGCTAAGGTATAAACTTTCATCATTAATTAAGCATTACAGTATTATAATTTTTTTCTTTCAAATAAACTTATGCAAAGCCTCAAAACAATCTCAGTCTGTAATTTAATTTCATTTTGCTGTTTACTTTCTGAGTAGGCCATGATTCTACGAAATTTATAATCACATCATAATGAATAATTTATCATCTTTTCCAGTATAAGCTGTTGGGAATTTCGAGCGTGCCCTATCAAACTCAAACAACCGGGGGCGACGTACGTACGCACGAGTATAGACTACAGACTACAGCGATGCGCAAACATAGACACTTTTATAGAATAGCAAAGTCAAACTAAAAGCTGAATGGAGAACACATCAAGAGCATCGTGTGCGTTCATTCAACTGATTAAAAAAAACTTTGCGAAATAAAATAAAAAAATACCACTTCACACCTAGTCACAGGCAACGTGGCACAGGAAATAGTATGTGGTGAAAAATTGCTTTTACGAACTGTTGACAAGAAAAAAATGTTTACACCGAAATATTTTGTGTCGAACATGAATAATTTCAAGAAGCGACTTAAGAAAATGGAAGCAAGAACTAAGCTGATGTTCAGTGCCCTTCCCCTTGGCAACAAAAGGGAGCTTACCTTGATTTATTAAACCAGTTTTACTTTAACCTTGTTTTGTTTTTTACTTTAAATAGTTTGACATAGAAACAACACTGCTTAATTTCAACTGTACTTTTAAAGTTTGTCTAGAAGAGATCGCTTCGAGCGATAAGGCCACCTGACTTGTGCTGTTCTACGTGGGTTTATTTCCTGTAACTTTGTTTGTGGGTGCATAAAAGAGTATCTATCTATCTATCTATCTGCTGATTAACTTTCATAGTAATACTCTAGCCTCCTGTTAGCAACAAAAATTAAATTTGCGTACAGCCTAAAGCTCGATGTTTTATGAACTCCTACTGCAAGTTTCACAGCGTAAACATTTCCTGAATTTTCTGTTTTCATATTGGCAGGAGTACACATAATCATAACAGTGACATGGCAGATATTTAGTAGGTATGTTTAAAAGCCAGTGCTCTGCCAAAAGTTATTTTGCTCGCGTCAGGCTCTTACATGTTGAGGAAGCTTTCGTTTCAAGTGTATGTGAAGTTAATAGATGTTTATTTACTACGAGTTTAATATTAGTGGCAGGCAATAGTAACAGTTACGATTTTATAATTAGACTACCTAGGTATAAAATTTAATTGATTCATAGATTTAACTTTAAATTGGTATAGCCATTTTTATTCTTATTGTTGTTCAATCTTATATCAAGAGATTTCAAGAGAGAAACTGCTATTTTTCCACTACTAGTTAAAGGGTTAAAGGTACTTCTAACTATACTTTTCAGGGTTCCGTACCCAGAGGAAAAAACGGAAACCCTATTGCTCATTGTTATCTGTCTTACCGTTCGTCCGTCTAGTCTAGCTTGTTTCAATGGTTGTAGACGTGAATTTAGAGTATTTTGTGTAGAACGTTAAGCCGAATCCGAAACTTTAATAATTTATTTAATTTTTATGAGCAAATTTATATGGCATGTCTAGTGATGATGATGTCTAGTCCTTATTAAGAAAAGTACAAATCTAAATTTAATTCCATTTTATGTTCAGAAATAAAAGAATAAGAGTCCTTCAAAGTTAAAAGTTTTAATATATATACTTTTCAATTTCTTTTAGACTAAGTGTCATAATAGTGCAAGCACTTTAGTTCAAAAGCAAATAATCAAAACGGTCAAGTGTGAGCCACACTGCTGCTGAGGAACGTAGACTAAATGAATGATATGGTGGTACAGAACTATCCGTGCAGGAGTCAGATTTTCACTTGCGTTTGTGGTGGGTAGGTAAGGTGTGGATTTTGAAACATAAACAATTGCATTACTAAAATTACACTTTAACATTTATTTATGCTATGATAAAATAAAAATGGTCTCGTTACCCTACCTTGGTATCTTTGTTGCATAAAAACTAAAACGCTAAAAATAATCTTAACACTTAAGTACCTAATCAGTTACTTTTGGAGTCGGTGCAAACGAAAACATTGGTCTCTCATTGATTGGCACCGACTCCAAAAGTAACTGATTAGGTACTTAAGTGTTAAGATTATTTTTAGTTTTTTGAAGTCGGTTTTTATTTTTTTTATAAAATTAACTTATTTCATCCATTTTAGTGATAAATCCTAATCAAAACAAATCTTACGAGTGCAAACATAATTTAACTGCTGAATACCGATTTCATTTCCTATTTTTCCACCCTTAGGGGAGATTTTTTTTCCAAAATGTTTTATTATAGTATCTTTGAAGTATAAGCTATTCATTAAAAAAAGAATCATCAAAATCGGTCCACATTTGGCAGAGATATAGGTAAGATAGATACTAAAATCAGTTGGCGTGGTACGGAGTTTATGCAATGTTTGATGATTTTCTTATAGATCCCAAGTCGGTTGAAAAACCAGGACACACCGTAATAAACAATCGTGTTATCTATAAACTACTCCTAGGTAGGTAGTCTATTTTACATAAACACTCCATCCAAATTTACAACCGTAAATAACTAAAATAGCTCGCCCACTTGTAACAGTTTGAGTATCGTCAACATATTTTACTTGAGATAGGCAGTGAACCCGAGTAAACGATATAGCCTCCGTTTTAGTGCCATAAATTGAGTTATCTGGTTTATTACAAGCGCAGAGCAAGTGGGCATAAATCGTGTGTCCCGCAGTAAACAAGCTCTCCAGGCGACTGTCAATCGTACGCACAAGCAAAACGGGGGACCTTTACATCGTTGCAGATGCCTTGGCGAAGGCCAGTGATGTGAAACATCATTTACTATTATTATCGATATCTTTGAATCCAAAAAGGCAAGCATTACATACGCTTGTGGTGCAGTGTGGAGGAACTAAGGGAAGATCCCCGCCATATTGTTGTCCGCGCCGCATCGCGTGTCAATGTCACATTTTAGTATATTCCTTCGTACTTATAAAATCTACGACATTGACACGGCATGGCATGGTGTTGCAACATTACCTATCATGGATGTAATGATGTTTATGGTCACTCCAGTTGAATAGTGCGCTGAGTTTTGCTGATGCTGTGGACGTATTAAATATAAAGGATATATTTGAGTTATATGCAAAAACTCTTTTCGGCTAGGTGCGAATGTTTAAACAGACAGACTTACTTTCTGAGCGATATATGCACAAGAAAAATGTTTGACCTTAATATTAATTTCCCTTCATGGATACCTTGCATAATTAAGCACGTGAAAGGAAACATCAATAAATAATGTCAATTCTCAAAAGTTAACAAACTTTGCTCTTATTGAGGTCAGTATCTTACAAAGTTTGTAAGTAAATATAATATGATATGCCTAACCTAGTCCGATCATGTTACAACATACATTAGGGATGAGGCTTTGTCCATATCTATCAAGGGAAGAAATACTTTCAGGCTTTATGTCTTTGATGGCAAGGACGTCATCAAGTAATGTGTATAGAACTTCGATGAATTCAGTTCAGTTTAGTCAAAAGTATAGTAAATTCATTAAACAAGTTTATTATATGGGTTAAATTAAGTAATTAGTACATTAAATTTATAAATTACCCTACTTGCATCTTAACTAAATACCACTAAAATCCCTCCGAGTAATGTCATGACATTCCCAATAAGTTATTTCGTACCAGAGACGCGGAGCTAATGACTGAGCTGTAAAAAAAAACAATAGAATATTAAATGCCTGCGGCTACAATTTTCATTTTTATTGAATTATTTTCACAACACACACATCAGTAATCTACCTACAATTAATACCGACGTCAAGTTTGACTAAGTTTAGAAAATCTTAATTTATGTAGCAATCCATTTTTTTCCAATGACATTGATATCAGTCACAAAATCAAGAATAGGTCGCAACGAACATTTATCGCGCACGTAAAAGTAGCTGATCAAAAACAATTTCTTTTTTTTATTTTTATGTTTGTTACCTCAGAACTCCGCCAATAATGAACCGATTTGGAAAATACTTTTCTCAATTGAAAGGGCATACCTCCAGATTAATCCCTTTTTTTCAAAATTCAATTCTGATAATGGGATCCATGATGAATTGAGGGAACTCCTAAAATATTATAGGTATACATATAGCGATTTTAGTATATTTAACAACAAGTCAAGCATTTTCATTCAGAAAGTATCATTTGCCGAGGTGGAACTGATGAAGGAGACCATAGTTGGTCACAATAGTCTTCCACGAGTAGCGCTAAGATATTTTCATTAAGACAGTTAAGGCTTGCCATAGTCGACAAATCAAATTTTAATAAATGATTCTGGTGGGAAAGGTACCATCAAACTGATCTGATGAAGAAGGCGAAAGGTAAGCACCGGAACTCTGTGATAAAACAATGTATCATAGCCGTGTTTGGACTTATTTGAATCGTCATGAGAAGCAATTTAGCTATAATTACATGACAGATCGCCATTTAGAGTGGAAAAAAACACTAAAAAAACAAACAAAAAATTACAAATTTTTATAAAAAAATAACCGACTTCAAAAACACTAAAAAGCTAAAAATAACAACATTTAAACATTCATACCAAACAGTTATTTTTGGAGTCGGTGCCAGCCCTGGGTTTTTGAATGTGGTTGTTTTTGACTTTTGCGTGTTAATTTTGTCAGACTATTGTGATATGTTTTGCAATAAAATTATTTAAAAAATTCATACTAAGGTACGTTTTATGTTGACTGTACCACACGCTTCGAAATATCCATTCAAATTGCAGAACGATAGTCGTCTATCATCCGACCTGACGTTTTTCACATCCCGAAAATCTGACAGAGTCACAAATGTTCGCAAATTGGCAAAATAAATATTTACCTACACTCGCCGGGAATTGATTCGCATCGAATGAGTTATATGCATTTGCGTCTGAAAGATTAAATTACCCAGAAGAGTCGTCCACTTAACAGCTTATACAGGTTTATATGTGTATTGGAGATATATAGTGCACCATCTACCTACACCGACCCCACGATTTCTTTTAATGTATAGCTATACGATTATAGTAATGTATTTGTGGACTATTGACTCTATTTTTATCTCTTAATGAAAAAGTCTCATTAGGTACAAAATTAGCAAACTCCCTTTTTAACTTGTGGAAATAGACAACGGTACCTAACTGCCACGGTGTAAATGCTATAAAAGTTTTTTTTAAATTAGATAATTATTTTATATTAGTGACTCTTTCACGCCCTACAAGAAAGAACGTATAAACGATCAAAAAGAACGAATGTAATTGAAGGTTATAATGTGACCAGCAGATTTTGTGTTTTAGCATAGCGAGTGCAAAGGCCCCGAGGGCGAGCAGTCGGCGGCTCTGACCGCTCATTACTCACTCCCGCCCCGCAGGGAACACCTGATCGGTCCCAAACTTTACTCCAAGCTAATTTCGCCAAAAAATCATGCTGAAGTTTTATTTGTCATTCCTCGGGGAGCTGTTTCAAACGGAACCAATTTAGGGCCTCGGGTACTCATTGGCTGGCCTACTACTTCGTCCCATGACGCCTTTAAAAACAATTTCATCTATGCTAATGGAGTGAAGGGTTATTTGCATTTTCTCTTTCCAATTAATTTAGGGAGACCTTTTTAGTATTGCGCAATCTGTCAATAATACCGTAACCGTAAAAGACGAGTTAGTATTTATCATGAAAGTACGAAAAGAGTGTCTTTAGTCAACTCACGCTCGAATAAGCTTAACTAATACCAAGAATCCGTAGGGGAGGCTGGGGATAGTTGACTATAGGTAAAGGTTGAGTTACTGTCAAAAACTAGACTCATTTGACAGTGTTGCGTAATTCAACTAAGCGTAACTCGCGAGACATGCAATACTATTTGTCTGGCGACTGAGTAGAGAGAGAAAACAGCTTATCGCACCCAGCAAAATAAAGCACTTTCAAAAAAAAAATTTTTTTACCGTTAGTCAACCTACCAAAGTCAATTCCCGGTTTGGCATAAAAACTATTATCTATATAAATTAATTTGCTTTCATTTCCGTATTGTGACATTGCTTCCTTAATAAAGTTGCAAATTGAAAATTGACTTTCTGAATGGAATACACAAACAGCACCACAGAAGTACTGATTTTATTAGTGTACTGCTGAATATTAAAACGTCCAAGATCGTAATAAAAACAGCGTTCCATGTTGATTTTCGGTCCTCGTTACATTTTCTGTTTGCCCACTCCGGACGCGTGGGCGTGGAGTGGGTTGTCGAATATATGTCAGCCCGATGTGATGGTGGCTGAATAACTTTTTAATTTTTATATTTTATAAAACGCACATTTAATAAATATTACAGTTGTTGGATTTATGCTATTTTCACAATAGTTTTTTGATGGCAACGCAAATGTCTGCAATGGAAAAGTAAAATAGAATATTTTCGTCATTGTTAGCCAATCATTATAAAAGCATTTTTATTTTAAGAGCGCCGTCCTTACACGAAATAATCGAAAGATTTAGAGGATGAGCATTTACGAGTTTTATGGAAAAATACAACTTTGTATCTGATCGTAAATAAACAACATGATTACCTAACAACTTACATTTTCAAGATATTTGTATAAGTCCGAATTGACAAACAGCCTGGAGTAACATGCTTATTTATTTCAATATAAACTGTTGGACTAAATTGTCATGTAATTTTCAACTCGTAGATATACCTAATTGCCAGTATTTACCAGAAAGTAGCAATTATCCGTCACGATCACACAAACTGATTCGATCAATAAACACAATAACTTAGTGACCGGAAAAATGTAGTGATTTATCGTTTCATGCCGCCGCCAGCTAATTTATAAAAATATCGAGTCCGCTTTTGTCTTTTCCTTCTAAAACCGTGTACGGCCAGTCTGTTTTTTTTTTTTTTTCTGGTTGCGCCGAGAAGGAAAGGATGTAGAGTAAGTACATTTGTGGGTCGCGACAATCACGCCGAATTGCGAGAGATCAGCGTCGTTTTCTTTCGTCGCGATGTGACGTCAGAACCGGAGACTTTCTCAATTTCCGGGCTGGTCCCTCCGGAAACGACCAGTGATTTGCCACCTCCGGCTCACCGCACCGTTGAGCCCCTATAAACAATTCCCCGCTATGTTTTCCTTTAAAACTGTTATAGTATTTTTTTCTTTTAAGCATCACAACCTCATTTATATTCAAATTGTTTCTGTCGCCAATGGGACTTTTTTTTCATTAAAGAGCTTTAATTAAAAAAAACAGCTTGTAAATACAAAAAAACACGAAACAAAATTCCAATGTTATTAAATGGTTATCAAGCATGATGTGTTTATCACAATAAAGGTACTACTGGTTATGAAGCATGTGCTTTTCACAATAAAGGTACTACATTTAATTTTAATTTCTATAGGTTTTCTATTTCGATTTTTAAAAGCAACCGTTACGAATACTCGTCTAGGTTAAATGTAAAACTAAATAAGCATTTTAACGAATGCTGTAGAATTGTAGATAAATCGAAACCGTCCTAAAAAACTGGCCAAGTGCGAGTTGGTACCAAGTGTTTCGTATCACTGCATTTTCTTTGTATTGATTAAATGTAAGTACATTTCTTGTACTGTTTTTTTTGTGTGGTGTGTAATAAAGAGTATCTATCTATCTACATTTAATCAATACAAACATTTCTCACAGTGTGCCGTGTGACTAATTCCTGTAGCACGAGACGGGCAGCAGAGTCTTCGTGCGAAATCTTATAAAAAACTGCGCTCGTCAACCCGTCTGCCAAGCGTGGCGAGTATTGGCAATCCCCCCCGATGATAAGTCATTGGGAGAGGCCTTTGTTCAGCAGTGGACGTCTTGTGGCTGAAATGATGATGATGATGATGATTTCTCAGACGAAAACATATTCAGATTGACGCTTTAGCTTAGGATGTTTTTTTTTGTCCCATCTTACATCTACAGTTCAATCGATTCTCCAACTGTAAATCGAACTTAGTTCGTAGGTAATTGTTTTTATTTTATTCAATCAGTTATTAACAAACGTAAATATTTTATGGCTTTTTTCCTTAACTTGTTCTATGCCAAATTTCATGCGATTTAAACAAAAAAGGACTGAAAAACTTCCTTTAGGCTACTGTAAATTTAAAAAAAAATGTGCAAAAACATAATCGAACGTCTTATGTAGCCCAAATAACAATAAAAATATTAATGATTATTGTGATGGTATTTTAGGTGTCCTACAGTGTATTCGATCTTTTTTTTTCAAATATTTGGTGATTATTTCCAAAAAATAATAAAATTATAAACTCTACAAGCTCCAGAAAGTAATAACTTAAATTGGGTCTATTTTTTAACGAGAATCATAATAAAGTGACACACTGTATCATCTGATTCGGACGATTTAGAACTACCTATTAGGTACTATTAATTTTTAACACCTCCAAGGGACTCTCCTTTGTACAGAAGAACAGACGGTTGAAAAGACGGATCACAAAGTGCTCTTATAATAGTTTATTTGTAGATACGGAACCCTTAAAAGTAAAATAAAATAAACCAAGAAATTTCTACATGAGCCGTGTTAGCATACACTGAAAGGACATTTCTTACGTAACGTACTTACTTTGTCGACAGCCGCCGCCAGGTCCTGGCAAAAGGGGTAGACCCATGAAATGCTGGCTTGACGTTGTGAGGGCTGACATGCGTGCCAATGATCTCACAACTAGAGACGCTCAAGACCGCGCGAAGTGGAGGAGCAAATCAAGGAAAGCGGACCCTGGGCTCCAAAGCAATGGCTTTGGACGCAACCGGGATTGACCGTATAGATGATGATGATGACTTACTTTGTCGACAATACTGACCAAATATTAACTCATGAAGTATTTCCTTTAGTACTTTGAAATAATCCAGGATTGTTTTTTTTTTTAAATTGTATCTTCTATGGTATGATAAGACTAACTTTAACATTGCGAAAAAAATCCATCTCGATGATAATTTATGAAGTACCTGTATTTTTTACGATTTCAATGATATAATGATAATTATAAGTTTAAAGTAGTCTTAAATCATTAATTTCATGCTACGTAATCTCATGACACAACATCAACCTAACCCTATAATATACAGGACACTATACATAGGCTTTATAGTAGGCGTGTATAACAAGGCTAATAAAAAGTAAGCTGCATAAGGGAGTTATTTGTAAGAGCGAGCTCTTTTCATAAGCCGCTTTTGAGTGAATGGGATACCCGCCACCATACCCGAGAAGCTCTAAATTCAGTAGGGTGACATCCGATGTCGGTGAATTTCTTTTGTACCCTGACAGTTTATTACGAGAACAAAAGGATGACGTTGTTTGAGCGAAGCCATTTTAGATTTTACTACGCTGATTACACATTACTCAAGATCTACCCTATTGTGCCGAAGATCTGGATTTCTCTTCAATTTCTAAAACGGATTACATTTCCTCCTACTGTAATTTATCCCGGAACGAACGGAATTCATCACGCCGATAGCGAAGTTTCGTCTAGATATAGTTATAAGCAATAATTACTGAAATCTAACCAGTCGACGTTATGGAACTGAACTGAACGTGACCTAAAATCCAAAAGCATTTCACTGTTCATTTTCTAATTCTATCTAGGCCAGTTACACAGATATTTTCCGAATAATCGATAACTCGCTAACCTTTTTGTTTTCTTTCATTCTCGCGTCGAGACGATCAACAGTCAAATAGTCGTTTTACTTTTTGTATCGTCAGTACACCGCAGTGTAACTAAATGTTTCTGGGATGGGCCAAAAGAGCTGAGTGTTCCGTCTTAATTTACCTAAACTTCGTCCTAGCGCACTCGTAAAAAGAAATTAGCGTAGTTTGTTAAAACAAGCTCTAAGAAGACATTTCCCGTGGGAAAACATTCGGGAAGGATCAAAGTGTTGTCAAGGCGAGTCGTCAATTTCCTTTATAAGAGCTCGGAGGTTATTAGGGAAATTGCTCTCAAAAATAATATGCTAAGGAGAGACGAGAAAACACGTTGTTTAGCTCCTAAGAATAGGTGACTACGGATTTCTCTATGAATTGCTAATGACGGGTCCGTTCCAGTCCCTCGTAACGGCCAAATAGTGCTCACACGCATTTATGTGTTTAATCCGCAATTTCAAGTTTAAGCGTCTATATTTGTCACTATAAACATAAAATGAGCAGGGTCTACGAGGAGGACGCGTGTCCTAATTCTAGTGGTGTTCGTTAATTATTTACTATAATATATACTGGAGAAGGTTCTAGAGCCAGGGTGGTGAGACCGTTGTAATTGCTTGTACACTTTGCGACCCTCGCTCAACGCTGGATTACGTATGTATGTACAAACGTTAGATCCGCATTCAACGTCTTAGGAGCTGGAAGTTAACTAACATGCCAGGGGCGAAATCGAGTCTTAAACTTCTGAATTAGTGTAAGTTAATTTGAAATAAAATTAATTCTTATTTTGACTACTAATATGTGTATTTTCGTGTTTGTCTTGAGAATATAATATGATATTTGAAATTCTTAAATCCTGACTCAATTTAACACATTTTCTTATAACGTGTAAAAAATTAAGCAATTAAATCATAAAAGAGTAAAATACTACAACAAAATCAGTGCGAACTGGGAACAATATCTAAATCTCTAAGAAATGGTTTTGCTTCGTTTCATTGCTTCTATTTTAAGTGTCATCATCATCATCATTTCAGCCATAGGACATCCACAGCTGCACATAGGCCTCCCATTGACGTGCAGATTGGCCGGTTGGAAGCGGCCATCCAGCGTCTTCTTGCGACCTTTACTAGGTCGTCTGTCCACCTTGGGTGGACATCCTAGGCTGCACTTACCGGTACGTGGCCGCTATTCTAGAACCTTTCTGCCCCATCGGCCGTCAGTTCTACGTGCTATGTGCCCCGCCCACTGCCACTTCAGCTTGCTAATCCGTTGGGCTATGTCAGCGACAGTTTTTATACATGTACTCGTAGGTACTCGTACTTATTTTATTATGGTTTCCTTTAGATATAGATTTGAATACGTACTTTGTCTTTCTTAGGTATATGTAGGTTTCAAAGTTTCAGAGTGAAAAGTGTAACATCATATTAAGTTGCATTTACCCGTATTCAAAAACACTACACTCAGCACCTACTTAGTAGCGCTACAGTTTTAGGCCCTGGCCCTGGCCCTCTACCTGGAGGCCCCCACGACCCCCACGGCTGGAGGTCAGTCCATCACAGAATTTCTGAATTTTTTTCACAGAAAAAAAGGTGACTCCAATTCCCATTTCGTAATGTATTTTAAATACTAATTAATCATAGTCATGAATGAATAAATACGTTATTGGATTATGTAATATGTGTAAGACAATATACCTTTTAAATACCAAGCCAGCCAGTCAACTAGCAGCCGCGCGTTTAGCGAGACGCTTACACTTCAGCCTGCCTAGCATGACTACTAAAACACGATATGATACAATATGATATAGCGATATATCGACACCAACTGTAAAAATATGATGAATATAGCCGCCTTTTTTATTTTTTATCGAAACAGCGATCATAATAATGTACCGTACCCGGCACGGCGATTCTACACGGCGGCTTTAACTATCATATTTTTACAGTTGTTGTCAATATATCGCTATATCATATCATATCATATCGTGTTTTAGTGCTCATGCTAGGCAGGTTGGCGTCGTTTACACTTTAGCGTTAGTTCGGTCAGGGTGGTCGTGCTTCAGCTTTTTTTTATTTATTTGGGTAAACAAACAGTGACAAAATACATATTATTTACAAAGTATAAGCAAAACATAGTCTAAATTTGACACCAGCACCGTTTACCACGAATTAATTTAAAGAAGACAAGAGTCGTGAACCGCGAGCTAAAGTTAAGGGCATTAATTTAAATTAGACAACCAATTGCAGAAGTAACCATTCTTTCAAATACACTTGGTCGCGTCATCACCGCCAAGTCAATTGAATGAAACAACTCGTTGTAATTTTGTACCAATCGATAAAGAGGTGAGCGCTTACCAGCATTTTTTCGGCATCGAGGAGTTGCAAACAACCGACAAGGAGTGCGGCTATGAGTTCTGGTGGGTATTTTGTAGCACAGTTTGTTTGTAGCTTGGTTTTGAACCGACTATATCGACCTTTATTATACAAAATATACTACACCATAGGCTAGTCAAGTGATCGATCATAATCATCATTTCAGCCATGGACGTCCACTGCTGAACACAGGCCTCCCCCAATGACGTTCATCGGGGGGGGATTGCCAATACTCGCCACGTTTGGCAGGCGGGTTGGCGAGCGCAGTTTTTTATAACATTTCGCACGCAGACGCTGCTGCCCGTCTCGTGCTACAGGAGTTAGTCGCCTCTTACGACACGCCTCCTGTTGGCGGTGAGGAAGTGTATTCTTTACGGCCGTCCCCACACGGCACTCATATCGATCATAATGTTCTGAGCTAAATTATCTAAATGACATATTTATAGCCTGAACGTAAGCTGAATCTGCCTCTTGCTAGGTAAAGCTTGCCGATATCATACAATTCACACAAGTACTACATGTGATCAATAATAACAAACGTACCTTGATGATACTGCCTAGTATTATAATATACTCGACAATGAACTAGTATCATCTGAGTGATACTTTCGGAAGGCCAAAAACTTGTCACAATTAATAGGTATTTAGTTTCAAATACGAAATGGTAGGGTAAAAGCCGGATAGTTGCCTCACTTTTTGAAAATGCTCAATAAGATATAAATTATGTGTGTACTTACAATATACTCAGTATATATTAAAAAATTGTTCTTTAATCTTTTATTCTACACCATTTTTTTGGAAACACAATTAATATTGTCTGTATGGAAATCTTGTTTTATTTGACCCCTCGAAAAAGCGATAGTTGCCTACTGTGGCGGATAGTTGCCTCACGCTGAAAATGCTTCGCGGGATACTTGCCCCATGATAAAATTGCTTCAATTTATTTCTTTTTTAATTTTTGTTCTTTAGTTATTTGAACCCCAGTGCTTAACTGTCTTCAGTCCAGCTGATGAGACGCAGGACCACGCAAATTTTTTGCAAATATTTGCTGGTCATTTTTCTCACGTGCAACATGAAATCTTCAAGAAATAATAGTTACCCTTAAGGCAACTATCCGCAAAAGTATATGGGGCGACTATCCTTTTCAATACGGATACTTGCCCTTTTAAATTAGAAAAATAAATAAATGCTTTTTATCAATAAAATGTAATGGACCGTATAGTTTAAACTCCAGTGTATAAGAAGAAACAAAAAGTTGATTGAATCCCATGGCCATGGAAAAAAATATTACATAGAAATGACTCACAAATATAATTTTGACGCTCGTGTTGGTCATGCCGTGGAAGATTTTTGCTTACACACACAAAACGCATGGACTTTTTCTTATGGCTTGTATGACATTGAGACTTACGGGAGGACCGCTTTTGATCATTGGAGAGCCCTAACACTGGAGGCATCTCTAACATAGTGTATTCAAAACCGGAGCATGTATCCCACTGAGGCAACTATCCTGGTTTTACCCTATGCTATCAAAGATAAATTTTAAAAAATATATCCGGTTTTAAAATCATAATCATAATCATAAATCTTTATTGTGGAGCACAGGTGTACATTGGTCTTACAAGGATTTGTCTTAGAACTAACCGTGTCCTGCCTTCCTTAAATCATTAACAATTACTAATTTATTTTGTCTATATTCAAAGAAATTTATTGATGAAATAACATAGACCTTTTAACGTAAATATTTCAGCCGACGAAACTAAACATTCTTTCTATTTCATGCATCAATAACAAATTACCGACAGCACCTTCCAAATACCTAATTGTTATAATTTAGATTGCCACATATCGCTGTTATTTAATGCTGAAAATACACATAATTATAATGACAAATTACAATATTTAACTTATTAGATGGCGGGCGGTCGCATAAGACCGCGTAACATTATTTTTACGGTTTTTTTTCTGCTATTTTTTATAGCCTGCGAGTTGTAGATACCAATAGTTTTATATTTTTCGTCTCATTAAGAATAATAATTATTTTTAAAAAAACTATCACATGCCACACAAGGAAAGATAGTTTGCACAAAAGATGTTGCTGTTTATACAGCAGTCTCTCGCTTTGTTTATGTCCTTTGACAGAATCCGCTTAGATACACTAATTTAACTACTTTCAAGTTCTGTGCAAAGCACCCAAAGACACTAATTTACTTTACGTGAGAATTATGCAAAACGACTGAAGCTGCACTAGAAGCGTAGACGCAACCTGATGGAGATGCATCAATTGACTGTTTCAAACGCCAATAGATTGTGTGTGGAACTACTTAACGGTTGGATGGATAACTAACGAGAGCTGTCATTCTCACAGCGCTGGGCGGCTGGCCCGCAGAATAAATGAGGCCACGAGTTTGCTGCCCTTATAACTAGCCAAAAGCTACAGCGAAACAGTGAGAGCATAGTTTTTAGTTACTAGTTAAGGCGAGTATCCACACATACGAGTAAAATAAACGCATATTATTTGAAGTTTTTTTTTTGTTTAAATGTAAGTAATTAGGTATGAATAATGAACAATTAACCTTCACTGCAGATTTGAATCTCACCTCAAAGCTTGGTCATCTCTAGATTGAAACTTCAATAAATAAAAGCAACTTTTATTGTGAAACGAATGAAATGGTAAAATAAAGAAAAAAATGCTCTTGCATACTAAACTACCAGCAACCATTATTGATTTGATAGATTTTACTATGGGGCATCTAGTAAAATCCATCAAATCAATAATGGCATGTAAGTACAGGGACTTACAAAGTAAATTTAGTTTATATTTATGAGAAGAACAAACGTATGAACTATGTTTTGCGTTTAAGCTTACCCCTTAGACCCTGAATAGGTTTAGAACAATGAAAAATATACCAGATTAATTTGTAATTGTAAGTTTAACTGATCCCCCCGTCATAATTTGGATTTTTTAAAACCTATGCCTCCATGCTATCATTTAAGCCACTGGACGTCCACTGCTGAACATAGGCCTCCCTAGTGATTTCCAGACTGGCCGGTTGGAAGCAGGCTGCATCCAGCGGCAACCTTTACCAGGTCGTCTGTCCATCTTGTGGGTGGACGTCCTACCCTGCTCTTGCCGGTACGTGGCCTCCATTCTAAAATCTTTCTGCCCTATCGGCCGTCAGTTCTGCGTACTATAATATGTGCCCTGCCCACTGCCACTCCAGTTTGCTAATTCTCTATGCTAAAAGACCTAAAGTTTTATAAATTAGGAAGACACTGTACTTTTTTTGCATGAGCGATTCAACCATTAATTGAAAAGATACTGCAGTCGACTACTTGAGGAAAGAGGTATTCTTATTGTGTTCTGCACCCAAAAAATTTTAGTTGTTAGTTTACTATCTTGATATCGTACCTACTTACTTTTATTTAATGTAGCCATTTGTACAAGTAACTTGTGTAAATGATCAATAATCACTGCCTGCAAATCAAAAGGTAACAAATAAATAATACGCCAGACAACACACCAATAATATCCTTACAAGGTACCAAATTATGTATTTTTGCCAGGGGCGTCTCCCAGCACATCCTAACTCGAGCCAATTTAGAAAAAATCGGTTTCTGAATTGACCTAAACCGGGATTCGAACTCGAGTCGCTTAGCTATCAAGGCAAATTATCGGCACTACACCAACCGGGTCGTTGAACAGAACCTATAGAAAAACAATAAAAACTCGTATATTCTCGCACCGCTATCAAATCTTGTTCGTTTTTTTTGGATACGAATTATTAACATATACCTAAGTCTAGAGCAGAAACAATAACTTAACTTAATAACTTGTTTTTATTATTAAAACATCACTATGTATTTAACTTACCTGTTTTATAAGTCTTTGCTATATGTAGATCTTAAAGTTGCAAACTGCTCTGGCTAATGTGTGGACAACATAATTCTTAAAAGCTGTTTGTTTCATTAATTAAATTAATTTAAAAATGATTGTTTAAAGTTTAAATTATAAATATATCGAAGCACCATCCGTACACTGTCATAATTCTCACATAAAAAACGATCATTTCAAACAATTCGAGCGTGACGCCGTCTCTTGCTGTCGATCGGAAAATGCGAGGGAACGTAAATTGATTTCCAACTCTAGTCTTCTTGGCACTTGCTGAATTTAAAGAAAAATGTCTTACATGCTGTTAAGTGCAAAGTACTTGAAGCACAGTTAATATTAAAACTTTTAAAATGTGTACCGCAATATAAGATGCAAAGAAAAAATTAAGTGGTTCTCTAGAAAGCCGGAATGAAGCGGGGCAATCACATAAATAAACAAGACGCTTCCCCACGGCTAGAAGTTGATGATTTTTCTGCGAGCTGTACATACGTACATAGTTATATTTTGTTTTAATACTGAAAAGAGCAAATATGAATTGATTAAAACAAATATTTAATTACCTAACACAAAATAAAACTGTATTACTCGAAAGTACGAAGTAACTTAATGGACATATAAATTAAGCAACGGAAGTTATTTTTATAAGTACCATAATAATAATTAACTTTGAAAAATATAAGATTTTTTGATGAATGCAAGAATATTATTAAAATTAATAAATTAATTAATTAATTTAAATTAAGGGGAAAACCTAGGCTACGAAAATTGAGCGCAAAAATAAATTGGTAGGTTCAGTGACGATATCGTCTCGTCTTCTGAGTACATTAGATATGAGTTCCAGTAAGCGATCGCTATTCATATTTCATTTATAAAAGACGTCCCATCCCGAATACTTTGGTGGGGGCAAGAGATCGCTCAAATTGTTTCCAATATCTTTTACGAGCATTTGACAGTCGAGTGAAAAATTACCGTGGAATTTCACGCGATATTGTTATTTTCACGCTGAGTTATTTATATGCGTGTAATCCTTCAAGTTTTGTTAGCGGTTTGATAATATTGTTTTTGATAACTTATCGAAAAAGTAACATACTAAATTTTGGAAGCACTTCGAATCTTGCCAATAATCTACTGATCGTTAAATTAAACCAACCCCCTTATTAGTATACCTACGTAATACTTAGACGCTCCTATGCTGTGTTTTCGTTGTTTATTACATGACATAATACATAGAAATGTAGTGAAACAAAGGCTCTCCGAAGATTCCGCGCGTAGTCCTGTTTAATAATAGATATAAATAAGATCCGTGCGCCAGACCACGAACATTTGCCTAAGCATCAGTGGTACAAAACACGAAAGTATGGCTTTCGTGTTAATTTTCAATTCAATATTATTGTAGCTGCCTACATCAAACTTGTAAAAGTAAATATATATTCTATGGCATTTAATAAAGCGAAAAGAAACCCATCTTTCCAGTCTCGGTTAAATAAAATTTTGTACATTTCGAAGAAGTATAAAGAGTTAAAGACCATATAATAGCGGCGTAATGAGTATGACACATTTTTTCCACGTTTCATATCTGAAAAGCTTTGAATACTAGTTGAGTAAAAAACAGAATAAAGCCGGCTCTGTATAGACAGAGCGGCCGTAATGAAAACAGCAATTCGCTTTTAGGCCTTTAAAAAACGATTAAAATAAGGAGCGATAAAACCTTTTCAGTATTTTTATCACGCACTCTTGATTGTATTGTTGTGTTTGCCTCGAGGTAATTAAGGTGCCCAGCCCAAGCAATTTGTGGATATAGTTACTATTATACCTTTGTAATGATTACGCGGTCGCGAAATAAAATTACTTTCTATCGACCTTATTGGAATATCTGTGTCGACGAGTTATAAAATAAATTTTAAATATTACAGCTTGAGATATTTTGCGATGATTAATGGCCATTACTAAGGTAGAATAGGTATTGAAAATAGAAACCCGGGCGAAATACAAAAGTAATTTTGATAATAGTTTATTTACCTAACAATCAGGTTCTGTTAATTAACAAGTATTCATCTTTTGTTAAAAATAGATTGTCAATTATTATTTTTATCAGCGTAAAATGGCTTTTTTTTTTGACATAGTCATAGTTTAAAAGCTTTGTATAGATTGAAAAGTTGATTAGCTAACTTGTAATTGAATACCTTGATGCAAATGGCGATGCATACCAACCGTATTGCAACCCCAAGTTCGGCGCTTCAATAGATACATTGCAGGTGTGTTTGAAGACTTTTTGCCTAAACTACACGCCACTCTACCGTGGATATGACAATAAATACAACAGCAACACATTTTCACGGCGCTGCAGTAGAGCTCTTAGCATATCACTTGTGCCTGAATAAACAGGCGTAAGGTTCGATTACTATTGGCATAACGGATCTGAAGGAATGAGTGGTATTTGCTTTAAACGCTGCAGCACTGTTTTGTTTCTATTGTCTTATTATAGGTACTACAAATCTATTGAAGTTACTTGCCTCCAATAGATTTTCTTCCCATTACAAAAGTGCCTACCAATAAAATATAAATAAGTCACAACTTGTGAAGAAGAACACAGACGAATCATCCAAATATAAAAAACTAAAGTAGTTACTTTACTATCGTAGTAATCTATCTACACAAACGGGATTCCTTTAAAAATTAAGTCAATATCTAGTAGTACAGCACTCTCACAACAAACTCAAAAAACTGTTTCTAAGGCACATCAAGTTCAGAGTCATAATGTAAGGGGGCCTCATTTGCATATTAAGAGGAATTGTGTAGATGGCTTAATCCCGGGTCGCAGGTGACAGGCACTCGCCAAATTGATATTTTATACGTGCAATTACATCCCCGATCCATTTACATCGCAACCGCCACCGCTTTACATTTTGAGATGGCAATATTCAAGGCTGAGTATAAACTACGTCGGTGTCTCTGAATTTCTTGAAGTAGGTAAAAGTACTCGTAGATATGCATATTACTTATTTATCTATAAAAAATATGTGATACAGGGTGGAATATTAATCGTCTTTATAATAAATTTTGTATGGAAACGAAGTTTTTTTTAGCTCCTATAGTATAATTTGAGGCACAATAACAACGTGTAAAATTTTTCGACCCATGTTTCCAAACTTGTTTAATTTCATGAGCACAACCATATCCTGAAATATGGCTGAACATTTATGTTACATGTTGTACCTTCATGACCACCTTGTGTTATGGAAGCAACACTGAATTTGCTGGGCAGGAAATCATTATAAACCTACCATTATTACCTATGTAAAAGGGTTAAAATTGTTTAGTCATTTAATAGGATTTAAAACGTATAGGCATACTACTTCATTAGGTAAGCCACTTCAATTAACACTTCCAAAGGTGAACATACGTTCACCTTTAGAAGTGGTAATTTTGGGTAAATGGGAGAATATTACATAAATATAATTAAACTATGTGCAATAAAGTTATGATAATTGTATAATAATATAATTGGTACCTTGTATCCTTATACTACATAACTGCCAGACACATGTGGACCTGTTTCCACCCACCTCCCCCGCATACAAATAAACTAAACAGACTATTTATTGGGTGGGGCACAACTTCGCAGATAGTTTAGTAGGTATTCCTCTCCAGCTTTCCTAGACCTATCTTAGCCACCATTTGTCACGTCTACAATGACGTGAGTTGTGCCCTCCTGTAACACAATGTACTCAATTGCCTCAGACTCCACAGAAAGTTTCGCCTTCCGGCCCAAGTTGTGATTGCCTTGTTTTCCACTTCGTTCGCAGAAAGATGACGAATAAAACTTTACAAATTCACGCCGAGCTTAAATGAAAAAAAACTTCTGAATGGTCTAACTTATGGCCGTCTGAGAAATAAAGAAGGCCGAACTGTTATAATTAGCACCCACAAGACATAAATTATTTTTTGCTTGTGTAGGTATTTGAAAACTTTCTCAGAAGGTAGGAGATACTTACGAATTCATGACTAGTCCTTGCTATCTAAGTTTTAAACAGTTCTTATGACCCGGCCGCACCGCTGGGCGCTTCACTTAGCGCCTAGAGTCTAGTAGAGACGCCAAAACAAAAGAATCGTACGAACATTTATACGGGTAAAGTTTGGTAACAAGAAAACTATAACGACAGTTAGGTAAATACGTAATGATGTATTTAGTATTAAAAATCACAATAATAATTTTATAACACTAGAGGTTCTGAATGAACCCTATATTTTATAAAGAATACCATTACCTGCCTTAATGCTTCTTTGTAATACACTAAATATTTTTGAAATATTACTACTACTGATATCCAAGTAATCGCCTGGCTTTGTATAGGTAAGCACTACTAGAGCACGCAGTATAACAACATCTTATGAAAACAGCCTCGTATACAAACAAAGTCATCGTGTCGCGAGATATAATTTTCCGTCAATAGGTACCTACAAGAATATTCAACGACATCGCGTATTGGGGAGTATTTCCACGTTTCTTTTGTTGAAATTGTATTGTAGGTAATTTTCATATAAACGCAGTAATGCGCTGGTAATGGTCCATAACAGAAAGCTCGGGATATATGAGCGGCCCCGCACCTCCGCCGCTAACCCCGCGCGGCATACAAACGAAACAAAATGCCCTAACTATCCACGATTTATTACTGGGTATTCAACATACTGTCCGAACAGAAACAGTATAATGCTAAGCAAATAATTACTTGGTTGACAATATATTATTATGCTATGCTGTCAATTGTAACTTTACAAACTGAATGCACCTTAATCTTTTATTTTCATAGCGTATAATCTTCTTTATTGCGAAGATTTATAATGCCCGCATAAACAGCTTGCCAGTATCACCGGTCATATTAAATCTTAGCGAGGGGTTGCAAAATAATAAAAAGTAAGCATCCTTATAAAAGGTAACTTTGTAATAAAATAAAATGGCGTCGATGAAAAAAAATAAATTAAATCCTATAGGCGACGCGGGCCAAACCAAATTTCCAGCCGAATGCTTTCTTTTAAGTAAACATCTTAAACTTCAGTAAAATGTTTGTCTATTCTCTCCCCTATTGTATATTTGCTGTTGACTGTCACTAATTTCTTTAAAAGTATCAACGTATTTTTACATTGCTGTAAACAAACTTAAATTGCGTGCTATATTTTACCCAGGCGTACCTGCGTCAGTGTTCCCGAATTCATACATCCCAGAGGCCTTCAAGCCGTGAGTGAATAGACTTCTTCAAGGCAAGCTTGCTCCATCATATAAGTCATAATGTATGTACATCATAAATTGAGGAAAATAATAATTGAACAGGCAGTAGATAGATAGATAGATAGATAGATACTCTTTATTGCACACCATACAAGTAAAATACACATGATTTTTACAGAAAGATGTACAATTTAGGCGGTCTTATCGCTAATAGCGATCTCTTCCAGACAACCTTTAGGTAAAGGACAACCATTAAAGAAAGAAAACAGTAGCCCAGATAACGAAAGGGCGTTGGGTCAAATCCCACCTGAAGCAGTCGACTTTTTTGAATGCATATTTTTAAACGACTTCTGAGCTTTCCCTCTCAAACATGTCTAAAAATATCTCTACTTTATTTTTTATAATTTAATTAGACATTAGAAATGTGGGGATCGTAATCCTCATATGAATTTCTCAAATGAATTATAAGAAAGGATTTTTAAGTGTATGATACGGAATTAAAGTCTGTATTTATTAGACTTTTGCGTTGTTGAAGTCGCGGCGAACTGCTAGTTAGGACCCTATATTGTGATTTAGGTTGTATCACAATATAGGGTCCTACTTTATGTTCTTTTTTTAAGGAGTGGTCTCATAACTTTTTTCTACGAGACCAACATTGAAATCGCAAAAAACGCTTTTCTATAGATAATACCGCATTACCTGTTGTGGGTTGTGCGGGGTTTTTTTACATTTGGACATTGGTCCTTTGGTAAAAGTTGTTGTTTGGGCAGTACCTAGAATCACTCTCTATAAGGAATAACCGATAAAGAAGGACCTTATTTAATGACTATAAAGGAAAATCAGGGTAAAAGTATTATTAGATGAAACTATACGATTCATATTGCAGCAATCCTAGGCGAGCTTCTTGGCAGCAACTTTTGTTGTTTCACAATTAACTTATCCAATGGACGCGAATTGTTCATTGGCAAGATACACAGCTCTACGTCTAGTCGGTTTACTTAGTTAAGGTATACGAATATGCTATTAGTTTACATTTTCGACGAACATCGTCCGCACACAACCACCAGATTGTTGTCTTAAGCTGTGGACGCTATCTGAGAACAATGGAAGACCGGTGTCGACAAACCATAATCCTATTTGGTGCAGCTCCGCGCTCAGATGGACAAACAATAACTCCATCTCACACCTCGCGCAACAACCAAGAATTATCTGAAACTAGCGAGATTACCTTTATATTCCCTTTGTTTCATTTTGAACTGTAGCTTTTCCCAATAATCCTTCAACGCCTACTGAAAATCCTATAAGAGATTAATCAAAATCGAACGAGTATACCTGCGTAGGCTTTCTCAAAGGAACTTCTAGTTTAAAGAATTTTAAGCAAAATGGATATTAAAGCTACCTTTCATAAAAAATATAATATTTAGTGGTAGTTGGCTGACTAACCTGTAATTTTCTGTTTTTGTCGTGAAGAAATCTTCATTTCAGCTATAGGATGTCCACTGCTGAACACAGGCCTCCCCTAATGACTTTCATCGGGGGGGATTGCCAATACTCGCCACGCTTGGCAGGAAGGTTGACGAGCGCAGTTTTTTATAACATTTCGCACGCAGACGCTACTGCCTGTCTCGTGTTACAGGAATTTGTCGCCTCTTACGACACGCCTCCTGTTGGCGGTGGGGAAGTGTATTTTTTTACGGCCGTCCCCACACGGCACATGAAGAAATAAAGTAATAATAAAGATCACGCAAACTGCTGCGAAGCTTATCGCAACGTTAAAGCTACTACTAACTTTCATGATAAAATATTTTAATATAACACGTCTCTCGAAACTTACATGCAAGCATCACGTAAGTAAACCACAAACTCGCCGCATTGAAACTACAAAGTTGCTAACTACATTTCGATATCGGCCTGGCTGGAATAGCTTTATACTCGTACAAAGAGTTTAAATACCCACTTGCATCAATAGCATCATCCAAAACTCGTCATATGTAAAAACTTTACGCTAAAGTTCATATTAAAATTGCCAAACTTTGAAATCGTCGTATAGTTACTAAAATGGAAACGGCTTATATGTAGGTAGACATGCGCTAATTTAGATGCGAGAAATTGTCTAAATAATTAATATGGTTTCGTCCATTGAAATAACCAAAAGATAGAACAGTAACTGCACCTACTGCAAATAAACTGTACATAGATCTATCCTTTTAAGTTAAGGTTATGGCTCGAAGAAAACTAAGTTTCAGCGAAAATACGAAATCACGAACAACGAACGGTCCAATCGCGCGTTCAGATAAAAGCTAAAGTTTTGATTCTGTAGAACTCAAACCTGAAATTTACTTTCAATATTTAAATGAATTTTTAGATATCTGCACTCTATCTATATCTATCTGCTTTTTGGTAAAAACATTTTGATTACTTAATATTTTTTAATAATTTTTCACGTTTTTAATAAATGAGTAATTATTGAAAGACTATACAATGTACAGGGTTTCCTTGGAAGTATGAATCACTTGGAACTGGAAGACCAAGAGGACCTACGGAGGCTTTCCAGCTTTTTACACAGTATGCTTTCTACTAGCTGAATTTTTTCTCAAATACTACATAGCTGTAGAAACTAAATTCGAACGATATGCCAAGGGAATTTGAGAGTTTAAACCGATGTTTTATTTGCGAAAGTTGAAGAGATAAGTATCTAATAAGTTTCATTCTTTGACCTCTTCCTTCATATACAGGGTTATTTTTAATACATCAATAAAGTGTAAACACGTTTGTTAAAGTTGAATGGATTTGCTGGTTGGTTAGTTAAATAGATTGGGGTAATTGGCACCACCAATTAATTGACATCCTTTTTATAAACTGTGGAAAGGCAATGCGTCTACTTAACATATATGGCGATTGCTATGACGTCACTTTTCACCAAACTTATTTATTGATTTAAAGCAATTAAACATCAAATTTACAAATAATGGAAGTGACCCGGCTATTTCAGCAGTCGGGTTCTCAAATTATACCTTGTCGGCTGTGCTACCTAATCAACGAAATAACAAAAACATAGCTTGACGCCATTGATAAATATTAAAATCACGATTCATTAATAGTAATTTATTCAGAATACAGGGCCGTAGCTCCCGCAGTCATCCCGTCCTGTAGCTCATAACCTTGTAACCACATATTCTGTACATCATAGTAAACAACTTTTGTTCTATTTATATTATTACTATATATAGATATGTAAAAATGAACCTCTATTTCCCTTGGTCATTGCATCACGTTTAAACGGCTGGAACGATTTGCTAATTCTTTTTTTGTTGTGTTATTTACTGTCAGGAGAAGGTTCTTATGAACGAAAAAATTAAAAAAGATGCACAGAAAATTCTTTATGAATAAACTGAAGACCACGCGAACGAAGTAGAGGGCAGCAGCTAGTCTCTTTTAAAAATATGCAAAGAATTTTTTAATTTTTCTAAACGAATTCAATCGGCTCTTTGGTAAGAAATTTTGTTTAGGAGATCGATAAATTTTTATGCATTTTTTTTTAAATCATAGAAATAAGTTGTTCACCATAATATATACAATATGTGGTTACAACAAATTACAGGACACCCTGTATAGGCCCTGTACACGTCCCAAAAATATAGCTTTGCCCTACAATCAGCAGCACATATCGACTGGTGATAAGAAGAAACGGCGCAACAAACTCAGTCACCTTTTGACAGGAAATACAGATACAAGTCTATGCACTAGACCCTAAAACGTCGTTATCGTTTAAATAATTGTATATCCGATCACTTTGTCATAAGTCAGACGTAGATATTTGGCTCTCTTAACGATTAGCTCCCTGTTAAACCCAAAGCCACTTGCATAGCGAAAGTCCTACAGTCATTGTAAAAAAATGGTCTACTATCACCGTTAAAAGACATTTACAAGTTTTCACTATCCTATTATTAACAAAGCGAAGAGCTTCGAATGGTATGTGTAGTTGGAGAATTCATCTCTCTATTTCCACATCCGCGCCCTACCTCACAAATGGGAGGCACGTTTCCTTCCCCTGCCGCATGAGATCCGCTCACGACATTAGTTCCCAGCAAGGTGACCTAAATTAAGTACTAACTAGTTGTTACAGCTCCAACTTTATAAGAGCACACATAAAGCGACAGCGACACAAGACAACTCTACATCCAACTAAACCTACAAAATAAATTATCAACGCACACAGCCTGCGCCACGCACTTTATTAAATGGATTTTCTTCATTTATCAACGTCACGATCATATTTTTCAATGAGAAATGTTTCAATGTAGGCACAGACCTTTTTAAGTGGTTACGATGAAAGTCGATCGTGGCAGCCAATTCCTTATAAAATGTCGGAAATAAAGACTGACCTACCTAAAATATGTAAGTAGAACTACTTCAAGAAACATAGATATATTTATAACGGCCCTGTATTACTATATCACATAACTTATATCAAGCCAAATCACAATCGTAATAACCTAAGTAAAACGTTTAAGACTAAAGTTCAAGGCAAGAAAGTATAAGTGAAGAATTTTATAGGAGAAGGCTTAGGTAACTATAGTTCAGCGTCGTTTAAATAATATATCGAATTTGTAGCTTCGCTTGTTATACTGCACATCTGTAATGTGACATTTTCTAATCCGTTCCCTATTTTCAACGTCGATTTCTATTTTCAACGGTATATATTAATACCAGATGTTGAAAATAGAAAACATGTGCATGCACTTACAGAATGCATTATACGAATATCGGTATCCGCTCAGTATCTATTTATGGGTGAATATCCAAAACGCATTTTTTGACTGTCCGGGGTGAGAATCGCTGTGTAATATTCATATTTTCTTACGACTTTTTTTCCCATTATTCTACAACTACCAAGTCATTTCGCGCAATTTTTATAATACGCTAAATATCATTGTATAATTAAATAAAAATAAGAATAGGGCCGTTTTAAGTATCTGGTGGCGTGTCCTCAACCTGTTTCTTGACGGAAAAACTTATGTATTTACTTTGTTCTTAGAATATCCAACAAAAATGTATTATCATAAATTAATTAAACACTTACGGCTTCTTTATGTAAGTGTTACTTGTCGTTTTAGCTTCTGGGATTCATGTGACCCTAGATTAAAGTTTGTCCACACACTGTCATAAGATTAGGTGGCTAAAATTCAACTTGTCGTAACTCCTTTTTGAGTCTCTCTAGATGCATGGCCTTGCTATACCCCGTACCCCATAGTGATACGATAGCGATTGCAAGCAACAGGGGTGTGTCAGTGATCTTCGTTATCCCGTTAAAACGTAAGTAAACTGCCTGGTGGCGTTTTGTTCAACAGTTTTAAAGATGCGGTGGCTCGATTTCTGAATTTGTTATACAATTTGTGTACCATAACTATTTATTGATAAAAGTGCTTTGGTTTGTAGTTTGTTATGTCTTTGCATTGGAACAATATACAAGCTAATGTAATTTTGATGATTTTTTAAAATGATTTTTAAGAATTGGTGGCTCAATTTTGGTGGCTTAGGTGGCAAAAATTGCACCACCAAATCTTAAAAATTGCCACCATATCCTAATTTGGTTTTTTTGTGCTGGTCGTAGGTATTATTTTGTGAGTCAAATGCTACAAAAGTATCTGCTAAGGCTGAAAAAGATCAGAATATGTTTGCATTTTAAATAAAATACTAGAATAATTATTTGGTTTCCAGTTATATCTTGCATCCTGACTGACACTATTACTACAATATTTTCATTGACTTGCAATTCTAACCGTAACTTCTTAACTTATCATCATTCATCATTTCTACCATAGGACGTCCACCGTTGAACATAGGCCTCCCCCATTGACTTCCAGATTGGCTGGTTGAAAGCGGCCTCCATCCAGCGTCTTCTTGCTACCTTTACCAGGTTGTCTGTCCACCTTGTAGGTGGATGTCCTACGCTGCGCTTACCGGTACGTGGCCTCTGTTCTAGAACCTTTCTGCCCCATGTGCCGTCAGTTCTACGTGCTATGTGCCCCGCCCTCTGCCACTTCAGTTTGCTAATCCGTTGGGCTATGTCAGCGACTTTTGTTCCGTTTATGGATCTCCTCATTTCTGATTAGATCTCGCAAGGAAACACCAAGTATTACCCTTTCCATAGAACGCTGTGCGACGTTGAGCTTTCTTATGTGGCCCATAGTGAGAGGCCACGTTTCATTTCCATTATGTCATCACTGGTGACACACACTTGTTGTAGACTTTAATCTTAAGGCACTGAGGTATATTGAATGAGGAGACGTGTAGTTTCCCGAACGCTGCCCAGCCAAGTTGGATTCGAGAATTGACCTTATTCTCAAAATTGGATCTACCTAACTGCCTTTCGCCTGCCCTTCGCCTCGTTGCAGAGGAATCGACTTCATGCTCTGCTCCAGAACTGGGACTAACATAGTGACGTTTTTGTGTAAACACTTCAACACCTCGATGTACTGATAGTTAACATGGTACCACTGGAGAGACCTAGGTCTCGATTGAATCAAAGGCCTTCTCATAGTCCACTAACGCCAAGCATAGTGGCAAGTTATACTCCTCGGTCTTCTGTATAACTAGCCGCAGCGTATGGATGTGGTCCATGGTACTAAAGACTTTTCGGAAACCCACTTGTTCGGGAGGTTGGAAGTCATCGAACCTACGCGCGAGACGATTCGCGATGACTCTCGAAAACAGCTTGTAGATATGGCTCAGAAGCAAGATGGGTCTGTAATTCTTCAATAAGGTGTTATTTCCTTTCTCCCTCAAGCAAGACGGATTTGAAGAGTCACTAAAGGACTTTCGGTATCAGTGTTCTACTCGCATTTAGAAGCTCTGATGTGATTCCGTCATCACCCGGCGCCTTTTTGTTCCTAAGCTTTTTTGTGGCCCTCCTAATCCCGTATACGCTGAAGTCCAATATATCTTCGATATAGTGTCGGGTTAGCTTAGCTCTTGGATCTTCGGCTGAGCTACTAACAGGTTTAGTGACCGAGGTACGAGTATATTACTGCCCATAGAACTTCTCGATCTCCCTCAAAACTTCGGCTTTTGTCGACGGTATACTGCCGTCCTCTGTCTTCAGCTTCGTCAGCTGGCTTTGCCCAATAGACATGTCTCTTGCGAAAACTTTGGAGCCTTGGTTCCGCTCTATCACCTCTTTAATGCTGTTTGTATTAAAGTTGCGGATATCATGTCGTAAGGACTTCCATATCCGTCTATTGAGCTGCAGATATGCCTTAGCGTCAACGGAGCTCTGCAGTGCCATTAAACGTCGTTCTGGCATGAGGTTTAGGGTAGGGTCGGTAAGCTTTGGCAGAAGCGCTTCGAGAACAAGAATGTAGTGCCCTTGCGCTTTTTTTTAGATGTGTATGTGTTTTATGTCCGGGGCTATCCAAATATACCCTACTATATACTACCTGAGTTTTCCAGTTTTTGAGATATTTATTTTTTTCACAAATTTTGAGTTTTTTTGTTCTAATCAGCTTCAAAAAATAGTTAGTCCACTTTTTACGTCGCATTTTCTTTTGGAGTATGATCCCTATAAATTAAACTTACAAAGATACAATTATCAGCTAAGACTAATAAAAACAAACAAAACATGTTGAAATTGAGTTGCTAGTGTAATCAACTCTCTCAATGTGTATTTGGAAAATGTTAAACCGATGGTTCCTAGTGTTGATTTATGTCTGGAATAAATATTTTTCGAAATCCATTTGTTTTAATGTATCAATAGTTAGAAGCATTCAGTTTTGGTGGCAAGATTAAGTTTTGGTGGCGTGATTTTTGAAATTTTAAGATTTGGTGGCTTATTTTCAGTTTTGGTGGGAACTCAAAACTTTGAGGATCAATATTTCAGAAACTATACATGCGATTCTAGCCCAAATCTAAAAATAAATATAAGTTGACCCAAAATTTCATATTCAGAAAAAAAAACTATGAAAAAGTAAAAAAAAATTTGCGCCACCAAATCTTACAAAAAATGGCATAAGTTGATATTCACCCTTATATTATCTATAAAGCCAGCAAAGTTGCATATTATCATAAAAACTAAAAGGTTAGAAACCTTAAATTAACCTAAATCCTCTACATCGCCTCAGTGACAATCCTCATTATAAAAGGTAATGTATTAAATCACGGTTTGTTAAGACTTACGAAAACTATCTTGCCTCAATTAATTATTATTACAACTACAACAAAACCTCTTGTAATGTTTGTCTACATATAGGTAACTTAATTAAGGTTACATATTGAAATCTTAATCATCATTTATAATTTTTTATACATATGGATATTTCATTACAACATCGTATTGAAGTAATTACTTAGCTGACTTCTCAACAAAACCAGACGAAATATGAAAGACAACTTTTGTTAGGGTAGGGTAGGCTAAGCATGAAAGCTAAACATTCCTAACCTAAGCAGTGTTGTTATTAGACAGGTTGTCCCAAGGAGATTGTACTAGCGTTCTTCTAGTGTTACAGGACGCTACTCGTATAACCTATCGATTTGAACCCCGTGCTACATACAACTAAAAAATTGAATAATTTAGAGCTGGTAGTTATTTCACTAATATATGCTGACATCGATAGGTATTAGTGATCTCTAACACCAGTCGCCCGTTGGTACATCCATCTTGGGACACCCTGTATGTAAAGAAAAATAAAGTTTGAAGTAGTACTACTATTGTGATCATGGTTCACCCTTTGGTCGAGTAAGGGTGAATCTAATGATAAAATATATTCTGCAGATTATTACTTGACAGAAAACAAGATTTTCCTTCCACAATATAGCTGGGATGCCCTTTAGACCAGACATCTAAGCCATTTATGCTAACAATGCTTTTATGTATGCAGTCTTTGCAACGAAATATGAGACAGAACCGTTGGGAAATAAGCTGAATAATGTCGAGCCCGTATTTCATTATTGACGTGCTACACTGTGTATCAACGTGCAAAATATGATAGATAGCTCGAATTTTGA
This sequence comes from Anania hortulata, assembly GCA_963576865.1. NCBI lineage: Eukaryota > Metazoa > Arthropoda > Insecta > Lepidoptera > Crambidae > Anania > Anania hortulata. Next base: position 12,426,159 of record OY756392.1, on the reverse strand, counting down.
ATTTCTAATCAGTCAATAGAATTCGTTTTTTTTTAAACTATTCTTTTACATCATTTCTTTAGGTATATAATTGAATTGAAGTTCTTTTTTTTTATTTTATTTAGCGATAAAAATACACACGATGTGCTTAAAAAAGGTAATATTATGGTATAACACATTTAAAAATAACGTATATTTTTATTACATACATTACATAAAAAGTTTTATTAAAAATACATCGAAGCAAGAAAACTGATTATTAATCGCAACTCATAATATTTCAAATCGACTTCTAAAATAGTATGATGTTACAAAACAATTTATGTACTTATTAAATTAAAAAAATTAACCACTACTTGCATGATGCTGTCCCCGACTGTGTGCTATTTAAATTTCCGTTAAATACCGACTGCACATTTCATTAGCAGTCAGTATATTGACTACTCGCATACTGAGGTTTCAGTGAGGAGAAAACTTCAACCTACCAAACTGGTGTCTTTAAAGTCCAATGTCGTGTACTGAAGGACTTACATGCTGTACTGTAAAGGCCCTATGTCGTTTAAGACTCTCTACAAGACGTAACAGATGCGCTTAGATCGATGAAACCCACTGCAAACAGCCATTACCAAGATTCAGGTTAATATTCAGTAAAACAGATGAGACCAAACATGGTAATCATGTTAAGAAGAACCGATACATTAACTACTAGGTGCAATACAGGTAGTCAATAATACAGAATGTTAAAAAAAATCACAAGCCAAATTCTAGGGTGTGGTTCAGGGTCGAGTCTGGAATACAGAAAAAAATTCAAAAAAATCACTGATCTTACGACACGTCGTATCGAGGATGCCTTTATTTTTTCTAAATATAACTAAATAAGTACAATGGATGGACAATGTTTTTTTGTAAGTTCTGATTATGTTTGAACATAAAAATGTTTTTTTTTTAATATTATGTGTACATATATACATTGTAATCACCTTTAAAACCCTTTATTTTGATGCCCACACGATAAGTTTTTTTATTCGCACATTATTAAGTTACATATATAATTCGCCATATTGTTTTTATTATGACAATACATGACATCCGAGAGAACATAAGCATTCTAACGAAACCTCATACATCAAAATCGGTTAAGGCGTTTAGTCGTTATAAAGAAATAAAAAAAACTCTTACACATACATACACCACCAAAACATTACACTCTTTTGGGCAGTCGTGTAAAGACTTCCTTTTTGTACTAATATTGACGGCCGTCTAGTTAGTGGTTCACGCTCCGGACTACAAAGCCAGCGGTACAGGTTCGAATCCCGCAAGGGGAAAATGTTTGTGTGATGAGCACGAGCATTTATACCTAAGTCACGGATGTATATAAAAGTATTTAAGTATGTTTACCCGTTATCTAGTCGCTATAGTACCACTTTGCTTTGCTTAGTTTGTAGCTAGATATTTGGTGTGATTGCGAAAAACAATTTATTGATTATTTATTTATTTATAATAGATGTATAATTATAGCACCTATGCAACATGCATAATAAGTCATATCCAATATGAAGTATCTGATTAAGTTTTGTCATAATTAATTAATATTACGAACAAAAAACATGCTCCATCATAAAAGAGAGTATTGAAATCATATTGGAACCTGGCTCTGCCTACTGTTTTATGACCTTACATTAATTTTTACAGTCCGTAAATACAAAGGTCATTTAAAAAAACCGTCTCGACAGAGGATGGCACGATTTGTCTTTTTTGTGAACTTTTCCATTTGTGTTTTATTGTTCTGCAATAAGGATCGCCATCCTAACTGCTTCATTTTATACTTATTGGATTTTATTTTTGTGACCAATAACCATAACATTTGCATGGGTAGAACGCCGATGTACCAAAATATGGAACACGGAGGCTTAGAAGAGATTACTTACAACTTACAATATAAAGTCAATCATGTTAAAATACAATATTCGGTTAATGCAATTTTGCATATACGGTGAAATTTTATTGTCACCTAATCAAACGACCTGACATCAGCTGCTACAATTTGTTAGGGGAGTGTATTTTTTAATGAGATTTTGATCTCATGAAAAAAGTGGTTGTAGTTGACCAGGAGAGTGGGATTTTGGCGGCTCCAACCAAACCCAATGAAAATTCACTATGTACTTATAACAAAACTAGAAAAAGTTAGTAAAATAATTTGATTGGTGCTACGCCAAGTTTTAATTCGATTCGACTTGGCGTCACCATCTCTGGGGTCCTGGTTTCGATACCTCCTGATGAACCTTTGTAAAACCAAAGTTATGTTCAATAAACATGTTACTCGAATGATAGCTGTTAACTAGCCAGTTAGAAATAGCCAGCTAAAAATCCTCGAGAGCGGCCGCTCTCGAGGATTTTTAAGGTTTTAGGGTGCGTACTTCCTGTCATAACTTAAGAAGCCGAGACATGGACACTCACGGTACGACTAATACACGAATTTAAAGGCTAAGCGAACTCTTAGATTTCTCTGAAGGATTAGATCGGAAATAAGGTTATCTGACAAACTAGAGTAATCGATATAGCACAAATAATAAGCAGACTGAAGTAGCAGTCGACTGGTCACATTTGCCTTAGAACCGATAACCGACGGGGAAGACAGACAAGTAATTGAATGGAGACCGCAACTTGGCAAACCCAACGTTGGGCGACACCCGACAAAATAAAGCGAATAGCGATGATACACAAAGCTAAAAGCGCTAAGCTGATGACCGTGAATGGAAAAGAAGCCAGCATCCATGAATTTTATGTTAGTTTGAAATATTGTTTATTGCTTATTTTTGTTTGTAATTACTTTTATTTTAATAAATTAAAGATATAGTTAAACAGGCTTAAGTAAACGCCCTCTGTTATTTTACACATGTATGTATACTGTATTCTCTGGTAGGTACTACTAATACACCACGCCAGAGAAAGACTCTTTGTAGTCAAAACATTTTTGGCAGCATTTTCACTAAGCAAAAAAAATGATAGTCAGTCACAATGTCTTTTCAAGCAAGATATCGAGAAAATTCCACTTCAAAATTGTTTCAAATATCTTATATCTTTCGGAATGCGGCTACTACGATTTAAGTCAGAGAAATTCCTCGTTTTACAATGCTCTTATTTATAGCTCTGGAGGGTCCAGAACTATTTTAAATATTTAATTTATTCATTTATATACTGCGGGATAGTAGTATCTTATTGGAATAAATATTTGAAAGCATTATCTATAAATTTCACCGTCATCGTCAAGGACACCTTTGGAAGTCCACTGCAATCTGCAAGACATAGGCCTTCCGCCGTATAAAACGCTACAGCGAAAAGCTGTAGGTTTGCAACAATTGCCTGCAACCTTGAATAGGTCGTCAGTCCACCGGGGCCTGCCCACGCTTAGAAGTTGATAGAGACATCGAATAGTCGAAATCTAGATCAAAGTAGTTCTTTTAAATATAGTTCATTGCGAGCATATTTACAAAGTATCACTATTTCACTTTTGACCACGCATAATGAGATATACCTAAATAGATTGAGGATACATACGTAGGTATAAAACGACACCTTTAAAATACTGATATATTTAAACTCTTTAGAGTCTACAGCTAGAGACTAGCTTGACAAACTTGAAAGGTAAAAAAACATAGGTATTGTTCACTTAGATTTAATGACCATCAGGATGACAAATATAACTAGTAAGTAGGTAAATGTACTTCATTTACTTTTTTGGACAAGAGTTACAGCGGTAATTGTTGGAGGAGGCCTATCCGAAAGGCACACCGAGACTAGAGACATTCTTTGAATTTGTTGGGACCTACTTCATGTAAACTCAGAAATAAAGGCTATTTTTATTTTCTAAAATCCTTAATAGCCGGGCCAAATATTCTGGTCGCCGTAAGCCGAATATGGTCAAACAAGAGGAATAATTCGTGTAGTTTTGAAAATTGGTACAGTCATGCCATGGGGTAAATAAGAACATATTGAAACTCCTAAAGGATGGGGGCTGTGCTAAAGGGTTCAGGGTTTTGTACATATATCTGTACGAATTTATGATAACTTCTGACAAAAGATTCTACATGAAATTTCCTATAAATTTTATATTATTAGTTATAATAATTTGTTTTCTACTATTTTTACTCAACTACCAATCAGCATTGGTTATTTTTCATTTACACGGTGATATCTTAAGACACTGATAGAACAGCCTGAACACTATCAGGCATGTTTCAAGAAACTATAGTTAAATGTAGTTATTCGACCAATTTTAACTAGGAAATGTTCAATAGGTCAGTGATGAATCTTAACAGCAGGCGAACGTGCTCGAACATTGGCAACAAAGTCAATAAACGAAGTTATCTGGTGCAGCAGTAGTTTACTGAAGCAGAAACAGCCGGAAGCATCGAGCCGTACCTCTGTCCACAACACCTATATAATTCATGCAAATTCCCTGAAGACACGTTCGTTGTTCACACGATTCGACGCCGACTGTGCCTATTCAACATGTTGTTTTCTCTTTAAATTTGCGATTAGAATTTACCTCCCTGAGGAAAGCCGAGATTTCATGCGTATTCAAATTTAAATTTAGCTACGCCGCATTACGCCTGCCCATCTGCCTTTAAATCGTGTAGCAATTTCAGATCGGTCGCATTAGATTAATTGCTTGGAAAATTAGTAACTTGTTGATCACAACGTCGTATATGTGTACATTCGAGTAGGACTGAATGTTAGTCGTAGCTACCTACATTCTGATTTTCTTTTAAGTATTTTTTTGCATTCATAATAATGCCAACTAACATAACATAATTATGTCCTTCGTAGCTCAGTTGGAAGCGCATTCGCCCGGATAGCGGAATCTCGTGGGTTCAATTTCCACCAGGAACAGTAAAATTTTTTTTAATTATTTTTTAAAAAAATAAAATAACAAATTTTCTTCTTAGATGTAGGTATTTCGGACTTGCAGTTGATTTCAATTTCTTAATAACAAAAACGTGGAACCTACATAATAGGTATTTACCTATGAAATTGCCGTTCTGCAGTACTGTCCATTTCAAATCAAAATATGTTTTGTTTGGCTAAGAATTCTAATTTCAGATTAATTTTATTTTAAAAACACTGGAATTCTTTTTTCAATAATAGTCATTTGTTTATTGATTAATTAATTAGTACTAGGTTATATACAAAGAAAACTAAAATAAAACTTAAAACTAAAACTTACCAAATAAATATTTACAAAATAAATCACAAATAAAAAACGGGTCCCAGATCGCCGTCCGAACACAGTGACATAGTCCCCAGAACGCTAGCCGCATTTCCACGCTGTATAGCCAAACTGATACGTTGGCCTAGAAATGCGCCAGCCCTCCGATCGCCCGTACAATCAATCAGCCGCTTGGCTAACTGACTGTACAGCCGATGTGCGCTAGGTCCCCAAGGCCCGAGCGTCTCAACCCCAAAAGGTTCAAATATGCAGGTATTACTAATATCTGCATATTTGCGACGTTTGAGGGACTCCGCTGATGCAGCAGCAGTGCCTACCCCTGACGAGGTTTGTGGAAGATGAGTCGGAGCCAGTGTGTCAACACAGGTTGCGTCCCACACTAGGGGCCGACCCATCTTCCACGGAACCAAGGTCATACCATCAGGCCTCCTGCCATCACTCCGCACCAGGCCATTCGGTTCAAGAATAGCCGGTATCGAAGCGCTAGCAAGAGCCCTGCGGATGATGTCGTTAAGGCTGGTGTGTCGGGAAAATCTCCCGGCGCTTCTGCTGCACGACAGGCCGTGATGACCCAGTGAGTCAACCATATCGCCGCAGGGACAACGATGTGGGACATTGCATGGTGCCCCCAAACGAAGAGATACAGCAAGGTTAAAGGAAGTATTGTCTAAAAAAGTACCTAGCTGTGGAGATGGGAGAGATTGAAGCCATAGTCCTGATTCCCACTCGGCCACGGCAAGGAGACGAGCCCGATCTGCAGGACTAGTAGACGTGTTTAATAAATTATTCCGTACTAGTCTACAGAGCGGCTCGTCCCATTGTCTTTGTAAAGATACCGACGAAGGAATATCTTCAGCGCATAAATGTCTCCATGAGTTGATGGCCTCGACTTGATAGGCAATTGCTGGATTACCAAAAGACTTGCTAAGTATTTTAGTAACCAGCACTTGGGTGCTATGAGCCGAGGACAAGAAAGCAGGGAGAGCAACACTAGAAATTTTGCGTATCCCAATACCTCCGAACCTGATAGGGAGTGAGGCTTGGGTCCAGGTTCGACAATCCAAAGAGAGGTTCAGCACAGAAGAAAGAATGTTTTTAACAGAGTCGTCTAATTTTGAAGTCAAACCTGGAAATTTCCAAAAATGAGAAGAACGGACACAAAATGTGAATTTTGGGACAAAAAGACAATAGCGGATAATTGTGTAGGCGAAATGAGTATTAATTTTGACAATACGATCGGAAACAATATTAAAACTATTTAATTTTTCCTCAACAAAAGGGCCGAAAGATTCCTCTAATATTGGCGACCCAAGGAGGCGAAAAGAATCTTTTTTAATTATTTTCAAATTGGGAGCAATGTTATTGAAATTTTGAATAATGGAATTGGGATCATGACAAGTGTCTGGAATGAACAACTCACATTTAGCGAAATTTAAATCTAGACCAGCATTATTGAAATTTTGAATCAGAGAATTTAGGTCAGCCAAAACAGTATTAGGGTCACCTCCAAGGGTACCGTCATCTAAATACCACACGTTAAATTTAGAATTTACCTGATTAATTAAAGGATGAATGGAGAGGCCAAAAATAGCAGGACCTAGAGGGTCACCTTGTTGACAACCAACTGCTGACTCTATCAATTTATCCCTAAATTGTAGTTTACTTGGAGTGCTGTAACACTGCCAAAGAAATGGATAAATAGTCGGAGTCCTGGACTTAATTTGTGTCAACAAGGTGCCTCTATCTATCGAGTTGAAGGCGTTTTTGACATCCACTTTCAGCAATATATCATTTGGGTTATTAAGTACAAATGTACGGGCAGAGTGAATGGCGGCTTCACACCCCCCTTTAATGCCAAAACCGAGTTGAACAGGCTCAAAATATGCTGCAAGATTATCTGAAATAGCCCTACAGCATAGTTTGGCAGCAAGGCGACGCAAAACGGAGCCTACGGCTATGGGCCTAATACCGCCATCCTTTTTTTTAAGCGCACAGAGGTTGGCACCATATAAAAAACCTGTGAAATGTGGGTTGACACTACCAGAAAGCATAACATTAATGAGGCCCACCAATTTCCCCAGTAGGACACTACCGGACTCACCACAACTGACACTTATTAGATCTTTTAAATGCTGGGGAGTAAGGCCGTCCATACCGCCGGCAGAGCCACTACGAAAGGAATTGATGGCGCTCATTACTGCTTCTGGAGTTGTCTGAAGATATGGTTGTGCAGGATCCGGTTGATTGGGAAGTTGGCTGTTAGCTGCTGAAAGTGGATGCTTACTTTGTAAAGCTGAGAGGGTATCAGGAGAATTGGGCGCAACGAGGTCGTCGGAGAACAAAAGTCGCGCTGCACCTTTGACATCACCGTCACTTAATTTTGATTCTATATATTTTGAATTAAAACTACTATTATGGTGATGAACAAATGGACGCGTGGAAATACTGTGTGAGGGTTGCCATACTAAAGAATTGGCACAGTTTTCTTTTATTTTATGGTTTTATTGATTAGTGTTACATTTTCATCGCATTTTAATCTTTTTCGTCATCATGGATACGTTAAAAGTTCGAGTAATTATGGAATTTGAGGACCGTCGTGGCAGCAACGCGGCACAAGCGGCACGCAACATCAACGACGTTTACGGAGCTAACACTACAAACCGACGCACCACCTGTTATTGGTTTGCTCGCTTCCGTTCTGGAATTTTCGACCTGAAAACTGAAACTCGCGGTCGTCAATGACGAATTAAAGGCGATTGTGGAAGCTGGTGATACACAATCTACGGCTGAATTAGCAGCAGCTTTTGACGTTAGCGTCAAAACAATATTGGTCCATTTGCGTCAAATTGACAAGATAAAAAAGTTTGACAAATGGGTGCCCCACGAACTCAATGATCGCCAGCGCGAAGTACGCGTGGAGACGTGCCTTGCACTGCTCAACAGATGTGTGTCTGTTGAGCAGTGCAAGACACGTCTCCATGAAGGAATTTTGAACCGCATTTTTACCTGCGATGAATAATGGATTCTGTTTGATAACCGCAAGCGCTCAGCAAGTTGTTTGGATCCTGGTTCAGTACCCCTAGAAAAGTGATGATCACTGTTTGGTGGTCTAGCGCCGGTGTGATTCATCACAGCTTCTTACCAAACGGAGTGAGCATTACTGCAGATGTGTACTGTGAAGAACTGAACACAATGATGGAGAAGCCGGCTCATCTCCAACCAGCATTGGTCAATCGCTCGTCTCCGCTGCTCCTGCACGACAACGCGCGACCTCATACTGCACAGCAGACGGTCTCCAAGTTGCAAGAACTAGGGTTGCAAGCTCTCCGTCATCCGCCCTACTCACCAGACCTTGCGCCTACAGACTACAACTTTTTCCAGAATTTGGATAACTTCTTGGCGGGAAAAAAATTAAATACCCGAGAGACAGTACAAAATGCCTTTGAAAAATTTGTTGCCTCCCGTCCAGCTGATTTCTTTAAGAAGGGCATCAACAAACTGCCACTGCGTTGGCAAAGATGCATTGATTGCATGGGTGATTACTTCGATTAATACAAATAAAAAATACATGAAAAAAAATCGTTTAAATTTTTTCATACAAAACGGCAATTTCATAGATAAAGACCTAATATTTAGCTCTCAGTGCTAATGAGTTCTACCTGTATTTGTGTGTAGAAGTTAAGTAACTATATTGCGTGTCTCGGACAGAGTAGCACGTCGGCTCGCCTCGCGAGACCGATGCAATTTACATCCAAAGTGACTGAAAAAACGAACCTCGACGAAGCTGTTGGTAAAAAGGGCCAACGACTATACATATTGAGGGTAACATGTAGTTGTGAAGCCTCGTAGGGTCCTATAAAACTGCAACTTCTACCAGAAAATGACATTTATGTGCCTTATTTTATATGGAAATAAAATGTATCGATTTCAGCAAATAGAAAAACCTAACAATCTATAGGTTCATGTCTGTGAGAAATGAGCGCAAAAAATACAGTCGTCACAAGCAGCCCCTGTAGAGGTATAAGTATAGCCAAGCTAGATTACACAGGGTATGATAGATAACGGCTATCCCAACGGCAAAAAGGGCAAAATGAAGAAATTTCTCGTCATAATAATGTTACGGCCTTACCATGTGTCACAGTCGGGCGGCCGCGCTCGTTCCACTCATGACGACACTTCGTCAGGCTTCTTGTCCCAAATCGCACCGCATTAACCCCTACTTGTCTATGACTCGTATTTTCTACTTACAAATGTATTCCGCGGTATTTCAGTCCCACTTCACCTGTTTAGAATTTATCATAAAAGTAAACATTACACGTTTATTAGTAACGAATAAAATATAATTTTATTCGTTACTAATAAAACAATATGCTAACCATAATTATTGCTCACAAATTTGTATAACACAACGTTTGAAGAATTTTACTTTTAACTTAAGTAGATATTTAATCCCAATAATCGGCAAAGGTATCACTCAAACTCTTCCTATGATCTCAGAATAAATAATACTTATTTAGTAAACGACCTCCGTGGCCGAGAGGCGAGTATACCGGACTTGGAGTCGCTATCTCTGAGGTCCCGGGTTCGATTTCCGGTCGGTCAATGTAGAAAAAAAACTTTTCTATATAATCTCTGGTCTGGGTGTTGTGGTACCATCGTTTTTTCTGATTTCTAAAACACAAGTGTTTCAGCTACACCTTAGGATCAATGCAATGTATGTGATGTTGTCTAATATTTATTTATTTTAGTACAGGTACTTCGATCCCTAAATCCATTGCCAATTATTCCCAAATCCTCGTCAGGTTATAATTAACGATCTATTAATCGTCGCACAATGTTTTCCTGGATCTACTTTTTTCGCTATAGCTGAACTCTGTAGGCAAACATCGTGTGACGATTTGGGTCCTTCTATCAGGATTAGCGTTGCCAGGCGTCCGGATAAAGCCGGACATAGTTAGGCTTTTTTATTGCGTGTCCGGCAAAATAAATACAAGTCCGGCCTGTCCGGCTTTTGTTAGACTTTTGGCCAGTGTCATGGGCCTGTACAATAAGGGGGTCAAATACGCCAAAAACAGTCGCGTCCCTCGCGCACTTGTTTTTGAAGCCTTGTAACATAGGAACTATTCATATATTTATATATTATAACTATAACTATTCATTTTTTTTTTTAATTGAAAGCTAGTAAGTAACAGTTTCAGCTCAAAATGTCCGGCTAAATAAGCATCAGAGTCCGGCTTTTAATTTTTGGGCTTGGCAACCCTAATCAGGATGCGTCCTACACACACACGTGTCTTGACTTGCCATTTCCCATTTTCCAGAACCCAAAATAATTACTCCCTGAGCTTAAAATTCGGTTCAAGGCATGATAACTCATCAGAATTCCAGCAGTTAACAAAGCCAAAATTATACGATGATATTTATTTACGTAGGTAGGTAAATGACGCCTTACCCTACATTATTTAAATTTGTACAAAAGGCTAACTTAAGTAATATATTTTTAAATGACTGATGATGAGATGCTGATGTTATTGTTAATTGAGAAGATGATGATTGACTGGTAATGAGAATTTATACAAATTATTGCTCTAGCCACTATGCCAGAAGAGCAAGGTATTAGACCAATGCGTCCTACCAGTGATGACCTACGGAGCCAAAACGTGGAACATGACAGTCAAGCTGGCCCACCCGCTTCACGTCACTCAGCAAGCTATGGAAAGGTCGATGCTTGGAATTTCGTTATTAGATGAAATCCGAAACGAGGTTATCCGACAGAACACCAAAGTAGTTGACATAGTTCTAAAATGTAGCAAGTAGTGTTGCCGAAAAATCGAGTTTTGCAATCGATAGTTGAACGCTAAATTCATCTTTACGATCGATAGGACAATCGATAGTATCGATAGTTTCGATCGCTGCCAACTAATGAACTATCGATACTATCGATAGTATTGCTCTTCAATATCGAGAAGACTATCGATAGTGAGCTTTAATTAAATAGTATTGCCACCTAAGAATCCATGTCCAAGTCATGTTCGTTACCAACAGTTCAATTGATTAAAACAATAATATGAAAATTTAATTTTACGTTTTCGTGATTTTGATAAATAATAAAACGAGTTTTTTACCTATTAATATTGAAGCACTTCGTTTACCTAAATATTTAATCAACAATTTTGAAATTCATGCGTCCGTTTCGTTACTTACTGTTAGATCACAATACTTAACTTTATCCTACATAGCACGTAACTAAAGAATAATCACAAGTTTTTGTTGCAGGATTTATGTAACTACATTTACTATTAACAATAAAACTAATTTAAAGATTTCTATTAAAAATGGGCAATTTTCTTTAGGTTTCCTTAAGTTTTCGTTAAGTTTCTTCTCTTATGACTTTTGTTTAAAATAGAATCCAATAGAACAATGGCCGGCCCACTGCCACTTTGGCTTGCTACTAGTGTTGCCACTCGATAGGTCAATATCGATTGTCTATCGATAGCCTATCGATAGTTGAAGGAAAAACGATACTATCGATATCTCTTTCACTGCAATACTATCGGTAAACAGCAATACTATCGATAGTATCGATAGTTTCGATCGCTGCCAACCAATGAACCACCGATAGTATCCATACTATCGATAGTATTGCTCTTCAATATCTAATAGACTATCGATAGTGATATTTATTTCAATAGTATTGCATTCAGTATGCAGGCATAATGAGTGGTATATTCAACGAAATCAAATTAATTAACTAGTGTATTTGACTTTATTTAAACGTACGTTTAGTTTTTTTAAAATAAAGACGGCAATTCTTTGAATTCTTAGGTGGCAATACTATTGAATTAAAGCTCACTATCGATAGTACAAAACTATCGTATATGGGCATATTTCAAAAAACTTGTACCAACCTTATACAACAAAGTTTAAGGTTGGTACAAGTTTTTTGAAAAATGCCCATATACTTTGTTAACATGTCCTTTGTAGGAATACACTATATCGATCATGAGCAAATTCGTACTCCGACTCGCACTTGGCCGTTTTAGGGTGGCTGTGACCACAACCTTTTTTGAGGGCTGGATCCGCGCCTGAAACTAGGCTTACGACTGGCTGCATTATTTAAATGTAAACATTTTGGTTGGTTTAGAATCGAATCTAGAATGTAAAAAAATATATGTAAAAAACCCATAGAGCACATACCCTATTTTTAAATATATTTACACATCTATATTTCACTGATCCTAATAAATCCTTTCCGTTCCGTTCCGATTCTTCCGTTATCTTACAATCCGTTTCCCTACCTTTTACTCTGTTGTGGCTAAACTCAATCCGCGCGAGCCAAAAACCATTTTTAAAAAAATCCATTGTTTATCTGTACCCACTGTAATTATTTTAGAACATCTATCATTCATTAATCCAACGTTCGTTAGAGCGCGCGCACGATCGCATCGTTTTTGATTAAAAAGAATAATTCACTGAATATTTAAATACGATTTTCTTGTATTCTAGACTTCTCTGAACCACTCCCTAAAACTAGGCTCATACTTTCTTTAGCAAATGTATACTTAATCTTAGGTTTACCGTAACAAGACGGGTATTCTATTCTAAGCAACCACCTACAGTCACACTGTAACTATAAAAAATAATGAAGATCGAAAAACGTCACGAATATTGAGTTGGGGAGTTGGGGGACATCACTACTTTAGTCCCAAGTTCCGATACTATGACCTACAGCGCCAAAATTGCGAATTTCAAAAAGGCACGAATTTCATTAGATAGCAGCCAGTCTATATTTATTTCCACTAGTATGTACAAACACAAAAATATTGCATGCAATCTCCCTGTTTTTTAAATTTAAGAAAAAAACTGTCATTGTCATTTGGCTGATTTGATCATTTGGCCCTATATTATTGTATTCTGTGATTTGGCTCAATTTATTGTTTTGTATCATTGTATGTTTTGGCTGATAGCCTTGATATCTTTTAATGAACCTTAAAAAAAAACAAATGTCAAAATAAATAAGTTTATTGTCTAATGAGACGAGACGACTACTTAATGATCTAATTAAAACTAATGCTATTTCAACAATACTTCCTACAACTAAACAAGTTTCTTTTTTAAATTAAATTTGTTAATTCCTTCAAAATGAGTATGAGACCGGATGACCATCGTAGAAAATGGGACAAAGACGAGTTCGAAAGAATTGCTGCAGAAAGGCTTAAAGCTGAACTAGATGAAGAGGAACGAGCAAAAAAGAAAGGTAAGTCTTGCTTCTTTCTATTTATCATAATATCTTGCACTATTATTTAAGTTTTACCTAAACAATACAATCGAGTCTCCAAACAAATACCTCACAGTAACCAAATCCATCATTATTTTCAGCACCACCAGTTAAACGAGAACTCCTGAAACAGCGCGACTACAAAGTAGACTTAGACTCGAAACTAGGCAAAAGTGTAGTGATCACAAAGAATACACCAACTTCACAATCAGGAGGATACTACTGCAATGTTTGCGACTGTGTTGTCAAGGACTCTATTAACTTCTTGGACCACATCAATGGCAAAAAACATCAAAGAAATCTTGGTATGTCAATGAAAATTGAGAGGAGCTCTTTAGACCAGGTAAGAAATGATGCATTGAGAATAAATATATGCTCAGTGCCTACTACCTGAACTGACAAGTTCAAACCTGTTTCTTTATAAGTGAGCGCATAAGATAACATGGAAATATTGTACCTGTACCAATTGGTACTGAACCCACACAGATTTGTCTGTCCTGGAATCCTTGTTTCGTTATAAAAGCACCTTTAGCTACCAATTTTGCAAGATATCCTAGAATTATTATGTTTAACACCTGTTGTAAGTAAACAGATAATTGAACTTCTTGTGCTTTAATTAAATAGAAGTCAGTAAGGTTAAAGCCTAATTCGACTAAGTTACTGTAATCTTACTGTGTAAATGATATATCAGAAACATTATATCTATGTTCCTCATTTTACTAAGTATAATTTAAGACAACAGTGGTAGCTCACTTTGTAACAGACCAATGTGTTAATTATTTGAGCTAGTCTTTAATTTGGTAAAATCTGTCAGAGAAAAAGAAGTAGACTGGTCCAAAGATGGGAAGACAACCTACAAGCCACTGTAAGTACAACATGGAGGAGAAAAGCTCTAGGGAACTATGGAGGATCTCGGGGCCTATGCTGCAAAGCAAAACAGTTAAATTACCAATGTATGAGTTATGTGAATTGTTAACCTAGTATTTAATTATTATTAAAGGCTATTTAAATTTAGTAAAATACCTAATTTACTCTTCATGTTTTCAGGTGAAAGCTAGATTTGCTCAAAACAAGAGGAAACTTGAAGAAAAAAAAAAAGAATATGAATTAGACACAAGACTCCGAGAAGCAGCTGAAGAAGAGGCCAGAGTGAAGGAGCTTCGCCGCGAGAGGCGCCGCGACAAGAAGCGCAAGCTGCAAGACAACGACGAACCCGAAGACGCACCAGCACAGTCAGAACTTGCACAGATCATGGGCTTCTCAGGCTTTGGAGCATCAAAAAAATAAATCTTAACATATTTTTTTCTAGATATAAATAAATGCAATGTCATTTGTAGTTCCTCTTTTTTTTTATGCAGTGTGTCCTAAAAAATGTGAAAATCGGAAGTCTAGAACCTAGGGTGTAACTAAATTACAATGAGTTTTAGCTAACTAGGGTTAGCTAAAACTGAATGTAATTTGTAACATTTTTAAATGGCGTAATGGCATTAGATCAATCTTCAATAGGCTAGTTTCCTGGGTCAAAAAAATATTCTTCTATTTAGTCCGTCAAGTTAGATTATCAAAAAATATTGAAACCATAATTTCAAAAACACTTTTGTTTTCAACATGTATTTGTTAAAATATAGTGCCAAAAATGGTTCTTTTACTTGGGGGCGTCGCGGCCGGGGGCGTGTCGTAATATAAAATTTTTTTTCAATGTGGGTGCGTGGCGGCCGGGTGCGAAACGGAATGGGACCATAACGGCCGGACTCTATTAATTAAAGTAAAGGGGCGATTCCAGTGAAGTGAGCCTTCAGGCGATGTGCGCCTAAAATAGGTAGGTATAGGTTAGAGAACCTAGAACTACGTTGTAGTTTGTTGTATCGATAGAAGATAACGTTACTATTATTTTATCAGTAGATTTTCATATATTCAGGGTAGGAGCACTTACCTATTTAGCCCTTAAGTCAGAGTAAAAAAACGAAATAAAATCAAAACTACAAAAAAACTAAAGAGTATATTCGGCGTTTTTCGAGGGCTGCTATATTTCCGTACTTCCGCGTGGCTTTTTTATTTTTGGGCCCTATATAAGATTTGAACGGGGCCTTAAAAAGTGGCAGAGCTTTGAGGCCCGTACCCTGTAAGTTTAATATTTGCTGATAGACAGATTTCACCTTCTTCATTACCTATTCTGTGATCCTTTCTTTTTTAGTAAACTGTACCAGAGTAACGGACAATCTTACAGTAAACAGAAAGATCTTAGTCATTGTTTACCAAGTTTGCTTTTTGAGCAAGAATATTCTTGTACAGGCCGTATGCCCAGTGAGAAAGGGCCACGATCATAGCATTGAAAGATAGGGTAACAAAACAAACTACTAGTGCAAGATATTGCGCAGCTTCCTAGCATCACCGTCGTCCTTGAATAAGGACACTGGTGGTGGCGGCCGAGGACGAAGACTGAGGCATCAAAAGAGTTCTTAGTAGGTACTCGTTTGCCCAGGCTGGTCTGTATCGTGTTGAGCCTTTTTGCCTTTGCCGTAGGTCGTCCCATGCATTGTTTTTGTTTTTAACAAATGTAGGTAATAAGATATGCTTTCGACCTAGCACACCTAAACTCGAGCTAATTAAGAAAACATCGTTTTCTGAAACTCGAAATACCGCGCCACTACACCAATTGAGTCTTCGTCAGTACTTTGTTTTTAATTATGGACTGCGTGAATCGTGAAATGGTTGCATTTGACATCGATTGCAACTTGTAGAATATCTCGCCAATTCGCTTTAAACCTTCGGACCGCAACGTGTATCTAGAGAGGGTTGCGAAAGTAACGACATAGGGTATTCTTCACAAACTAGCCCAGCAATCAACTTTCTGGTGCACCAGATTCTCAGTTTGCTTAGCTACTCTTAAGTGCAGACGAATATTATGCTACTCACGGACTTACGGATAGCTATCTTAATAAAGTGCAGCCCCTTATATCAATTTTTCAAGAAAAATTTACCTCGCGTACATTTTGATGTATGTATTAATTTATTTCATCTGTAGGTAATATACAGTAAATACCTAAAATAATAATTTGGTAGGAATATGTTGGTAGGTAGGTATGCTTTATTAGAACTTACATATTTTCTAGGTAAGTTATAAAGGGTTTGTGTCTCAGGTCTCAGTACCAAAAGTTACCTACTCAAAAAATAAGTGTGTACATTGGCTAGGTAGAGTACAAAATATAATTTTGTCATAACCACCACCAGTGGTGCCCGTTTTAGTGAGAGACGATGGGGGGGAATTAGTAAGTAAATAATGACTGGATGGATTCAGATGCGCCTACTGAATAGGTTAAGATGCGAATTTATTTAAAAACTGCATCTAAATATCTATCTACTAAGTAATTACTGGAAACTCATTATGATTGTGATGCTTAGGTACAGACTATCTGGAGGAAGGTGTAGGTAGTTATGCAGGGAGAGTGTGTACTTAGCGTAATTGTCATGGTCTTGACTAAAAGAATTGACCTCGTGTAAACGGTAACAAAATGCTTACCAACCAACGAGCCAATCTGGAAATGATTGTTTCTAAATTAATCTAACTGGGAATCGAACTGCAACCTGGCTCAAGGAATTTTAGCGCGCCATACTGCACGAATCCGGGCCAACACTTAATAACTATACCTACGGTTTACTCATAACTTTTTTTGGTATTAAATTAATGTAGGTAAGTATCTTTTGTTAATTTAACCACCACTGTGCCCGTTTCAGTGAGAGACGATGGGGGGGAATAAGTAATCTCGCAAAAACTAACCTTTTTCTACCATCCCTTATTAAGTATTGTTCTCGTTCATTAATAAAAATTTATCTTCCGACAATGTTATAATATCAACGTTAATTCAGGCAAAAACTTGATACTTAATATGTTACGTTAGGATGACTCGTCTTTTCAGCAGTCCACGCCTATCCGATTCACCATCTAGAACCCTATTGTGTCCATTCTTTCATGCGGAACACGCTGGTGAATCGACAAGGTCACAAAACGACATGCACGATCTCGTAGTAAGTATGTATGTAGGTCTGTACCCAAGTACCTACTGAATGATAAGTACAATCGGTAAAAAAAATACTTATACGCTGTCATAAAACTTATAAACCTTATTTTTATGTTTAAAGATCGAATGTCGTAGTTAGTTCGTAGTTAAGTAATATTCGGAACCTTACTTAAGTTTTTCATGAACGAAAATAGATGAGACCGCTCTGGTACTTACCGTACTGCTAATGAAGATAATTAAACTTATTTAAGCCGTGTGGGGACGTCCGTAAAGAATACACTTCCCCACCGCCAACAGGAGGCGTGTCGTAAGAGTCGACTAATTCCTGTAGCACGAGACGAGCAGCAGCGTCTTCATGCGAAATCTTATAAAAAAACTGCGCTCGCCAACCCGCCTGCCAAGCGTGGCGAGTATCGGCAATCCCCCCCGATGATCAGTCATTGGGCGAGGCCTTTGTTCAGCAGTGGACCTCCTATAGCTGGAATGATGATGACGATGACTTATTTAAGATGCAATTAAAGTACCTACCTTTTTAAAACAACCGGTAAATTATCCTACATTACCTAAGAGGGTAAAAATCGTATCTAGATCTATCCAATAAGTAAGTAATTACTGGATGGACTTAGATGCGCTTACTTATTGGATAGATTTGGATGCGATTTATACGCGATAACCCTCACAATCTCACCTTGTAAAAAGAGCATCTAAATATATCCAGTAAGTAATTACTGGATGGATTCAGATGCGCTTACTTAATAGGTTAAGATGCGATTTTTACTTTTATTTAAAATCCGCATCTAAATATTTATCCAAGTATCCACTAATTACTGGAAACTCATTATGATTGTGATGCTTAGGTACAGACTATCTGGAGGAAAGTGTAGGTAGGTAGTTATGCAGGGAGAGTGTGTACTTAGCGTAATTGTCATGGTCTCGACTAAAAGAATTGACCTCGTGTAAACGGTAACAAAATACTTACCAACCAACGAGCCAATCTGGAAATGATCGTTTGTGAATTAATCTAACTGGGAATCGAACTGCAACCTGGCTCCAGGAATTTTAGCGCGCCATACTGCACGAATCCGGGCCAACACTTAAATAACTATACCTACGGTTTACTCAAAACTTTTTTTGGTATTCTATTAATGTATCTTTTGTTAATTTTAGGAAAGAGCGGGGTCGCCAAGCTCAGTATCATGCTTAAATGGAGACTTCAGGCTCCAGCCACTTGTTATGCAGGGTTACATTGCAAAGGGGTGCCAAATTTAAAAAATAAGATCTAGGGTACAACATAAAGAAGCGTCTTAATCGTTATTATTTTTAATAATCGTATGTTACGAAAAAAGTACCTACTTTAAAATATCCGAAAATAAAGTCAATAGAGAGACTACGACAGCCGCGCGGTCATTTATCAGAGGCGTATGTACAGCGAGCCAACAAGGACCTTACGCAGTGCACATATACGGTACAATTTTTTCATGCATAAGTTAAATAATTATCCACGCGTACGATTTTTACCAGCAGAAATGAATAATTAAATGTGAAAAAAAGAATTGTTGTTCTTTGCATAGTTCGATTAAGTTACTGATTCTGAGCCACTCCTAAAGATTTGGCACCCCTTTGCAATGTAACCCTGTATGACCTTTGTAAAAGATACTGAATTTTTTTTTTTTTTTTAAACCTCAGTAATTAATGTGAAGCCGAGACTGGTCGCTTATGTTTGTAACATATAACGTAGTATCCTTGTTAAATAAATAAGGAAAATTACCTTACAGGTTTTAAGTCTTCAATGTTTATATTTTTATCAGACTTAAAAAAATTAGGTTCTCAATTTGACCCGTATGTTTGTCCGCGATTATCTCGCGTTTGGCTGAACCGATTATAATGCAGTTTTCAGAAAAGCATTTTTAACATTCTGGAGAAGGATTTGGTATGTTACAACAAATGTAAAGCCCGTGACTTCCGCATGGATCCGTTATTAAGCGTATGAGTGCCAGTTTTTTGCAGTCGGTTTTTTTATAAAATTGATACGTTGCTCGGTTTATAAGTAATGTTCTATAGGTAAGTAGTTTTGCAGTATGCACATAACATTAGCAAGAGGGCTATTTAAAAGCACTTGTACTGCCTGTGATTATTACCTGTCATGATTTTCCGCTAGGTACAATGAAGCAAGACCACGCCCTCATATAAAACCACAAGTTCACAGTCATGGGGAGCCAAAGCGATAATTGAAAGCAGAGACATGAGGGCGTGCGTTGGAACTCTGCTGCTCGCTTTAGTAGCAATATTTGTCTCTTACTGTTCAGCCTATCATGTAAGCATGCTTTAATAATATACTTTTTTATAATAATCGTTTAACACCAGGCAAACGGATTAGGAGTATATTGTTCTGTGTGAGACACGGTGTATAATAGTGTGGAAATGGAGTGAGCATTTTTTTTTTTTTCAGATTCCTGATGATTCTTCAGTTTTGTCTAGTAAGTACATTTAAGTTTAACTTATATTTGTAGTTTAGAGTGAAAGTTAAAAATGCGAATACCGTGAATTGTTTGATGACCCGATTTTTGTAGTGTCGCGGTAATTCGCCTTAAACGCAAACGGTCCCGGGCTCGATTCCCGGTTAGGGTCACTTCAGAAAACGATCTTTTTGGTTTGAGTCTGGGTCTGCTGGGCGACGCCCCTGCCAAGATACAGTCTGGTAAAGATACCTCGTATTAGTTCCTTACTTCGAGACCATATTGTGTTATCTGGCGCATTTTTTAAATTAAGTAATCTATTAGACTAACGATTAGACGACTTGGTTTACTTAACGAGGGATTGAGAGTCATTGGCGATAGAGAGAGATCGATGGAAGTCTAGGGGAGACCTTTGCCCAGCAGTGGGATTGAACAGGTTGTAAAAAAAAAATTGACAAAAAATAATAAAACTACTTATTGTACTCGTACTACTATATTTCGTGAAATTGATCATCAAATGCTTGCTACCTACATACATTTTTGTTTATGCATTTATGGAAATCAGTTATAACTACTAACTTTAAATAAAAATCAGTTTAGACTGTAACCTGACTGACACACCAAGTGTGCGCCGTAGAAAGTAAAGAGGGCTGCCGTGAGTCGATCCTCTACCATTATCGGAGACCATTAATATTCGGGTACCTACTAATAAATTAGAGTAGCAGTGTCAAGCCTTATTCCCCGCTTAGAACGTGAACAGAAAAAGATTGGGAACCCCTGAGTTAATCAATTTCAGTTTACCTTTGAAGGTTGTCTGTAAGAAGTCGCTTTTTTAATTTTTTTTGTGACAAAATATATTATCTTTTATTGAGAGTAATACAAAAAAAACATTTTTGGAAAGTCTTGATTACCGAGTGCAATTTCTTACTTACAGGTAATGTGAACCCACTAACAAGGGAAAAGCGACAGGTTGAGACCTTCGACACGAATGACTACCCCATGGCCACAAGTGAAGACGCTCAACAAGACGAACCTGGCTTCTGGGACAGAGTAGTTAAAATAGCAGTCAAACTCTTCAGTCGCTTTGTAGAATGGTTGAATTCATAGCTTCTAGGGAAAAATAAAATAATCATCTATTTGTAAAATTACCTAACCAACCACGACATAAATGTTTATGTTGATCCTGCTACTCATTAGCTAATGGACCTATCAGAAGTTGAGAATCATCTTTACTTAGTCACCTAGGTACATCATAGAATAATGTAGCAGTACTATAATAAATGGTGATGATACAGCAAATGTAACATAGGTTTTTTTACCATTAGCAACCATAAAGTTGAAGACTATAATTGTATAGCTAGTTATTGTGTAAGTACATAAAGAAATTCATAAATATTTTATGTTACTAATCCTGATACGATACACACATTCAATGTACCAATAAAGCTAATTTAATATGTAAAGTAAGTCATTCAATTAGTAAGTACCCAATTAACTATTCAAACTATATAGAAATAATAACAACATTAATGTAAATTAGGATGTTTATTGAGAGAATATTTGTACATACATTTTATACGACATTTTCACTGCGATAAGAGGGCTTTAAATATGTTTCAGTAATATTTAAAGGATTATATCTACGCTGGGAAGACAAATGTCTCAGAGTAGCTAATTCATGATTTTCTGTTGGTCTAGGAAATACATTGATTTCTTTATCAGAAAAGTTGATGGAACTTAAAACACTCCGAAATGCGGATCTCCTAATAAACGCTTTACCTGCGTAAGCTGTTTCAAGTATACATTTTTCAAGTAAAGCATTTACCATTTTGTCATCTGGTAATGTTTTTCCTTCCATAGCATTAGCTAAAGTATGATACATTGTCCTAAAATCAACTCCACCAGTGCACACTGCTGCAGGAATATTTTCAAACTCTGCAATTAAATGGAGAGCAGTTGCAGTTTCAGTCTCCAACTCTTCGTAAGAAAACGAATCAGTCAGGAGTTTTGCCCACATGGCTATGGGCGCTCGGGAAATTTTATGCAATGCTCTTCTTGCAGGTGGTACTCTGTTAGTCATTAGAGGATGTTTTGCAGCTCTCTTTTTGTAATAATCAACCATATCTTCTATTTCATTTGCTGATTTTGAAGGCAACAAAGTCATAATACTTTCAGTGGCACTGGAATTACTGCACTTCAAAGCTTGCAAAAGATAATACTTATCGTCTTTGCTCCATCCCTGTGGCTGAGCATCGGATATTATATTTGATGTTTCTTGATGTGCGTCTACGTCCATCGTATCTTGTATGATTGTATTTCGTTTTTTACGTGTACGTTATATGCCATGCAAAGCACCAATGCAGTTTGCAATGCAGCATTCAGCTGATAAGCTCTTAAACCAATACAAAAATGTAGCATTTAGTTTTGTAAACAATGCTCGTTTCGTGTTGTACTTGTAGCACGGAAAAACGTAGTATAAAAATCCTTTTTGATTTATTTCAAGGATTTGACATTGACATCTCATTTTTTTTTTTTTTTTTTTTTTTCGTTCCAATTGGAACAGGCTAAGGTCTGAGACCATGCTGCCTAGTCATCAGTTTTTTTTCTTTTTTCCCCGTTATGAAGTAAATCTAGTTAATGTCATCAGTTATAGTCATTTAATTTATTTATTTTATCAAGTCCGAGTTTTTTGTTTATTTAAACTTCATAATTCAATAAACCTAAATGTCCAAATCAAACGTCTTTGCATGGACGTGATGATAGTTAAGCCGATTGCATGGATTTAGCATTGTGCTAATCCATGGCCAAGTGTCAGTCAATGCCAGTGAGTGACATTAAGTCATGTCATTTGTTTGTTCATTGTTGCTTGAATGGAAACAACAACCAAAACAAAACGTCTAAAACAAAGAGGAAATTAATTGGTCTAAAACCATCATATTTTACAACACATCATCAAACAATTTTAGTTTGAAAACATACACAACCAAACAGTAAATTAAATGTAAACAGTAAACAAGCAGAAATAAAATATATACACAAAGCTTTAAATAACTAAATTTGCCCAACTGTATTATTAATAAAATTATACAGAGGTATATAAGTTAAACTATTTACAAGAAGAGCCTGGATGGAGCGCGGTACCGAATCAGGACTATCATATATTTCCATAAGCTCATCCATCAGCACAAGGCGCTGAATGCCAAAGGATGAGCAGCTGAAAAATATGTGGGATAATGACTGCTCTGTTTGGATATTACAATAGTCGCAATGAGAACTGCTTACCATTTTCAGGCGGAAGAGATGGAAATTTAAATTACAGTGACCAAAACGAAGCCTTAAAATAGTTGAGTAAAATTTCCTGTTGATGTAAGTATTATTTTTGCAGAACCAGGGAGCAGTACCAATTGGTACATTAAAAGTGGCATACCATAAACCTTTATTTTGAGTTTGAATGGTGTAGTTCCAATGCCTTTTCCATATGTCAGTGGCCCTTTTTTTAACAGAGGAATTATATCTGTACATGGAACAGAAATATTAAGGAGACTACTCGAGTCAGGGATAGAGGATGAAGAATTTGTAATTGTTCTGGCTAAAAAGTCTGCCTTTTCATTTCCTAATACACCTACATGTGAAGGAACCCACATAAATGAAACATTGATATTGTGTACTATTAACAAGTCTAGCCAAAACTCTTTGATTAAAGGAATCAAATAATTTGTGTTAGCATGGAATTTGTTGTTTTCAAGGTTTTTAAGAACACTCATGCTATCACTAATTATTATCCAATCACAAAATCCATCATTTTTAAGTTTAATATGTTTCAAAGCAGCAAGAATAGCTACAGCCTCAGCTGTGAATATACTTATGTTAGAATTAATTTTATACCCAGTACCAGTGTTTAGAAACCTATCAAAAATAGCAAAAGAGACAGCAAAATCAGTTTTTGAGCCATCAGTGTACAGGAATCTATAGTCCCTGAACTCAGAAAATTTACTATAAACATCTTCTTTAGAGGATAACTTATCATCTATCATGATATTAATTGCAGGAAATTTACTGTTAAAGTCTCCCTGATAACATGGAAGAAGTGATGATCTATAGATTTGAAGAGTTTCAAGGAAATTTAAATATTGAGGAAAATCTTGAAGGATATAAGGAGGGTTACGAATGGATTGTAGGGAGTGTTTCATGTTTAAAAACAAATGATTGTTACTTTTATTATATAGTTTTAATATGAATCTTTCTTTCAAATATGAAAACCTTATACTTAATGGAGGAAGATTGCACTCAACTTGCATTGTATTGATGGGAGTACTTTTAAATGCTCCAGTAATGAGTCTTAAGCTTTTATTTTGAATTTTATCTAAGATATCAACCAGTCTGTTATCCCCAGCAAAACATAGAAAACCATATTCAAAGTGACTACGAATCAGAGATTTATACAAAAGCAACAATATTTTGGGATCAGCTCCCCAGGATGTACTACATAATGATTTTAAGATATTAAAAGCTTTATTAGCTCTTGAACTTATTAATTCGATATATTTTTTCCAAGAAACATTATGGGTAAAGGTAACACCTAAAAACTTAGCTTCATGTGAAGCAGGAATAGAAACTTTATCATAATACACAAGGGGAATGAAATTACTAGATTTACCAAATACTACCAATTTTGATTTTAGTGCATTTATGTCAAGATTCAAATAAGAAAAGTATGTACATAACCCTTCCAAAGACTTATTAAGAATGTTTGAAATATGTTTAATTTTTTTTCCAGTTGCATAAACTACCAAGTCATCGGCAAATTGAAGATTTTTTACTTTTGAACCTAAAATAAAATTCAAACGTCTGATATATAGAATAAAGATTAATGGAGAGAGTATGCCTCCTTGACAAACACCTGTAGAAGCAAATCTTGGACCATATA
Source organism: Anania hortulata (assembly GCA_963576865.1). Lineage (NCBI taxonomy): Eukaryota > Metazoa > Arthropoda > Insecta > Lepidoptera > Crambidae > Anania > Anania hortulata. The sequence continues at coordinate 12,401,273 of OY756392.1, read as the reverse complement.
ATTTACCATTATACTTAACATAAACTTCCCTTTCAGATAAAAATTTTTGGACCCAGTGAACTATTTTGTTTGGAATTCCAACAGACAGTAATTCAGAACAAAGTACATCAATATTAACACTATTAAAAGCTCCAGCAACATCAAAGAATACTGACATTAAATAATTCTTATTTGTTAAGCTATTTTGTATATCAAGCTGTAGTTGACAAATGCTTTCACGAGCCGACGTTCCTCTTCGAAAACCAAATTGATTTGCAGGTAATATGTTATTTTTTTCTATATAAAAATCCAATCTTTGTTTTAGTAATTGCTCAAAAACCTTACCAACACAAGATGTTAGAGCAATAGGACGGTAGGAATCTGGATTTGATCGTATCTTATCAGGTTTCAAAATAGGGACTAAACAATCAGACTTCCATGAATGAGGGATATCATTATTCAACCACAAATTATTTAATACTTTAAGGAAAATGTACAAACCTCTTTCATTAAGCTTTTTCAACATAATATAAGGGATACCATCCAGACCAAAGGCACTATCTTTTCTGGAGTAGATAGCAGACATTAACTCTTTTAAAGTAAAAGGTTTGGTTAAAAAACTATTTACAGAATTTGTCTCACTGGGAAGGGGAAAATTTGATTTATTATTGTTTACAAAGTCTGGAGTATACTTTTTCAGAAAATCTTGGACCCAGCTATCATCATTATTGCTACAAGAATATGTTTTATTAAATTTTCGCATGTATTTCCAGATTCTCGAAAGAGGCGTACAACGATTAAAAGAGCTACACAGATCGACCCAACTATTTGTTCTTTCTGTTTTCAAAGTAAGTTTTTTGAGCGCTTGTAATCTTTTAAATTCTATGTATGCTTCATCAGATGGATTGTTTTTGAAATAAAGATAAGCTGACTTAGAATTTTGAACTGCTTCTGAACACTTTTTATTCCACCACGGGATCGGAGGGTTTTTAACTAACTTAGTACGAGTGGAGTTAAGGACTGACGGATTTGTAGGAAAGGAGACCGGCGTATTATGACAAGGAAGACATCTAACGATTGCAGAATGCAAAATTTCACAAAACTCAGTATAAGCATTCAACGGAGCAAAGTTTTGAACCTCAAAGTTAGATAATTCTAAATCTACATTTTGTTCATACAATTTCCAATCTACCATTTTAAAGTTAGGGTAGATGGGCAATTGTATGTTACTTTGATTATTTGCAAGACTATTATTTACAAAAACTTTAATATGTACAGGAAGGTGGTAGCTGCCAAGGGGATCATCATGCACAGACCAATCACAAGATAGAGCTAATGATGAAGAAACAAACGACAAATCTAAGGCATTTGGACGCCATGTCAAAGAACCAACTGTTGTCACTTCACCGCTATTCAATAAAACCAAATTATTATCATCGACAATCTCCAAAATATCCCTACCTCGTAGGTTTACTGAATTACACCCCCAAGATGTGTGATGGGCATTAAAATCGCCAGCGAATATCATCGGTTCAGGCACTGATTTTATTAATGATTCGAATTTATGTTTATTAAAAGTTGGAGTGCAATTAGTTGGACAATAAAAACTGACAATACTTATTTCTTTATTATTTACAGTAATTCTTACACAAATATTTTGTAAAGAATTATCAGAATATGTATGATTTTTTTTATAATGTAAACTATTATGTATTAAAATAGCTACGCCATTATGTTTGTTACCAATATCATTTCTTTCTATTTTAAAACCTTTTATGTTAAAATCTTTAATAGGAGTCAACCAAGTTTCTGATATAATTGCTACATGAATGTTGTGATCATAAAGATGTTGAGTTAATAGAAGCTTGTTACTGGAAATACTCTGAGCATTCCACTGCAAGATGTTAAGATCCATTATTAGGAGAGGAAGAACTATTTCTGAATGTTTGTTGAAGAATTTCTTTTATGGAAGATGAATTAATTGGAATATCTTTTTGATTTAAAACAATTTTTGTGATAGCGTTTGTTAACATGTTCATAAAAAAGTCTGATTTTGTTAAATTTTGTATTTGAGTTTCAATATTACGCATAGTTAATTGTGGAAATGAGTTTTCATTAAATAAATCTGAATATTTAGTAGCTCTGGACTTAACTTTATTTTCTTCAATTTTTAGTTTCTTTTGGGGACAAGTGTTTGAAATGGCTACATGATTACCACCACAATTGGAGCATTTTGCGTCTTTAGGGTCTTGCTTACATGTTTTGTAGTTGTGATCCAGTGAGCATATCGAGCATACCTCGGCATTTCTACAGTATTTTGCTATATGCCCAAACTTCAGACAGTGTAGACACTGTTTAACGGGGGGAACGTATACGCTTACCTCGTGCCTCCAGGAGTCGAGGTATACGTACTGCGGTAACTCAGTGGAGGCGAAGGTCACGGCGACTGTTTGAGTGGGCTGGTACGAGACAGCACCACAATCACTCCGCACACGACGCATGAAGCGCCTCACTTGAATAATATTTCGTGAGCTTCCTATTAATGTCGAAATCATTTTATTTGATAGATCTGTAGGGACTGCGGTAAGGACCCCAGTCACCTCAGTGTCGATTGCCGGTATTGTGGCTTTTAAACCCAGTTCATCCAGTAGTTTTTTATTTTGAAGAAAAACATTTGCGTTATTGGATAAGTCGAATGTGATTCCAATTTTATGTTTGTTAATGGATTTTAAATGCAGTATGCCAGTGACGCAATATTTGCGTATGGCGTGTGAAATGGCCAATCGGTCTTTATCATTAAACATTTTTTCATCTTGGTGGGACAGGAACACTATATATTCAGTCTTTGCACTATTTTCTGGGTACTTTCGTGTGTATCCTGGGACCTTAAACACCTGATATTTTTTAACGCTGTCTTCATCAGAGTCTGAGGATGTCTCCATCAGTGGTGCTTGATTATCGGGCGGATCGTTTTTTTTCCGTTTTCGACCCCCCATTTTCGTTCACTCTATTAGTTCGTTTCACTAGCAACTATATTTACAACTTCAACTATATTTACAAAGAAATATGCAATTTTTTATAACAATTAGAAATTAAATTAAATTTAGGCGCCTTTCGTGATCAAAGGTTCCCGCGCTTTTTTTTTTTTCAGCATCTCATATTTATTTTTAAGAGAGTGCGCGCACGGGAGACTTTTGTCGCTGGGACAAAAAAGTTTTTGTCTCTGTCTCGTCGCGTCTCCAAAGAGGGGTGCGCGCACGAAGGAGACAGAGACGAAACTTTTAAAAAAAAATTCGAAGCGTCATTCGCTTAATGTAGATTTTTTTTTTTTTTTTTTTTTATAATTGTGTTTTACGGCTCTGGGTTCCAGCCCTTTTAAGCCATATGTAGAATACATGGAGAGCAGTGCTGCCAGACGTGGGATAAATAAGCTAGATTCACGATATTTTGGAATGTAATGCAATAGAAAAAATAATAATGTATCGCACGATAAATCTACGAAAATCCGATGAAATTTCAATCTGTGTATTTGAACACATTTTACCTTTATTTGGACTAGACGGCTTTGACTCTGATAGCAGGATAGTAAATATAATTTCTTTGCACTACGAAAGAGATAGACTTTTAGCGTAAAAATATCTGCCATTTTTTAATCTGTATCTGTACTTTTTTATTTATGCGATAGTTAATAGGAGTTGTCATTTCATACCAAATGTAAGTGAAAAATCACTTACTAGTTTCGGAGAAAGATGATTCGTCTTTGCTGCTCTTTAGGGTATGTGCTCGATGCTTGTGCAGTAAGTACTGCAGTAATTTAGCTAACAAAAACTTGTAATTTTAAAAAGTAATCAAGTAACATGATTTAGACTTTTGAGCCGTATATTCTGTTCTTTTACTAGTAAAATCTAGATTCGGTAGTTACAAATACAGTAATTTTGTTAACTGGGGATGCGATAACATGATAATTTTGCAGTAAAACTAGGATAATTCTTAACCTATGAATCTGGCAACACTGGCGGAGAAACACAATTTTGTCCAATGTTTTTCATTTAACTAAAAAACATTGGTTTTTATTTCGAAATTTCGATGGTCTTAGAAAAAATTGTGTTTGAGCACCAAAACAAGACACTGAGTATTTGGATTTACATGTTATTTAATTATTTTAATTTGTGAGGTCTAGAACCCAGAGCCGTAAAACCCAGTATTTAAAAAAAAACAAAGACACAATTTTGTCACCCGTACTGGTCAGTGAACAAAAAAGTCTCCCAGTTGTCGCGTCGCAACGTGCGCGCACCTCCATACTTAACAGAGGACTTGATATGAGAGACAAAAACGTCGCAGCGACAAAAGTCTCCCGTGCGCGCACTCTTTAAGACAGCACACTATTGCCAGATGTAGAAATAACTATAGACTAGCTGTTGTGACCCTACATTCCTGCGTATTTAATTTTCGCCATTTTGGCGCTGTAGGCCGTAGTATCTGAGCTTGGAACTAAATTTGTGATGTACCCAAGTTGATATTCATAACGTTTTTCGATCTGCATTATTTATTATGGTTAGAGTGTGACTGTGCGTGGTTGCCTAGAATAGAATACCCAAAATAATTTCCTGTTACGGTAAAACTTAAGATTAATTATACAGGGTCAACTCTGAACCAAAACCAAAAATTTTACAGGTAATAAATGCAGCCAGTCTTAAGCCTAGTTTAAGGCTCGGACTACATGCATCCGGAATTTTTCAGAACCCCATAAAAAACGGATTAAATCTGGGCCTGTCCAGAGCCGTTTTGTATGGAGTTCTGAAAAATTCCGGCCTAAGTGTGTATGAACGAAAGTTTGTACAAAAATTACTAATAAAACTTTAATTGTACCTAGTTAATATTTTACGTTCCCAATATGTTTATTGTTACTAGAAAAAAGAAACTTCAACCGTTATAAAATTATACACAATGAAATATATCATATTTTTATCTAATGCATATCGAAACGTTAAAGTATCACAGCAGTGTATAGTTACGAAAAATATACAGTTTTAGAAAACATATATTATTATAGTTTCAATTCAGTTTAAATATACACCGCTACATACGTCAAAATTAGTTCTGGGTTCAAATACTAGTGGCGCATCAAATGGGCATAAAAATTTAGCTGTCATTTGTACGGGATAGCCAGTCTGTATTAATTTCTAAGACAATGCAGTCGTAGTAATTTTTATTCACGAAGGGAAAGGCAATGGTACAGAGCCATTTAGCCAAATTTTAAGTCACACTTCATTGAAATAAATATGGACTGGTTGTCCCATACAAATGACTTGCTAATATCGTTTACCCATTTGAAGCGCCACTAGTATCTGAACTTAGAATTATTACTACTTTGACCCCGGATTGAGCATACATCGATTCTAGCTTACTGAAACTCGAGTGGTGTAGGCGAATATAAACTCGGACCAAGTTTGAAAACACTATATCGAATAAAGCCAGTTTCGAAACAGTCCGACAGTCGAGGAAGTGTAAAATTGAGGCGATAAAATAATACATGTTGTTAATGTTTTTACATAACCTAATTCATATTTTAAAAACATATTAATTTTTCTTCATTTTTAACACCTATTTTTTACAGCATGAATTATACTGTAAGTACATACAAACATAATTGACATTAACCTAAAAATATTTTTTGTCACTAATTTAACGACAATCACTGGTCGAAATCACATGCAATGCCCCAACACTATTGGCAATGGTGGGAAGGGCTAATGCAAGCTTGTCCTTGAAATAGCCAATCAAAGCACCGTTGGCCCGCTCTCCGCAACCCGCACTTTCCTCAAACTTTGGTGACTTTTAATCCTTACAAAAATTTCGACATGCGGTATCTATTGGGGGTAATCTATGGAGCCCCCCTTAAATATTTATGTTATTCTATTTTTAGTTAGTAGTATTTGTTGTTATAGCGGCAACAGAAATACATCACCTGTGAAAATTTCAACTATTTAGCTATCACGGTTCCTAAGATACAGCCTGGAAAGTTAAGCACGTGTACTTTCATAGGCGGCCGGCAATGGATTACCTAAATCACTAAATCAAACACTAGTGATCAGCGACGCGGCGGGGCACGCGGCGACGGGGCACGCATCGGCGGCGGCGCGGTAGCGGCGCGGTCGCGGCGCATATGCACAGTGTAAGGGCCAGTAAGGGCGCGGCGGCGGTGCGGTGGCGGCATCGTGTGCAAGATATAGGATATGAGCGCTTAGGGTTGGTTGTGTCTCTAACAAGCAAGACACAGTTATGTACGATCACCTCACGCCTATACAATGGTCTAATCGTATTATCTATCTAGCTTTGACCGACGGATGGTAATTTACCCAATATGGGTAAAAACTCTATTTCTACCCATTTTTTGGAAAAAAATCTTAATACATACCAAAGCTACAAAGCACATTATTATACCCATTACATAATATGTTTTATTACTGTTATAGAGTAATTATTTTTATGATTAATAACCAGTATACTAGACATGGAAGACTTGAGGCGACGGGTAAGGGAAGTGACCTTGAGCATTTAGCGTCGACTTCCGCGACTTCTATTACGTGCCTAAGATAAAACAAATACTTCTCGCAGACTAAACATCCATCCGTTGCGCTCCTGTGCAAATAGATTATCATTGCGAGCAAAATATCCGCTCATGGAAAAGTAGGCGCTAAGAGTGATATCCATTAAAAATCCTTATAATTCTTAATTTGTTGACTGTTTGAAAAAAAAACTTCAACCTAAAGGCACGAATGTTATAAATAACTAAACCAACTTTGAAACTAAACAAAAACGTCGTTTAAAATTTAGATCTATGTGTACAAGCTCGCGATATTCGCGGTAGTTTGAAATATTTTTTAGTGTTTTTATGAGATATTAACTAGTATTTAGATACAACAGGAAAAACTTTAACAAATAAGTTACATGATGTACAGTTACATTGCAAAGGGGTGCCAATCAGTAATTTAATCGAATTATGCAAAAAAAAAAATTTTTTTTTCACTTTAAATTATTCTTATCCGCTGTTAAAAATTGTACGCGTGGATAATTTAACTCATTTATGAAAAAAAAAATGCTTAAGGTCCTTGCAGGCTCGCCGTACCTACGTCTCTGATGAATGACCGCGCGGCTTTCGTAATCTCTCTATTGACTTTATTTTTGAATATTTTAAAGTATTTTTTTCTCGTAACATATAGGTATGATTATTAAAAATAATAACGATTAAGACGCTTCTTTATATTGTTCTATAGATCTTATTTTTTAAATTTGGCAACCTTTTGCAATGTAACCCTGTATTAATTTCCACATTCTATATCCAGTATTTTCACCAGAAAACTTGTGCAAAAACACCTGTTTTACGTGTATTCTCCTTATCCTGCGCCCTAAGTCATGTTCAATGACCATGTCTACCTCAGGCAAGTGCTGCAGTTGGTAGAGACAGTTTTGAGAGGGAAATCGCTAGAAGATTGCAGCTTGACTGGATAGCATCTGGAAAGCTGCGTAATATTTTAGTTCTAAAATGTAGCAAGCTAAAGTGGCAGTAGCTACATCTGACGCAGAACCGATGAAAGGTGGATTAAACGGGGTCTCGAGTAGAAACCACGTCTTGGCGAACGTAATGTTATGTAGGACACCCCCCAGCTAAATGAACCGACGACCTTAAGATGGCTGACAGTGTATGGATGAAAAAAGCGGGAAAATTTGGCCCTCTTTGGAGGAGTCCAGCCGTAGAATGCAATAGGCTGACATGATGAACCAGATTGCTACCCATTTGTTTTAATTTTCAAGTTAATTAGTAGAAATCAGGTTTTTTATTTTTAAAACATCAACAACTTCCTAGGGGCTGATTCTCGTGCTCAAATACAACAACTTTTTCTATGAAACCAACATTGATATCGCAAAAAAAAAACACTAACTAGCTGATATCAGTTTGTATGGAGCAGATTTTTTATTTTATTTTAATGTTTGATGCTTTCAATTTTATAGAAAAAATAATTTCGACAGCAGCACGCTAACGCGACGCACTATCGTACGCGATAGCACTCGTAGTCGTGAGTCGTGACACGCAGCAGCACAGGACTTAGACGCGATTCCGTGCTGACAGTTGAAATTGGGTTTAACCTTTAAAATTAAATTATTTTGGGCTCGCTTGGTCGTTTTTGTACAGGGTGTCCCTTAAATACTATGCCACTTTGTCACCATATTTCTATATACATATTGGTTTAAAAAGTCTGTTCTAAGGGGGCGTTCAAGTATTACGTAACGCAATTTTGGAGAAGGGGGTCTTTTAAAACGTTACGATGCGTTATAAGGGCGGGAGGGGGGTTCAAACAACACGTTACGTAAAATTTTTTTTTAATTAAAAAAAAATAGGGAACTATCTTAAGTTGGCAACCCTTTTCGTTTTTGGATTGTATTTTTCGTAATTTTTACTGGGAACTAGGTATTTTGCGCAACATAATTTTGACTTTTAAGTTAAAATGGTCATATGGGTGTTACGTAACGTATAAAATAAGGGGGGGGGGGGGGTACAGAAAAACGTTACCACGCGTTACATAGGAAGGAAGGGCCAAAAATTTTCAAAAACTGCGTTACGTAATACTTGAACGGCCTCTAACGTTTATGCTATTTCGTGTGACAATTAAATCTACTTCCCAACAAAACATACGATTGAATTGTATAGATAATAATATTTAACTATAGAAAGACAAAAATAATATGTAGTGCCGAAAACAAATAAAACACCACATGATCAGTATAAAATAATATTTTATTATACTGAATAGTGACTGTGACATAATTAAGTTGGTTATAATGTATGCTTTTGTAATTATGATTGTAGTAAAGGAACCAGCACAATGGCACTATATTTTAATTTTGCTCCTGCCTAACGTTTTACAGTTACGTAACAATTTATCTACATTATTAAAACATAATATGCAGTTCGTAACTTGCCTTTTTATTTATTTAATTAGAACTTACTTCGGCCTTTTTCATAAATACTATAACCCCTAATATAGAGGAAAATATTGGATAATGTATAAAAGTAACAATTTATGAATAATGAGCGTCAAGTTACATGACGTAATTATAAACGTACAAAATATTCAACGACTGGCAACGACGTCATCATTTATAGCTATTCAAGTTCTTCCTTAACAATAAGTTTGAAGCACAATGCAAATGTAATTGCACATTCATCACAAATGTATAAGAAAGCCAATTTCTGCCGAAAGATACTGGCGGTACGGGTAATTAATGTACTAGACACACAAATATAAATTAGGAAGTTTAGTTATATTCTATCTATGAACACTTGACAGATTACTTGTGTATGTTGCTTGGACAGACTCGGAATCTAAAATTAACGTTTTGAGCTAACAAAGTAGTCATTCGTACTTAGATAATCTTATAAATTCCGATAATTACCTACAACGATTATGAAAAAGGCCAACAGACTACAAACGTGGACTGATAATATATATACTAGCTTTACTTTGTGAATTATAAACATAAAACACCCAACAGGTTAAGATGTTACCAACATAAGCAGCGAAAACCAGATAGTAATGATGTGAATGCAGTTAAATATTTAAATGCAGTAATCGAGAGTAACTACAACTGTAAGATAACACATTTCTACAAATACTGTGGTATATCTTTGAGGAAAATCCTATTTTAAGTTTAATAGCTTACAAAAAAACAAACGAAAACTTAGCCTACTACATAATATTACTCTTGAACATTAACAATTGTTTATAATAAATAACAAACAAATAGGTGGCATACAGCTTTTCTGATATTCATTTGGTGTGATAATATCATAAAAATATTATCATAAATTGTTATTTTGTTTGAGTTTCATAAATAACAACAATTCTAAGTAAAATTAAATGCATTTATGTATAAGACATAAAATTGAACACAATTGTATTATTTAAATCTATTTGTATATCTTGTATGAAATTATGAAAGAAAAACTATCAGGATATATTCCTCGTCATTGCTATAGGTGGGATAGGTACATTACTTAAATAAATTAACTATGGGTTAAAGGGAATGGTGCGGTATTCAGTCTGAGTAACGCTAACTATTGTGAGGTGAAATATGATCTAAATGCAGTTTCAGATTTACATGTATTATTTTTAAACAAGACACACCATTAGAAAGGAACATAGTCAAAACTCAACACACGAATGATAAGGATATCGGAAGATTCTTTTAACACATAGTACATAACTAACCTTACAAAATAATATAAATTATCAAGCATTTATGAGCTTAATTAATGCGATACAGCAATATCTAAGGACCTTGTCTTATATTTTGCATTTATATGTAAATAAAATTGATGTGTTTGCTATTAATTACTTTATAACAATACAATAATACACGTATTTATACTGACATTCAGAAAACAAATAAAAATAATGAGAATAAGACTAATAGGAAGTCAAACCATCAAAATAGTGATACAAGCACTTATGCGCGGGTAGATACAACAAAAATAAAGTATACATCTAACTGAGACCGAGCGCTACATGCCAAAGCTACACGTTTTATAATATAACTTTCTAGTTAATGTAGACTATCTGAACTCAAAAGGAAGTAACGGTATCTGGCATGTATGCAAGAGTTAAAAATGCGAAACGTATCATTCTACCCCATTATGAATCAAAATTTTCAACGTGGAAAATCAGATGCAACTATTTTTTTAAATCAAATAATGTCACTAATAGATAATCTCTTATATGTTACGAGTTAAATTACTAAATTGCCACTTAGGTACTGTTTATTTCACATCTTGTTATAGAATATAGAGTATATTTGTATGCAGTGTTCGAAAAAGGTTATGTTAGGTAAGTGTAAGAATCTAAACTGATAAGTAATTAAAAGTCGAGTACATCGAAACAGCGCAGCTGCGCTAATTGTAAAACAAAACGTGCTACTATAATTCAGCACAAAGGTTATTATACCCCCTTACCATAACATTATCAAGCCCGCTTGTAACAAGCATGATTATTAAGCCCCTAGCCTCAGAATGGTAGTTCGAAAAGCAATAGCTAGGCTTTCTGCAGACGACGCTCTTATGTCTCTTACTCACACTGAGGACGAGCTAGTACGTGTTAAGCGTCTACTCAACAAGCCGTCAATCTAAAATGCAAGCACGTGTTAATTTGTGTGTCAATTAACACGCTTTTATATTAGCTTCACCTGAAACTGTCTAATCAAATCTTGATAGTCGACTACAATCTACTCAAAGTGACGTATCAATTTAAAACTTTGTCAGTATCCTCCCGTCCAGGTGACGATACAATAATCAGAAAACTTCCAACTGTACTGATGATGGCGTCAGGAAGTGGATAGTGAAACTCTTTTATGGGTCTATTGGATTTGTTTTGACGAATTTCATACATATAAAGGCAAAGTAAAATTATTCGAACCATAAACGTACTGGGTTTAATTTGTAGACACACAAATTCTGTATTCTGACGATAAGTCCAATTCCACGTTAAGACTTTTAAAAGTGGAACCGGATTTATCGACTAACAATTTTAAATAAACTTCGGAAGATGCGAGGTCTTACATTCTCACTAGAGGGTTTAAGCATCGACTCTGATCCACCATGTCGGCGTAGTCTAAAACTTATAGGGTCATCCGTAAATTACGTTACGCATTTAAGGTACAAATGCAAGTGGTAAGTGTCACTAATCTGTATGAACGAACACTACAATTAAGATTGTTTTTGTCTACTAACCAGTGATCGGAATAGGTAGAGTGATTTAGGGTCAATAACCTCAAACGCTGATATTAATGTGGACAAACCTTCGGGATTTCGGGATTTCGGGATTTCGAAACTATTGGGTTTTAATTCTCCGGGATTTCGGCGATTTAGATATTATTCAGGCTTTAATTTTATGTGGTGTCCATTGTTTACCTTTGCATGCATTTGTCTGTACGATCAACAACAAAAATCGTTTTACATTTTGTTTGAGCATCCTGCCTGAGACGAACATTTTTTTAATTTAAAAATGGTTTTTTACCTACATGAAAAATGCAGTAGGATATCTTTTTGGGGTGTTAAATATTAGAAGAAGTACCAGCTTTATTTTAAACATTTGTTTTACATAGATATTCTTATTTGAAAGTTCAGTAAGTTTGAGTAAAATGTACTGAACATTGGCCTATACTGACGTCAAAGACTGGATACCTGTGATGTTATAAATCTTCGGTGCATACTGCGGGGAGCGAGTCTTTGTGCGTGCCGCACTTGATAATGCCGGACGACCAATCAGAACCAAGTATCGACGGTTGACTTGACTCATTCATTTGTTATCGAAACGGGTCCCGGGTTCAATCCACCGGGGTCAAAAGTATTTACTTGGAGTTTTTTGTAAAGAAATTTTCAGCAACAGCACCGAATCTCGGAGCTGGCTGTGTTTGATATCCGTGCTTTGGTAAGCACGTAAAGCTATTTAGCTTTAGCTAGATAGCTTTACGTGCATTCTAAAGCTAAGTCTAAATATAGGTTTTCGTTAACCAGTTTTTTTTATTTCTCAAACAAATAGCAAAATAAGTACTACTTTAAAGTGCTTTGCTAGCGTAACCTCTAATTTCAAATACAATGGCTACTAAATCACGACCTAAATAATATTTAATGAAATCCCGAAATCCCGAAATTTTTCGATAACAGTTCATTATAAAGGCATGTCCATATTATGACCGCATTACGCAAGTACAACAAATCACTCTACCTATTCCGATCACTGCTACTAACCATTAAGGCGACGGGTAAGGCAAGTGACCTTGAGCATTTAGCTTCGACTAATGCGACTTTTATTACGTGCCTAAGATAATACAAATGCTTCTCGCAGACTAAACATCCATCCGTTGCGCTCCTGTGCAAATAGATTATCATTACGAGCAAAATACATCGGATGCTCATGGAAAAGTGGGCGCTAAGAGTAAAATCCATTTAAAATCCTTATAATTCTTACTCTGTTGACTATTTGAAAAAAAAAACTTTATCCTAAAGGCATGAATGTTATAAATAACTAAACCAACTTTGAAGCTAAACAAAAACGTCGTTTAAAATATAAATGTGTAAAGGCTCGCAATATTTGCGGTTCTTTGATTTTTTTTGTGTTTATAAGAAATAACTAGTATTTAGATACAACACGAAAAACTTCACCATATAAGTGACATGATATATTAATTTCCACATTCTATATCCAGTATTTTAGCCAGAAAACTAGTCCAAATACACCTCTTTTACGTGTATTCTCCTTACCCGGCGCTTTATAAGTAAAGGTCACTAACAAGATGAATGTATGTATTTTAAATTGGCAATATGAGTGCTTAGGATTACACTGAACTGTAAGCTTACTTGCAAACACTTAAAAGTAAGTAAAGGAAGTAAGAAGTATATACTACCGAGCAAAGATTAGTTTATAGTGACAATTCCATCGGCTCGGAATAAGTAGTAGCGATCACACTAAGCAGTCGTCTAACAATTTTCAGAAGAAGGTGAACTCACAGAATGCAATTAGATACAGTAAACAGAAAAAGATATAGATAATAGAACTTGCTCGCGAAGTACACATTTTACGTAACGTGATTTACAAAATGACCCCTAGGGTCACCTTGCCGGTTATGTAAAGTGCGAGGTTAGTCGCTATTGGTTGTCGCGCGGGTCGGCGTGGCGGGCGAGCAGGGCGGCGGGTTCCGCAGTGAAGCAGTCGAAGTTCGCGTCCAAGAAGAGTTCTTGCAGGAAACGCCGCGCGCACAGCATGTATGTGTCGCGGGCGAGGAGCGCGCACACGTCCGAGTACACGCACGGGCTTCGGAATATGTCCGGGTGCCGTTGCTTCAGCGATAGTAGAGCTGAGCGTGTCTGTGGAAACAAAACTAAGTTAAAAACAAGAAGGAACGGACGCCTTAGGGCAAGCGCAAACCTGGTGAGGCGCGGCGAAGCGACTGAGATTATAACAATTTAAACTAAACCCTAACACTTATGACAGACGATTGTCGCCAGGTTTGCGCTGGCCCTTAGGTGAGTTTTACTCTATATTTTAAAGCTCTTGATGATGTGCCGTCAGGCGGCGATACAGCAATGTCCATACAAATACATATTTTCTTTTCAATCAATTTATACGAGGCGATTATTTATTTTACACACACACTAGTACCTCCAGTTAGATAAAATTGAGCAATTATCCCCTAAAGAAGTGATTCCCGGTCTGTGGTCAGCGGACCTTCAGGGTCCACCAAACTATCCCAGAGGGTAAAAAAAAAAAAAAAGTAAAATAAGAATAGCGTTTAATGCAGCGTTTTAGGGGTTTCCGGATCATAGAAATTTGGTGTTACGGGTCCTTGAAAAAGGTAGGAAAGGCTGGCTAAAGGAAGTGATCTGTATTATATAAGTAGTAGGTATAAGTGACCTGCCGCAGGTGCGTGGGGTTTGACATGTAGTGCACGTGGTGCAGCACCTCGGCGTGCGGCGCGCGGTCCGGCGCAGGGCTACTGGGGGGGCTGCGAGTCGCACCTGGCCCTGCGACCGGCCCTGCGCCCGGCCCTGCGACCGGCCCTGCGCTCGCGCTGTCCATGCCTGGCGACAACAGACGCATTAACATACTATATAAGTAGTCCGTTTTTCTTTGCTTGTCGAATATTGTAAACAATCTTGACATTCCTTTTTAACGAAATTATTCATTTAAAAATAAGATAGACACAAAAATAATAACCTACTATTGTTATTAATCATTTAACACAAAATCCTTTTTAATCTAATAGTTAATTGATTTTATACACCGATATTTTTGTAAAAAGACATACCAAAATAAAATTGCAAAGAAAAACAGACTAGTTTATTTTATTTTTATGTATTTAATAAAGAAAAAAACAGCACGAAATCTATACAAATAAAAAAAATAAAGTGCCTGTTTGTAATACCAAAATAACTTTTTATTAAATGCATATGAACGTATACCCACGGTACTTAAAACAAAAACTCATTTTTTGATATATTTTTTCTTTTGTCGGTGTATTTGTTTGTTCTAGCTTAACCGATTTTTACGGAACATTCACTGGCAGATAGTTGATATTATAATGTGTAACTCGTGCTACTTTTATTTTAGAAAAAGAATCAGGATAGCGAGAAAAAATATTAAAACCCATGAAATTGTGTACAAAATCCGATACAAATATATACCGTGACTTTTAAAATACGCAAGTAAATTTAAATTCACTTTTGTTATTTTTTATGACATCAGTTAATACCATTCAACTGGGACAGCTTTCATATAAAAATAAAAAGATATGGGACTTAAAAGTTATCCTGGCAATGCATTAAATGCTTGTACACCATCTTCGTAGTATTTTGTTTATCTACTACTAACAGGCACGCACGATTCATTTATAAGTTTGGCAACAGCGCGCATAACGTAAAAACAACTTGATCCGAGTAGCGTGGTGTTCAAGATCGCCGAGTGATAGTGGCGGTCGATATCGTTTGATTTTTCCACTAACATATGTTGATGTAAAACTGAGATCTGTAGATGTTTGTTACGTGGTTTATTTCACACCTGTACTACCTGTCAATTTCAACTTCCCCTTCATACTTTGCCGGACTTAGAACCAGCCAATTACTTTTCAACATACAATAAACATAATATTAATTACAAAGTGATAAATAAAATAAATTTGAATTTGTGATGAAAATCTCTGACCACGCAATTTATTCTTTATTTTAGGGAAAGTATAGAAATCATCAGGGCTTAGGTCGGGGCTGTACGGCGGATGGTCTAATAATTCTATGTTTTCTTGCTCTAAAAACTCTTTTGTTCTGTGCGCGGTGTGAGAACTCGCATTGTCGTGATGGAGGATGATGCAGCGGTTGCAGTTCTCTTTACGGAGTTCAGAAACGACCTGTGGCAAACAATACCATTCTGCATTAACCGTTCTTTGTCCCTCAAGAGGAATAGTCGCAACATGGCCGGTTTTGGAGACAAAAGTGGCCACCATTTTTTTTTGCAACACTCCGTGAACGAACAATTTTTGTTGGCTTTAACTCTTTTTCGAACACCCAAACTCGTGACTGGTTTATTGTTTCGGGTTCGTACGCGAATATCCAGGATTCGTCACCTGATACGATGTTGTATACAGCATTCGAGGATCCTGCGTGGAATCTTTCGAGAGTTCTGACGCACCAAGTAACGCAAGCCGCTTTTTGCTCTTCACAGAGCGAATGCGGTATCCATCGGGAAAACAACTTTTTTACACCTAATTGTTCATGCAAGATATTAGTATTTGACTCATGCCAATGTCTAAAGTTGCCTGAATTTCGCGGTATGTCGATGTCGATCTTCCTCAATCAGCTTACGCACAGCATCAACGTTTTCTTGGGTGACTGCAGTTTTTGGACGACCTTGACGGGGATCATCACTGAGCTTGACACGTCCACGTTGAAATTCAGCAAACCAGCGATAAATTGTGGTTTTGGATGGGGCTTTATTACCAAATGCAGATATCATCCGGTCAACACACTGTTTTTGTGTTAAACCACTTCGAAAGTCATAATAAATCATCGCTCTTGAAATTTCTCGAATCAATTCCATTTTCTCAACGACTAAACAAGTTTGACAAGACCTTGTGATAAGACTGAGAATCTTTTTTTAAATAAATAAATGGTATTCGATTTTTAAAACCAAGGAGTTTGCAATTAAAAAGATTTTAATATGACAGGAACAGTGGAAATATTCCATTCCCGATACTTTTAGTGCAGCCCTCGTAGTGGTACTATTTATTTAATTATTAGATTAAACTAAATTACTTAAGTTTCATGTATTTATGCTAAGTTTTTATAGAGAAATAAATTTATCTTATCTTATCTTATCTATTTAAAATGATTGATAACTGAATCTAATACCTAAACCTAACAAAGGCTGTTCTTGCCAAGCACTTCTCGTATGTACGCTCGCACCATGACCACGTATTTTCGATTTGAGTAATAAAGCAACTCGTCACTTTACATAATTGTCAAACACAGGTGCGCCATGATCGCATGCGCCGGCGACTTTACGCGACACACCCTCAGTCAATGTCGACTCGCGCTAGAATGACGGGGTTGCTTGCGCACAAGCCTCCCCACCAATTCATTGATAGCAACGCGTTGTTGCCGTTCTTAGCTTAGAGGGTGCGCGCATGGGTGACTTTTGTCGCCGTGACTTTTTTGTCACTCATATGAAATCCTTAGATATGTCTTGGATATCTCGAGATATTCAAAGATTTCATATGAGTGACAAAAAAAGTCACAGCGACAAAATTCACCCGTGCGCGCAGGCTTAGACTTGTTTTGTCGGCAGGTTGGTACGTACAAATGGTTTTTATTCATAGTTATCCCTTCCGTACGTAAATACTACTCGACTAAATAAATTGTTATGGGTGCATATGCATATGTATATTTAAATTAGTCGTTTTTTTTGTTGTACAATTCTTGTGTAAGTTGTGGACATTTTTGATTAATTTTTGATAAAATTAAGATACCTTTTTTTTCAGCAAATATGATGTTCATCGATGTTTAAATATATTGGTAAATTTTCTTTTGTAGTTGAAATTTTACGGTGTATATGCGTTATATAGTCGCCTTAATACAAGCATTGCTTAGTTTGGGGTTAGATAATTGGTGTGATTGTGAAAACCATTTAATAATATTATTATTAAAAAATTGGTAAATTTTTGAATTGATTTAAAAACCACGAGAATGAAGTCGCGGGCAACAGCTCGTTATACATTTATTAAACTTACAAAATCACACGTAAATATACCGTAAAAAATATAAATGCCATAGAGTTTGTTTACGAACTAAACGTTTTATTTTTTTAAATAGGTATGTTTCGTTTTTCACCGAAATTAATATTGGTTACGGATTTCGGAATTTACCTCCATTTTAAAAACTCACCCTGTTCAATAATGTAATAACAAATTAAAACGAATTACCTGCAAAGAAGATTTCTCGAAGTTCATGCGACGAGGGAGGCCGCGTGCGCACGCACGCCATACAGTCGCCCGTAGAGTGGCGCCACCTGTTCACATTCCTCGACGAGACACCCCCCGCCGTACTCAAACTATTCTCATTATCTCCCGCGTGACTTTTGTTCGTAGCATCCCCTTCACCGGCCAGTGGTACATCTTTGAGCGGCGGTGGCCTACTCTCAACATTTTCCGTCTTATCAGTCACGTTCTCAACAGGCGTGCTTGTCGCATTAACAGTTATAGTGTTACTGCTACTACTGTCTTGCGACTTCTCTTCGATTATAGCGTCGACTGGAGTAGTCACCTCGGCTACGGTCGTAGAGTTCATAGTTCTCTCTTTGGCTATTCCACTATTCGAATTGGCTGAGCCTATACCCGCCGATGCACTAAATAGCGAAGCTGCAACAAGGTTTAATCAGAAATTCAGGGATTCATTAATTTACCTACATCATATCAGTTTACATCAGTCTACACATGGAATATGTGCATTACTGAGCCCGATACTCGGCTATTTCATTTACCAATATCAAGAATTATTATGAGAGAAATGAAACTGTGAAAATACTTCAATAAGGCAATTACATAAAAAAAGCTAGTGGAAATAAGCTTCCCTAAGTCCGATTTTCACTGGGTGCTGAGCCGGAAAGGCCCAATCCACTCTCTATCCTCAGTTTTTTAAAGAAATAAAGTTAAAAAATACAGGGTGTCCCAAAAAATAGTGTCAAGCCGAAGTCCAGAGGTAGACCATCACTAAGGCTATCCGAATCACCCCCATGTATGTTTCGCGATTTTTGATAGTTTTCGAGTTATGACTCTTTTAATATATTTTTATGAATTTTTGTGTTGAGGCACTTTTTTGGTCACTGTGGCGCGAATAGTTAAGGTACATGCCTGATTTTTTTTTCTTTATTAGATGAATACTAGGACTAGCTGATTTAGAAGTATTTCCATCCATAACACTAATGTAACCCATTAAAATAAATTATTGAAACTAAAAAAGTTATAAATCCTGTATTTTTTCTAAACTTTGAAGCCCATTTAAAAAAAAAGTTACATAAACTTTTTCATTAAAACCTTTTTTAAAAACTTAACTATTCTATCAGCTATTTATCATGAAAATTTCATTGAGTTACTTTGACGGTATCATACTTAAATTAGAGTTCAAAGTAAACTATGTTTAAATGACAGTTTTTGTAAATTCTTAGAAATTTTCAATTAAAAACAAAACTATTACTACACAAGTAGTGAAAGTAATAAAATTATGCCTTAAAACCTTTTTGTTGTTTAAATTTCTTTTTTTTTTTAATTGCTGTCAAACACAGACAAAAGGCGTAGAAGGACATAATGATGCGGTTATTGGAAATGTTATCTTTCAAACAGTTCTTGTGAATTACGTTTTTTTTTCATTAGTCGTCTGCTTGACTTCGCGCATTAAGTACAATACGTTCTTGCTTTGTGGATTATTTACTAACGATTTGGCTTTCTCTTACGGACTCTTGAGTACGCTTTCATTGGACTTTGCTATTCGTACGGACTCAGATTGCTATCGTTTTGGATTTCGTCGGAAATCGCGGAACATACATGGGTGTGATTCGGATAGCCCTAGTGATGCTCTACCTTTGGACTTCGGCTTGACACTATTTTTTGGGACATATCACAAATAACTGTACAGAACAAACAACGTTCAGTTTAGTCCACGCCATATCTAACATCAGGGAAGTAAGAAAACATTGTTCATATTTTATAAAATAAAATAAATATTAACCTCTATAGGAAGTTAGCTTCTGACTATCTGGCGTGGCGCGCGACTTGTTGTCAGTGCTGGCGTTGCTGGAGTCGGCCAGGAACGACGGGACGCGCGTCCGCCGCGCGCCGTCGGGCTTGCCTTCGCCTTCTTCTCGATCTCTGTTTTCGTCTTCCCTGCTTTACCGAAATGAACACGTATAAATTCAGAATAACAGTCCTAACTAGTAAAAAGAGACAGACGGATTACGAATCGTAGGTACATACTTTTCTTCGAAAATAGAAAAAAAAACTAGGCACCAGATAAGAAGTCCACTAAAAAGGAAATGAGAGACGTGTTTTCATAAAAAATTTAATGACAACCAAAGCGGACCCGGCTTGTGTCCGCTCAGATTTCAAATAATTTTACAATGAAAAATGTATGGCGGACGTTTACTGTGACGTCACTCCTTGTCTAGCACGCGACTTTAATTGGTATTTATCAATATTTTTACAAAATTCTTCAAGTTTTATTAATTATAAAAGTACTATTAGGAACAAATAAAAATATATGCATATTCCCTATTGGTGTCAGCTGGTACTGAATGGAGAATTAATAAAAATATATAATATAACAGCAGATTTTGTAATATTAATATTTCTACGGCTAAACCAATAGCAGAATATGTTGTATAAACTTGTGCATAGCTCTATGAATTTGTGTCACCATGTTCTTTGAAATATTTACCATTATCGTTATCATTAGATTTAGAAACTACCTAGGGAACAGTTCCATGAGGTCCCTCGGCAAGCAGATGCCGATGTATGCGGGCGGCGGCGGCGGGCGCGGGGCCGGCGTCGGCGCAGTCGAGCGCCTTTGCCGCGGCCGCGCGGGCGACTGGCGCCCGCCGTCCGACGAGCTCAGAGGCTTCCAGTCGTATTCCAGTAGACTGCAAACAACATTTCGTTAAAAAGTTACTTCTACCGAAAAAAAACAGTGCATTTTCAAAACGGTATGCTGTCGTACACTTTTAACGTGTCAAATAGTAATAGTCACGACCTCGATAAGGATTTTTTGCTGTAGCTTTACAGATCGTATGCTTATGCGTTCAATAGAGAGCTGTCAACTTAGCTCTTGCAAGTAACTAGGCGTAATAAGGCGTAACCAACACCCTACCATAAACGCTAAACAACTACGTATAGTCCGTTTATCCTTACTTGTCCTATTTAGTAAACAAACATTAGTCAAAGCAAAAACACGTCTTACTGAATTGATCTCACTATGTATTCTACGTATAAATATCTTATATTATAAAAGAAACACGTAGAATATATAAGGTGCTTCATAAATATCTGCAACGGCTGAAATGGATAAACGTATTGCTTATATAGATTACGATAGTAAATAAATTTTATGTCCAGAACATCATTATTTTTTTAATAAAAAAATTATATTAAACAAAGATTAGGCTTTATTCTGTCTCAAACCGTCCACATCTGTCCAAAAATGCTAACGTTTCATATTATACCGCTCCCGCGCAGTTTCAAGGGCGGATGACGAAGTGTGTTATGCAAATTGAAGCAAGTAACCATTTATTTACTGTCTTTTCGCAAATAATTAATTACCGATCTGGGGCACGTAATTCCTTCACTATCGTAATCTATATAAGCAATACTTTTACCCATTTCAGCCGTTGCAGATATTTATGAAGCACCTTATATTGTTCACTGAAAACTGCTAAAATTAATTAATTTTACACAATATCAAAAATTTTACGGCACAGACAAAAAATGACATGACAGTTTGATATTTCGTAAATTCTGTTTGTCTTTTAATTTTAGAGATGGCACAGGAGAAATGATCGAATGACATTATTGTGAATGTAAAAAGGTCGGTGTTCTGCAACCTGTTTTGTAAATTACTATCTAACATTAACCATGATAGTTATAAAAAAGTTATAAACTAAGTTATTACTAAATAATATCTATCTAAGGAAGATCTTGAAATACACGATTCACCACATTTTTGATCGTATAATGTTTTTGGTTTTCATGATAAAATAAGGTTTAAAAGTGTTGTTACTAAATATAACTTATTTTTGACACGGTACAGCGTTATAGCAAGTACCTCTTAGATTTTTTATGCTATAATATCTATACAAATCATTCGTTCACTATTATTTTATATTTCATTTACTAGTTCATTCAATAGCTTCCAACCCTATCAATTTCCTATGGTCGTTCGTCCGCCATTATTGTTTACTAAACAAGACAAGTCAGGATAAACAGACTTTAAGCAGTTTTGGTTTTACTTCAAACTATAGACTCCAAATGATTGAAGTAATGCTGCTATCATCAAGGTATGTTAGGGAAAGATTTGATTATGAAATAATTTAATAATCGCCCATATATATGGTCACATTTTAGTAAGTGCAAATATTTTAGCAGAGCATCTAATTATATTAAAGAAATATGGCCCTAGCATTTTTTTTAAACATATTCAGGGGGTTTTTTTTAACTTTTCCTAAAAAAATTTTTTTTTAATTTTGGAGAGCACCCTAAATACAAGAATAATCTGACATGACCTTACTTTTCATTCAAAAATAGTTCTAAACACGGCTTCCACTCATCGCCTCTCTTATTCATTTCACTCTATCCACAGTCTTCCTTCAATTCATTCATAAGTTGTGTCAAATGTGGCGGCCGCGCATCGCGCAAATCAGTGGCTCAGCGCTACACATTAGGATAAACCCCACACCACATGCTACGTTACCTTACCCAAAGCTATCACACCATACATAAGTAGTGACACTAAGACATATTATATTATTACTTCATCTATGTAAAACAAAACCTACCTCTATGAGCTAATTTAT
Source organism: Anania hortulata (assembly GCA_963576865.1). Classification (NCBI taxonomy): domain Eukaryota; kingdom Metazoa; phylum Arthropoda; class Insecta; order Lepidoptera; family Crambidae; genus Anania; species Anania hortulata. Next base: position 12,378,636 of record OY756392.1, on the reverse strand, counting down.
CGTATTTTTAATAATTAATTAGCGGAGGCCATTTACAAGCGAATCTGTTTAAAGATAGAAATAACGAATAACGAACGATAAAAATTAACAATTTCTAATTTGCTGGTCGCAAGTTGAACGACAATGTTCTAGATGGCAAGTTTTGACATTCACCACACTACTGTTGGTGCGGCGAGGCGGCAGATAAGCCATACTCCGATTTAAATCAATCATACTCCAATTCATTAAAAAAATAAAATTTACTATCTCTTTGCAATAAGCGCAAAATGTTCGATATAGTGTTTCTTTACAAAATTCTGAATAACTTAGTCGACTCCACGTTGTTGCTTAGCAAGTTGTCATTTGTTTCCCGAGTTCGTCTGCCAGTGCGCTCTTCACGACTAATACCACTTTTTGTTACTCCACGATATCGAAAAAATTATACGCGTAACTAATTTGTGTATCGTTCCACTAACGTTTACAATAAAGATTTCACAGATATTGATCTATTTAATACAGCATTACCAAAGCTCAAATCCATTCATTTTCAAAGTTTATCGAGTAAATAATTTAGTTTAGCAATAAATCACACAAAATGTTGCAATTCTCAGCTCGCTACTTGAATTTGTCAGTATTATAACAGGTAAGTAACTATAAATTGCACATCAGATGTTATCTGGTTACCTTACTTAGTAAAAAAAAAAATAGTTGTCCTTTAGTCCTAGGAGTGGCTCAACAAGTATTAAATGTTGTGCAAGTTTAGTTATAGGCGCTATCGGTCTTTAGTTATACTCACTTTACCCATCTTACTTTATGTTTACATGACTGTTTGTTGCCTTAAATAAATTAATAAAAAAAATAAGCGAGCGCTTTTTTAAAATTGAGAAGATTTTTACAATTTATTATTATCAATAAGTTTTGTGATTCATTCTTTAAGTTGTTGGCTATGTTTCGATATGATTTTTAATTTCTAGCTCGTCCCTACTTGTGAAGACCCATAAGTGGTTTAATAGTTGCTATTTTGTTATATTTTTTATAATGTGTAAACCCAGGTTTTCTTGTAGTAAATAAATTACTTAATTAAATTTCATTTACAATATTTCTACTGACCAAAGGAATCGGACATACTACTGCTTATGTAATGCAGTGAGCAAAACAAAAATATCGAACACGGGTATGGTAATAAATACTGCTTCACTTCGTTTCAGTGGAAATGCACCCTAATAATGGATGTGAGTAGTAGGTAATTGTGAATAAGTAAAACTCATCGATAATGTAACTTTGTTGAAACATTTGAACACTTCGACTGTTCGCAACTTAGTTACCAGCACACTTTTTCAGGCTTTGCACAACAAACAAAATGTAAACAAAACTAAGTCTAAACTAATCGATATTACAAATTTGCATTTATTTTGTCATTTTTTACACATTCTTATTTCCATCTATCAAATTAAGTGTTAGACGTGACGCCCTTTTTCTCGCAGTACACACTGTCACCACGATGGAGGGAATGCCTCCGCACTCCACTGAGCACTTACTGTTCACTAACATCACGTCAAATGCACTTACAATTCGCGCAAGTAACTGTTTCACTGTACGAATTGTATGACTGTCGTTCCTATACACAAGGTCTTTAGCCCTACTCCAAACATGAAAGTCCATCGGCGTTAGGTCAGGAAAACGTGGCGGCCAGCGGAATAACGCTACCGCGCCCAAGTCTTCCGAACTCGACTCTCAGGAGACGAGGGAAGGGATGGCAACCACGCTGCGCAGAAGCCGCCACACATATTCCAAAAGTACTGGCATACTCCAAAAATACTTGCAGCATCTGCGGTGCTTGCCACTGGATATCGGTAAAAGAAATCCAGCACGTTATCTTCGAGTCGCACCAGGTGTCGTGGCCTCGACGGGCCTGTCCAAGTCGAGACGTGCAAATGATAACGACGCGTCCAAATGTCACGGCCTACAGTTCTTGTGCCCACAACATAATTTCACCTGCGTCATGATAGCAGCAGATAGCCATATTTATAATACGGCATTTGAATGCACATATGAATATGATTGAATGATTAATTGTAAATTAGGTAACATATAATAATAATTCACCGCACAACAAATATATTGAATTACACAAAGTGCGCTCACTATCGAGACGCAATGTCTGTTCCAGCTTCGCTAGTTCAATGTATCCGTGCGAAGTTACCAAACGGCATCTTGCACCTCAACTAGCGATCGAGCCGATACAAAGCTATGTTATTTATATTAAGAAGTTTTGTTTGTCGCTCTGTAAATAAGTTATTTGGTAAACTGTTTTAACTTCTCGTATAAGTGAATTGTAAATTCTTTTTGAGAAAAATAAATGTCCTAAACCCGAACCCGAATACAACGCGCTAACGCGCACAGCACGACGAAATGTTTTTAGTAAACTAATGAACCGCTCCTTCCGCGCCGGCCTTTTAGGCGGCGCGGGGGCGGGGCAGAGCGCGGTAGTGGCGGGCTGGCAACGTGCAAGCTTCGCGCCGCGCGCCGCGGCCTCTTTGACGGCTCCATTGATAACTACCGACTACCGAAAGTTCGGAAGCGAGAATTATCTGCCATACACGGGATGTTTTATATATTTTACTTTTTTAACAAAATCTATTTTGGTGTTTTCCTTGAAACCTAGCGTAAAAAGTCTAATTTTATCATAGAAATTATTTATTGAATTTATTGAACTTATCCTGTAAATATTTGCACTTACTAAAATACGACCTTAAATAAGTTTAAATAGGCGTTGTCCATTGCTATGTAGAAGTGTATGTTTATACGTGGTATTTTTAAAACATCAACAACCTTATAGGCGCTGGTTCTGGTGCTCAAATACAACAACTTTTTCTATGGGACCAACATAGTGATCTAAAAAAAAATTTTACTGCTTCATACAAACTGATGTCCGCTGGTAGTGGTGGTGGTGGCTTAGTATGGGAAAGTGTTATTTTTTTGCGATTTAGAATTTGCGGCTCTTTAAAAACATTGAAATTTTGTAAATTGTAATTTTTGACTCTTCAGACTCAAAAGGTTGCGGACCGCTGCTCTAGAGAATTGTTGATGTTTTTAAAATAACCCTGTATATGTTATGTATCTCTCTCTATCATTAGTTTTGTAATATATTTGTTGTATCTGTAATCTGCTTATAGACTAATAAATAAATTTTTATTAATATCAGTAAACTCATTACCTTAACTTTGTCATTCTTTCTCTTGTTGATTTCGCTCTATCTCTGAGTGACGAAAACGGTTTCGATCTTCTATTACTTTCTGATAATAGCCAGCTCAAGTCATCCAAATCACTAGATCCCGTCGCGGCACTTTCCGATAAATGAGGTCTAGAATAAGAGTTTTATGTAGAAAATCTTATTGCAACTAATATAGCATGCAAAAAATACGAATTAACTGTATTCGTTTAAGATACATAGTTACCGTCTGTTTAATGATTTTAATGTGGCAAATCCAGTAATGTCTGTTTGACTGGGTGGAGAACTTGCCACGTCTGGACCCGTGAAACCTGTACACGTAAAATGACATTAATATAAAATACTTTATAGATAAGAATAGAAACATAAAAAGGCGTACCCAAGGCCCCCCCCCCCCCTAGGGTAGGGGCAAGGGGCAGCTACGCTCCCTGGAGATTGCAAGCGTGGGCGCCGAATTTACAGACTGAATCCAATTACAGTGTGTTACGTAGCTTACGTAGCTAGGTAAATCATTAAAAAACAATTGGCGGGAAATGTTTAAATGTTTAAATTTGTCAATTGTTTTTTATCACACATTAAAGTTCTACGTACGCAACGAAAATTGAATTAAGTCGAAAAGATTTTAGAGATGATGATGATTTTTTACGATTTTAAAAGTTCTCTCCGCAAGACTGTGCCGCTCGTCTTCAAAATGCTTTTGGGAGAGAAGCACCTTGTTTGAGCACAATGAGGCGATGCTTTGCTGAATTTGAGAGAGGTCGAGATTCTTTACATGACGAATTTCGTGAAGGGCGGCCTTCAACTGCCGTCAACGAAAATAATGTGGCTACTGTTAAGAAGCGGCTAATTGAAGAAAACCCGCGGATTACCTATGAGGACTATTGGGGATTGGTATGAGCCAAATTCAGGCATTCTAACGCTGTTTATGACATTGTCACAGGAGACGAAACGTGGATTTATTGTTTTGAACCTGAATAAAACAGCAAACCTGAATAAGACCCAAAAGCCTCGTTCTCCTACATCATCGCATCAACGCTTCTTCACACACGGCCAACAAAACAAAGTCATTTTTAGCTTCCGAAAAAGTACAACTCGTCACCCATCCTGCGCATAGCCTTTACTTTTACCAACTCTGAAGAGGCAGTGATAGCGTTCAATCAGCACGTAGAAAACATGCCTTCAGATCTGTGGTCATCCTGTTTTAAAAAGTGGTTCGATCGCTTGTTTAAAATGTAAAGGAGAGTATTTTGAAAAGCAATAAACATAATATTTTTGTTATAACATGTTGTTTTTTTAAGTTACGCAAAACTTATAGTGTGACCTACGTATTCTCCTGTTCCCAATTCAGTGGGCAGGCTCGACCTTGTCTCCGCCTATGCGGACGGACGTGGGATCTGTAGAGTTACAGGCCAGGTACTCGGTCTTCGCCACATTGAGTATCAGACCACCGCCAGGGGCGTGCATGGAATTTTGGGCTGGGTAGGCACTAGGCAGTAACATCATTACAAAAAATCTTGCTGTCAAAATCAATTATTTGAAATAAGACTTACCAATTTTAGCGTTTCGAGGCAAGAATATATAATTTAAGGCAGTGAAGATTTGTATAAAGCACCACAAATATCCTAAAAAATGCATGAATTATTATAACATGTAATTTTTTTGATATTCATAGTGCATAAAAGTCATTCCTTAATTATCACTTTTTCGCGCACCTATAACCAGTCTGTAATCGTTTATCATGTTTGCACCGTTAAGCTTATTAAACTGCACTTTATTTAAGAAACTTCATTGTTTGGTAACAAAAACTTAACTTATCACGAGAGGTAAACAAACAACAAATTGGCGGCTTCGGCGTTTTTGTCGAGTTAACATAGTTATCTAGTTTTATGACTTTGTTATTTGTTCACCGCATTTTAATACGTTTCAACTATTACAACAACCTACTTTTAACCACTTAACACACGTTTAATCAAGAATATTGTTAAATATCTGCTATATTTGAGGTTACATTTGAAATCGTAAATCACAGATCACTAAACTTGTTCCGAATTGAGCCAAAATAAACTTTGGCGTATCTAAACCCTGCTGATATAAATGTGTTCGAGCACGCCAAGATCGATTTCGGCACAATTCGGAACACAAATTACCCGGCCAATGGAAAAATCTACTATTGTTAATGTATTATTGTATACATTTACTGAGTCTTGCATTTAGACGGATTACATTACGCTTGCCTACTCGACCTTTGTCCCACCTTTGTCAAGCGGATAAATTGCGAATGTCAACTGTCAAGTTTTATTCTATGAAAGTAACGGACTTTTTTATTTTTCCGTATTATGGGCAGTATTTTGGTCGCTGTACGGAAAAGCGAAAATCGCGTAAATTTCGCGCTACGCAAGTAGGCGATCTCTGCAGAGCCTACTGGTCAATTCTATAGCGAGCGCATTTTTGAGTTTTAGTAGAAGTAGGTTTTTGCGAATATAATATTTTTATACGAACGTTTATTGTCATAATTGTTAATTATGTATGTTTCTTTTTTTAAATTACAAATCTTTTTAACAGTACGATTAGTTTTATTTGAAGGGAGGTAGGCACATCTTAATAGCTTATATGCAATGCACGCCCCTCTTTAGGGATAACAGATTCAAGTTCAACCAGTCCATAACCTTAGACAGTCCAGTCTCAGCTTCATCAAAAACTTTCGGCCAGCTATCCCCATGGAAGAGTAGAGCGGTATTATCCGTATACGAAAATACACATCCATTATGAAATTTTAAATTAGTCAAGTCATTGATATAAATTAAAAACAAGATAGGTCCAAGGACACTACCTTGTTGGGACGCCGTAGCTATCAGTAGTATTAGTTTTGCTATTTGTAAAGTTATCAAGCTTGACTATTTGTGAACGGCCCTGGAGAGAATCAGTAAGCAATGTAAGAAAATTGCCCCTAACTCCGATCCTATTATGTTTATGGAGAAGATTATGATATTAGGATCGCTGTTTCGATAAAAAATCATGTTTTGGTGGTCATGTTGGGGGGCTGGTGTATAAGGAACACTTTGGTGTCGCCAACAGCGGTCCGAACCATAGAATCGGAGCTGCGGTATATGTCTTGGATAATGTCAGTATATGCCTCGGGGACCCCTTTGGATCTCAGTGCCCACCAGATCACCACTGGAGGAGGAGGACGAGGACGAGGACGAGGAACACAGTCGAAGGCCTTCTGCAGATCAAGTAAGAGCAAGTGCAGAGGCGTGGTCTTCGTCCTGTATTTCTCCATTCGACGGCCATTAGGGCGAAAATTTAGTGTCCATAGTCCCGTTGCCAGGACGAAACCCATATTGACAGGTGTCTTCGTGTAGTGTGTATGACAAAAATAAGCGCGGTGGATCCGACCTAAAGGGCCACAAGCTGGGTACGCCCTTGGAAACATAAAATCAGGTTCTTACTTGAAGTAGAAGTGCGTCGTTGCAGTTCGGATGTTTTGGCGCGGTGTGAGCTGCTATTACTTTTCATGCCATACAGACTTGATGAGCTTGGTATAGGGCTGAGTGTTAAGATTCTATCGCTGTAAATAAACCAGTAACATTACGAATTGTACAACAACCATTATTGTTAAGATATACATATATAGATGGTTTTTGTAGCCATATAAAGGCACACGACAAAGCTGATCAACAAGGCTCCTAAGATGTATGGCAGTCGCTGGGACCGAAATCGGCCAGGATAATCATCATCATTTATATTTAGATAAATCATGGCACTTACGGAATAGCATATTTCCCAAGGAATGAATCGCAACTGCTTACTCCACTAGTACTAGACTCACTCGTATTTCTGACACGGCCTTCGTGAGCGTATTCGAGAGAGTTCATCCTGCCGACCAGCAGTCTGTTCTGTCTTTCGTAATTTAAGCAATCTCTCAGTATGTCCACGGTTCGGGACTCTGAGAGCATTGGACGGTCATGTGAGCTGCTACAGCCTTGAGTGGGTAAAGTGTGAGATTTTCTTTTGTCTGGCTCCCTTCGGCTTTCGATCGTGAAGTTAGTTTTGTAGTCGACCACATCTTGGTCTTTCACTTCGGCGTGTTCTACAAGTATCGTTCCGACTTTGTTGAGATGTTTCGTGATGTCGGAGTGGAGGCTTTCGGCTGTGCTTTGGTCGGTGTGGTCGGAGTGCTCGCTGATGTCTGCGTCGTAATTGAAGCGGCGATCGGGCGACGTCACAAAATACTGGTTCCCGCTCGAGTCATATACAGCGGGATAAAACTCTTCGGGAATAACGGGAAATTGGTCGTGTCTTGTGTGCCTCACGCAAAGCCAACCTATTGGAAATCGGGAAAATATAATTAATAAATACAAAAAAAAAAACCGGATAATTTTACATGTAGATATTACTCATTTACTTTTATTTTGTTATAGTTACATAATATGTTTAAACACTGAATTTAAGAAGTTTTCGAAACTTTTATGGATAAGTTGTAATTGTTTTTTTATAAATAACCTGTCTAATTTATTTGACATATTATAAAATGTAACTTACCCAGTTCAGCCAGCACATTGGCTCCATCATACGTGCTCCCTATAAGTCCGAGTACATAAAACGCAGTTGCCCTGACTGAGTACACAGGGCTGTACTTAGCCAGGCGGACTATGTGCACAGGGACCGAATCTTCGAGGTAGCTGTTCGACAGATTCATGAGCTGCTGCAAACCCTGCGGGGTCACAGCTGTATTACCCACCGCCCAAAGCGAAGCTTTTAGGTCGACGACCTCTTGCTCTGTCGCGCATTTTTGCCGTTGTAATATCTGCAGCAAATATTTATAATGATTATCACAGTGAATACCCCGTTTAGATTACCCTCTAAAACGATAAATTAACAAACGATCTTTGGCAAGAAAAGTTATGGTAGTTTAAATAGAAGCAGTATAATAGTTCGAGGAGCTTCTGGCTACACTAGAAGGTGCAGTGATAAAACTGATCTTGTAATGAGCGGGTAGAAAACACTGGCAATAAGCAAAGAGCTCGCAAACAACTAAGCAGCAGCAGACGATGCGTGTGGCAGGACGTTTATTTCGAGAGGTTCGTACCTAGATATCGATTAAAAAACATGCAACATAGATTTTTTTATCCAAAATCACATATTTTTCGGAAAAGTCAATGACAAACTGATTCAATGTAAGATTAGTGATCCCAGGTGAAATAATCAGATGTAGGTAATTTACTCCACACTGTTATTTGACTAATGACTTTATAAATTATGGGAAATACCGTAGTAGCAAAACACAAGCCGTTGACCCACCGCATGGGTAACTGAAAAATCTCTTACTAGTTTTGGAGAAAGATGGCTCGTATTGCTGCTCTATAGGGTATGTGCTATACACACCTGCCGCCGCAAGATGGCCTTAAAAACCTGGATATCCACGTCTGTACTATGCAGGAAGAATGCCATACGCAATGATGTTGAACACATGCATGCATAACATTTTAAACTTTCTTGGTAACACAATACACTACACGGCGAACGGGTATTATGCAACAATAGACGTGCATGCTTTACAGTGGATAGTGACCTTGTAATGTGCGGGTAGGACGGCGGCGAGCAGCGCGCGCGCGAGCGGTGGCGGCGCGCGCGCGGCGAGCGCGGCGTGCAGGTGCGGCGGCGGGCGCGCGGCGCGGCGCGCGCGGGGCGCCGGCCGCCCCCCCGCCGCCTCGTTCAGCGTCAGCGCTTCGTGCACGCCCGCCTCCACTAGTCGCACGTATCTGCGGGGAAACGTTACTTTACCATGAACTACATACCCTATAAAGTATAAATGTCATATAATTGTTCGACAAAATTTTCCGCCATTTTTTAATCTGTGTCTTACTTAAACCATGGATTTAGCACTTTGTAACCGGATTGAGCAGTGTGCGAAAAAAACGTGCCGACAGAGACAACCAACTAATGGATTGTGTCATTTTCTAAATAGGGTGACCAAATTGTAAGTCTAGGCGGGATTGAAATAAGTAATTTTAAAGATCGTTAACTGAAAGGGTCGCTTACAAAATAGGTGAGGTATGTAAAAAATATTTTATAAAACTAGGTAGTTAGGTATCAAGGGCTCCATTTTACTGAATTTTAGTTACGTGAAATAATGTATAGACATTGAATTTCTTAGAATGTGTAGGTCATCGAGCACATACATTATAAAGCAGCTATACGAACCATCTTTTTCCGAAACTAGTAAGTCATTTTTGAATTGATTTTGATTTTTCACTTACATTTAGTAATAAAATGACAAGCCCTGTCAACTATCGCCCATACAAACAGTAACAGTAAAGATACAGATTAAAAAATGGCGAAAAATTTTGTCAAATAAATCATATGAAATTTCTATTCTATAGGGTATGTGCTCCAGAGTGTAGGTATTTGGGTGTGTTCAAGCTCACGTCTGATCATTAGCTTAACACCTATGATTTAATCATTTCCTCTAACTCGAGTCAACACTAGCAGGATCACATTTTCTTTTTAGTGCAGGTCCTCCAAATCTCGAGATACGTAGACAGACGTCAAATTACTTTAATGTTAAGGTAATGTTGCGGTAAATACAATTATTATTATTGTAAAGTAAGCCTTAGGGAGCTTTACATAATAATGTATTAGTGTTAGAGAAAAACATTACCTCTTTCTTGAAGTGTCAAGCTAGAATACTAACATCGAATCATGTGTAATAAATATAATTATATGTCTAAAAGGAAATAATCAAAAATATGGGTGTAGTGGCAATAGGGTAAAAAAAAAGTACTTATTTATGATTTATCATCATCATCATCATCATTTCAGCCATAGGACGTCCACTGCTGAACATAGGCCTCCCCCATTGACTTCCAGATTGGCCGGTTGGAAGCGGCCTGCATCCAGAGTCTTCCTGCGACCCTTACCAGGTCGTCTGACCACCTTGTGAGTGGACGTCCTACGTTTATGATTTAATAATCTAAAAAATAGACTTTAGATATTGTGTGTTGGATACTTAATATTACATAATTTACAACACCGGTTAACCTAGGCAAGATTGCAGGTTTAAAATCTCTTTTTTGAAATGTCAGCTGCATACTATCGGATTTTTTAAAGTACTTTTAAAATACTGCCACCCAATGCGACCAACCACATCGCACTTTCATTTTTTAGAAATCTTAAAAGAATACCATAAACAAAAGCTTATTGAAACCTTTTAAATTACATCATAACCATTTTTAGGGTTCTACACCCAAAGGGTATACACGGGACCTTATTACTAAGACTCCACTGTCCGTCTGTCTGTCTGTCACCAGGATGTATCTTATGAACCGTAATAGCTACACAGTTGAAATTTTCACAGATGATGTATCACTGTTGCCGCTACTAAATACTAAAAACAGAGTAAAATAAATATTTAAGGGGGCCATACAATAAATGTGTTGGTCAGAGTTTAGAAAACGGGGCGCGATGGCGACAGAATTGTTTTAACTGATTTCATATGGAATATTGACATAGCCGAATTTTCGATCGTTTTTTGTATGGAGGAGCCCGAATTTTTTTGCAATTTTACTCAAAAAAAAATTCCAACTCGCACTAGACCATTTTTAGAAGTCAAAATATTATAGGCCGGGTACCGTCTGAGATTCTTAAGGGGGTCCAAAATTTTATTATTTTTTGGATCCGACGCACTGTTATTAAGATATTTACAGATTTTATAAGGGAATATTTTCAAAATTTTAGAACTAGAATTAGATGATTCTTGACTAGTTTTGACTAGTCGCGCCGCTCACGCTTTGCGACACAAGGGTAAGGAAGTCCCAGCTTAAAGACTTCAGAAATTCAGGTGTCAATATTCTATATGAAATCAATGACATTTTTTGTGTCGTGCCCCATAGCGCCCCGTTTCCTATACTCCAACCACGTAATTTTTTGCCGTTAGTTTATAATATATTGTCTAATGTTGCATAGATAAATGGTACGGAAACCTTGGAGCGCGAGTCCGAATCACACATAGCCGGTTTTTTATATCTTAGGTTTTCAAAGTTCGAAATTATGGTAACATTACATCATGTGAAATATTCTATTTTAATATCTTATTTTTACCAGAATCAAACAGGTCCAAAGACATACCTATGAAAAGATATCTTACAATTGGGATAACTTTCACTTTTTAACCCTTTAAACAACAAAATTTAACCATTTTGCACTTTATTATTTTAAAATGAACCGACAACCATGACATGACACCGCATTTGCTAATGTGTCAAGTTCATGGATGACAGTAAGACATCCAAAATAATACGTAATAATTAATCATTTACCAACAACGTTGATAAATTTGATAATAAATCATTTATGGTTTTTAAAAAAAAAGCAAAACGCATTAAAACTGTTAATTCCCTATCGAAATTTCATGAAGTCACGTTATTATATTGATTCAAAGAGATCGATCATCAGATTTTTTACTACGATTTAATAATATTATTTCATAATGGCAACTGTGCAAGCGGGATACACTCCTCGCCTTTTGGGTCTCATTCAACACAGTCCATCAATTTGGTTACATCAAAGAAAATTAAAATTTTTTGCTGAGCACTATAGTGTAACTTCTTTTAGCAACATTTTAGAAGTTCTCAAACCGGTTAGAAAGAGTGTTAAATCCATGACTTCAACTTTTTATTTTTTACATTCACAATAAAGCTAGTATTATATCAAGGATAATATTTACACTTGCATAAATTTTACAAATGCCTCTGGTGGGATTCGAACCCGTGACCTTTCTTTTGAATTTTGCTACGCTGATACCAGTACCACTGATAGTTAGCTAAGTTGGAGAATAGCAATTAGCATTGCATTAGGTGATTGATATTATGTTCTAAGACTTTAAAAGGTTACGTATGTATTACCTGTAGTTATAAAATTTCGTCCAAAACTCCAAATGTTTCTTCAAGAACGCCACAGACTTGACGTCAGAGGTTTGAGCCGCCGCAGCCACCTCCAGCCCGAGCCACAAGAGATAACCTCTGTCTCCGACGCCGGTGAAGTCGAGCGACGTCGGCTCGGCCGTCTTGTCGAGTCGACAGTTCTGGCAGAGGGTCTCTTTCATCGACATTAGTTTATCGAAATATGCCTGAATGACGACAAGAAAGAATTTGTTTATTAACTACTTTTGATCATTAAACTACTGTTGACCATTAAAAACAAAATAGTACACAGATCTTAAAACTCTACAAATAATCTTTAAGCTCTAGATTTGTAGATCGTCGCCATTTTCAATTATAATGATAATTACTAATGACTGAGATGAAGCCAATATACCGTGATTCGAAGGTTAAACCTTAAGAGAAGTGTTTATTATAACCTGGCTAAAAATACTAATGTAATAATAGTTGTGAGCAAGGTACATATTGATTTGTAACCCTGACAATAAAGTACAACGATAAAATCTATGTTGATGCAAATTTTGTAATTATCTATATTATTAAGATGCATTATGAAATAAAAAGGATATATTACCGGACCACACATATACACACGGTAAATTTTAAATTTGAGGAAAAGAGTACACTATTCTCATAGTTTTTATGCTTAGAATCACGGTAAAGGAGTTAAATAGCTAGTTACTACAGCAACTTACACATTTATACCAGTAAAGCATTTATCTTTGACAATGTAAGACTTCTGGACTTCGAAGTTTCAACAGTCATAAACTGTTTTTAAATCGCAGCTGTGTACTTACAGGCACACTGTAGGCTTCCTCTAAGATGGCAAGAGCGGATTTTACGACTTGTTTCGACTCATCCTTCACTTGTCCAACTAACATTTGCAATATCCACGTATCCATGTCTACACCATGAATTACATCTGTTTCATCTCTATGCTGTGGCTTCACGTGTTCTTGAATAAAATTCTTTTTCAATTTCGTCTTTCTTCGCACCAAATCGTGCGATTTTTTCGATGCCCGCAGTAGAATATTTAGGAACTGTGTCGTGTATAGTCTTGAGGCTTGAATGTTGCAAGTCAGGGTCTTGGCAAGTATGTCGCGGGGATAGGAATCCAGTGTGTAGTCTAAACTCGATATAACTAACTTTACATAGCAACTGTGGTGAGTTTTCGTTGATAGTTCTAATAGACTGTAAACATTTTTTTTATTAGTAAAACTAACTTGCCAAAATTAAGCACACTATAATCAAATTACTTTAAACAGACGACATAGTGGGTACCAACTCACACCGTTCGACCTTAAATGCAACTAAGAGGCACAATAGACGAATTAATCACACGTAGTCATCAATTTGAAATGCTTTGATAATAAATTAATAATAACACAAACTATAACATAATTTGTCTACTTACTTTTCATACAGTCGAGTCTCCTTGAAAAGCCTTAGGCCAGTATGCGAGTGGCATAGTTGCCCAATGAATAGGAAGTACATTTGACACATCGTGTTGCACATATGCTGAGGACTAAACAGACAGCCGTGGGCTTTTATGCCGGTCTCGATAGCTTCGATTTGACGACTCACATCGAAAAATAATTCTTCAAGCATCCTATGACAGTCAGGCTGAAAGAATATTCGATGATTGAAAAATTGATGGCCATTATTCATGGAAAGGTCTAATCAAAAGCATAAAAAAGAAATTAATGGCTCGAAGGATAGCAATAGGTAAAGTGCACCATAAGCGAAAGCTAGTATTTTTTTTTGCAGTATGTATCGATTTTGTCGACGGGGTGTATCCCAGCAAACTCAGACCCTAAACCCATTAATTACATTTAAAACTACTTACATCATTATGCCTCAATAGATGCCTTATAAGTTGGCAGCCAGCCCGCGTGGCCGAGTGGCCATGGCCTGTGGTCGACAGGTCGGTGTGCGAGTATTTATTCGATGATGGCTTCAGGTAGTTAATTATACGCCCCACCCACGCCCTGTGACCACTGTCGTTCAAATTCAGTAACGGAGCACTGTCGTTTTCCTTAAAACATACAACAATCAATACCAAACAAGTGTTTACTAAATACCCTCCAACAATCTCTTATCATACCTTCAATATCGTCCGAATTATATCCCAATCCCAAGTATTGCCATCTTTATTTTGCATCACCAATGTGTTACGAATCAAACTATCGCTATCTCGTTCGAACAGCTTTAATCTGTTCAGTTTAGCCGATTTTGTAACTTTACTAACTGCCGCACTAGTCCGTGAACTGACACTTTTGCTTTTTACTAACGCACTAACATTTCTGTTGGCAAGATCTGGGCGGGAGCCAATACTGTGCCTTTTCGGTTCGTTCTCGTTGTCAGAATCGTCCAAAAACTCAATACTATTGTCTTTGTGTAATGTGTTATCGTATTTAGGTTTCGCCATGTTGGCGTTATCTTTTTCTTTTCTACTTTTGGTGGTGTCTTCGACTTTCTCTTTGAATGCGCCACTACAATACTGTATGATGTGATCTAGGAACAAACTGCTGCTCGCTGGCCGTGCCTCGAGCATTGAGTGAAGCCTGCGCAATGCCGCGATTGCCGCTAACGCTTGAGGCTTCCCTGCAGACGCTTGCGACATTAGCGAGGGCAGGGCGGGTGTTATACTACATATTTGAGATGGTAAGAATAAATGAACTAAATGTAATAGTTGACCTAATAACACTGTCGCTCTGACTGATATAAATGTATCACTCGTTACAATCACCTCAGCTAACCCATCTAATAATCCAGCCTGCAAAATAACACAATTATTAAAAGTAAATATTACATTGTCCAAAATGAATCTGAGCCAGAACGTGTGTAAAGATTACCTCTAAAAAGCACTGAAGCAGAAGGGCAAGATGAATTTCACTTATATCAGGCCCAGTAGCGCATAAATGAGGTAATATGGCAGTGCCTTCTGCAGCAACGAACCCTTCGTTTAGCCGCCAGGAATCCTAAACAGTCACAATAAATTAATACCGTGTTCATTATCAGGGAAGTAATTTTATGCTTATGCATTAGCAATACGTACTTGGAAGTCAGATGGATCCACGGCACCTAGTGCTACCGAAATCTCATCTGTCCATTCTGGCTGTGGTAATCCTACAAGTTCATACAGCAAATCAAGTATTGCTTTCTGTAAAGAAACAAACAAAACATGTCTCATGGTGGACTCGATCAAGCGTACATGTACAATAAAACAATCATTCAGTCTGACTCACGCACCGAGAGTTTCGTACCACTGTTTTTCATTTAATTTAGATCGTAATACTTAATTTAAATGTAGAATTTTATACTTTTTTGTCTTACAATGTACAGCCTGCGCGCGCGTGCAGCCCGCCCGCGCTGCGCGGGTGGCAGAAGTGCAACTGGCCCAGCCAGCTGCGCAGCACGCACAGCAGGGCTAGCCGGCTACACGTGAACCGCATTTAGTGCAAGTGCGTACTCACTCGGACCTCCAGCCGCGGCAGGTAGAGCGCGGCGACCAGCGCGTGCAGCCCGCCCGCGCTGCGCGGGTGGCAGAAGTGCAACTGGCCCAGCCAGCTGCGCAGCACGCACAGCAGGGCTAGCCGGCTACAAGTGAACCGCATTTAGTGCAAGCGCATACTCACTCGGACCTCCAGCCGCGGCAGGTAGAGCGCAGCGACCAGCGCGTGCAGCCCGCCCGCGCTGCGCGGGTGGCAAAAGTGCAGCAGGCCGGGCCAGCTGCGCAGCACGCACAGCAGGGCTAGCCGGCTACACGTGAACCGCATTTCACGTTCATCCCTGCACATAATATTCTAAATAAAGAACTGTGAAAGCAACTTTTTTCATTGAAAAAAAGTTATTTATTTACAAAATATACAGCTCTTACAAACAGAATCAATACAGACACTTTAAACTAAACACATAGCCAGCAAAGGTTTTTTTTAGCTAGATTAAATAAAAGTGACTCCTCAAGAGCGATTGTTCGACGATCGCTTTTTTTTTCAAAAATGTATTATTATAGTATCTTTGAAGTATAAGCTATTCATTAAAAAAAGAATCATCAAAATCGGTTTACATTAAGCAAAATCGGTTTACATTTGGCAAAGATATTAGGTAAGATAGATAACAAAATCAGTTGGCGTGGTACGGAGTTCATGCAATGTTTGATGATTTTCTTATAGATCCCATCATCAGAATTTAACCAAATTTATATGGGACCATTCTGAAAGTATTACCTTTCAAATCAGAAATAATTATTGAAATCGGTCAACGCAGTAACGAATGATCGCTGAACATATATATATATATATTTTTAAATCCGACGATTTGAGAACCTCCTCTTTTTTTGAAGTCGATGAAAAATCATCTCGAAACATAACTAACAACTTCAAGAATGAACAGACGCACAAAACTTATTAATATAACATAATAATGAAACATTAAAAACTGTTTAATTTAAAAAAAAGCGCTCGCTTAACTGCCGCCTTGGCATAAACCTTGGCTAAAAGGTCAGAACAATCAATCTCGGCTGTAACCATTTTTATCAAATAGATAATGTCGGCTATTTCGCGTCTGTTGACTAGAGGAAGGAGATGGTGCTTAAGGCAAAGATTGAGGTAGTCCGTGGTTTTGTACTTAATCCTAGTTCGAAAGCAGAGAAACCTAATAAACCTTTTCTGTATATTTTCCAAACGCAATATATATGTTTAGTGTGATATTAGACGTTGACAGCATCAGACAGCATCAGAGACTAACATGAGCAGCCACCATGGCTGCTGATGTATGCTGACGATATCACACTGGTAGACGCAGACAGGGGCAGGCTGGTGAGACGAGTGAACGAGTGGAAGCAGTCGCTTGAGCGGTAGTCTGAAACTCAATGTGGCGAAGACCGAGTACCTGGTCTGTAACTCTACAGATCCCACGTCCGTCCGCATAGACGGAGACAAGGTCTGCGTGGGCCAAATGGCGAGAGGTGACTGGTGTCATTTGTGAACCCAGAATGCCGGTTAAGCTGAAAGGACAGATCTATAAGTCCATCATAAGGCCTGTCCTTTTATATGGCAGTGAAGTGTGGCCGCTACTTAAGCGACACAAGCAGGAGCAGCGTGTCACGGAGATGAATATGCTGCGGTGGATGTGCGAAGTCACGCGGAAACCATGAGGAACTTGCGAACTAAACATCCGCGGTAGCCTTCGTGTCCGCGATATTGCAGACAAACTGCAGGAGAGTCGCCCACGTACGGCCATGTTTTGCGGAAACCGGCAAGCTACGTAGGAAACAAATGTCTGGCAAAGGGGTAGACCCAAGAAATGCTGGCTTGACGTCGTGAGGGCTGACATGCATGCCAATGATCTCACAATCAGAGACGCTCAAGACCGTGTGAAGTGGAGGAGCAAATCAAGGAAAGCGGACCCTGGGCTCCAAAGCGATGGCTTTGGGCGAACCGGGCTTGACCGTATAGATGATGATGCTTGTTGTCATTCAGTCAAAAATATCCTTTATGTGCTTTGCGATCGCGATTTGCGCGAGCTAAAATCGAGGCGAGAGCGCAAGGTCCTGATTGTCCAAATTCCGCATTTTGGACAATCACTTTTGGAACAGATTCCAACGAGGATATACTGTTTTTAGCGTTGTTACTTCAAAAACGCAAAAACGCAGATACAAAGAGGTAGTTTGGAGAAATGTTTACTGTGCGCTCGCTGCGTCTTGGCAAGCCTGATGCGCTGTCAATAAGAAATTGTGATGCGCGGTATTCGCTCTCGTCTCGCTTTACATTCGCCCGAAAATCGCCAATTCTAAGCACCAAAAGCAAGGCCACGAACTTCGAATGTTCGCTTGTAGCGTCTACGGCGGGGGGAGGAATCCTTGTTATTACATATGAAAAATGTCGCGTCTAAAAAAATATTAATTGTATTAGACGCAGACGCACGAAACGACCGCTAATATCGGGGCGCGTGGAACGACTGTTTCGTGCAGAATGCGGATTTAGAACTTTCGTACAATTACGCTCATAAAAACAAACTTATGGTGAACTTCGCTGCTGCTTAGGCCTTAGGGTTAGGATACTACACAAGTTTTTTACCCACTGTATATAATCTCTGTATAAATCTTACCTGCTAGTATCCGTACCCGCTGGTCGAAAGTGGAAGTCGCAGTAGGGCGAACTGAGGCAGGTGAGGTCGATCCTCGCCGCGAACCGCGACACGGGATCGTTTAGCGTGTGCAGCAAAACTCCACACAACGCTTCAGCCATACGCGGCGTCGCGCACTCGGCTAACTGCCGCGTCACAGCCGTTACGCCTCCGCACGATATGAACAACTCTGGATTCAGCACACCTGCAAATAAAAGTTCCTTGTAACCTGATAAGTGATGATTCTTTTAATCCTAAAATGCTAGTTATTTGTATCGAATCGAAATCGAATAGTTACAAAATTTAAACAAACAAACTATGCTTAATTGTTATCAACATTGAGAAGATGTCAAATGGATTGTTTAGTACATTTATATAAGTGGCAAATTTGAGATTCGGATAAGTTGACTTTAAGTATACTCTTTTCAAGATAAGAAGAAACTTGTGACACATCACATGACTTCACCGTTGACACAAATAGTGATGTGCCCTAACGAAATCTTTTTGAAAATCGAGAATTTTTTTTGAAAGAAAGTTTAATCGATTTTTATTTAAATGAACTTATTTAAAATAAGAGATATACTGCAATGTTCTACTGCCAGAGTGTCGTATACAGCTATTTGACAAGTCTTTTTTTCTTTTTTTTTGGCATTTTACTAAATAAAAGCAAATAATGAAGTAAACTTAACAAAAACAGTAACAAAAGTCAAAATAGGAACTATGCGAACTATGCTGTAAATGGCATTTTTGTTTTATTCTAGAATTAAATTGAATCACTTAGGCCGTGTTGTTAGCCAACCAAGGACTTAAATCCAGGGTAACCACCTTGTTACTTGGTATTTGTTATTTAGCTGAAAATCTAGTGATATAATAATTAGTTTTTGTGTGCATTCAGGTGATATTATAAAATAATCAGAAAACTAAAATGTATTACGTTAAATAATAAATTTTAGATTTACTAGTAATTTACTCACATATTTCAGCTAAGGTTGCTATAGCAGGTCTTGATAGCCTGTCCCCAGTTCCGTCACCGGTGTTCCCAGCGCGCGTGACCGCAATGAGACATCGCAGCATGCCTTGATCAACATATACAGCCCGGTGACGAAACGTGGATTGGCCTACTGCAGCACCCACCACAGCAACGACTCGTCTAACTACACGAAGGGCTTGTGCTCGCTCTTCCTCATTCCGAAGCATCAAGTCTATGGATCTATTAAATGAAACAATAGTTTAGTTGTTACAAATAAATAACTAATAAAGTTCTTGCATATCACGAAGGGAGCTGGTTTTACTCGTGGATAGAGTTGTAAAGTGCCCGTCACGTTATAAATGTCTGACCAATATGACCGAGCAAATTGGACATTGTCTCAATGTGACCGGATATTTTGGACATTTATTGTCATTAACGTCACATTCAATTCTATTGACAAACTATGAAAACAAGTCATTTGGTCACAAATAAGTGCATTATTATAAGAGATACAGGCTTTAGTAGTGATGATCTATAACGAAATGAAATTTCTATAATTAATTAATCTTTCTGCACGAACAAGCTATAAAGTGTCGTATTGTTACGAGCGTGTTTTTTTTGGGTCGATTCAGATCCAATTACATGTTTTATTGTATGTTTTTATTGTCAAATACTTAACATTTAAGACTTACTTTAGTGGAATTCTTTTTTTTTTTTAATTTATACTAAGAAAATATATGTGACCATCGTAACAATAAATGTCCAATGTGACCAAGCATTTATCATAAATGACGGACGCTAATAGCATATAATAAATATAAATAAATAATAATGATAGAGAATTCCCAACTTTAATGAAATTTAGTAAAATCATTCCTCTTTTTAAATCAGGTGAGAAAAGTGACCTGAAAAGTGACTCCAATTTTCGACCAATATCTATTTTACCGGTTCTTAAAAATTTTTTTAAAAAAAATAAGTTTAATCAACTTCTATCTCATTTTGTTCTGAAAAAATTACTACATAATAAACAATATAGTTTCACGAAAGGTAGAAGTACTACTGATGCTGGAGTTACACTCTTAAAACACGTGTTTGATGCTTGGGAGAGTAAGCAAGATGCTTTAGGTGTCTTTTGTAATCTCTCTAAAGCTTTCGATTCTGTAGATCATCAAATTTCACAAAAAAAACTGAGACATTATGGTGTATCGAGCGAGTCTTTAGATTTAATAAGCTCTTATCTCACAGGTAGAACGCAAAAAGTATGTATTAATGGAGCTAAGTCTTCAGGATCGCCTCTAACTATGGGTGTACCGCAGGGATCAATATTAGGACCGCTACTGTTTCTTATATGCATAAATGACCTTTCTTACTTTACAAAAGAACTATGTGAGATGGTGTTATTTGCGGATGATACATCGTTAATTTTCAAAATTAAAAGGGATCAAGAATCCTTTGACGATGTCAATAATGCCCTCTCGCTTGTATTGCATTGGTTTAGTACTAACAATCTTATGCTCAATGCAAACAAAACAAAATGCATACAATTTACAATGCCTAATGTAAGGGAGGTCTCAACGCATATTATTGTAAAAGATGAACAACTAGATACGACAAATTCCACTGCGTTCTCAGGAATAACTTTAGATTTCCGTTTGCAATGCGGTGCTCATATTTAGGCTTTGTCAGGGAGACTTAGTTCAGCCGCTTATGCTGTGAAAAAGATAAGACAATTGACTGATGTTGAAACGGCCAGATTCGTGTATTTTAGCTATTTTCACAGTATAATGTCATATGGAATACTGTTGTGGGACTCAGCTGTAGATATTGAACAAAGACAGTTAAGCCTTGCCATAGTCGACAAATCAAATTTTAATAAATGATTCTGGTGAGAACGATACCATCAAACTGATCTGATGAAGAAGGCGGAAGGTAAGCACCGGAACTCTGTGATAAAACAATGTATCATAGCTTATTTGACTTATTTGAATCGTCATGAGAAGCAATTTAGCTATAATTACATCACATATCGCCATTTAGAATGTAAAAAAAACACTAAATAACAGACAAATAAAACAAATTTTTATAAAAAAATAACTGTTTGGTATGATTGTTTAAAAGTTATTTTTAGCTTTTTAGTGTTTTTGTAGTCGGTTATTTTTTTAAATAAAAATTTGTTTTTTAGGAACAAGTAATTATCGCCTAAGTGTTTCACTTTCTTCAAACAGAATACAATTTTAAGAAAGTAAACATTGAGTAATGTGATTTAAGTCATTTAGCTAATGCAATATAAAACGTACTACCAAAGCAACAGGAGTGAAGAGGTAAGTGTACTGTAACTATAATCTTAAAAGAAAGAAAAATATCAGTACCCTTCAGAAGGCCGTCCTATTGTATATGTTATGGACCAAGTGATAAATGTATCAGTAAAAAAAAACAAGTCATATCAGGCCAAGTGATCAATTGTAACCTAAACCTATATATTTATTATAATGTTTGGTCATTATGAATAATGCTAAGTGATGGTTGGACAATTTAATAGTTTAAAAAACATTGGTCTTTGCCCAAGCAGCTTAAAATATAGAATTTCGTTTCGTTACGGATTGCAGCCGCAGCGCTGATCGCTTCGCTCGCTCGGTTCGCGAAATACTAACCTAACCTAACTCAGAGGATATCAACAAAAATAATCGTCAAAAATTAATTTTATCTGCTATTATTATATTACTTTCTCTTTAAAGGCAAAATGTCTGGGCATCATGTACAAAGCTCATTTAAGTAATCACTTGATTCATAACATATTATATACATACTGATGAGATATACGTAGTACTCGTACGTAAACTTCGCGTTCGTCGCGGAAAATCTAATATATAAAAATGAATCTCTTTTAGTTCGTAATCAAACGTTTTGATACCTATGCATCCTGTATGACGACATACAGACATGTTATTTTCAGGGTTTATACTAGAATTGGCAGATTCTGATAAAGATCTAATGTTAAAGTCCAAAGGCAAAAAGGCACATTTACGCTTGACATGATTTATTGGACACTGTGTTTGTACAGGATTCAATTCTTTCCGGACTATATATTACATCGATCAGTATTTTTTCAAAAATGTGCGCCACATTACATTCACAACTAATAATAATCCTGTCATCAGATGTATTTTATTAAAATACTGTTTCAAAATTTCTGTTTGAATCTGATAAATACTGTTCAATGAAGCATTACCAATAAGCATTTTGATAAATTTACAATAAAACAGCGATTTCTTGTGATACAGCATCAAAAGCGCAGGTATTCTTCTCGATTATATTTCTCGCGAAATACTAACCTAACCTAACTCAGAGGATATCAACCAAAATAATCGTCAAAAATTAATTTTATCTGCTATTATTATATTACTTTCTCTTTAAAGGCAAAATGTCTGGGCATCATGTACAAAGCTCATTTAAGTAATCACTTGATTCATAACATATTATATACATACTGATGAGACATACGTAGTACTCGTACGTAAACTTCGCGTTCGTCGCGGAAAATCTAATATATAAAAATGAATCTCTATTTTCCTTGGACATCGCATCACGCGTGAACGGATGGAACAATTTTGCTAATTCTTTTTTTGTTGTGTTAATTATTGTCAAGAAAAGGTTCTTATGAAAGAAAAATTTAAGAAAGTTGCGCAGAAAATAAACTAAAGACTACGCGAACGAAGTTGCGGGCAACAGCTAGTAGACATGTAAGAAAGAATATAGATCGTATTTAAATCGACGAGAGAATAAGGAGCAAGGATTTTGAAATATTGCGACTGCCATCATAATCGTACTTTGGATAAAACATGACTGAATGTACAAAATTATGTTATATTTGAGGGCTTGAACAACAACGACAACAACACCAGGTTTAATACCTGCAAGCATGTATGTATTGAAAAAATAGAAAAGGAATACATAATGTATTTTGATAATGACTGTATTTTTTATAAATGTAGGCGAATGAAGTAACAGCGATACTAATGAGTTTAAAAGGGGTAGTGACAGTTTGTAGGAAGAAGATTAATTTGGGTATCATTTAAGCTATCGCCAATTTAATTAGTTTTGAGTTTCTTAAATAATAGGGTTTGCCCGCAAAATAGTAGATTTGTCACCAAAATGTAGTCACCAAACAATATACAATCAATCCACAATAAATCACCTAAAATCATGGAGATATAGGGTCTAGTACCAAATAAATGTTTTTGTAAGTCTTATAATAGGTTTGTCCTAATAACCAATTATGCAAACTAATTAAAAGAGATCACCGATAAATCATATATTATGTTACTAGAAAATTTCATAAAGTCCTAGAAAAAATTTTGGGTTGTCGTCTTCATCAACAAAGAGTACTACTTAACTGGACATGCCTATCCCAAGGATCTTAATTTCCACAGGTAGTATAAATATATTTAAATGCACCCACAATAGACGTGGAATCGGCGCGAATGAAGAAAACTTGCATCTCGTTGCCAACGCCGCGCATCGTATGATCGTACCTACGCTACAACTTTCTACGACCCACCGTTGAGACCGTATTGGTCAATATTTAAAAGCGCGAATGGCTGGACCTGGAGAAACTACTTAAGTCAAAAAGTTATAAATAAATGCCCATTAAAACGCATGCACATAACATTCATGGCACAGAAAAAAACAACAAAATATTGGAAATTATTTAATAACGTTCATTATATCCATGATTCAAACTAAATATAAAAATAGTAGTGCTTGGTTTTAAATAAAATAGTTAATTTTAATCAAAACATTATGTTACTTATATTTTCTGCCGTAAATGATGCAATGAGCTATCATTTTTTTACTACTCTTAGTTACTCGATTTGACATTTTGTCATCATTTTGTGACATTTGATTTGTCATCGTAACATTGAAATGAAGTGCCTCTAAGACAGTGAGATTTATAATGACCAATTTCCTGGAATGAAGCCGGTTCAGAAGGGACAAATTCTATAACTGATGCCAAACTATATTTAAATATTTTTCAATGTAATCATGGTTGATAAATCGCTTAATTTTATTTCTTCTTCAGAATTAAGTTTAAAAGCAATCAAATCTTTTAGTTCGTAATCAAACGTTTTGATACCTATGCATCCTGTATGACGACATACAGACATGTTATTTTCAGGGTTTATACTAGAATTGGCAGATTCTGATAAAGATCTAATGTTAAAGTCCAAAGGCAAAAAGGCACATTTACGCTTGACATGATTTATTGGACACTGTGTTTGTACAGGATTCAATTCTTTCCGGACTATATATTACATCGATCAGTATTTTTTCAAAAATGTGCGCCACATTACATTCACAACTAATAATAATCCTGTCATCAGATGTATTTTATTAAAATACTGTTTCAAAATTTCTGTTTGAATCTGATAAATACTGTTCAATGAAGCATTACCAATAAGCATTTTGATAAATTTACAATAAAACAGCGATTTCTTGTGATACAGCATCAAAAGCGCAGGTATTCTTCTCGATTATATTTCTCCCACCAGTGAATTTTGTTCTGAATCCATTCTTCAATAAAATAACCTTGGGTGTCTGCTTTTCAAAAGTCTTTTTTCTTTGTTCTCTTTTTGTTGCTAGTTCTTTCCAGTTTTCAATTAATCACGGATTTTCCGTAAAAATTGATTCTTCCGCATGTTCTATATACTTATCCTCTTTATCATTATTTGGCTGCGTTTTATTTTTTGATTACTTCTTCTTTTCTGTTGCTTTATCTTCTTTTAAGTTACTGATAGCAACTTTTAATTCACCAGATATGAATTCTAAATGCTTCATGAAAAACTCATCTACACGGTATCTATCACTCTTGCTGATGATTGCCTTTTCACATTTTTGAAAGAGCTCTCTACATTCGACGATGTGGGATTGAATATGCTTGAATTATGCATATATTTCATCATATTAGACCACAACAGAAGTTGACCTACAAGTCGCATTAAAGTATTTAAAAATTCTGGGAAATAATACAAGTTGTCATGACCACTGTTAACATCTCCTTCCGTTAAGGTAATAATCAACTGTTCGGTTTCTATTGCATTATAAAACCATTTAGGGCTTTTTAAATCAGTTACTTCTTCCCGAACGCTTGTAGATGAAGCTTCTAGACCTTGAAAAGTAGAGTTTTTTTTAATGATTCGAAGCTGTTTATTTTGTTACTATCTTGAATAACTATTTCAGATTCTACAGTCTGTGAAAAAGATCCTAATTTTTTCAGCCTAATTTTTGCTTTCGTGTTATTATCCTCATTGTCAACACCATCATATTTATTTAAGGCCAAAGTGATCATATCTACGACAATGGGCTAGTTTCCTAAAAAAATCTAATTATTCAGTCAGTTGGATTAACAGAAAATATTGGACACGTATTTTTTCTTTTCTCAATCAAACAAAAAATTATGAAGATATAGCGCGTTAAAGTTCCGCGTAACGTCACGCCTTGGGACACTTTTTAGCAAGGCGTGACGTCACGTGCTCACTTTGATGCGCTTTATCTTCGTCATTTTTTGTTTAATTGACAAAAGACAAAATATGGGTCCAATATTTTTTGATATTCTAACTGATGGACTAAATAGAATAATCTTTTTTGACCCAGGAAACTAGCCTATTTGTTTTAATTTGTCGTAATCATCGCATTCTTTAAGTTCTACCGAACATTTTACATAAAAAATTTCACCCGTTGATCAATATGTTTACAACTAGATAAATTAAATAATATCTTTATAAAATGACTTGTATCGATGCGAATGTAGCATTTTTCTGAAATAGATTCTTGTTTTCCTAATTTCATAAATGAATCGTTAATGTATTCTTTTGTAGTATTGAAATTTGTAAATACTTTTACAGAAGCACCAATCAAAGCAGCCGAGTCATCTATAACAACTTCATTTCGATTTTTCTTGTTTTTAGCCCAAGTATCCAGCCATTTGTATATTGTGTCTAATGTATGACTGTCAGATATTAATCAATCAGAGCAATAGGAACACTGCTTTCATTGTAAAAAGTCTTCATCACACAAGAATAGAAGAATATCTGATTCGATAAATTAAAATTATCTACTCCAACTGGTTTAAATATGTGTGGCATCAATACTTAAAACTGTTCTCGCTTTATTACTATAATCTTTATAATATTGATCTTGCGCAGGTGACCAATAATACACGTTAAGAGGCAAAAGCGATACTAGTTTTTTAATTTTTTTTATAGCTTTCCAGTGTGGATATAATCCATAAAGCCATCATTGCATTAGAATGATGGTAAGAGCTTTTTCTGTCTTCGTACTTTATTTGGCGTAGGTATTTATTGCATTTTATACAATAAATACTATTTCTATTTCTATCCGACAATAATTTATTTATTACCGACAGACAGGTAATGGGACGGTTCTCTATCGTCTACATTCATCACAGAATTTGCTATTTTATTGTTGACTACAATAGCAGACTCGTGTTTTAATTCATTAGCAAGCTCACGTCGTTGAGCTGGAGAAAGTTTTATATTTTTCATTAAATTATGTGGACATTCATTGTCATAATTACGTATCGTACAAACACATTTAGCAATTTTATCAGTTGGCCAGTTGATAATTACTTTAATTTCCAATCGACACTGTTTGCAAGCACCAACACAAATAATACAATCGTCATCCTTAATAGATTTTTTTTTTTAAATCCAACTACACGGACTTCGAATCGTCTTCCAAATTTCTTCTCGTAAGATATTAGCCCATTGATGTTTCGGCAAAAGAGTTTTTGTCTTAAAGGTCGATACTTTGTCTATATTTATTTTTACACATTGTACGACAAGCTGGATTTTCTGCCACTGATGGAAATCTATATGAAAATCAAATGTTTTGCAGTTGGAGACTGGGGTTGTGGTAATCAATGTATTGTTTTCGGGTTTATTACAGACTGATCTGCAATTGTCGTAAAAATAATCGTATTTTTTAAAAATTGATTGATATATAGCTTTTTCTGACATTTTGTACTGTAATAATTCACTAAGGTTATTTAGAAACAACATTTTTTTGATCTTCTAACGATACTGTTAACTGTCTACCTCGTTTTATCGTTAAAACTCACTAACACACAGTGTACAACTTAATAAGGCACACAATTTATTAAGATTTTTAGCAAACAACAACAGACAACAGATTTGCCATTACAACGGCTGAGAATTGTGGGTACCTCAACTACTTTCTATCAACTAACTACCTACAAAATTCATGCAAAATGTCATTGGGGTGACTAGTTTAAAAAATCTAATATGAATGTGCATGCGTTTTAATGGGCATATATTGATAACTTTTTTACGAAGTTTCTTAAAATTGTAAAAAATATATGTTAAAGAAGATAAGGTAGTAAATATCTAATTAATTAAGAGCCTGAGAAAACTTTATTAGCAATTATTCTGAGAAGAAGAAAATGCAGGCGTTTTAATGGGCGTTTCAGCCATTCTGACGGGCACGCCTCTTTGAACATACTTTCATTAAAATTATGAGTTGATGTATTAAATCGGTAACAAATACTATTATTTAATAACTAAACGAAATAAAATGTAACTACTGTATTGGTGACAAAATAACAAATAAAAAGGAGTCGCAGTCAGGGATCGATAATCGATTTATTTGGTGACAGATCTACCATTCTGAGCACAAAGCTATTATTTAGGTAATATTATTATTATTATAGCATTGAAGTTTATATTGATCTAATGCAATACAATTTTATTGGTAATCGCATCTCTTAGTTTACACATATATTAACATTAATTTGATAATTCATACCTGGGAACACTTTTTGTAAATCTGAGAACGAAAATATTTCGAGGTGATAGATCTATTTAATAGGTGATACAACTTGATGACACATATAAATTTTGGTAACAAGAAATATAGTCCCCGATTAATATTATACTTTATTACATTATTTTGCCAAAATATTTGTTATTAATAATAAAAGGTCAATTAAGTAAAATTGTTTGAGGATTGGCATGTTATTTTTTATTAGTGGCGAATTATGTTTTTATTGCTGTTTATTAACTGGTCCTATTTATGAAATTATCTCTGCTTCAATGAACTTTTAACAAAAAGTGTTAATAACAAAAATGTTTTGTATTTGTGTATACCATTCATTAACTGTGTCAATTTCATTTCTAGTTGCAGACTTCGAAAATCACTTTCTTTTATTGATGTTTTTTAAATTGTTTTATGCTAACCAAACTTACCCTGATTTTGCTATCATGCAAACTTTGATACATACACAGATCTCAGAGTATTTACCACAAGTAAAGCCTGCTCTCCTTGGTGACTTGCAAGAACTGTATCAGTTTGTTATACTAGATCTCAAAGTCTATCAGTATGAAAAGTCATTTAAAAAGATACTAAACTAAATTAAAAGATGTTACAGTCACAATAAAAAAGCAAAAGTGGAATTGGACAGGACACATTATTAGAGGAACAGAAAAATGGAGCAAGACCATTAACTAATGGTATCCCAAAGGTAATATACGGAAATGTTGCAGACCTTCCAAACGATGGGCAGATGAGATGAAGGCAGTGGCAGGCAACTTGTGGACCAGAACAGCTCAGAACAGAAATATGTGGAGACAGTTGGGGGAGGCCTTTGCCACAGGGCAAACAGATTATTTGCCCTGCCAATTTATTATTAGGTTAAGATGTTTAAATCTGAATAAAGGCTATTATTATTATTATTGTTAAAAACGATGGTGCTTTGTATATTCTAAAAAGAACCTTTATTTACATACTAAACTTCAGTCTATTAGTTGGGAATTTGAAAAAGTACTAACCCTCACTCCAACACTATTACCTTTCCCTTTCTGATTACAATAAACTTCTAAATATAAAATTATAGTTTAAACTTACCTAGTGACAAGATATTGCAGCTTCAATGTGTTGAAAGTCGCAACATCGCTTTCTGTTTTTATCAAATATCGCAAAACTCTTAAGGCTGCTGCTCTAATCACCATAGACTCATCCACTAAACTTGCTCGAATACTGCAATATTTTTTCAATGATTTTATTTTAAAACAACGGGAGTTTTTGACAAGATTAATCATGTATTTGATTTAAAGTACCTACATACTTTTACATGCACTACAAACAAATGGATTAACCCTTTTACAGCGACCAATCATTATAAAGATTTAAAAAAAAAAATTAATATATTCAAAAAATTATGGTGATACGCGACAAAAAATAGTTTCAGTAACATCTGGGTTAAGGAGAATAAATATTTTTATTTTCTATATTAAACTAAGCATAACAACACTATAAAATTATGGTATTCCTTTATAAAAATATCACCTAAACACTAATATAGTACACACAACGGCAGGTCAACCTAACCAAAAGGTTAAGGGTCCTTAAATTGATTTACAACTTTCAAGTTCGACACGTAGAAATCAATATCAATCAGGTTGACATGCTGTTGTAATATTAATTTCGATGACAACACTTTGTTTACAAAACTTTGTTGTAATGTTGGCCTGAGTATAGCTGCTCATATAAAAATACTTTCACTATCTCCAAACATTATTATCAGGGTAGATAAACATTTTTAAGCAATTTTTAATATTGCTTAAAAGTTGTTTACAATCAGCCACTGATTAAAAACTTTCAAGGAAATACAAATTTATATATTTAGCTATGAATATGTACTAACCATGTCATTAACTCATCACTAGTGAAGCCCAAATTAAATCTATCTTCCTTACATAAAAGTGTGACTAAGGCATTTAAGTAGGACAATCTGCGGCTGTCAGAGCTGTTTCTTGGCAGACCTCTGAGGCCTAATTTAGTTTCAGATTGTAAATTTTTATTAGTAGGCGAAAGATCATTTTGAAAAGGTTTCTTCAGGTACAGCCCTTGAATAATTTCTTTGATATTTTCTTCATTACTTTTGTTGGTGTCCAACTTAAATAAATTGCCACTTTGTTTACCTGGAAGAAGTAAATTACAGAATTATACTATTGTTAAACATTTCCTGCAAAGAAATTCATATGGTTATGCGTGTTTGATAAATTTTAACGAATGATTTACCTTTCCTACGACTCAACCAATTCTCGTAGGCCATCATAACATCTCATAACACTCGGGTCAAAACACTTAAAAATAATTACTTTAATTTATCTACAAAATTGTAAGAAAAAAAGACACCTTTTCTATTATTCACAAAACAATGAATACACGGACAAATTTATATTAAAATAAAATTCAACCCTGTTTTCCTCTAACCATCATATTTTTTTGACATTTGATCCACGGGGTGGAAACGCCATAGAGTCTGAGAGGACGTTAGTTAATAGTGCATCCCTTTCAGTCGTATGGCGCTTTCTCGCTCAGTGGGTAACGCTTCATGGCTCTTTTTTTTTTAATGTGTCTCGTTTTTTTTTTAAAATAGTTTCTGATTATTTACATGCTCATTGTTCCGGAGGTGGCTAGCACCAATTTTAGCACATTGGTATTCGGAAAATGCTAAGCCTGTATCCATTCGAAATGAGGTGGAGCACGCTAAAACTGATATATGCTTAATTCGGACTGCCTACTTATTTACGTTGAAAAATAAAATAATGTCACTGTCAATTTCGAAAATTACGGTTACTGTTTTTTCTCTTGCTTGGAGTTAAAACAGTATTTTCCAAATTTTCCGACATTTCTTCCTTTATACAGCAATTTTTATTGCTCCTTTTTATTCACGTGTCATATTGATATATCGTTTGTTTAGGTTCTGTTACAGATATCATGCCCGTCACCAGATGCATCGTGAGCGGCTGCTCGTCTACTTCTTCCACTGCAAGGCTTCACTACCTGCCGCGTGATGATGCTCTCCGGGTTGTATGGATGCAGTATCTTCTACCAAGAAATCCGGCTTTAGGATCCCTTTCCAAAAAACAGCTCTTAAACCGAATGGTTAGTTCTCGTAAATGTTTTGTCGTTTCATGCGATATCAATACAACAACAACCCGCTGTTTCGTGTTTACGATTTATTCGTACAGTTTTACTGAAAGAGTACATAGTCTAATTATTTGTATTTGTTTCCAGGTCTGCCATCTTCATTTTGAAGAGAAGTACATCCTTAACAATAGAAGGGTGTACAATGGCTGTCCAACTTTATTTACTCCTGATGAAATTACATCGAGACAGCCATCCACACCTCTCTTGGTCAAGTCACGAGGTAAGTACCTACATTTCTGTATTTCTTATATAATATGTCAGTCCATGAGTAAAGTTGAAACAATTAGTGTAATAATGGGTGTGCAAGGCATTTGGGACAAAAAAAAATGGGATGAAATTATGAAACTTAATAAAATTTTAATCTTACCTTAAAAACTTTGCTTTTCTTCAACTGTTTAAACAGCTTATTTTGTTATAATAAAATGCTAAAAATAATATTGTGGTCACGGCATAAAATTTGTCATATTATATAAATAAATAAATTTCGTTTCTGTATAAAAACTTAGTCTAGATACATAAAACTTAAGTTAAGAAATATCGGTTAGTACACAAATATTACGATGTTTATACCTAAACTAAGCAAATTGCTTGTATCGTAGGTATTTATATCATAAAAGTGGGTTAGTGCTTATTCAACAATAATGTAAGTGTTATACACAAAACAATTACTCACTATTAAATAATAAATAAGTAGATCAAGATTTACTTGTTTAACAGTTTTTACCTTAGTCTTAATTATGTAATAACTTATGCCTAAAAATTAATTCTACGGCGCTTCAGGCGCTCTCGTAATTAATTGAACTTATATATCTAGATTCTGCGATTTTTCTGGCGGGGCATTGCTCATCTCCTGTTTTGTGATGGCTAGGTTTATTAAATCGCCGGCATGTAGCACAGTTTGCTTGTTCAAGTTGCTTTGAGCATTCTTTAATTGAATGGCCAACGCAGCCGCAGTGCCCACAGGTAGTCAGCCTCCCGACAATATTTTGCTGAGTGGCCATATTGTTGACACTTGTAACATCTAGTTACAAGGGTGTAGTCTCTTACTCGGCATGAAGTCCAATTGATGAATACCCTTTCCTGCTCAATTAGAAGTTTTCTGAGGTCTGATGGTAGTTCCAGGATAAAGTTGCAGTAAGATGCGTCTTTTTTACCGGATTTGTGGCTTAGTTTGATTGCGTCTAGAAACTTTTTTTAGTCTTATAATCATTGTTTATTTATGTTTAATCTCTATCCTTGGGCTCTCATGATTGATGGCTACGCTGATGTTAGGATTACAAATATGTACTTATTTTTTAACATGTTATTAAATTTTGAATGTCATTTGTTATAGCTGATGATCATTCATATTCACTGTCGAAGCCGGACAATACTAACACAGAAGGTATGTTAAAATATTGTGACATTTTATCGAGTATGCAAATCTTTTCTTTATATTTTATATTATTAAATAAATGTATTTCATTCATTTCTGTAAACAGGGCAAAACAGTAAATTTGCTGATAATTGTTCTTTTATATTATACCTGAGACAAATATATGCCATTGTTTAAATAAACTTGTGTTAAGTAACATTATGTCTTGCAGTTGATGATGTGATTTTGTTAAAAACTTATATCTATTATCTACATAATGTCGCCAGTGAAAAGTAGTAGTAATTAATGGTAGAGAGGAGGAGTTATTGGTGCTTAGCTGCCAATTACCTTCTAGTATAAAAAAAACTAAAATTAAAGTGAACTCACATAGTGCTCTTTTCAGTTGATAAATACTGATTAAAGTCATCAGTGTACAAAAAACCACAGGAATTTGTTTATCTTTTAGCTTAGTTAAAAATAATTGACTTTTGGTTTTGTTTGTCAATTAACTTGCTAATTAATTGATAAATTAGACTTGCTAAATATAATAAGATCTGATTTATCATTTAACTTCCTTTTAATACAACAACTTTAACCTTGGGAGCAACATCGAAATCTAAAAAAGTATTTTGTGTAGTAGAATCACTTCCTAAAAGATAGTTAGCTAATAAGATAGGACCAATAAACTCAGGCAATTATTTAGTACTGAAGGGTGGGTTTCTGGTGAAATTCAGCATACGGATGAATGATAGCCTGAATTAAAATTTGTAGACCTGTAGAAAATTGATTAATTGATGTATTAATGTTTCTTTTTTTCAGAATTTGTTTCTTGCAATGAGCCAAGCAGGGTCCCCATGAGTTACACCGTGACACCGTTAATGCAACTTCAACTGAAGGTAAGTAAAAAAAAATTTTACAATTACTAAACCCCAAACTAAGCAAAGCTTGTACTATAGCGACTAGATAAAGGGTGAACATGACAAGTACTTTAATACTTTTATAAACAAAACAAACAAATTACTTTAATTAATTAAATTACAAGCGGTTGCGGGTTCCGAACCCGCAACCGCTGGCTTTTTAGTCCAGAGCGCGAACCCCTACACCAGATGGTCGTCTCCCTTGAATTCAGTTATCTGTAATATAATGTGCATTTTTCGAGCATGCATCGTACTTGGAAGAGAAAGACATACTGCGCCGACCCCAGATGACCTGGGAACAGGGCAGGCAAATATTAAAAAAAAAAAAAACATTTATTTTCAAACCAAGTCCATAATTTTGTTAGTAACAATTTGATCTTATATACTATGTTAGTAGATTGGACTATGTTACTGTTAGTATCAATAAACTTATAAACTATGTTAGTAACAAACAGTGCACGGTGGGAAACAGTGATGGTCATTTCATTGATTCACATGCTTGACATGTAAATCAATGAAACGACGGTAAATGATGATGATGATCGTACTTGGCGATGGCTTCCAAGGGTTACAGAGGTCTCGTAGTACTTCAAATGTAAAACTAGAGTTGCCTTATAAATAAATAAATATTGGACATCACATACATTGCTCTGATCCTATGATAAGTAGCTTAAGCACTTGTGTTACAGAAATCAGAAATAACGACGGTACCACAACACCCAGACCCAAGACAATATAGTTATTTTCCTACATTGACCCGACCGGGAATCGAACCCGGAATCTCAGAGATAGGACACTAAGTCAGGTATGCTCGCCTCTCGGCTACAGAGGTCGTCCACATCTAGGATCATAGTTAAGCATACCGTGACTACGAATGGCACATAGCACAAAGAGAAAGATTATAGTGTGTTTGTTATGTTTAGTGTTTAAATAGTTATTTTTAGTTTCAGAATTGTCGAGTGTAAGCATTCCAAGCACTTCAGGAAATGTCCCCAGTACAACGGGTGCAACGAAAGGTAAGGATTAAAATTGCAAATAAATTTTAATAACAAAAAAACTGGCTAAGTGCCTGTCGGGTCAAGCGCAACGGCCGTGCAGTGGGATCGCAGCAGGTAGGTCGAGGCCTATTCGCTATGAGCAAAGTGGGTGGTGGGGGCCGTCAAATCGATCGCAGCACGCAATGTAGCAGAAATGTGAAAAAACGCTGGACTGTAATGTGTCAAATTGCTACATTTCCATAGAATTCCATACTAACGTTATTACGTATTTTTAAGTGAAAACGTTAAAATTGGCGGGCGGTATGGGTCATACGTGTTCTGTTATAAAGTGTAGAAACAATGGAAAAAATATTACGTACATGTTTAATTCGTTTCCAACATCAAGATGGAAATTGGAGCAACGAAATAAATGGATAGCTGCAGCTGTGACCGGAAAAAAGTTTGTAGGGAATGTGTGTTACAAATGTTTGTCTTATGATCACGCTCTTATTATGTAGCTTCGTCCGTTGGTTCTGAGCTCTTCAAAATCTCTCACACGCTGTGCTAATACATTTTTTTTCCCTTTTTGCACATTTTGAGGTTGGAAAGTTACATCATGTTGTATTGATTAAAATCTCGTAGGTATTATAAAATTCGTATTTTAGTTCAAGTAAGAAAATCACTTATTATAAAATGCGCAAACTTATTAGATATTTTCATCTAATTTCGAAGAAAAACAATCCGAAAATCATTCTCAAACCATCCAGTTGCCATAATTTGAGAGACTCAAGTCCCAATAATTGTGGTCACTAGGGGCACTGTCATCGCGCACACAGCGAATACTCTGCAATGATTCCTATAGCCAACTTTACTTTTACTTATAAAATAAGCCCACAATGTGAAACAAATAATAATTTTATATGGTTAGATAGGTTTAGTAAGACTATTTAGGTATGTATGTAACTTGTATAAAATTTGTATGTGTAATCTGTAATTGTAATAATATGTTCTAGGATGTTCACCGTGTCGAGTCATTCCATCTAGTGAAGCCATTGCAAGCACATCGAGTCGAGACATCTCAACTACTTCAGATACTAAACCAAGCAGCCAGGGTTCCATCCAAGGTATGAATTTATAATTGCATACTCAATGATTCAGTCTTCTTCTTCTTCCTTGCCTTTTCCCATTATTTGGGGTCAGCCCTCCTCGTTTTTAGGCGCCATGATGCTCTATACTGGGTTGTCTGCGAATACTCAATGATTCAGTATTATTTTTATATTAAAAATCGTCCTGCTCGTGACTTTGAATGCTAATACTTCAGCATTAAGCCGAAAATAAATTTATAAGTGTCCCACAGGATTTAAAGAACATTTTTATGTTTCCGTTAAAGCGTGATTTAGTTACAAAAATACAAAATTTAGCATTATGTATTTTATTATATTAAGATATTATTTTGCAGGCTCAAAACCAGGTTTGTCCCGGGATGAATTGTTAAAAGCATTGAAAACTTATCCCCTAAGTGCAAAAAAATGTACTTAAAGTGTCGAAATATAATTACATCAAAACGACGACTTTTATTTTCTTCATATGAAAAGACTTAAAAAGGCGACACACATGAGCGAAGATGTTTCCTTCAAGGAAATGATTAAAAACTTAACGCCTCGGGCAAAGGCATTTTTAATGATGCAAGTAAGTAAAGTAAATTAAGTTTATTTAATTAAACATAAAATGAATACCCAGACCATTGTACTGTAAAATAAACTCGTTGGCGGAGGGCCTAAGCGAATGGATAACATTTATTAAGGTTTAGGGCTAGTCTTTTTCACTGTTATTTGCACCCCTGCTTTGGTATTGGAACAGGGCAACTAGGAACAAACTTCAAACAATAACATTGATAAAATATTTAATTTATGTAGCAAAACATCAATATTGATGTGACTCCCTTGAATGCCATATAAACAACCATGGCAAGACTAAGTATATTTATTTATTTATTTATTTGCCAAGCTTATAACTATCATTACAGGTTCAATACCTAATGCGATAGTATAAATTATAAATTACAATACAGTCTACTTGTAGCTATGTGTAACAAATTATGAATTATAGGTATTTATTTTCTATTGCAGGTACGGCTTGCGAACAAACATATTAAACAAAGGCGTTATATGTCTTCTGAAAAAGTCGATTCCTTGGTTTTATTAAAAGGAAGCCCGAAAGGTTATAACTTACTTCGAAACATTTTCATACTGCCTAGTCGGAGGACATTAAATTCATTCACGCGGCACGTTAAGTTCAGGCCTGGCCTGAACAAAAATTTGCTCCAACAGCTAAAGACCCTCATCACTCTTTGGGACGATAAGAAGCGACTCAGTGCTCTTGTCTTCGATGAAGTAGCTCTAACTCCGCAAGTAATAATTTTGTAGTTAAAATTATACAGTAAATTTTTAAAAGTTTTAAACTCATGATAACAAACAACTTTTTTTAAGAAACTTATTATTACAACTACTCAACCTAACCTATCTCAACATGTTTTTGTTAGTGTATGTTTGTCGTCCGCGTTTTTGTTAAGAAATTGTTTCGTACAATAACAAAATTAAGTTAAGATAGGAGGTTAAGTAGTTGAGTTAGATTAGATGATGTTTCTTAGGCAAAGTTGTTTGTTATCATGAGGTCAAACAAACCCTTTTAAGTATTTTACACTAACACAATTCATCCTATATACTTTAAAATATAATTATTAATTGTGCACTTACAAATACATATAATAATAAAAACAATTAAATTTTACTGAAATAAATTCAACCATTACCATAATCTTCTTTTCGCAGCTTACATTTGCTGAGTCAGAGGATAGAATTGACGGTTTTGTTGATTTTGGCCAAACTGACAAAAGATTGTGTGATCACGCATTGGTCTTCATGGTTCGTGGAATAGTCGGGTCATGGAGACAATCTTTTGCGTACTACTTTTGTGAAGGCACTACACCGGCTTTAAAGCTGAAGAACATACTAAGGGTGAGATGTAATTGTTGTTTAAGCTTATTTACTTAAAGATTATTTTAATACGGGGTTAACATCGAAAAATAAAGATCACCCATAATAAATTATTGGTCACGTGATATCATTTGTCTGGCGGAACATTATATTTTTTCCGATATTGATCCCATAGAAAAAGTTGTTGTGTTTGGGCAACAGCTGAATCATCCCCTAAAATGTTTTGCGTATTTGGAGTTTCTTGTTGCATAAATAAATATTTTCTGCTTTTAGGAGGTGGTAGATGCCATCACAGGTACTGGCTTGAAACTTAAAGCCCTGGTTTGTGATCAGGGCTCCACATTTCGAGCCTGCCTTAACCTTTTTAAGGCTGATGTGAGGAGTACTCAGGAACAGCTAAGGCTGTCAGGTACAGTGAATTATTATTATAATCATTTTTATTATTATAATACCTTCAATACATTTCAGGTAAATCTAATATTATTAACTTTGTTATCAGATCACCAAGTCCAAATTAACGGACATATATTGAACATCGTCTTTGATCCTCCTCATCTGATTAAAGGAATCTGAAACAATTTCTTGACTAAAGATCTAATGTTTCGTGGAAAACTGGCCAAGTGGAGTGATATTGTTGAGGTTTACAAAGCCGACTGTGAGGTAAACTCTTAAAAATATGACTGTTTGATGTTTTAAATATAACAAGTCAGATTCGTAAGACCAACAGACATTGGGCACGATATTATATTACTATAAAGTCTGATAATGCATTTTTACCATATTTGTGCGAGTAATGTAAGTGAACCGCTTACCACGGAAAGGAATGATATCCACCAATAGGTTAAGAAACTAATTTTTTCTCAATAATTGTATCTAAATAAAGTAGGCTGTCGTATTAGTTTAATTTGTCCTGCCGCGCTAAATTTACTAAAGTTGGTGAAAACGCACCCTAATTCTCTCCCTCTGGAGAAGAAGACAAATCTCATTAAATATTTAAAAAAAATGCCTGTGTGCCTGGGTGAAACAAACAAACCATATAGTTGAAGAGAATTACTTTCTTAAGGCTAAAAATGTTACTAATCACAATACTAGCCGAATCAAGTTCTTAATATTGTGTATAATGTTTCAAGTTCTGATGGCAGTTACTACAAGGGCGGACGATTTTCAAATAACTAGCTTGAAAACTAAAATGAAATTAAGGTCTACTTTATTGATACATTCATATAAAATACACATATTAAATGATAGAATTAATAAAATAAATACTTTAAATAAACTAACTTAACCTAAACTATAAACTACCTACTCAAAAATAAAGGCGTGTCCGTGAGGCATAGAGGCGAGGATACTGGCAGCGTTTCCTCGCTGAATTGCTAAACTAAGCCTTTGTGCGAGGAACGAACCAGCTTTTTTATTTTCCGAAATAAAAATCAATTTTGGTGCTATTTTGCCAAAAAGTAATTTAGCGTTCGGTCCCCACGGTCCAAACGTCTCTACACCAAATGGCGCAAACACATAGTCACTTGCAAGAGACTCGTATTTGCGCCGCTTGGCATTTTCTGCTGACTCTGCTGCAGCCCCTGCTTTTACAGCTGATTCCCTGAGGTGAGAAGGGGCCAAGGTATCAACACAAGTTGCGTCCCATACTAAAGCCCGACCCCTCTCCCAGGGAATCAGCGTAAGACCATCAGGTCTCTTGCCGTCATCACGGACCAACCCACGAGGTTCCAGCGTGGAAGGAACGTTGATGCTGGCAAGAGCTCTTCTGATGGCGTCATTGAGTGCAGCGTGTCGGGCAAGACGTCCAGCACTTTGCTGACAACAGAGACCATGAAGACCGAATCTGTCTACCTCCTTGCCACAGGGACACGGATGTGGCTCGCAAACTGGAGCCCCGATACGCAAGCCCACACACACCCGAAATGATTCATTGTCTAGTAGTGTGCCAAGGTTTTTTGATGGGAGTGCATGAAGCCAGTGGCCGGATTCTTTGCAAGAAACTGCTAAGAGCCTAGCGCGATAACAGTCACTGAAGGAATTTTGGACCAGGAATTTATAGGACTCTCTCGCCAGTGGGACATCCCAGAGTTTTTGAATGTGACGTTCCTTTGGGATGTCCTCGTTGGGACAGAGTCCTTGCCAAGCTATCTCAGCATCTCTTACCTCAGTAAGATCGAGTCGTTTTCAAATTCAATTAGAATTCAAATTTAGGGCCTCCGCGTACACACGGGCAGACAGATGCGGCAGGCGCACGGTTGCGCGAACGTTTAAATGTACGTCAATTCAATTCAATTCAATATATTTATTACATTCTATAATGTTACACAGGTGTTATAAATAGATACATAAATGTTTAAATGAGTAACGCTAAATATATTTAAGCTTTATCGACAGCCGCGTGCGCTTGCTCGTTTTAGCGTAGGACCTTAGTGGCATGACGGAACATTTTTTTAAATATTGTATATATTGTTTCAGGTTTTGGTACGAGACAAGGCAGTCGGACAACGGCGGGAAAAATGAAACTATTATTATTGTAGTTATTTTATGTTAATAAAAACCTGTACATAATCGATTATGTGCGTTTCATTTTAAAATATAAAAAACAATAATTGTTTCCTGAAATACCGTTAAGCGATATCGTTGGTAGTAACAATAACGTTATATTAAGTAACGGTTACCGGTAAAACAATATGGGTAATATTCTGTGGACGCAAAAAAAGTTACATTATCTGTGTTATTGACGCCCCTTTAATTTTTTTTTATACAGCGCCACTCTTGTGAGCGTCTCATAATCGAACTTATTTTGACATTTCACTAACGTCAAACCAATCATAGGGCCGTTGCCAATCTGTCCTTGGACATACTCTGTCTAATCTGTGATTTGATCGCGCAAGCATGCCTCCCTCGCCACAGATAAATAAACTAGATTTGCAATTCTTGAACCAGCGCCGTACCAACCGTACTAACCGGCGCCGGTCAAAGCTGTACCAATGGATTAAGCCGGTGACAGATAGCGACGGACGCGGCTCCGGACTCGTCTTGACATTGTAAGGTCAAACACTGCCATTGGTCGATCCTTGGGCTGGCGGAGGTTGACTGAAGGATGGACCAATGGCAGAGCCGTTTGTATTTGCTATTATTTGTACAAAGTTTGTACCTTATACATAGAAATAACTAAAGCCGGTGACAGATGGCAAAAGCTTAATTTTGGTTTGAGATTTTTTTTACAAACAGCTATTTTTAACCAGATAAAAGTTAAAAAATTTCTGCTCTGAAACCAATAATATCATACAATTTATAAATGCCATTCGGAAGTGCACAATAAGCTTCAATTAATTTTAAAAGCTATAAGCATGCTCGTACTTGCCTTACAATAGGTTAAATTAATTATGTCAATTTTTACGTTTTTTTTTTTTCTGTCAATCCAGCGTATTTGGAAAAGTTACTTAAAAGAAAACAAAGATTCCATATTCTTCTACCTACCACAAAAAAATTGCGTCCATATTGCGTGGCTTTTATATTTTTTAGCCCATTTTGTAAATATCCGGATTTTTTGGTGTCAATACATTACATACATAAAGTCACATTCAGTTCTATTGACAAACTATAAAAAAACATCATTTTCATCATTCATC
This sequence comes from Anania hortulata, assembly GCA_963576865.1. Taxonomy (NCBI): domain Eukaryota; kingdom Metazoa; phylum Arthropoda; class Insecta; order Lepidoptera; family Crambidae; genus Anania; species Anania hortulata. The sequence goes on along the minus strand of OY756392.1, from coordinate 12,337,478 downwards.
ATTACTCGCGAGTTTTTTTTTGAGTTCGATCCAGATCCAATTATGTACATGTTTTAGTTTTTATTGTCAAATACTTAACATTTAAGACTTACTTTAGCGAAATCCTTCTTTTTTAAATTTATATTAAAGAAAAATATGTGACCATCGTGACAATAAATGTCCAATGTGATTTATCACTTATCATAAATGATGGACGCTCATAGCATAATGACCGTCAATTTAAAACTCTACATGAAATTATATTACCACTATATAAATCGAACACCCAGAACGAATATATAGTTTCCTACAAAGCGGACTGTCAAAAGTGAGGCAAGAATGACATGTTTGTATGCGTAAGTAAGTCGTATTTATGCTTGACGAAACGCACTCAAGTAAAAAAGAATGTTGCATTTACATTAGATTTTACCCAAAATTAGGGGGTTGGAGTATAGGAAACGGGGTGCTGTTGGGCACTACACTTAGTAAAAAATTTACTGATTTTATATGGAATATTAACATAGCCGAATTTCTGATAAGAAGTTGGGACTTGTGAAATAGACTAGTCAAAACTTGTCAAGGATCATCTGGGTTAGGTTATGTTAGAACAGTGACCACATAGATTCTAATTCTGGTTCTAATATTTTGACAATATTCCCATATAAAATCTGTGAATATCTTAGTAACGGTGCGTCGGATCCAAAAAATAATAAAATTTTGGACCCCTTAAACACCCATATTGTACCCGGGCCCTTAGTATTTTTACCTCTAAAAACGGTCAAGTGCGAGTTGGTAAAAATTTTCTGAATAAAACTGTAAAAAAAATTACAAGTCCCAGCTCCATACAAAAAACAATCGGGAATTCGCCTGTGAATACAGTAAGTAATTTACAAAAACAACTTTTTTTTATAGGACCAAAAACAAACGCGCGAAAAAAAACTGACAAACATTTTATATAGCTGATCAGCTGTTAGAGGTCGTATGGTCATAATATTATTTTTAATAATTAGATACGTAAGGTTAGGTACATAAGGTTGGTAATAAGAATGTAGGAAATATACAAATTCAAATGTGACATCGAAATCATTTAACATTTTAACAAATTGATTTATAAAATAGGACCTCAAATAAAATAGTCCAATTGACGAAACAACACTTATTATTGATTTGACGATTTAGAACTGCTTGTATACTGCCCAGTCAGAACCACTGAATGCTTAGACAAGTCGGAACAAAATTATTATTTGACGAATAAGAACAAAAACGAGCGGTTAAAAACAGCTTGACGAATTAGAACAACCCTTGACTTGACCAATTGTATACTAAATCGTTTAGACCACCAAATTATGAGATTAAATTGTTCAGATACCTCTCATATATCGGGTTATTGAATTTTTTTATGAGTGACATTTCTGATCAAAATTTATAAATGACTCTAATAGAGGAATATAGCATCTTTGTTTTCATACAGATAACTTTTCCAAATACGCTGGATTTACAGAGACAAAAATTAAAAACGAAAAATTTCAAATAATTAATTTAACCTATTGACAGGCAAGTACGAGGTTTGAAAATTGAAGCTTAGTAAGCATTTTCAAATGGTATTTGTAAATTGCATAAAATATTAGTGGTTTCAAGGCAGGATTATTTTTAAACTTTTAACCGGTTAAAAAATTGTGATTTTCAAAAAATTCTCAAACCAAAACTAAGCTTTTTTGGGTACTCGGGTGTTCTTGTTTGGCGTTTTAAATGACTAGATCTAGAGGATTTTGAGAAAAAAGGACTCCCGCAGAATTCTTAGATAATGTATTAATAAGGGAAAACATGGAATAAATTAAATTGCTGTTAACTATTTGTTTATTTTTATTTCCTTTTACTTCACCTCTGTCTGATGTTATTATTGATTAGGGAGCTTTCTAATTGCTCCTTTTGATGATAAAGATAAGTAAAAGAGAACCGTCCGGTGTAGTGGTTCGCGCTCCGGACTACAAAGCCAGCGGTTGCAGGTTCGAATCCCGCAAGGGGCAAATGTTTGTGTGATGAGCACGAGTATTTGTAGCTCAGTCACGGACGTTTATAAAAGTATATAAGTATATTTATCCGTTATCTAGTCGCCATAGTACAAGCTTAGCTTAGTTTGGGGCTAGATAATTGGTGTAATTGTGAAAACAATTTATTTTATTTTATTAGTCTTGACTTGAACCAAATGATACTATTCAGATAAATATCTATATACGTAAGCTGTTAAAGACTAATTGCTAGATTTAGGGTTAGGTAAATAGTAACTACACACTACAAATTATGCTTAAGTGGGTAAATGTAGTACTTAAGTCAAACAATGATAGGTATAGGTACCTAAGTATCTAAATGTTTATCTGCATAGCTATGGTGAGGTATTTTTTACAGTTAGACCAAAGATCAGATCAGCAAGGAAATCAGTGGCTTGTTACAATAATAATAAAGAAATAAATTAGTAACCACAAATATATAGCGTACCTACTTACATTCTTACATTATAAAACATAACCTAAATTGATACAAATAAGTGAAGATTTCTTTAATTCTCGGCCTTTAATAATTTTTTTTGAACCACAACCAAAAAATTTACAGTTAATTAATGCAGCCAGTCGTAAGCCTAGTTTAAGTGAACGAAATTTTGTTCAAAAATTATTGATACAACTTTAATTGTACCTAGCTTTCACGTCACCATATATGTTGGTTTACAAAATATATATTTTTAAAACGTTATGAAATCATACACACAATGAATTATATCTTAATTATGTCCAACTAGCTTTTGCTCGCGGCTTCGCTTGCGTTAGATTTGTGAATGTATGAAGGTCAAACTCAGTAATTTAATAAAAACTACAAAACTTTATAACTTTATAGACAACTAGCTTTTGCCCACGGCTTCGCTCGCGTTAGATTTTGAGTGAACGTATGAATGTCAAACTCAGTAAAAAAAAAAAAACTACAAAACTTCTTTATCGACAATATTCTTTACTAATACCGGTGCCGAAGCCTGAAACCACTAAACAGTCGCCCAGTAGCGAGCTTACTCGTGAGCAATCTGATCGTGATGTCCTTGAGACTTCGTTTGTTGTCATCACAAAGCAGACTTTGTTAGGAAACTGCAATCGTTTAAATTGAAACGAAAGATCGTTTGGAATCAAAGGAATTAAAGTCTGAAATAAGTTATTATTATTATATTCTTATTAAATACAGTTTCCCCTTGCGAATTTTATCTGGGTGTGCTTGGATAAATTTGCGGCTTCTACTATATTTTTATGAAGCTTTGACTATTAGCCTGCTTCCATTGCATAATTTAGGGGTTTTAAGTTTCGCAACAACATAACAGGGGTGCCCATGCGTAGAATAAGCCTATGGTAAGGCAAACCCGGAGGTTTCAGCGAATTCATAGCGTCGTCTATGTTGTATATAGAAGTGTATACCAGTTCTTCCCTCTCGAAAGATTTTAACAACATATAATTAACTGCATTTGCCCGCGGTGCTTATCTAGATTATAAAATTATGGAACAATAACAATTATCTCAAATTGCAATATTGAAATAAAACTTAACACTAAGCTAATAGATTGCATTGCTGTATTGCATAGGTTGAAGCGCCAGACATTAACGCACTTCTTATTTGTCTAGTATTAAAAAACGATACCCAGTTCTAAAAGTGAATTTTGAAAAATCCTTTCTTAGTGACCTTAAAGAACTTAGATGCCAAATTGGAAATCTCTAGAATCAGCGGTTTGGGCTGTGCGATGATACATCAGTCAATCACTTTTGCCATTTATATATAACCCTGTATATATGGGTTACAGGGAAAGTCGTACAGAACATTGAAGGACGTTATTATTCAGATCATTTCTGATCGAATTGATCCTACAATATGCTATCCGAAACCTAATCATTATGGAGATATTGAATTTGAAAGATAATTTAAAAAATCTTTTTTCTCTTGGCTTTTCTTTCGATTTTTTTGCGATTGGAGCTACTAGGGCCCGGTTTTTTTATGTTTCCAGTTAGAAGACATGTCAATTAATAAAAATGATTAACAAAAACTGAACCTATTACTAACAGCTTCATAAAACTGCTCGACGACGGTTGAAATTAAAGAATTTCCACTAATTGTGATTAACTTTGAAGACCTTTTTTTAAAAAAAAAATTAATGGTACTTATCCTGCAAGTAATTTTAAAAACTTCTACCTTTTTCTAGCTATTCAAAAAGGTATAACACTTGCTATTAAATAGGCCAAACATTGACAAAATAACAGTTAGGGTAGCAGAGGGTACATTTTTAGTTTGAGGTAAAAATAGCTAAAATGGTAAACAAAACAAAAAAAATACAGTAATACTTCTATAAATCGTGTTCTAGATGTCCGCCATTATTTCTTACACATATTCTCATTCTTTTTCTTAAATTACTTTTTACAACAGAAGTTACTTAGGTAAGAAGTTATGTTTATCCCGATACATAGAGATGTATAGGGTACAGTACAGCTGATCGGCTATTTAAAATGACGAACTTATAATTTTTGTGATTTTGACGTTGGTCCCGCGAAGAAAGTTGTTTTATTTAAGCAGTAATCCCTCTTAAGAGAAAGTCAACAAATAAAATAGGGTCTCGTCACGAAAAACGTGTGAAAAAGTTTTGAGTTTATGTAGAAATCTGTCTGTTAGGTATCTGTTATTTTTAGGGCTTGCAGATGTAACGCGGTAAATGTCGTGTTTTCCTTTTCTCGGATTAAATTCCATCTAACATAATCGACTGCTTGACTCTTGACAGACAAGGCATAGAAACGTGTGTCCCGGCGCCAGTCACGCAGCCCAGCGCCTTTCAAGAGGCATTTTTAAAAACTAATTTTTTACTCAAAATTGTTTTTCGCATTTGGCATTTTGGCTCCCCTTTCCATCAGGCGTCAAGAGCGACCGTTTCAATTGCTTTACCCTAGATCCGGCCCCGTATATATAAACTGTGCCCTCGGCGTGAACAATCGCATCTAAGCTGGTGACAAGCTACGGCGGACGCAGCTCCGGACTCGTCTTGGCATTGTGAGGTCAAGCGCTGCCATTGCCATCTATCCTTCAGACAACTTCCGCCAGCCCAAGGATCGACCAATGGCAGCGTTTGACCTTACAATGTCAAGACGAGTCCGGAGCCGCGTCCGCCGCCATCTGTCACCGGTATAATGCCACATCCGGTTGAGAGTTGTGTTCTATTAGGCAAAAAATATAAATATATTGTAAATAATTTTGCTAGTTTTGTCTTTGTAACTTTTTAAAAGCAATTTTATGATTCATTTTGGCATTTCTTAAAAATATATAATTGACCAACACTGGAACACCATCATAGTGAGGTGAAGCGAAAACAGCGAAGCGTACTAGTTGTCTGCTGTAGGAAAATCAAAAAGGTGGTGCAGCGTCGCAACAGCAAATCGCAGCAATTTAATAGTGGTGGATGTAGTGTTTTCTAATCGACATACCGTTTTTCGATATTATTGTTTTTAGTTTTGTTGTCATCACTTAAAACAATAAAAATGCTTGATCCAAGTGATGCTATTGACATGAAATCATGTCGAATATGTTTGTCAAATAAAAAGCCTCTATGTCCCCTTTTCAAGTACAAATTGTCCGGGAATTACGCTGAAATGCTTACTGCAGTTGCCGATGTAAAAGTAAGTAAACATCCAACAAAATAATGTTCATTAGATCGTAGTCAATATTCGTAGTGATCTAAAAAAAATGTGATGAGGCGATTCCAATATTATTTTCCATTTTATTCACCGGTTTTCTTCTGTTGTGATTTGTGAAAGTAAAAGAGTGTCTTGTATCAGTATTTTCTACCAGCCAACCAGTGTTTTGGCTTAGTGAAAACTGCTATTTAGTAGTATTTTAAAAATGAATTTGCTCTAAAATTGTAAATTGTTTAGGTTGCTGCATGTGATGGCCTACCAGATAGAATTTGCCAGAAATGTTGTGCAGCACTGGAGAAAGCATATCTGCTTAAAACTGTTGCAGAAAGGTAACATTGATCCATATTGTTCATATGAATTTATTGTAGAATTACCTAAAACCATAATTCTATTTTAGGACTGATAAGAAGCTTAGAAGAATGTTAGCACGAGCTCATGAACAAGTACCAACAAAGAAAATTGCATTTGATTCTTTTACGGACATAAAAAGTGAAATTGGACCATTTAATATTAAATCGGAGCCAAAATGGGAGATGGAAATCGATGTTTTGGCTGAAACTAGTTCAAAACCTATAGAAACTATTGAAGGGAATAATATTGTCATTGCTAACACTGTAATCCGAAAAGTTGATGCTAATGAGGAACCCAAGGGTGCGCCAGTTAGCACAGAGGTCGATTTAACTTGGAAATCGACTAAGATTAGTAATGCAGATAGCAGTGATCATGACGTAAGTGAATCTTTTTCTGATAATTATAACAAAAGCTGGATGGTATACAATAAATGCATGTGATCTTGTTTTTAATTTTTTCAGACTGAATATTTAGATGATGATATATTCCAAGATGATGATGATGATGACTATGTGCCACCAGCAGAAAAACAAAAAACTAAATTTAAGAAGCCTAAATTGTCAGAAATCAAAGTTTTCAAAGGTAAGAAACCTGTTGTGAGGAAAGTAAAGGTTCTAAAGAAGATCAAAGACGAAATTGATGAACCTTGCAAAAGTGAAGATGGTAAAACAAAATCTACAATGATCACTTGCTGTGAGTATAATGGTGTTCCAAAACCAAAGTTATATTGTGATCCATTTTAAATATGTACCTGACCGTACCGTACGTGTACCGTTGCACTCTACCACTTTTTTTTCTTTTTTTTATTAACTATTTTTATTTAAATAATTAAATAGGTAATGTTTCATTTTAAAATGTGTGTAATATTGATATTAAAAACTAAAGTAATCAATTTAATTTATTAATAATCTCTTCCTTCATTAATACCAAAAAATTTGGTGTAGGAGCACCTAATCATAGCGTTTTTGGTTTAAAGGCCAACATGAAGGAATATTTATAACTTCAATCAAAAAATTTTTTTAGATCCGATAATGAAGAATGGGACTAGAGGTCCACCAATTTTGCTTAAAAGACCTAAGGATGCTACAGTTCTAAAAGTGCATCCAAACTACAAAGTTAGAGCAACACCAACATCATCTGATCAGAATAAGGTTGTGCGCCGTAATGACAAACCGGTTAGGATGGTGAGGACTGCTAAGCCTATCGTTAGACAGAGAGAAAAGCTTGTATGTCCCATCTGTGGTATTCTTACCTTTACTTTGGGGAATCACATTGCTACTCATCAAGGTCAGTGATTATATTACTATTTTCTAAAATCAAGAATCTTACTTTAGTTATAAATTTAAATGATCTATCAATTTAAAAAAGTATATTTCTAGTAATACATACTGTTAATTCAAATGTAAAATAAGTCAGTTAAAATAAAAATAATATTTTAATATTCATTCTAGTGTCTAAAGTAGGATATTTACACATTAATAATATCTATTACAGAGAAAAAGAAATTCTCCTGCACCCAATGCACTAGAACATTTTCTCAGAAAAGCAACTTGATTGTTCACGCTAAACAACATTCTGGAGTCAAAGATCATATTTGCGAGATTTGTGGGGCTGGATTTTACAGTCAGAAATCTTTAGTCAGGTATTTCATATTTATTCAATTTTTAAAAACTTATTAAAAAGTATTTGTCACGCATTTTTGGTAAAAAAAAATATGTGTGTTACAGGCATAATCTAATACACAAGGGAGAAAGACCATTCCCTTGTAACCTGTGTAACAAGAGATTTATTGCTGTAAGTATTATATTATTAGAAATACCACTTAATAAATAATATAGTATATTACTTCACAAAAAATCACATAAGTATTATTGTTCTTGGAATTTAAGAGCACGCGTGATCTTAATTTTTTTTACGTTTTTCCCACCTTAATACTTACATTGGCAGAATCACGATCATCAGATTAAAGTCCATAACAAAAAATAAAAATAGTGACGTAAACACGCACGTTACGTCACGTCGATTGCGTGCGTGATTTGATTACTGCCAGCAAGCAAACTTGCCGTTATACAATATGCATGCATGTATGCATGCATACGCCAAACCATAAAATCTAAGTTCACGCGCTCTTGAAAATTGCCAGAAATATATTGAAAATATTATGTAATGATAATCATGCTATTATAAAAATAAGACATTTATTTTTAAATTTCTAATTAGAATACCTTTTAAGTTTTAATTGTTATTTAACCAAAGTTTAGCCCCGAAACCAGTATTAGTGGGCTTCAAATGTAAGAACGAATGATGTATTTCAGCGTTGCGATTTGACCCGTCACCTGCGCATACATTCCGGGTACAAACCGTTCAAATGCGCCACGTGCACCATGTCGTTCAATGCCAAGCACCAGTTGCAAAACCACGAGCGAATGCACACCGGGGAGCGACCGTATACATGCCAGGTGCGTCTATCTTTCAAGAGCATTTATTATTCCAGGCACCAGCACTCCGTCGCCATATGAAAATACACACTGGCGACAGAAACTTCGTCTGTTCGTTCTGCTCAAAAAGTTTTACACAAAGCCACCATCTGCAGAACCATGAACTCACTCACACGGGTCTAAAGCCATTCTCTTGTGAGGTTAGTCTTAGTAATAGATGTTGCTAAATAACCAAAACAAGTGATCAGTACATAAATGATGAATGTGTTTAGATAGAGATAAGCACTGGGTTTAATCCAGTTCATTTAGTCCATCTAGGATAAAATCCGGCAAAAACCCAAAACTACGGATTAACTCAACTATTTCTTGAAAACTACGTTTTGCAGTTTTGTTAGTTTTAGAATGAATTAAATTTTTAGATTAATTGTTTAGTGGTGCGCGACCCGGACTACAAAACTAGTGGTTGTGCGTTCGAATCCCGCAGCCTAAAATAAAGTGTGATGAGCACGAGCATTTGTACTCGTCGTTGATTTTAACAGATTTTCAGATTTCATAAATGCATATAAGCTTTTCTTTAAGTTCTTTCAAGATCCGGATGATCAGTGACACTTCGGACTTACCGTTTCACCCATGATGATATAAAAAAAATAATTGAAAAAACAATAATGTTTGCTAAAAAGCACAAATTTCAAACCAATAAAACTAGCTTAAAAAAGTAAAGTATGCCTATATGAAGTGAGGCCTATGCCCTGCGTGCGGATCAGTGGAGGGGGGTGTTGTAAGGCCAATTTGGCGCAGGTCAACAAGGTGACTTAACCTTACTCTCAAATGTTATTAAGCCGCTCTTAGGCTTCACGACTTCCGAAGCACGGAGATGCTTGTGATAAACGTCACAATTTTTTTGATATGAAGCTGTAAAAGCAAATGTTTAAAACTTACAGAGCTGTTAGTCAACTAAGTAAAGAAGTTTTTAAGATTATAACAGAAAATATTTATGCACATTATTTTTAACTAGAGCAAGACTAAGTAACAGAAATTATCGAAATTAAAAAAATTTTTTTTTTTTTTCCGCTAAATGTTTTACATGACATGGGGGTCCAATCCAATCGATAGATATTAGTTACGAGCTGTTTTACCGTGCGCGTTTCATAAAATAAATTACTTCTTGCAAATCCTATAATAATTACAGTCGACAAAACGCGGGGACATCATAATATCCATTTTTGTCCCACCGCTCCAGTTTTTTCGAACTCTGAAAGCTGAGTCTCAGCTCAGCCATATTTTTCCCCGCACCGAAGAAGCACCTATCTGAAAGGCGTCTTCATTTTAAGTGTCCTCTATCACCTGACGCCCGCTAGTACACCCTTGGGACAACCTGTATAAATTTAAACAAATTCCCAAATTCGTAACGTACAATTATATCCAGGTGTGCAACGTAGCGTTCAGCTATAAGGTGAACCTGAACAACCACGTGTTCAAAGTGCACGGCATCAACCTGAAGTTCAAGTCGATCCACACCGTGACGGAGGACGTGCTGCGGCGCGAGATGGGCCTGGGCGCGGGCGGCGAGGCGCGCGCCGCCATCGCGCACATCCTGCCGCTCGACGCGCCCGCGCCCGCCGCGCACGAGACCGTGCCGCTGGGGCCCGACTACAGCGTTTGAGCTCTGAGCTCTGAGCTCTCGACTGGCTCCACCACTCGATAACTAGATCTATGAGCAGATAACCCGCTCGGGCCCGACTACAGCGTCTGAGCTCTCGTCTGGCTCCACCCCTCGAGGTCTAACCGAAATAGTGCTCAATATTTCTAGAGGCCAACAAGTACGATAAGGATCAATATGAAAATAAATAAAAAACATTAACCTAACAACGTTTTTTTTTATTGATAACATTACTTAAGTGCGTTGTAATTGATTTTTTTAGACATTCCTAAATTTTGTTGGTTACGAGATGACCATGCTACTCATTCTGTCACTGATTTTACTACGCGTCGTTTAAAGTGCTTATTTGTTATACGTAAAAAATCATAACAACAATAAATAAATATAAGGGCCAGTTTCACCACTTACTGATAAGTTCCAAATAACCTATCCGGCACTTTTTTGACAGCTAATTGTATGGGTTATCTGTCAAAACAAGTGCCAGATTCATAAAATCCGGAACTTATCAGCAAGTGGTAAAACTAGCCCTTAATCAATTAAAAATATGTTTCTAGGTAATTTTTTTCATAACGGAGATCTCTTTGACCTCTAGAAATATTGAGCACTATTTCGGTTAGACCTTATAAATCTATATGCGCCAAACAACCCGCTCGGGCCCGACTACAGCGGCTAAGCTGTCGTCTGGCTCCACCCCTCGATAACTGTATCTATATGCGCCAGATAACCCGCTCGGGCCCGGGCCCGACTACAGCGTCTGGAGACGTACTTTTGAATCATGCTAATTCCACCCCGAATACGAAATTACATTTACATTTCTATAATAAACTCAGCTTACTCGAATACGATATCACTGAACTTTAAACTACTCTGTGATTACGACTGAATTATGAAGATGACATTTTTCATGCACTGAATCGTCTGCGCGCCATCTATTTGCACAGGAGCACAACGGATGGATAGAGTCTGTGAGAAGCATATGTATTGACTTAGGCACGGAATAGATGTCATGCGAGTTGACGCTAAATGCTCGAGGTCACTTGCCTTATAAATTCACTAGCTGTTCCCCGCGGCTTCGCACGCGTGTAATTTAGTTTGTCACAGAAATTCGTTAACTAACGCCTCTTACTAATGTCAGTGGGTTTTTCGGAATGAACAACAAAATATACCTACACCAAACCTTTATATTTAAGTTTGCTTTAATTGTGACTAAGGTTTTAGCACGACTTCAATGATGATAAAGTCCAAGATGGATCACCCTTACTAAGTAAATACGGTCCCTATCTAACCCTCTTATTCGGAACAAAAGTAAGCTAATTTATAGTAGAAATTAACAGGATGTTGGTAACCACGCAGCCTGAAATCTCGCGCCAAGCTTTACAACTGGTACGCCAGAGTTAAATCTTACACGCATTACTCAGAAAAAGTGTATTTAAAAAAAATAAGTGTATTGTATTGTAAGTTGTTTTAAGACCTCTATTTTATTCTCTTGGGATGGTATTGACATGGGTTGAATTTCATCAACCCATGTCAATACCATCCCTTTTTGGTAAGCATTTATGTCACAAATTATAGCTCGTGACTAAATTTTAACTCTCTATCCTAAGCCATTTGGGCTGAATGAAGATTTTACATACATACTTTCATCCCCCATTTGACACCTCTAAAGGGATGCAAGTAGACAAATGCTGAAACAGGTATTCATTTATTTTTGTTAGTGAGTAATTATGCCAAATTTCAAGTCCATAGATTACAAAAAATATATTTTTCCATACAAATTTTCCCACTCAATTTCACCCCCTTAGAGATGCATTTCCCCAAAAACTCCGAAAACAGTCTTTTTATATTTACAAAGAGTAGCTTAAATACGAATTAAAATTTTTCTAACTTCAGAAATGACGAACATTCATACAAACTGTAATCGTCACTTTTACCCCTTTAAAGGTTAAATTTCCAAAAATCCGTTCTTATTCCTTGTCTCTGTTATTAAAGGAACCTCTGTGCAAAGTTTCATCATTCTAGATCCAAGGGTTTGGGCTGGGCGTTGATGAGTCAGTCAGTGAATGAATGAGTGAGTCAGGATCTTTTATTCACGTTTAAATACCTACAATAAGTTATTGCATTTCGGTTTATGATATTTTTTGCGTGAAATGTAAATAAATTTGATAGCAACATTTAATTTGATAATTAAAGATGCGTAAAATCGTGTATAATTAATTTTATGCAAGAAATTATGATTCATTTCTAATGTTTCAAAAATACGTCTCTTGATCCGTCATCTAGCTCTACCCGTGGATTGCCTGGGGCGTCTCAGCACACCCAGACTCGAGCGAATTTAAAGTTTTCTGAAATAACTCGACCAAGACTAACTCCGAGCTCATTCACACGAGACCCGTCATTGACAATTTTAAACGAGACCAATCAACTGACATACTTTTTATGAGCTGTCAAAACGCGATAATATCTCCCCATGTATCCCCCTAACATTTGAATAGAAATACTTAATTGTGGAGTCATTGTTATGTAAGATGATTCAATATTTATCGATTTAAAAATAAATCTTCCCAAATTTCAGAATCATGAATTAATTATTGTCTTTAATAAGGTGATATATTAATATGTTTATTTGTGTGAATGGTGTCATCATCCCAATTCGCCAAAAAAGCGATACTTTATTATGACTGATGCAAGTTCACATTCAATAGAAAACTTGTTTTTTCTTTAATATATCTGAATAAATATTCACACTTGATTCGTGATTCAGGATCCAGTCTTGGACAAACTATCCGTCACAAAAACAAACGATTCGTGTTTTTTGGCGAACGTGATTTTTGAAAGAAGGTACATAATTTAAGACTGCATAATTTCTTTACGATTCGTGAAACGTCTATTTTAAAAACGTTTACGGACGTAAAAAAAAATTAATCGTGATAAATGACGGTACAATCGTTCTCGTGTGAATAGGCGCCTTCGAATTAGCTGCGCGCGTGAAGAAGCGCCACCGACGCGCGGCAGATACTTTATTTATTAAAGTAGGTATCTGCCGTACGCCACTACTAACTTTAATACAATAACTAAAAGCGCTTCTAGATAAATTAAAATTAAAGTTTGCGACTGCGGCGCATTTTCACGCGTCAAGGTGTTTCAATTCTTTTTTCGAAAATCTTAGTGCTATCTATAGTATTACATAAAAAACTATAGATACTACTATGACGGTATTGCTATAGGAATGTCGATAGTCCCGTGCCACACTATTGATAGTATCGATAGTGTAACGATTGTAAAGACTATCAATCGATAGTAAAACTGATGATCGTTCTGTCATGTACACCCGAATAGCGTCAACAAAAAACATGATCTATAGAAAGAGACGCTGCTTGCTTGGATTTTTGAGCTTTGTTTCTAGCATTGTTTTGTTTGTTGTTTGTTTGCAAAGTTTGGTAAAAAAGTTGGCTAAGTCATACGGATGACAAAAGCCGACGATCTACAAAATCAATGGTTATTTGAAGTCTCAGTCTGATGAGTTTATTTCTCGATGGCTATTGTATTAATTTGTTTATCCGAGTCAGTAATTTTATAATTGAGGTATATTTAACTACCAATAGGAATCGTCCAATTGCCATTTTAACCAATAGAAATCTAAGATATCATTTTCAACAGTACCTACCAAGACATTTTTTTTTTTTGTAAAACAGTACTTACTGCCGTCGCACCATTGTAATCGTAATTTCAAACCAGCGATTTAAGAACTTAAATTTTTTTATTGGTTAAAAAAGGCAGACTATTTTTTTTATTTTATAAAAAAGTATTCATTTTAGTTACATTTTCTCAGATTAAAACATGTCATAAATAACGTCCTGTGATACAACACTAGAAGCAATCCACAATAGGCTAGTTTCCTGGGTAAAAAAAAGATTATTCTATTTAGTCCGTCAGGTAGATTATCGAAAAATATTGGACCCATATTTTGTCTGCTCTCAATCAAACAAAAAATGAGGAAGATAAAGCTCATCAAAGTGAGCACGTGACGTCACGCCTTGCTAAAAAGTGTCGCAAGGCGTGACGTTACGTGGAACTTTCTATTCGCTGTGTGCGCGATGACAGCGCCCCTAGTGACCACAATTAGTGTGGACTAAGATCTCTCAAATTATGGCAACTGGATGGTTTTGGAATGATTTTCGGATTGTTTTTCTTCGAAATTAGATGAAAATATCTAAAAAGTTTGTGCATATTATAATAAGTGATTATCTTACTTGAACTAAAATATGAATGTTATAATACGTATGGGATTTAAATCGACATAATGATATAATTTTTCAACCTCAAACTGTGCAAAAAGGGTAAGAATTAGTATTAGCACAGCATGTGAGAGACGTTAAAGAGCTTAGAACTAATGGACAAAGCTACTCGCGAATTTTTACGTTTTTACTTAAAAATACTTAGTAACGTTAGTATAGATTTCTATGGAAATATAGCAATTTGACACATCCAGAGTTATTTCACATTTCTGCCAAATAGCGTGCTGCGATCGATTTGACGCCCCCCACCACCCACTTTGCACATAGCGAATATTTTCATCATTTTTTTGTTTGATTGAGAAAAGAAAAAATACGTGTCCAAGATTTTCTTTAATCCAACTGACGGACTAATTAGATTTTTTTAGGAAACTAGCCCATTGTGATCAACATCATAATCAAAATCAAATTTTTATCTAGTCCTGTATTCACTAACGCCACAAATGGTAATCAAGACAAATTAAAATAAACCTTTACCAAACCTAACTATTATAAACGAACAAATAAAATGATATGTACATTTTATTAATTAAAGGAAATCGAATGGACGAGAATACCGTTACAAGTTAATTCAATTCACAATTACATTTCCATCCAGTTAATTCTGCAATAGGTTTTTAACGGGAGTTGGGCTTCAGTTTTTGTAACTAAGACGTTATTTTTTATCAAAATGTAAACAAAATTTAATATTTATCCTGAGCTTTTCTTTCTATAGAAGCAGTTGTAAATGTGTTGTAAATCTGATTTCTTGGAAAACTTGATGATGATGGAATTTGTTAGATATTTTATATTAGTTAGTGTGTAGTTTATAAATATAATATTAAAATGTGTAACGTTTGGTTCTAAAATAAACTACTATTAAGGAAGATCATGTCTTTATTATACATACATTTTTATTACTTGTACCTACTGTATTTTGCGAAATACATAAGGTCCTTAATCAGACACATATAACACCCATATCCGACGCTGATGGAATCTATTTCAGATTTTAACTTAGGTATTGAAGATGTATTTTTAAATAAGTGTAAACAAAGAATTTTTATTTTATACATACAATCAGTCAGTCTAATTTTAAAACGAGCACACTTATTACGGGATAAAATCTATTAACTCAATCATTTTTATTTATTGCTTTTATAACAAACCATTAGCGTCAGGGCATGTAATAAAATTGTTCATGAAGGCTGCGCTTTGTCCTTATTTATTTATGTCTAGAGTAATACTTTTAAGAATTCATTAATATCTGTTATTCGTGATATAATCCTTAGTACACACGCACCCGATAGTAATAGGTTTATTTTCTGCTACCCAACGATGTCTCAAATCACTTGGTAGTTTTATTTGAGATTCTTGCAAAGATGTCCGCCTTTTCAGTACAGTTAGCTGAAGCAAACAATGAAAGTAAGTGGAAATGGTCGTTGTCAGTTAAGTTTTTTTTAACACAATACTCATTATTAAGTTGATTTAATACCTCGTATATGTTTGATTGGCATTTATAGAAATCGGAACACATCTGTTCACTACAATTTCTATTTTTAATAATTCGTGGGTAGTAGTCTTCTCCCAAGTCGATCCTAACCGTCTGCAAGAAACATATATTTTTTAAATATTATTTTCAGTAAAAGTCTATTTATTGAACTAGAGTTTTAATTGACGACCTCCGTAGCCAAGAGGCAAGTACGCCGGACTTGGCGTCGCCATCTCTAAGGTCCCGGGTTCGATTCTGGGTCAGGTCAATGTAGAAAATGAACTTTTCTATTAACATAAGTAAGTTATTTAGCTTTTTTAATATTTATTTATTTAGTTTTAGTTAGTCTGTCTCATATCTTAGAATAAGTATTATTACGATGACTGGCAGAAAATGTAAAAGTTAAGTTTGCATTTTAAATACCATTTTGTGTAATGAATTTGATAAAATTATTGATTTGATGAAAATTTATATTGAAAAAAGAATATGTGTCGAAAGTAACTTACGTTATACTCACAGCTGCACGGGGGATCTGGAATCGCTTGCTGTAAAAAAAAGTTTGATCAACTTTTTATACTTTATAATAACACTTAACAAGATTTACGTCTAAGTATATTTTGTAGATTTTTAGAGTCTTACGTCTATATTTTGTAAATTCCAGTCTATTTTGAGTTTTCTAATGTTAATGAGCACGTAGTCGCACATTTGTATGGTATAGGTACAGATTTCAGGGTTCGCACATTCTCGATTCTGATCGACTCGAACATGAGTACATAAGTGGATTTAAGTTTACTTACATTGTGTTTCTCAACTTTTATGTTCCCTCGTTTGCGAGTTCGGGTTTCAACAGAGTTATCTAATAATATTATATCATTTCGTATCATATTTGCATAGTCGACGATAAATGCTGGCAATTCTTCTTTAGATATTTCTGTTTCTTTTGGCTTCGTAAAGTAAGGCGGCCCGACATCATCGATATTCTCGAAGAGTTCATTTTCATTACCCATTTGTTCTACATAGTTTTGTCTTCTACGAGTTCTTTGCTCGCCAATCATATACTCTTCCACGTCTGACGTCCTTTTTATCGCTAATACTTTTGGGGTCAATGTTTGTACGAGAATATATAATCCGCAACACATTATAAGCCTTACTAAAGATCTAGTAATCTAAAATGAGAGCTACTAAAGTAAGTAAGAAAAAAACAAGAATTAAAGGAGTTACTTAACATTAATGCGAAATTTTCTTACCATATCGGCGGTTGTTTCTTCGGGTATCTTATAAGTACTGATTGCCAGAACGCAAGCATCTCACCTTTTATAGAAAATCACCCATATAGTTGATTGATAGGTTAAAAGGAAGATCCATTAGCTGGAAACTTAATACTTATGTTATTTACGACATTGT
Source organism: Anania hortulata (assembly GCA_963576865.1). Classification (NCBI taxonomy): domain Eukaryota; kingdom Metazoa; phylum Arthropoda; class Insecta; order Lepidoptera; family Crambidae; genus Anania; species Anania hortulata. The sequence continues at coordinate 12,320,178 of OY756392.1, read as the reverse complement.
ATCCGCTTTTGTTGGATATCAGATAAGAAGCGGGTGAAAACAATAGCCGTTCTATAACGGCTATTGTTTTCTGTTGTGAGGATCTATATCCTGAAGGTTGACTTTGTTATTATCATCAAACAAACCACGCAATGAATGTCGAGAGTCGTCTTGAATTGTGATAATATGAACCATATAAATATATATTTTTTTCTTGTACCTACACCAGAATTAACCTTAATTATTTTATTATAATACAGTATATTTTTAGTTTGTTCTCTGTAGCTGTGCCTTTTTATAAATAAATATAAGAAATAGGAATAATAAGTTTCTTATAAACCAATTAGTGGCTTTTCAATGATCCACCATGTTGGGCGCCAAAAGCAGCCACTTCATTGACTGTGACTGGTGCTATCATGCTAAGTACTATAAGGCGCCTTCAGAGATACTAATAGATATTACGTATATTATATAATCAAATTTAGTCCTGCGAGCAGCCACGCATGGAAAAATAAAGAATGCAGGGAGGCATTACGTGCAAAACCGAAGTATGTAAATAGTGTCATCGTCGTCACCAGCGTTGCCAGTTTTTCGTTAGATAAAGTGGAGCATTATAAAAATAAGAATAGAATATAATAATAATTTGCTGTAAATGTTGTCGGAATAGGACCTACCTAATTTATAAATAAAAAAAATAGAAAACGGTTTTTATTTCAAATCGTTTATTAAACATGTAAGAACACAAAAAATCAACTACTCAACATTAAAATCTAAAGGAATTTGTTCTGCTTGCAACGCTCTCACTGCTTGTTCAAAAGCTAAATAGCCTTGAGGACCTTCAAAAGGATTTAGAGGTTCACCCTCTTTGACGTATCCATGTATTTTAAGCATAAGGTCTCGCATCAGTTTACGTTCTTTTTTTAATACTTCCTCAGTCATAACATAAACTGATCGTCTTTTGAGGAAAACTCCGTGCTTTTTAAAGCAGTGCCGATTGAAGTCGTGTTTGTAGCTGTACGGCTGAGAGCAGATCTGAAATAGAAACATTTATTTATAGGGCAGTAAAACAAGAATCTGTTTTAGTTTTGCCAAGTCCCTTCTGTCAAATTAAGAAATAACATCTTTAAAAATACTTTTTAGGTAATAAAAATAAAACATAAAAGAAATATCCACTTATAAAGGAAAATATTTTGTAGATGGGTGTCGTTTGAGAAATCTTTCATAATGATTGGGGCCATTGTTCCGATTCTGGCATTCGTTTGCGATTGATAATACATAAACTGATGTCCTAGTTAGGTATGTTATTTTTCATCCCACCATCTCGGAAAGAGTATTTTTAATCTTCAATATCTGAGTGCAAAAGCCGTTTTTATTCTCTAGAGGATAAAGTAAATTGAATTTAGAACATTGTGTGCACTAAGTTTGTGAATTAAAAAAAACATTAAACCTATTTACTGCTACCTCTATGGTGCCGAATATATCATACAACTTTTTTTTAATTTGTTAAAAACTCAGACTCGGAACCTTCTTGGTGTTCTTTTTTCAATTTGCTTTGTACGCGGTTCTTTACGCGGCATTTTTTCACGTCATTGTTAAACCTTATATTAAAAACAAGAAACTTGAAAACAAGTGAAAAAACTAAAATGAGTGATTCTAGCGACGAGGAAGATTGTTTGACGCCAACAGAATTGACTGAAACTGTTAATAATGCGCAAATGAGCTTTCTCCCTCAACAATCACGCGAGAAGTATTTAAAACAGTACGATATGTTCAACACGTGGCGACTAGCAAAAGGAGCCAAAACTTTCTCAGAAAACGTTTTGCTGGCATATTTTATAGAATTATCCGAGAACAAGAAAGCAAGCACTCTATGAAGTACGTATTCGATGCTAAAAGCAACAATAAAGATGAAAAAAGACATTGGCATTTTTAAAAAGAGCCTCATCTGGTCGTCAACCAAAAAAATCGAAGGTTTTCACAGTATCTGATATTGAAAAGTTTCTTAACGAAGCACCCGATTCCGTATATTTGGCGGCAAAAGTAAGTCAGTTGCACATTCAGTATCTACTTAAGTATATTAATCTCAATTAAATAGTATACTTAGTAGATGTTGATAGGCTTAATTATGCGTTCATATCAATTTTATTCATTTATCGACTACAATACTCTTTACGTTACAGGTTGTTCTTATTATTGGAATAAACGGAGCATGTCGAACTAATGAACTAACACAACTTAATGTCAAAAACATTGAGAAACATTCAGATGACTTACTATTAATTAATTTACCTAATACAAAGACAAAAAGAGACCGCAACTTCGTCATTCGCAAGGAATACGTAACGATTGTTGAGAAATATCAAGCCTTACGCCCGCCTAACACTCCAATCGATCGATTTTTTCTACAGTATCGCAATGGAAAGTGTGTTAGACAGCCTATGGGTACTAATAAAATTGGCAGTATCCCACGAGAAACAGCAACATTTCTTGAACTTCCAGAACCCCTGTTGTACACGGGTCATTGTTTCCGACGAACTTCAGCCACACTTTTGGCTGATTCCGGAGCTGATCTCCTGTCCCTTAAGCGCCACGGAGGCTGGAAGTCCAATGCAGTTGTAGAGGGATACATAGAGGATTCCATCCAAAATAAGTCTAAAATATGTGAAGGCATCGTAGGAGCCATTACACTGAAAGAGCCTCAATCGGATCCTTGGACTGGCCCTTCTACATCAAAAATAAGCCGTTATGAAACACCTAACCATCTCCCTCTCTCTCCAACATTCACGCCAAGGGAATCCGATGAATCGGTACAACTATTAAGTATGACAGATAGTTTACCGAAAAACAGTACACAAGTGACTAACACCAATATTACAGTACCAAACAAAAATATTACACTCAATTTAAATAACTGTAGCAACGTTACTTTAAAATTTTCTTAATTATACCTTAGTATTGTTATAATTTAAAGATTATTCTGTAATACTTACCTGTCATAATGTAGTAATTAATACCTAAACTGAAATAAAAGTGTACCTATCTTGTGATTGTAAACGTTTTTTTTTTGCATTTAGTCATTTCCTCGCTGAGGTGGAATGAAAAGTTACGTGTTGCACTAGAGTGCAAAGATTTTTCACCTCGTGCTCTTTTGATTCCCTCGCTAACGCTCAGGATTCTAATAATAATTTTAGAATCCTTCGCTTGCTCGGTCATCAAAATTGAACACGCGGTTAAAAAGCAACTTTGCACTCTTGTATAACAAATAACTATTATAGACATGCTGTCTTAGAATTATTTGTATATGGTGTCAAGAATCCCAATTGTGACGTCACAGCTTAGTTAATATCAATTGAGGAAGTTTTAAATTATAAGGTCCTAATTTATTCTAACTACCTTCTAGAATCAACATCAAAATCTAAAAAAACACATCTCTATACAAACTGATGTCAGTTGGTCGGTGTTTGTTCCTCACATAATGAATCAAATTAGCCCAAACACAAAGGTTTTACTAGCTAAAGAAAAATTCCACTATCTACATTTAAGCTCCATCGCCAGGTCAGCTCGATGGTATGGGTAAATTTTGAAGCTCATTTCATCTAGGCTATGTCAAGGGAAATCGATTTTGCTTGTCCAGGAATTTAGTCCTCGATGAAATATAATTTGTAGTAAATTCATAATTTGTGATACATACATGTGTTAAGGATTAAATAATATGTGCGATCTAGCCGAACACAGCTGTTTTCGTCAATGCCACTCATCTCTGAAGTAAAATATATAGCGCCGATCTTATTACTGGGTCAGTACCACAAATTATTCTGGAGATTTGTGATAAAAAATTGCGTATGTGGGCTTAAGATGCGAAGGAATTGAAAGGGTAAGTTGCAGTCAGCTGTTTCTGGCTAGGTCACTGCGATCTCGGTAAGTACTTACCTTAGCTAAGTACTGATAATTTTAGTACAAATTATTAAAAAAATAAAACCGACTTCAAAAAACTAAAAAGCAATCAGTTACTTTTGGAGTCGGTGCAAACGAAAACATTGAATCTCTCATCGGCTGGCACTGACTCCAAAAGTAACTAATTAGGTACCTTACGTAAGATCTCGTCATAGTTTAAGTTTTCTTGACTCTTTCTAAATATTTATCGGTTCTTAAACTGGTTAGTAGTTTAATTTTTGTAGTAATTATGTAAAATTTTATATGATACCTACCAAATTTTTCGGTTTTATAATGTACACATCTATTTATATTTACCTCACACTTGTATGGTCTCTCTCCAGTGTGTATTCTAAGATGATGATTTAAACCGTACTTTGAAATAAATGTCATGTTACACAAATCACATTTGATTCGTTTGTTGGCTATATTGTGGATTAATTTATGTCGCGCCAAAGCATGTTTCTGTAAAAAGAAAATATTTAGTTTTAATTGAATATGGGAACATTGGGATACGTTCCGTAGGTCTGTAGGCATTTAACCAATTCAATCAGTAGATAATCTTAACTAAACCCCTTGCTGTGTTATTAATAAACTCATTTGTCCTGGTAATTACATTACGCAAATGCTAATCTATGGATTATTCTATTTGAAATGTTGTCTAATTCATGTCTTACAATGGTGACATACATTATGAATTGGTTAGCTAATCTTTAGTCATGTCTAGTCTAGTCAATATTCGCTGTGTGCGCGATGACAGCGCCCCTAGTGACCACAATTGTTGTGGACTTGAGTCTCTCAAATTATGGCAACTGGATGGTTTGAGAATGATTTTTGGATTGTTTTTCTTCGAAATTAGATGAAAATATCTAAAAGTTTGCGCATATTATAATAAGTGATTTTGTATCTTTTTTGGATTGTGATATAACTGATATGATATAACTTTCCAACCTCAAAATGTGCAAAAAGGGGAAATAAATGTATTAGCACAGCGTGTGAGAGATTTTGAAGAGCTCAGAACCAACGGACAAAGCTACTTAATAAGATCTGTGATCATAAGACAAATGTAACACAAATTCCCTACCAACTTTTTTCTTTTCACAGCTGCAGCTATCCATTTATTTCTTTGCTCCAATTTCCATCTTGATGTTGGAAACAATAAAACATGTACGAAATGTTTTTCCCAACACGTATGACCCATATCGCGAATTTTAACGTTTTCACTTAAAAATACTTATTAACGTTAGTATGGAATTCTATGGAAATATAGCAATTTGACACATGACAGTCCAGAGTTTTTTCACATTTCTGCTACATTGCATGCTGCGATCGATTTGACGGCCCCCACCACCCACTTCGCACATAGCGAATACATACTTGATACTGGATGTCATTTTTAACCGTCAGGAAAAAATAAGTGTATTTTGTACCTAAAACAATTTCTTTACGAGAGTGTGGCGAATTCATTGGCGCGTTCGGAGTAGGATGAATATACGTTTGAGTTTTGGTCGGTTTCGTATTTTTATTATTATTTTTACAATATTCTTTCTTAAATGTTATGTTAATCAAAATTTACTTAGAATTAGATGGTAATGAGGATAGATAATTTATTTAAAAAAAAATATATATAACGTTTTTTTTAAAGTGATCATGCTATCGTCACCTATATCATTTACATATCTCACACGTTTATTTTCCTTACGATAAAAAAAAGTCATACAGTATATTAATAGGGAGGTTGCCTTTAGCGCACAAAAACTGTTGCATCACACTATTGGCACCGGCACACAGTGGTTGAAAAGGCAAATCTAGCTGGACAAAATTATTTTTGCCGCGGCAACTGAACATTGGACTTCCTATTGAAGGTGTTTAAATGTGTTAACTATATTGGCATGCAATGAAATAACGGCACTGGGCACTGAATGTTTTGCCATATAAGTTCCTACATTTCTTGTGTAACAAATCTGTCTTTATTCCAAATAATACCGTAATTAGCAAATAAGCCAATTTCTAAGCCAGAATAAAATAAAATGATTACCTTCTACCTGATATCTGTTAAATTAACAGATTGTTTGTAGGCTATTCTAACTACAACTATTTTAGTAAGGCCCAGTTTCCATTAATGTAACGCATAATGCGTTAGAGTTAGTAATAAGGGTTTTCTAAAGAAAAACCCCACCATTTTGTAGAAACTTGTTGTGTATCACCAGAATCGTGATTTACTTTCGTGTAAGACTCATGTCTGTTAAATTATGAGGTTTTATAGAATATCATTAGGTGGCTTAATTCTTTTGCAAGCAAGTGTACCTATACTATATTCATTATTTTTATTTATGTTATAGTCTGTTTGTTACTCACTCTTTTGAATCCCTTGTTGCAGACATCACATACAAATCTTTTTTCATCACTGTGTCTTGACATATGACTGCAAAGTATATATCACAGAGTAAATATAGATTAATAATTAAATATTTTCTTATTTTTGTAGAAAGAATCATTACAACCTCATAGTCTTAGTTTAATAGTTTTGTTGAACTTATAACAACTACTAGTAATTACATAAAAAAGCAATGTAAATATAAATATTATATTGCATACACACCTTCTTAGAGCTTCTTTACAAGTAAAGGTTGCTATACATTTGTCGCATTTGAAATTTCTTTCAGTGATATGACGATATCTTTCATGGGTTCTTAAATCATTGTTAGACAGAAATCCTTTGCCACACTTTTCGCATTTAAAGGATCTCTCTCCTGTGTAACAAATACATCATATCAAAAAATAATTACATTCCGAGTAAAAAAACCCTTTTCATAAGCACTGATTGTTATTATATTTCTGCATTAATTATTTTTTTACCTATTTAGTATATTAATTACTAGCTGCTGCCCACGACTTCGTTCGCGCGTTCCTCAGTTTAATTCAGAAACCTTCCCTGCGTGCGCATAGCAAATCGTCAGGAGACGTCTTTTTGAATCATGCGAAATCCAATCCGAACACGAAATCGCAAGATTCGCATGCGAAATCCTAAAATCACTATTTTTGAAAATTCATTCCTTGAATTCTGCAAAACGAGTCGTCCTACCCACTCGTTTTTCGTTTTTTACTAGTAGAAAGTACGGAAGAATGACATTAAAAAGTAAACATATGATGACAAAGATTTGACATTACACACAACTTTTTATTTATGTTCGTTAATGAGTTTTTGCTTTAATGTCTAATATTTTCTGCGTTAAACAAAAATAGTTACAAGATTTCAATTTAATAGCAACACTTCATTCATCACATTATTTCGAGTGATTCAAAATTCGTAAAATCGGAAGCAATAGAAACCATTTTCATACACGAATTGTTTTCGTATTCGAATTCAAGATTAATTTCTAATGCTTCAAAAATACGTCTCCAGAGCTGATTTATGATTTAGGAAAGTATAGTGGACAAACATTATTTTTATTTATTTAGATATTTATTTAGTTTTTATTTTAATTGTATGCTGTGGCTGTGAATTTTTTACATGCCAAGAATACATAAATAATACAGAAATGAAATACTTTGTAGTGGTATTCAATGATTGTGCGTTTTTTGTTACATAATTATAACCTTATTTGAAGATTATTTTAAGATTTTAAAAGACACATATTTTTTACTATTATTTAGCAGATGATAAAATAAGGACTATTTGGGGTATTTGGTTTTAATTATATTTTTTTAAATACAACAAGAACCATTAACAAACTTCACTATTACATAATATTGTAAAGAATGAACACTACCTGTGTGTGTTAGTAAATGTTTTTTTATAGTTTGTGTCATCTTGCCACATATGTTGCACATAGATTTTGGTGGTACACGCGTATACTTTTTTTTAATTTTAGGCTTGTCATAATCCCGGGTGGGCAACACTCTTATGTCACTTAAATATATAGGTTTTATACAGACTGGAGTGAAATTGCTTTTTTTATACTGAGCTGAAAAATAAAATATTTTACGGTTTTATACTTTTATTACTATAAATAACAATAAAACATTTATTTAAAAAGTTGTTACATGTTATCAACAAACTAGGTGAAACACCAGTTTTTTGGAGACTCGAGTTTCTTTAGTGTAAGGTACACAATAATAATTGTAAGTAGTAACTAGGCACTTGAATGAAAACAAATGAATTTAAAAAAAAAACACGACAGTTAAAATGATTTGGCTCCTATATTTGTAGGTACCCACCAGCAAAAAAAGTACTTTTAGATCAAACTAGCTTTGGCCCGCTACTTCGTCTGCGTTAAACTTGCTCAGATAAAAGTATCCTATGTGTTTATCCAGGCCATGGTCTATCAGTATGCCAAACTTCATCAAAATCCATTCTGTATTTTTTGCTTAAAGAGTAACGAAGATCCATACATTCATACTTACAAACTTTTGCATTTATAATATTATTAGCTTTTGCCTGCGACTTCGGGTAAAAAGTATCCTGTGTTAATGCCATGGTCTATCAGTATGCCAAATTTCATCAAAATCCATTCAGAAGTTTTTGCGTGATAGAGTAACAAAGATCCATACATCCTCACAAACTTTCGCATTTATAATATTAGCAGGATTAAGCACAATCATGATGTAAGAGTAATAAACAAATATTCTCTGATTACCTACTTCGTGGCTTTGTTTCATGGTTTCCTTTTTTCTTATTATTTTTATGTTTCAGTCTTTTACTTAGAGGTAACGTATAGTCTTCATCTGCTGCATCAAATATTGCTTCATAATCCACATCATAATCCTGTAAAATAATTGTATCTATTAAATAATACAATTGATTTAATGTACTACATGTAGTACACAGGTTGTCCCTACTGTAGAAAGTAAAGTGTCCTATACCAATAGACACTGGCTAGAAGGAAAACATTGAAATGTATATAGGCTGAATTTTTATTAGTGTAAAATGCTTTGGGGTTACATAATTACAAACAACTTTGCCTAAGAAATTATTTACCTATCTCAACTTATTTCTTTAGTTTTTGTAGCGACATATATCTCGCCACATACAAACTAATCTGACGTATCCTACATCGCGATATTAAAGTTATTGGAGCGATTGAAGCATATATACAAGAACCCGACAACAACCGTCGGGCAGTTGCCCACCAGACACAACACCCGTCTGGTCGGAGGATCCTGTTCCTCTCACACCCACAAACTGGTGACCCCGAGCATGAACGTCAGCGCAGCCTTCGCAAAGCTACGTCATCGTGACGTCATCATCACTTCCTCAAGCTCAAGTATACAAATTCTTAACAAACGGCAAACGTACACTAACAAAATTAAGTTGGGATGGGCAGTATAGATAGTTTCTTAGGCAAAGTTGTTTGTTATCATGAGTAAATACAAACCTTTAGAATTTTACACTAATTATGATTCAACTGTTTAAATAAAAAAAACTTTTTCATGGCAACATTTTATAAGTTAGATTTTATTAACAGGTAGTACAACAAGTGTAGAGTTGTAAATTGACGGTCATATGCTATATAAGCGTCCGTCATTTATGATAAATGCTTGGTCACATTGGACATTTATTGTCACGATGGTCACATTTTTTTTTAAAAGTATAAATAAAAATAAAAAAGAATTCCTCTGAAGTAAGTAAACATATAATCTGGATTGAACTAAAAAAAAAAACGCGCGTAACAATACGACGCTTTTTAGCTTGTTCGTGCAGAAAGATAAATTAATTTTAGAAATTTCATTTCGTTATAGATCATCACTACTAAAGCCTGTCTTTCTTTTATTAATGCACTTATTTGTTACCAATTTTTTTTCATAGTTTGTCAATTATCAAATTGATTGTGACGTTAGTGACAATAAATGTCCAAAATGTCCGGTCACATTGAGAAAATGACCAATTTGCTCGGCCATATTGGTCAGACATTTATAACGTGACAGACACTTTACAACTCTAAACAAGAGTATGTGTCCTTTTCTTAACCCTTCATGTTCCACTTACCCGTGGTAGACCAGAAAAACAATGTAAAACAATAGGAAAAATTGAAGAAGTGAAGGACTAAACGTATTTACCCAAGAATGCATAACCTTGTATATTAATAACTAATTGTTGTGTTTCTCAGAAACAGTATAAACTAGATTTCTGGTAGGTATCTATACTAAAAGTATATTTTTACTTACATCATTAAAATCATTTTCATCATCATCTTTGATAGTATTAAGAAAATCTAATACTGACAGAGGTCCACCTTCATGTTTAATATCAGTGTTATAAGGTTTTACTTTCTTTATGATTGTATCATTGTAATATATTGTTGTCTCTCCATCCTTAAAGTATTCATCAATATTTATTTTATTTTCATGTTTAGGAACTTTAATTTCTACTTTAATTTTGATATCATCCAAATTGTCAAAAGTAATTTTTTTCAAACTTGCTGAACTTTGTAGTGCTTCATTTGATCTGTGAAAGAAACAAATTGAAGTAAATAGGTAAATAAGAATCTTCTGCAAACAAGGCTATATAATAAAAAATGTAACATACAATAGAATATTCAGAAAAATCTTCATCTATAAAAACGAATATTAGGTCTTAACTAGCTGTTCCTCGCGGCTTCGCACGCATGTAATTTAGTTTGTCACAGAAATTAGTTAACTAACATCTCCTGGTAATGTCAGTGGGTTTTTCGGAATAAACAACAAAACAAACCTACACCAAACTTTTATGTTTAGGTTTGCTATAATTGTGACTAAGGTTTTAGCACGACTAATGATGATGAAGTCCAAGGTGGATCATCCTTACCAAGTAAATACGGTCCCTATCTAACCATTTTATTCGGAACAAAAGTAAGCTAATTTATAGCAGAAATTAATACCTTAAATGTCGCGCCAAGCTTTACAATTGGTACGCCAGAGTTATCTTGTACGCATTTCTCAGAAAAATATATTTTTTGGGAAAAAAAGTCTGTATTGTAAGTTGTTTTAAAACCTCTTCTCTCTATTTTACTCTCTTGGGATTGTATTGAAATTCAACTTATGTCAATACCATCCCTTTTTGGTAAGTATTTATGTCACAAATTATAGCTAGTGACTAAATTTTAAGGGTATATATTGGGTCGCCTAATTTTTGTTCTTCTAATTGGCAATGGCACACAAACATCAGCCTACATTTTTTTCGGACAATTTCACTTTTCCTAATTGTGTTTAGTCTATTGTTACAATCTACCACCGTCATTCGACCTCACAGCCGGTGTACGCCTCGCCTACTACAGAGAATATGTCAACCGGACATCGAATACTAGCGCCATCATATTAAATTATCACAACGACTTTTATATTTAAAACGTATATAATTACCTTAGATATAAAATCATTTCGTAAAACCTGTTTAATAATTTATATTTGGATAATTGTAATAATTTCATAGTTAGAATATTTTGTCTTATAGTTTGAATGTAGTTGTTTTGACTCCCATAGTACTTCGGTTATTTTTGTATAAAAGCGAGATGCGAGTTCATTCAGATTGATTCTTCCACCCTGAACTGATTGTAAGGCGAAGCTCTGCCGGAATAAAGAGTCACCAGAACTACAGACTACTCATTCGACCAATAGGGATTGGTCCCTGACCTACTTTCTATAATACTATTTTCACTTAGCCTAATTTTTTATGGCCATATTGTAACTTGCCAAATGTGACATTCGGCGGAACAATTTATAATCCCTACTAATTACAATTACTAAATAGTAATTCGCATTAAATTAAAACGCATAAAAGTATAAAACTATATATTTTAATATATGCATGCAAAGATGCAAGCAAGCAAGCAGCATGCAAGCAAGCATGCAGCATGCAAGCAAGCAAGCATGCAGCATGCAAGCAAGCAAGCATGCAGCATGCAAGCAAGCATGCAGCATTCAAGCAAGCATGCAACATGCAGCAAGCATAGTTTCTGTCACGGCTTCGGCACTGCGGGGCTCCGGCGGTCCCACGCGAGCTTATCGTCGCAGATGGCTTTCGCTCACCACCGCAGCTTCGGCTAGTTGCCGGCTGAGCCGGCCAGGCTCAGCCTCGGCGGCGTGCGTTGAAGCCCCCTGCTCTTCAGCCCACGGGCCGCCTCGCCTCTCCGTGCCTACGCGCTTCTAAATTACACTCTAGGGGTAGGGCAGACAAGACTGCGTGGAGTCGGTTTTGCTTGGTGTCGGTTTTGTGGCAATTCGTTTCTTAGGCCAATACATTTTTTACATTAGCTATTTCATATTAGAAATTCTAAAATTAGAGCGTTCATTATTGAAGCGAAATCGTCGTTATGCCGAAAGAAAGTTATGCCAATAGAGTTTAGTGCATTTAAAATTGGATGCACTAAAATTAGGGATTTCAATTCTTAGACCAAACTATAACAGTGGCAAAACAACTGTTAGGCTAAACAATAATTTTACGTTTTAAGTTTAGGCCAGTACGGTTCGGCCATGTCAAATTAGAACTAAAAATTTTAGGCGTGTCGAAGGGCACCCAAATTTTAACTTTCTATCCTAAGCTATTTGGGCAGGATCTTCATCCTTCATCTGCATCCTAAATCTTCATTTTACATGCATACTTTCATCCCCCATTTAAAACTTTAAAGGTTGACAAATGCTGAAACAGGTGTTCATTTATTTTTATTAGTGAGTATTTGTGCCAAATTTCAAGTCCATAGATTACAAAAAAAAAAAAACCCATACAAATTTTCCCACTCAATTTTATCCCTAAGGGATGCATTTTCCCAAAAACTCCGAAAACAGTATTTTTTATATGTAAGTATTTTTTTATTTTTGATTATTTGACTTACGCACTCTTTTGCTCTCGCACTACGTTACCCCACTGTATTAAAACTTAATTTCCTCTACCCTAAGGTTGTCTGGAAGAGATCGCTTTTGGCGATAAGGCCGCCTGATTGTACATAACTGTGTCTTGTGTGTAATAACCTTAAAGTTTTTGTGCAATAAAGTGTCTATCTATCTATCTATCTTTTATTTACAAAGAGTAGCTTAAATACGAATTTAAATCTTTCTAACTTCAGAAATGACGAACTTTCATACAAACTGTAATCGTCATTTTTACCCCCTTAGAGGTTAAATTTCCAATAATCCGTTCTTATTCCTTGTCTATGTTATTATAGGAACCTCTGTGGAAAGTTTTATCAAATTCAAATTCAAATTCAAACTCATTTATTTACATGCAAACATGGTACATAAAGATATTATAAAAATACAAAAATCCAGCATGTTTCGCCATTGAATGGCATGTATTGTATTAAAATGTCAAGATTGGTAAGTACAATAAATAAAAAAATGACAAAATTATTCAATTAATTAATTCCTTAACGCTATAAAAATGTTTGTCCAAAAGCCATGCATGCAATCTTGTTTGAAATAGACGAGGTCTCAGATTTTTTATACATTCTGGTATCTTTTTATATACTTTTATACACATATTTAAACAGTTTTTCTTGTATAATGCAGTCCTTGGTACATAATTTAAAACAAGTCTATCAGGATTTCTGGTGTTTCTAGGATATACATCACGAGCCGTATAAAAAAGGTCAGGATATTTTTTTACAAATCTACAAACTTCAAAAATGTAAAGGCTTGGTAGTGTTAATATTTGAAGCTCTTTAAAGAGCGGTTTACATGTCTGCCAGGGTGGTATACCATATATGGCCCGTAAACATTTTTTTTGAGTCACAAATACTTTGTGCGCCATGACACTATTTCCCCAGAGAATCAAGCCATACCTTAAAATCGAGGCGACGTAAGCATGATATGCTACAAGTATAGTACTTCGATCTGTTATGTGACGAAGTCTTCTAAGCACAAACACGAAACGATTAACTCTGTCACATAATTTTTCCACTTGTGGTTTCAAATTAATATTTTTATCTATATATAGACCCAAAAATTTTACCATGTTAACTTGTTCAATACATGTATCTTTATATGAAACATTTGATTTATAGTTTCGAACATTGTTAAATTGTACCTACATAATTAGTTTTAGTCAGATTTATGCTTAAATTATTTATGTCAAGCCATGTGATAATGTCAAATAGTATGTTATTAATCTCAGCCTCATGCTTCGTCAAACCTTCCTTTATTGCATTCGATACAACAATAGATATATCATCCGCAAATAAAATGGTTATATGTCGTGTTACTTGTATTATGTCATTTATATAAATTATAAATTCAAACATCCTTGTGGTACACCAAATTTATTACAGATATACCTCGACTGATATGCCTTTCTAATATTGCTGCTTACAGTTTTTGATATTATAACTGATTGTTGTCTGTCTCGAAGATAAGACTCAAACCATTGAAGTGTAACTCCCCTTATTCCTATTCTTTCCAATTTATTTATTAAAATGTCATGGTTTACTAGGTCAAATGCCTTTGTCATATCCAAAAATAAAACAGTAGTCAGCTTCTTTGAATCTACACTTGTCAAAACCTCCTTTATTAGGGCAAACATAGCGAGAGTAGTCGATTTTTGCTTTTGAAAGCCATATTGGTTTTTATTTATAAAATTGAAGTCTAAACAATAGTCCATTAGTCTAGCACACATACATTTCTCAAAAATCTTTGAAATAATTGGATATTAATTTTAATTAATTGGAAATCATTCTAGATTCAAAGGTTTGGGCTGGGCTTTGATGAGTCTGTCAGTGAATGAATGAGTGAGTCAGGACTTGTCTTTTTATACATAGATTACAGTTTTTAAATACCTACAATAAGTTATTGCATTTCGGTTTATAATATTTTTTGCGTGAAATGTAAATAAAGTCATGAATTTATTTACATTTCCTAAGGATTCCTAAGTTTTTACTTCATACAACCTAAGGACAGATTTCTTTAAAAATAATGATAAAAACTATAGTTCATAATTTTTTACACTATAAGAATAGGAAGGAATACACAACCAAATAGTGATGGTTTGATTAGTACAACTGAATGGGAGTAAGTGAGTACTTATAATGTTATGTTTAGTGATCTGTCTTGGTAGATTTTTGGTATGTTGTAATAATAAGTAAACTGATTGAATTCTTGCTTCAAAATAACTTAACACTACTCAATTCAGTCTTCAAAAACAAACCTAGAACTAAATGGACCTGGATATCACCTGATGGAAAACACAAAAACGAAATCGACTACATTTTAACTAATAAGCCAAAGTTCTTCAATGACACACACATAATACAAAACCTGAACTTCAATACAAACCATCGTATGGTACGTAGTTGCCTAAAAAAATATTCAATAAAAAAAGCCAGAAGCAAAATAATAAACAAACTGCTGCAACCAGAACAATACAAAAAAAACATAGACTCCACCTCCATCAAGCCCCTGTCAGAAATAGCCAAATTGGACATAAGTACAACCACGTAGAGAAACACCTACCACAAATGAGGAAATTAGATAAAGACACGAAGTTCAGTGCGAAGACAACAGAGCTCTTAGTAGAAAGGAAAGCACTAATCAAGAGCGGAAAAAACAGTAACGATTATCACAGCAGAATATCTAGCCTAAGCAAAGAGATCCGAGACAATATAAGAAGAGATAGAAAAACAAAGCGAATCAAAAAACTAGAACATGAAATTCAAAGCACAGGGGGAACAAAAAAAGCCTTCAAAGAACTGAGGGAACATGGCATGGAATGGATATCTAAACTAAAAAACAATGGAACCAAACATACAACAAATCGTAAAGAGATTCAAAAACTTGCTACTGATTACTACAGAACCCTGTACTCTGATAAAGATACAAAAAAGGAAAACAACACAGACAAAACACAAAACACTGAATTTGGTAATGTCCCTCCAACACTTATTCAGGAAGTAGAGAAGTAGAGAGAAGCCATAATGTCACAAAAATTAGAAAAAGCTCCAGGACTTGATAACGTACCAAATGAAATGTTGAGAGGCACAATGCAGGAATTAAGCCCGATCTTGAGTAAGATATTCAATGAAATCTTTATCACATGAACCATCCCGAAACAGTGGGGTGAATCACATATAATTCTCCTGCACAAGAAAGGGGATAAAGATAACATTGGTAACTACCGACCAATAAGCCTTATATCAAACGTCTACAAAGTCTTTGCAAAGGTCATTTTAGAAAGAATATCACAAGTCTTGGATGAAAACCAACCAATCGAACAGGTAGGATTTAGAAAGAATTACAACACGATTGACCATATCCATACAATCAAGCAAATCCTAGAAA